>CM077013.1:28986096-29724367 GCA_039090855.1 Macrothele yani | reverse complement strand
ACTCAAAATCTTCTTTGAGTATGTCTCAAGCGTAAAAGATTTCATGCGGAGTTGCACAAAAACGGGAAGAGTCGCGATGCTGCTGCAACCTCTAGAATTCCTTCAGGAGAGGCCAAAGATGGGTATGAACGGATGATGGACGATTTCATCGACGTGCAGAGTGTCCGGGAGGAGACGGAATCACGAAGATGAGTAGATAGGCGAGAGAAGTCTTTCCATGTAAGGTTGAGGTTCACAAGGTCTCGTACAGTAATAATGCCTGCACGCATCCATTCTGGAGAGGCAAAGAATTGTTGGTCAGAGGGATGAAGAGCTGATGAGTAGAACAGTGGTTCATTTAGAATCTCCGTAGTGCAGGACGGGGTGCTCTCTGTAATGGGAGAGACCTCAGGATTTCTATGGCCTCCCAGTAAACGACCGGGAGGCTTGCTGGGAAACCATCCATTAGGAGAAAGACGGAGAACGTTAATGCAGAATTTTTCCATGAGGCAAGAACATTTCGTACTGTGCATGTATCTGGGTTGGAGCTATTGAGCACATGGTTGAAAGAACCAGTGAAGCCGTGCGGCACGATAAACGAGATCTTCTGCAGGAAGACCAATTCCGTCCCTGTGAAGGTGAGAGGCAGAGAGTAGAGGAGCTGACCCAATGATGCTTTGACCATACAACTGAAGTAAGGCATGCTTGAACTTGACGGAGTCTGTAGCCAGGAACTGTATCCACTTGCCAGGAATAGCGACACTTTGATAAGATGTATGTGCGAGCAATGTGAGATCCTTGAAGGAAGGAGGAGCAAAATTGCGCTCTTCTCCAGAAACCAGCTGCTTTGAGAAGGGAGGGACAGAGAGAGGACCAATTCGTTCGTACGGCCTCCGATGGGGTTCCGAGAAAGAATCACCGGAGGACCGGACTAGGCTGCCATTTGATGTTGACATTGGATACTTACAACGGACGCTCTCTATCTTCTGATTCAAAATTCCCTTGAATTGGAAGAGGAAATACAAAGGATCAAGTGGGACATCGTCGGGCTAAGTGAGGTAAGGGGAAAAGGAGAAGATCTCATTGAACTGAAAAGGTGGACATCTCTTCTACTACCGTGGAACAGATGCTGGCAGACTAGTGGTGTGGGATTTATAAAAAATAAGAAACTGAAGGATAAAGTTGTAGAAGTTGAAAGTTCCTCTGACAGAGCTGCACGACTCGTTATCCAACTCTCGAGAAGATACAAGGCTCAGATTATTCAAACTTATGCACCCACCACAAGTCATCCTGAAGAAGAAATTGAAGAGTTTTATGAGGAAATTCGTCATCTAAATAATAAAGGCAAGCAGCAGTTGAAGATAATTATGGGAGATTTCAATGCAAAAATCGGGCAACGGCGACAGAATGAAACTTCAGTAAGTAAATTCGGTCACGGCAACAGAAACCAGCGTGGAAATACTCTCGTGGAGTTTGCAGAGGCAGAAGGGTTTTTCTTCACGAACTCCTTTTTCAAGAAAAGGCCACACAAGAAATGGACATGGAGACAACCAAATGGGACGACAAGTGAAATTGATTTTATTATGTGTAACAAAAAATTCGTCATCAAAAGACTGCAGTGTGCTAAACAAGTTCAACATAGGTAGTGACCACAGATTGGTGAGATGTAAATTGCACCTCAACACTAAACTCGAACGTGGCAAGCTCATAAGACAAACAAAATGTATCGACATTATCAACTTTAAAAAACACCACAGTACCTTCAAGTTGGAACGGAAGAACAGATTCTCAGTTCTAGAAGGTCTAACGTCGGAAGAAATGGACATCTCTGAAGTTAACAGAAAAGTAACCGAAGCACTTATGGAAACAGCAACAAAAATTATCTGGGTCTAAGAACAAGTTGCATGTGAACAAATTATTAAGTAAAACCAAAATGTTGATACAAAAAAGAAGAGAGGTGAGGACAACTAAAGAAGATGTGACTTTCAAAGTGGAATATGTAGAGCTATGCAAGACAGTACGAAAAAGTATCACTGAAGACGTAAGGAAATTCAGCTGTGAACTAGTGAGGAAAGCAATTGAAAGCAACCAAAGCCTAAAGAGAGCAAAGAGACCCCTCAGTAAAGGAAAAAACAGATTATGGCACTGAGAAAAGAAGATGGCTCTGTAACAAGAAATAGAGGCGAAATTTTGACAAGAGTGAAAATTTCTACTCCAATTTATATGAAAGGGATGATACATGTACTCCAGACATCATGAAAGGTACTAGAGTTCTTCCAGTCCTCCTAGCAGAAGTTGCACATGCAATCAAGAACATGAAGCCGGGAAAAGCTCCAGGAGAAGATGGAATTACTGTAGACATCATACAAGAAGCAAGTGGAGAAATCGAAACAGTACTCGCCCAAATTTTCACTCGATGCCTTAATGAAGGAAAGAATCTCGAGGATTGAGACAATGCTACAATAATCCTGTTACATACAAATGTCGACATTGAAGATTTCAGGAACTACAGACCTATCAGCTTGCTATAAGTGGTTTATAAAGTCTTCACCAAAGTTCTTTTACACCGCTTGAAGGTAACACTGGACATGGCTCAACCGAGAGAACAAGCTGGATTAAGGTGTGGCTACAGCACAATTGATCATATCCACGTGCTGAGAAAACAAATAAAAAGGCGAGAGAATATGAGAAATTCCATTATGCATGATGGCTTTTATGAATTATGAAAAGGCTTTTGATTCAGTGAAGTCATCAGCAGTTACAATGGCTTCAAAATCCTGCGGTATTGAAGATACATACATTAATATTATTAATAACATCTATGAAAATGCAAGTGCAAAGATTCGGCTGTTTGAGAATATAGCACACATAAAAATTGGAAAGGGAGTGAGACCAGGTGACACCATATCTCTGAAGCTCTTTAATGCCACATTGGAAAATGTCTTTCAATCACTGAACTGGGAAAACAAAGGGATAAAGATTAATGGAGATTATCTAACTCACCTTCATTTTGCTGATGACGTAATCATTTTTGCAATTACTCCATCAGAGCTGCAGAGCATGATCCAGGAACTCGCTGACAAGAGTAAAGAAGTGGGATTAAAAATGAACTTTCAGTAGACAAAAGTGATGTTCAATACTTTTACAAGAAATGAAGATTTATCGATTGATGGAGAAAAGCTGGAGATAACAGATACCAACGTTTATCTTGGACAACAGATATCAAGTGAAGGTCGCATTGATGAAGAATTTAATCGGCGTATAAAACTTGCCTGAAGAGCTTTTCGAAGAAACAGCATAATTTTCAAGAGCGATATGATATTATGTCTTAAAAGGAAAGTGTTTGATCAATGCATCCTCCAGTACTTACGTATGGTGCAGAGACGTGGACCTTAACTAAAACAGACATACAAAAGCTGCAGACAACTCAAAGCAGCATGGAAAAGGTGCATGCTTGGTGTAACTAGGAGATATAAGAATAGGAACTCTTGTATCAGAAGAATGACAAGAATGGAAGATATCATTAGCAGAGTAAAATCCCTGAAACGGCAATGTGTTGGACATACTGCCAGAAGGACAGGTAATCGATGGACAGCCGAAATATTATATTGGATTCCAAGGAACAGGAAAAGACCCAGAAGAGGATCACATGCGAGATGGGTGGATGAAATTCGAAAGTATGCGGGGTAACATGGAGGAGACTGGCACAAGACAGACCGTTGTGGAAGATGCTTGGAGAGACCATCGTCCAGCAGTGGATTGATAATGGTTGGCGATGATATATATATGAGTAAAAATCCCGGAATATATATATATATATATATAGAATGAAAATATTGCAGAACAGAAATACAAAATTTCAAAACAAGTAAAAAGCTGGAACAGGTTGCCGTCATCAGGAGAGCATCAACCTGTGGGAGTGGTCTTTCTAGTACCAACAAAACGACAAGGCAAGCCAAAATTGTCGGTTGGTCATGCTCCCTAGGCCACAAAAATAAATTCTAATAAGCAAAAAAAAAAAAAAAAAGTACAAAAATCAAATTTAAAAAAGAAGAATTAAAAGCTTACCGGCAGAACAAAAACCGCCATGCCAAAGAGTCAAACAAGACTGAACAGAGCACCCACAAGAACCCAAATATATACACTGAAAAGAAAGGTGGTCACGGTTAAACAACTACCTGGTAAGCCAAACATGGTGTGAGTTGACAAGATGCAAAACTGTGTATGTAGATAAGATCTTCAGCTATTAAGGGACCCACCAAATAGCACTTTATGTTACCTATATATTTAAAATTGTTAGGTCCTAGGTTAATAAAGCATGTCAATGTGTAGTTTGAAACTTTTGGATACCGAATTAAAGTTCAAAATTAAATTGTTAAAATGATGCGTCAAGAAATTTTTAGGAATATTGTTAGACTGCAATTTAAAAAGAAGAGCTTTCAGATTTTTTGCAAGTAAGAGCTGTGTAGAGCAAATTTTAGCCATTCTATGAAACTGGGAGATGAGTAGATTACGATGTATAACTTTTGAAATATTGGATGACCAGTGAGTGTAGTGAATGATATCAAACTCAAAAGAGTTTCGTTTATCAAATAAATTCACCACACCTCTTCCCTCCTCGTCCACCTGAACCTCTGAATCGAGGTAACAAAAACAAGTAGACGATCTGTTGATTTTTTTTAGGGTAAGGTCGTCAGGATACAAGTCAGCGGCGCAACGCAAAAAGTCCGGAATGTTAATGACAATAATGTCATCAACTATAATATATATATATATATATATATATATAACCACATATGTTCAATGGAAATTAGAAAGAAAAAAACTGAGATCGATTCGGGGAAGGATCACGATTCTTGCTTTGAATGATGATGTTTTTCTAAATTCGATATTTCCTCCCTATGGTACAGTTTAGTGGTAAGGAAGAAGAAAAAAGTGAAAAGTAATTCTTTCTAAAACTTTTACGCCCTATTTTTAGTGTAACATTACCTCCCTCCCTTCCTCTTGTCTGTACTATTGCAAAAGGGTACGGCAAAGGCGGAATTTCTACTTTTGTTTTCCCAGCTTGAGCAGCTGTAAGTGGATCAGAAATAGCTACAGCTTTATTTTTACACACTCCCAACAGGAGAGGAAAAGGTGGGTAGTATGCAATATTTCAATTTAGCATATTAATGAAACAGAGTATATATAATATTTTTTAGTATACGAGCCTATTGTTAGCACATTTTTATTGTTCACTATATATAAATGTTATGTTTTGTAATAAGTGTAGCAGTTCTTTAATTATGGAAGCTTGAGTTAATTTACTGTAATTTTAATATACGTTCTTACCTTTTTAGAAAGTTGTCCTCGGTTGTCTGATACAACCAGCAGTACTCAATGCGAATGGAATATAAACATGCTGCAAAGTTCAGCTTCTATTCGAACAAGCTAAAGATGACGGACTTCGGGCTTCACGTTCCAAATACACTGCCGGAAAGTGAAAAAAGAACACCAAGAAGGAGACGTCTGATAACAACGAAATTTATGCAGCATAATAACGGAATACAGAGGATAACGTGATCAAAACATTATGGCAAAATACAGCTGTATTTGCTGGTAAACTGAAAAATAACATTTCCATGTAACATGGTTAGTACGAGGTTGAACCTCTATGAACTGCGTCCCACTGTGCAATTCTGGCATGGAGTCTGTCGTACAGATGTTGGATGTAAGTTTGGGGTATTGAGTTCCAAGCATCCTCAACCTGGACGCGTAAATCGGGGATGGTCGTGGCTGGCCGTGGAGACCGGATAAGTCGTTGACCCATAAAATCTCACACGTGCTCAATGTGGGACAAATTCGGTTAACGTGCAGGCCATGTAGGTTGTCTCACACCCTGAAGTGCATGTTGCGTTGCACGTGCCGTGTGTGGGCGTGCGTTATCTTGCTGGAAAACACCACGATGGACCGACCTTACAAATGGCACAACGGGCTGAATGATGTTGTTGATGTAAGAGGTGCTGTTTAACGTACCCGGTACAAACACTAGCTGTGTACGGGAGCGATAGCTATCGCTCCCCACACCAGGAGACCAGATGTAGGCCCTTTATGTCGCTGGAGAATGCTAGAAGGGTGGAGACGCTTTCCTGTGCGGCTGCGAACACGCATACGGCCATCGGAGGCTCCCAAGCAGAATCTGCTTTCATCGCTGAACACGATAGATCGCTATTGCGTTCTCCAGTGCAGATGTTGGCGACATAACTGCAGCCGTTCCCGACGGTGGGCTGGAGTCAGAGGTACACATGCCAGAGGCACACATGTACGTAGTCCTGCATCCAGTAGAGGGTTGAGGATTGTTCGCACAGTCACCTCAGGTGCAACGGCAGCCCGGATTTGCGTCGCAGTGGATATTCTGCTTGACAACGCCGCTCTTCTTATGCGTCGATCGGTCCGCTCATCAGTCCGTCTGTGACTACCGGTTCCTACGCCTTCTCGTGTGAGAATGTTCCTCGGACCATCTACGCCACCATCGTACCACCAACGATACTTCACGTCCAATTCGCTCCGCAATACGACGATACGACCACCCGGCCTCGCGGAGTCCGACCAGACGACCTCGCTCAAAGTCTGATAACTGCTGAAATCGTACGCGTCTTCCATGTCCAGGCATTGCAGCTTCGTCAGGGTCTTCGCACGTGGACCACTGATTACATTCACTTCGCCGTACTCCTTAAATACCACCGACGATAATTTGCATATTATGCCGTGCTGTGGCGTAAGCACTCACCGGTTGGTCCCGAAATTAACATCACACCTACGTAAACTTGACCCTATTAACATATGTAAATTTCATGATCGTCCGCCAATTCCTTCTTTCGTGTTCTTTTTCACTTTCCGCCAGTGTAGTTTCCGCTTCTGGGCACCATAACCATCTGCTGTGAATTCTTTTTTAGTTTCGCAGAGCGTGGTTTTGTCATATCATCACTTAAGTATTACTTTACTTTTTTGATTTACAGATCACCATTATATAACACAACTTTATTATCAAAATAGAAGATGGAACACAGTGAGCTCTTCGCTCTGAATTCTATATATGACCTCTCATTACCGAGGCAAACCACACAATGTCAACATATTACGTCATACACAGTGTTGCATTGTGTGCATCTAGCGCCATCTATTAGGCATGAATATGCGTAAAAAAATTGAGAATTATGAACAATATATACAACAAGAAGTGTAAAGTGTATGTTAGTCTACAGCTTTTCTGTAGCCCATTCATACTGTTTCCCAAAATTGCTTCTACCCTATTAAGAGGAACACATGCCAGGCGGAGAATGTTTGGGTTACCTGAGGTTAAGAACGGAGCAGGTGGATATAAAGCTCGTGACCGATTGGTGATAAGAGCGCTGAGTAGTTGACGTGATCCAGTTGAAATATAACAATACTCCATGTTTAAGGAAAATTGCAATCCTTTGACACCTTGTGTTAACCATGTGATTTGATTCCTAGTTGTGTTACTGCGTGCACTACTGCACTGAAAGCACACCATATCGTGCAACTGTGCAGTAGTGTATACTACACACGTTGCAGCTCTTCAAAGTTTTCAGGTTTCCGAAAAATCCCAGAACTCATCACGAGGAGGTGGCTGCACAGCGAGTTTCACCCGTGTCCAACCCAAACACCTATCCATTAGGGCAAATCAATTTTTCTGTTTTTCGTTTTTAATCTTCAATTTCCTGTTATTTATTAATGCTTATTCGGAAATCTGATTTACTTTCGAAAGCTGGCATTATTTGCCGTGCTTCCAACCGTACTGTAATAAATCAATCCCCCTGTTCTTCTTCGCAAACAACAGCAGATGATTCTGTTGTCAACTTGATGCATTGCTTCACTCCCTGATAGTGACAAGGGCAGTTTTGCGTGCCCAATCGCTTAACAGTGTCCTTACAGTCACTGTTGCATAGGCTCATTATTTCATCGTCGGTTAAACGAACAGTCAACGGTGGTCTGCTTAAGACGCATGATTGCCAGTCAATTAGGTCAAAATAATCCTTCCCCTGAAAGTTGAACTGAGGAATTTCAAATAAACGGATTGCATCGCAGTTTTGTGCCCTTGCTCTAAGGATCCCGAGAAAGCCAAGTTTTCTGATGTTTTGATCGTAGCCAGAAGTATTGATTCTGGATGGCCAAAATTGCCATTCCATTGGAATACGCGGTCCAGAACACTCTTCAAATCCTGGATGAGATATCTGGATGTATGGAGCCATCACTGCAAGTGCACTTTTGGAAGATGTGGGAATGATAACTCAAGCTGATACTTCAAGTCTTATAAGTAGGGACAAAATTAGAAGGCAGAGAAAAAAACCCCAAAGAAAACAGCTTCAAAACGATAATCTGACAGGTACGGGAAGGTATTAAAGGGCTACATTTCGACTGGTGTAAGGACCAAAACACAATGTATAAAGAAAGGAAAGGAAAGCGGTTAAAAAACTATTACTGAATAACACGTGTCTATGCTGGAAGAACCTGGAAGTAAATATCTTGGGCATATCACTCCTACATCTTCCACCGCAAAGGACATTGCCCAATGTCTGCTGGATTTCTTACATGCCAAGAATATTGACCTAAGCAAACTGTTGGTGATAGGCTGCGACGAAACCATTGTTAATACTGGGTGTAAAGGAGGTGCAATTCGCATTCTCGGGCTAGCCTGCCGAAAACCTCTCCAGTGGAGCATATGCCAGTTGCACGGAAACGAGCTGACACTCCGTCACTTAATTCAACATTTGGATTGCCAAACGAGTGGCACAAAAATATTTTCAGGGGGAAATCGGC
This sequence comes from Macrothele yani, assembly GCA_039090855.1. Taxonomy (NCBI): domain Eukaryota; kingdom Metazoa; phylum Arthropoda; class Arachnida; order Araneae; family Macrothelidae; genus Macrothele; species Macrothele yani. The sequence goes on along the minus strand of CM077013.1, from coordinate 29,715,568 downwards.
AAACAGTGGAGAGCTGCGACAATCTACCGGTTTTGAAATTTGCAGCGGGTTTTCGTGAAGGTGATGAAAACATTGCAAGGGATCTTAACACATCTCAGAAATACCTGTGGGACATTAGCCACTCTGTGACAACACGTACGTCGTCATCAGGCCTGGCACGTAAGTTATGGAAAAATGACCCATGCACGGTGGCAAACGATGGCTAATCATATTTTGCGCCTCTGTATATTAGCACTTCGCAGCCTTCGGATTCACTCAAAATTCTGGCAGAATTCGTTGTGAGGTTTATGTGCTCTTGTGGTTTTCTTATAAGATCACATACTCATTGCCGTTATGGAGCACGGAATCTGTGGAAGGCCATCCATACATCCAGATATCTCACACAGGATTTGAAGAGCGTTCTGGACCACGTAATACCAAGTAATAACTATTTTGCCCGTCCAGAATCAATACTTCTGGCTACGATCACAGACGAGAGGCAACATGAAAGAACTTGGCTTCCGCAGGATCCTTAGAGCAAGGGCACAAAACTGCGACGCAATCCGTGTATTTGAAATTCCTCAGTTCAACTTCCAGGGGAGGATCATTTTGACCTAATTGGCTGGCAATCATGGGTCTTAAGCGAACCGCCGTTGACTGCTGGTTTAACTCACGATGAAATAATTAGCCTATGCAACAGTGACTGTAAGGACATTGTTAAGCGATTGGGCACGCAAAACGTTCCTTGTCACTATCAGGGAGTGGAGCAACGCGTTAAGTTGACAACAGAAGCATCTGCTGCTGTGTGCGAAGAAGAACACGGGGTTCGATTTATTAGAGTACGATTGGAACATGAAAAATGTGAAGAGCTGCACCGTGTGCAGTGTGCACTACAGCACATTTGCACATTGTGTTGTGCTTTCATTGCAGTAGTGCACACACTAACACAACTGGGAAACAAACCACATGGGGAAAACTAAGTGTCAAAGGATTGCAATTTTCCTTAAACATGGAGTATTGTTGCATTAAATTGGAACCATAAGATATTAGTTGCCTTGCTTGGAAAATTGTGCACATCTTTTAGGTACCAACAGATAGTCTTTGCGCACTAAGGAAAGTCTCTAATGAACACTGTTCTTTTCTCACAACGGACATGAAAATGTGACGATTTTACCCAAATATCGAAATTTTGGAGGTAAAGTGGAACCGTCAGATATTATTTGAATTTCGCTAAATTATTTGCACATAGCTGACACGTAGCAATACAAAACGTTTCCGCATATCGAAGTTCGAATTTTTTTTTACGCTCCGTCCTAATAACTGTAGTTAGACGTAGGGCGTTGCCTTTAGAGATCAGGGTCATTGGTATCCTCTACTCGCCTCCTGTAATCTTGAAGGAGACACTAATACCAGTGGTGATGGCACATCATCCAATCCCTTTATTCACAAGCTGACACAGAACACACAGTGATTCTCCCGCAGAGATATTCGGCAATCCGTGTTCCACCACATTTATCTTAAAAGAAACAACGATTTACTAATACTGGTTCATGGGTCAAAATGGTGGTTCGTGGATTAAAAGTAATGAGTAGACTTAAAAAAGGCGTCTACTCAGTGACCAAATAAATATAAAAATTAATTATGTGGGGAAATTGCTATGTGGCATGTTCACATTTTCAACTTTTAAAACGATCTTCACGGTGATATAGTTTGAAATGAGGTCTGCAAGGGACACTGGGTTTTTGTTCCTTTTTGTAAATCAAAACCATATGTTTCAAAAGAAAATAATATCTGGTTTGATGCTACATCCTGTCATGAGTGGAGTTTTGAAGTTCTTTCAGCATTAAATTGTTAAAATTTGTTCAGAGCTGCATTGTTTTTACTATGCACATTTCAACAGTTTTCTTTCATTCAGTATCAGAGAGAATTTTATCCCTGAGGGAAGTAATGAGGTGTTGCGCTGTAGGTATGTGTGTTTTTGTATTGGACCGCGAGACTAAATTTCCCGGCCTGGTTTGGTCAACCCAATCCGCATCTACACTTGGCGAGTACGTCACCGTCGTGCAAGTCTTCTTAGACTCCAGACTATGAAATAGCCTGTGCGTGACCAACTGCTAAGTTTTGACTAGGGTGTCAGATCCCCAGGGTGCTCACTCAGCACTTAGCAAAAACACTCGAAGGGTTTTGCTAAGTGTTGGGTGTGCACCTGAGTTTTTCTAAGCACTGAGTAACTCAAAAAAGGGTAACCCCTAAATCCTCCAGGAAACCCGGACTTCCAAGGCGGTGCCCACCAAATTCCCAACTCCAACTTTGACGATAAAGAGAAACACATCATCCCAACCTGGACCCTTCCAGGCTCAAAAGGAACCTCTACCCAGCCCTCCGAAGTCCTCTTCGGAGGAGAACTACAGAGTTGAGACTCCTGTGCTGGCTACCCCAGCTGAGTTCAATGCTCATTTCGCTGGCTATACGCCGGAAATGGAGTCCATCTTGGGCGATTGCTTCTACAGGGTTCCCAAGCCAATAGCCAATAGGACCAGACTACTATTGCCCAAGCCCCAAGATGCCTGTGCACAACAGAATATCCAAAATGCAATCCTTGAGAGCAGGCTCAAGAAAAGGGATGAGCAGAAGTGCTCAGTCACGGAACCTAAATCCTACGTCTCAGCGGCTAGGAAAGGAGCACAGATGATGAAAGGAAAGACCGGAATCCCATACTCCTGGTCGTGGAAGACCGGAATCCCATACTACTGGTCTACCCCATCAGTAAAGAAACGTCCTCGGATGACATTAAAAGGCCCTACAATCAGCATTGAACCCGGCGAAGCTCGCAGATTGTTGTTGAAGGAAGTCCATGTAGAGTTCGGTAAGGTGGGGTCCTGGTTGAGTGTTTAAGGGCATGAACAGCTTGGAGGAAGAAGTAAGGAGCAACCTTTTAACCAAGGAGTTTCATGCTCCCCAAAAACCCTCAGAAGAGATTTCTTTCATCTATTCATTGTTGGTTTAAAACGGTACAGCACGTTGACGGAACTCTACAAAAATAAATTTTCGAGGAAAAGGTGCTGGAACCAAACCCCTACCTCAGAAGTGGAAATTTCGGCGAAGATTTTACATCAAATCCAATAGCTTCATAGCAATGTAGTCCAGGGAGTCTTGGTCTTGCGGGGCATGCCCTTTAAGGTGCTGATGAAAAAGGGGAGACTCAACCTCCGTGGTGGTCAGTTCTCGGCCTTCGTGAATTCGGTTAAGAGCTTCCGGTGCAATGGCTTCGGCTATTTTAAGAGCAGATGCCCTGAAACGGAGGATAGATATGGAAAATGTGGTGAGGTGAGCTACGAGCATAACACCTCTGATGCCACACATAGAAAGTGCAACAATAGCACAGCTGCGAACTCTAAGTTCAACCTGAGAAGCTGGATGTGGACATCCCTCCAGCTTCAATCGAAAGGCTTTGTCCCAGCCGAGTCAACTATGGTTAAACAGGCAAGAGCAGATATTCGAGTACTTCCAGCTCAAAGCTCACCCACCACCCGAGAGGCTTTGCAACAGGCAGATTCCGAAAAACGTTAGTGAAGTCGCTGAAAAAAAGTTTGCTCATCCAAAGAACCCTACCATTCACACGATAGAGTTTTTGGGTTTCACTAACTCCTCACGGCAATATCACTCTCGAAGGAGAAAAGCCCGTGGTAGAAACCACAGTGCGTCGTCTGGAGACCAGATCTCCCAGTTTTGGAGCTAGGGTGTACACTCAACGTTGTAGCCTTGAGCATCGAGAGCGGCCTGGAAAAATACTCTTGATTAATGCATACAGCTTGCCCATCGGGTGCTCTTGGCAAGCTCGGGGGAATCGCTGGAGACGATCTCCGGGTTGCTGGAGGCTCATCATGGTGAACACTAGACAATAATGACGAAGGAGATTTCAATGCACGTAGAAGACCCCCTTTCGGGAAGCTCGAGAGAAGGATGAGAGTGGCAAGCAACTCCTGGATACCACCAGTTCCGGTCCAGGCAACTGACGATCATGCACGATCCGGACAGCGTCCCTCATGTTCTTGCAAGAGAGCGCGTGGTTCATCCTGGATCTATCTCCACACTCTCATCTCCGCACCTTGAGACTCTCATTTCTCCAGAATTGGCAAGTCTTCCCATGGATGTTTTGTAAGCTGGCAGCGACCACCTGTTGCAGTAACTTTCCAAGATGGGAATGGAAGGAGTCAGGCGAAATCCCAGGAAGAGGTTCACTGCTAAGAATTGACCAATTGGCTGGAGGTTAAAAACCCAGCTAACAAACTTGCCTCGGTGAAAGAAAATGCCGAAGAATTAGGAAGGGTAGATGACCTGAGGCTTTACTTCGGTCATCTGACCGAGGAGATTCAGCTCGATCTGTGAGGGTTGCTGGAAAGCCGGGGACGGGGCTAAACCCGTGCTTCTCTGGTGGTCCGAAAGTTCAGGTCTGCTTAGAGGCAAGGCTAGTCTTCGCAGGAGAAAAATGCAAAGAGAAAGGTCTGAAAATCGGCTTATACGCCGCGGGGTTTGCTCCGGTTCTTTCTTTCTTGTCAAAAAAAGTAACCACCAACACCGCGGTTTTTCAGATGAAAGGGGAAACAACCTCGGTATGATTCCGGGTAGCATTATAGGGTATGATTATCATACGTAATCATACCGTGGTATGATTATCCCGGATCTCATACCTCGGTAAGGTATGATTATCAGCTTTCAGGCCAAGGTATGATTATCAGCTTTCAGGCCAAGGTATGATTATCAGCTTTCAGGCCAAGGTATGAATTATCAGCTTTCAGGACAAGAGTGGCAATATTTCTTAAACAGCACAATTTGTAAACTGTTCCGCATGCTGTTGTGGTTAAAGGGTATCGTGATTGGAGAAATGGCACCATTGCGAATAAGCGCGATGTGGAGAGCTGCGGAACACCATGTGCACTTGATGTGAGAGGTGAACGTCGGCTTCGAAGGTGCGTGAGAGGCGATAGACACGCTACGGTGGAACAACGAACTGGCCAGAATGAACGAGGGGACTATCGGAAGTGCTCCAGAACGACAGTTTAGCGAACCCTGCTGCGTATAGGTCTCCGATGCGAACGAATGGTCAGTGCACTTATCCTGGCACAAACGTGCATCGGCCTGGAACAGGGTTTACATTTGAGATGACAGTATTGGAATTGGACCTCCGCCTGATTCGCAAAGGATTTCCCTTCTCCTATGAGTCACGTTTTCTGCTTCATCGAACAAATGGACGTTGGTGTATAAGGCGGGAAACATCGTAAAGAACAAACACTGCTTCAACGGCATTGCTGGAAGGAACTTACAAGCTGGTGGGGGCAGCGTTATGGTCAGGGAATGTTTCGGCGTGGCATTCTCTGGGTGCACTTATACCTGTGGAAGGCCCTATGGACCGAATTCGCTATGAATCCATCCTTGCAGACCACGTAAACCACCCATACATGCTGATTGTCTTCTCACAGGGGCGGATGGGATCTTCCAAAACTCTATAAGGATCCTCACCACGCACCCTCCAGCAGCTGTCAGATGCACTGCACTCCAGCATGGCTTCGCATACCTGTGAACTAAAAGGGGTCCTGCCACGGACCTAATTTAATAGAGCCAGTGCTGGCCTCAGCCCGTGCTTTTAAGGCCCAGCCTGGCCTGTGCGCATTTCAAATATCAGACACTATGCCCGGCCGGGGCCCGTCAGTATTGCAGCTATTATTCAGGGACCTGACCGGCCCGTGATGTGCCATTTGGTATTATTATGTCTTTCTATTGTATTATATTAAAAAATGTAAAAAATTAAATGATCAAATGAGATTGTAGTGGAAATATTTAGTTTGAATGTAAGTTTAAAAATATACGAAACTAAACTTTGACAATTATCGAAAAATATAACCTTTAAAAAAGAGAGAAAAATGAAGACTAAGCGCGTTCAGAATCTCCATTTTCTCTTAAGTTAACTCCCTATACCAGATTAAGGATAAGAAAGAAAAATCCATGTCGTTCATACTCTCTCTCTCTCTCTCTCTCTCTCTCACACACACATACTTTCTCCACTGCAGACATACTCCGTCACTCCACTCTACGCAACAAATACACCCGCTCAGAGTCGAATCTTTTTTGCTATGTCAACAAGCCCCAAAATGATTTTACCATCTTAATACCTACAGATTTGGTAAAAACACTGTGAGTGCCTCTAGGAAAAATTAAATAAACAGTTAATGAGTGGAACAGCTAAACACGCCAGGAAATAGGGGAACACGACTTTTTCTTTCTTCACCATTGCGATAAAAAGATTGGGTCGACTTTTTCTTTACACCATTGCGATAAAAAGATCGGTTGACCTCACCCGTATCAGTCTGGGAAAAAGCCTGTTGCTTTCTGGCTCTCTCCCTTCCCTGGAACTCGTAGCCCTAAAGTTTACTGTTTTCAACTCAGTGATAAAGAATAATCACGCCATCTCCGTCCATCTGTACCAGAGGTCACTTGTTCTCAAATAATTGCGAGGGTTTTGTCATTTCTTCATTGCTTCTACACAGTGTCACATGTGGGAGGGGGATAATCCCTAACGTAAATTTTTATGGTCATTTCCAAAAGTATGACCTTTCTGGATTTGGGCAATTAAAAATTTAGTTAAATGCTTTTTGTTTGTTTTTCAGTCCCACCCATATTTTTGTTGTTTATAATTTGAATTTCACTTGACCTGCCTTGCCGAGCAGCAGGTCCCCTGAAAGCTCGGGCCCCGGGAATCCATCATCCCCATGGTTGGGACTGTTTTGGGCAAGGACTCCAAATGGTCAACACCTAATTTCCCCGTGCTTTCTCCCCCACACCCATCTTTGCCCCTGACGGTCGCTTTTGCTACCATTAGAACCCACCTCGATTTCACGACGACTTCCAGTGACAGAAGTAGCTGAAACTTAAGCTTATAAACTGCCAAAAAAATGCAGCCTTCCATTTTTACTGAATGTTTAACGACAACCGTGGGCAACTTCATGGGCTATAAGCTGTCGACCGTCCCTAATTTAGGGACACGGGTTCAAGGGATGAGAGAGAGCCAGTACCGAAGAGACAGACACAACGCCCATTCCTCACTGGGATTCAAAGCTACACCCTTCTCAGACAAATGGTTATAAACCAGGCACTGGGAGTGATGTAAAACAAGTGTTAAAAAATACTTTTGCTGTAATTATGGATTTCAGTAAATATCTTAACGTTTGGGCTCTAACTTTGCATCAACAACTAAGATGTGTTTCAGTTACACGTGTAAAAGAGTTGATCGCGAAAGCTGATTATCAAGATGAGTTAGCGTTCCCGGATGAGCCAGAAAGTTCGTACATTTGGACTTTTGAGGTGTGTTTTGTCTAATCATTGTGACAAGTACTCGCCGCAAACTGAAGACGGGTAACTCCAACAGTTTTACACACAGTCGAAATAAAATTGAACACCTATATATATATATATATATTAAATTTAGAGACAGGCAAGGTTTGTGACGTACTACAAGGAGGTGAAAACATGTCTCAAGGCGACAAATCTGCAGGAAAACTATTCTGTCCACGTAGCTCAGTTTTAGCACGAAAGCGACGTACTCCGCAGTGAGAAGACACGGCTCCGATGTCTGTCGTAGAGGCGAACTTGTGCATCCACAGGTTCAAAAGTACAGGTAAATCCCCCAAGAATCTCGCTCCAAATTCTTGAAAAACGCTCCTGCGGCACCATAGTTTATTGTTTCGCAGCATATTGGGAATCGGCATAACTAAAGTTTGATCCATATCGATGCGATTAACGTGCAACAATGGCGCGCAACAACTTAGGAGATAACAGAAAATAAAAACTTTCTAACAATGTGGATGTCCATTGTTTGAAAACATTGTTTCGACATATTATTGTGCAACAAAATATATATATTCCTATAAATAGGAAGGTTGTAAAATATCTAGCAAATCAGTTTAATGAAGGAGTAAGTGCCAGACATGATGATAGGAGTCCAAATGCATAGACTCAAGTATCGGAATTAAGTAAATAGAATTATTCGTTTCTTCACAGTTGATTAAACATTAAAAGCAGTATTTTTAGCCATGTGCCACAGACTGATTTATCCGACAGTATGATTTTTATGTTCAACCAAAAGTGAACATTAACGCTTTTAATAAAATCTATTGTGGCCTATTGCTTCAGTACAGGCAGTTTAAAGGTAATACTCTAATAACGATTACAACATCAGATGCTCTCTGTTATTTTCTGTTGCTTCTGAATAATTCACGTGAATAATGTTGATAAGCACTGCGAAATTCTCAGAGTAATAAAAAGTACTGCTTTAAAAAGTAGTTGTTATAGTCAGTCAAAAAGGTAGGAGTTTATTATTGTTGATTGCAAAACCCGATAACCCTAAAAAATTTAGGCGGTTACAAGTTACATTGCCTTAGTATGCCACAAGGCTGTGGACTTTTTTCCCCAAAGAACATAATGTTTGTAGATATTTGTTTAGCATGAACTAAAATCGGCAGGTAGAGACCACGATAACATACCTCAAAGAATTTCTACTTTTTCGTTTTTCCTGTTAACACAAAATATGCTCTTTTAGTTGTCAACTTCACAGAGTAGATGTTAGTCTTAAAACCCGTTATCTACTGTGACGGAAGCGCTCTCGGCTGATAGGAAACTGGACTAAATTCTTTCAGACTTATCATTTTCTTGTCTAAATATTTTTGCAAAAATTCAAGTTCTAACTTGCCACTACTTATGACGAAAAAGGCTCGGTTTCAATTTCGGTCAGATTAAGGTTTTATAGGAAAACAGGATATTTAAAGCCATTTTTTTAGTAAAATGATTCCAGTGGTATTCTTATGGCTTCAAAGTCGAAAATTTCCTGTTTATGCATATTTCATCTCGATAGTTGAAGGCCCATAGGTGGTGTGTGAGGTGCTCTTTCCGAGGCCCTGTTTAGGAATAGGCAGTTTTAGTCCCTATCAGCTAACATTAATGAGGTAAGCAATTTACAGCGTGGGGGATGAAGGGCTTTCCAGTACTGTAGCAGACCGGCGAAGAAAAAGAAAACGTACTGTGTGGAGTATCATCCGAGAGCGGCTAAAAGAAATATTCCATCTATCTACGCTGACCCATGTTGAAACTGCTGCATACATGTCAAGAATAAGCATACCTATGCCATTACTAGATAATATTGTTATACAGACAGTTTCAGCAGTACGCGACATGTCACTTTAAACTGCGAAAACTTCGATTTCCACCGGTAAAATTTATTAATGATATTTTTGTTCTCCTTCACAGTCTTCTCTTTTAAAATATTGCTTTTCGGGTGTGGTCTGTCTGATAGAAACATTTTTTTCCAGAAATCCAGTTAATCGCACACCATATTTGTCAGGAGTTTTTTGTAAATAATAAGTTCATTCTCCTGTTTGTCTGCCTTGTTTACTTGACTAGGTGGAGGATTTATAAATGTAACCACGGGGCTCCTTCCAAAGGAAATTTTGGAGTTAAGACTAGAAATTTTTCGGATTTGGAAGGTTATTAGCTGAAAGATGCAATAAACAATGTCCACATAAAATCTTCTGATTTCTAACATCCAGAGTTCACTCATTTCAAAGACAAGTAATAATCCAAGTATATATTAACATATTTGCTTCAAAATGAACTATTTTTCTTCAGTGTAATTTGATGTCCAGAAAATTATTTGGATTTCTTCATGATTAGTAATATTTGTTGAATCTGACATCCAACATTTTTTACATCACAATGTTTTCTCTAAACCTTTTCTTTTTTATAAAATATTTTTACAGTTGAAAAAGAACATCACTCTGAAAAGGGAAGAATTTATTATATTGTCTTCTAAAAGATTATGCTCTGAAGCATTCTTTTCTAATTTTACTCAAAACTGTTAAAGTATGGTATGAAAAATGTGTAGTATTTTGTGTTTTATGCTAGTTTTGAGAAGGTAAAAGCAATTCTCAATAATTTTCTATTTCTTTGGAAATAGGGTTAAAAAGCTGAAGGCATTTGCTCATTCATTCATCGTAATGAAATTATTTTAAAAATGCTCCTTCCAGTTTCTAAAATCTAATTCATGAAAGCGAATTTCATTGTAAGATGTAATCGTTTCCAAATTATTAACAGCAATAGTTTTAGGCGCTCGTTAAGGATCTCAGTGAAATACACAAAGAAATATATTTAACTTACATAAATTGTTCTTGAATTTTTAAAATAATTTTTTCAAATGTTTGATTGCTATTATGCAATCGGAGATGCGTGCATAGTATCAATTAGATGTTGACGTATACCATGCCATTGAGATGAATCTCTGATCCCATTTTAATCCTGTTCAGCTGGAGCATTTCTTAAGCCAAAATGTTAGTTTCAAAAGTTTGAAAAAATTTATCATATTTTTACCGAATGTTTCAATTTGATATTAATAAGAAAACAAATAACTCATATACACTGAAGTAGGAAATTATAAAGAGCCCCAAATAACAGTCACACAGGTGCTATTCTCATTTACGTACACAAGTATGACGCTGAAATTTATATTGCAAAGACGTGAACGAAGAACAGATAATGGCAATATGGAAAAGTCTTAATTTAAGCAAATTTGAAAGAAACATAATATTTGATAATCGGAGGGTAGCTGCAAGCATCCAAGAAACCAAAAACTTTCTCAGCTAAGCAAGGACAACAGTATCGAGGGATGTGTAGAGGAGGGAAGGGGTACCAAGGGTTTCCCGCACGAAAGTGTTTAATTTTTTTTTTTTTTTTGGTTAAAATGCGAATTACATTATAAGTTTTAATGCAATAAGCATCAGCTTTCATTAGGAAAAAATGCTTTAATTTTTTCTTCTACCCTTCATAACATTTTATTTTCTTCCGATGGAGTTCAGTGACTTTTATTTTTCGGCGTTCCCCAAGAAATATTCTATATACATTCCTGATGAAGGGAGTACAATGAGTAACACACAAAAAAGCAACAAAAAAGACAGTCAGAGGTCTTTCTGTGAGCAGAAACGACTGGTTGATTGTCGAGGGAAACGGCGGTTGGAGAGCACGTGCTCAGACTTTGCTAAAGACTTGCTGCTCCAATTAAAAGGGAAATTGGTCCAGCAATACGAGGTGAAACAACAGTGCACAGTGCCGGAATTAAAGTTACCGGAGCCCTGCGCACAGCGTCGGTTTAGGGGCCCCTCATTTTGCTGGGTATCCTTAAAATATAACTCGCGCATTTTTATTGTCTCCCACTAATGTATAAAAGAGTATTGTAATCGCAAAAGCAAATTGTCTTCCAAAGTTCAACAGAAATACCCATTTTGGCATTCTCCGAAGATTATTTAACAATTTGCATGGTGGTATCTCTATGTGTGTGTGTGGTTTGTTGTTGCCATAACTCAAAAACTATGATATCTATCAAGACGAAATGCAATACTGAGGTTTTTCGTGATACCTTTATGGGGAGGAAATGGCCAAAGTAAAAAAGGTGGGAAAGCCTTTGTTAAGGAAGGAAAGTCTGAACTTTTATAAAGGTTACCACTGAAGCACAGTACTTAACATGTTATGCAAAGTTAATTTATGCTTCTGCTTTAATTGACATTTATGTTACATGTCGTGTGGAACCTGCTCTTGCATATCGTCAGATTCCACCCCACTGACAGACAGTCCTAGAGTGGATGAAATGTATTCCTGTGTGTCATAAAACCACGTTTTCCATTTTGCACAATAAGTCTTGTCATTACCTCTTAAAGTAAACTCAATGGGGAGGCGGGGATTTGTGAAAAAGATTTGGAGTTACATAAAGCACCGAACTAAACAGCTAAACGTTCATTAATTCTAAGGCAATTGCGCAGAAATAACACACCAATTTCGAAGCTCGCGTGTAATGTAATAATAAGTAATATTAACCTCAAAAACGATATTTAGGGAGCTTGCATTTAAGCTAGTAAATTCATACTTGAAGGTACATGACGTATTTCAATTTTGGGCAGAATTTTGTTCCTAGATCTAATCCAGAAAAGCACCTTTATCCCTCGTTCGATGACCTTTCCGGTTTTTTTTTCAGCAACAAATTAAAAAAAAAAAATATATATATATATATATATAAATCATTATTTGTGAGGCTCTCCAGCATCGCAAGGATCCGGCCTGGCCTTCGTTGTCTTTCCTGTAAATCCGCCCCTGGCGGTACCTAGTAGATAGTTCCAACAAACAGAGCCGAGTGCACACTGGCGTGAAAGAACATAACAGACGTCTTTCTTTGGTGCCTTCCGTCTCTTCTAAAAACGGCAAATTCGTTTACATTGGGCAACGGAGCATCAAAAGGGAAACCTGGAGGGTTGGGAAAAGGTTGCCTCGTACGACGAATCACGTTTTCAACTAATATGCGCTGATGAACGGGCCACATATATAGCGCCAACAGCCCTAATCGATGCATCCACGTTGTGTAGAGTTGTCTACTCAAGCTAGTGGAGGCAGCGTAATGATGTGGAATGTGTGTTCATGGCAAAAACTGGGTTCTTCAATACCTTTGGAACAGCATTTGGATTCCACCGTGAATCTTAACATTAGTGCGTACCTGAGACACCCACCCATTCATATGCATGGTGTTCATATGAATGGGTGGGTGTCTCGAATGCGCCATGGCAGAAAGGCACGAATCGCCACACTGTTTCCAGTATGTGATGATCCGAGCCTTGTGGCTCGACTCATTATTTTCAGAAGCACGACAATTACTTCAAAGGCCTGTAACGTACCAGGAGATGTGACGTACCTGCCAGAAGGACGCACACGACATAATGGCAGATAGGAATCAGAATAAAACGTCCGCGTAGCTTAATTGGTAGAGCAACTTATTCCGGAATGAGTGGACCCGGGTTCGAACCCCGGCGCGGATAAAAATGACGGAGAAATTCACTTCGTTATAGGCCCTTCCAGTTTGTAGATATTAACCAAATTTAAAAGTTAAATGGCTTTGAAAGAGGCATGATGTGGGGCCCAAGCCGGCGAGTGTAAACATTCTTAACGGAGATCCTCAGTAGGCGAACATTCGGCACTCACTAAATGACATCAGATCAGGTTGGCTAAACGTACCTCAATGTATTGTTTGAACGATATTAGCATCTCGTTGAACACAAGCCACATCGAATCGATCCTAGGAAAGGAGAGAAATATTTAAGCCAAAATTTCTTCCCAGTTGCATGGTACTCGTGTGAGGCAGACTAGATATTCCCCGTCATGCCTTCAATCATATAGAAGAGAATAGAAGAGTAAAAGCGTGCTCATATTATGTCAATTACAGGTCTATGATTGGTACTGATGAGATGAGTGGGAAGAAAGGAATTGTTTTACCATAGCTTTCGCCAAACTTTGCGGCTATGTAAATATCTGTTTGGGTAGTGAAGACAATTTTGGACAATTCCGTTCAGGTATGGCGGCCGCCTAAAAAATTGAAGGACAAGGGAAAGCTGAATTTCAGTGTTTTGATAAAGCATTTCAGTGTTTTGATAAAGCAAAGTCCAACTCGAGATTTTAGGGACATGTTTCTCCACTGACAACTTAGGGGAGTGTGCCTTTAGAATTCCTCTCACAGCAGTGTTAATTGAGCATCAGTTTTCATTGAGCACTGTGGTGTAAGAAACTCTAAAGTTTGCTCAAAGCCGAAATCATTTACACTGCTGGCCTCGCAAAATGCAACACCAAGAAGGAAGCATCCGATTGGCCTGAAATTCGCAGCATGCGTCGCCCATGAGAGGACATGCAAGCGATTAGCATTGCAGGGCATATGCAAATCATGTGCGCCCGGCACGCCATCGAGAAGCACTATAAGAAGGGTGCACAGAAGGCGGGGTGTAAGTAGTGGAAGTGTGTTATGCTGCCGGACCTGTGCGTGGGAAGCTTCCTGATGCCTCGTCGCGGAATACGGCAGTCATTCCAGCACGTTTCGGGGTTCGACAGAGGACGAATATTGGCTTATCGTGACAGCGGTTTATCGTACCGAGACATCGGCACCCGTGTGGGATGACATCCAGCCACAGTGAGTCGAGTATGGATTCGGCGGGTGCAGGAGGGACGAACGGAACAACGTGAGCGATTGCCGCAGCCGCGGCACACCACCGAGCGACAGGACAGGCATGTTGTGCGGCGGGCATTGACGGCTTGCACCGCCACATCACGAACGTTAGCGCAGGAATTAGGGTGTGTTGCGCAAGAACCTGTGTAAGCACGTACCGTTCGACGTCGTCTGTAGGAGCGGGGACTTGTCGCACGGCGCCCATTGCTCCGATTACCTTTGACGTTACACCTCCTGTGAGTGCGGCGTCAGTGGGCCGTTGAACGCCGCGCCTGGACTACGGAATGGCAAGACATTGTCTTCTCCGACGAATCCTGCTTCTGCCGCAAAACACCACGATGGTCATAATCGCGTGTGGCGGCAGCGCGGCGAGAGACTATGACGCCTGCGTTATGCATTGCCATACCAGTCCGTCGCCTGACGTTATTATTTGGGGCGCAATTGGATATGACACCCGCACCCCTCTGGTACGCATCGCAGGTACACTCAACAGCCACCGCTACATCTCCGACGTTTTGGAGCCTGAGGTCCTTCCTTACCTGCAGCACCTGCCAGCGTCCACATTTCAACAGGACAATGCGCGCCCGTACATGGCACGAATCGTTCAACAATTCTTCACGGTCCACCAGGTGTCACTGCCGCCGTGGCCCGCCTGTTATCCCGATATGTCGCCCATCGAACACGTCTGGTCGCTGATCGGCAACCGAGTGGCCCGGCAAGCACCACCCGCGGCTACGCCTGATGAACTGTGGCAACGTGTGGAAGCCGCCTGGACCGATATACCCCAAGCCCACATCCAAAGCCTCTTTCGTTCGATGCCGGGACTAGTAGCGGCCGTTATTGACAGCCATGGGGGCCACACGAACTATTGATGTCTGCGTGTTTCGCAAGTCGCACGGGCCTGTAAGCTCAATCGTTTCACCTTTGTATCTTTTATTATGTGTCCAGTAAATCTGGCTTTGGTATCTCGTGTCCTTCTTGGTGTTGCATTTTGGGTGGCCAGCAGTGTATTTGGTTCTGGGTTGAACTACCAATGTCACGTCGAAAGAAACCGAAAACCAGCACACCGTTCGGGAGAAGTATCCCTAACCCTTCGGTAGGAATAGGATTAGGAGTGTGGTATTATCCGTATATATCATTTCGTTTTAATTCGCTTGTGAGGTCTTGGAGGAAAATGTTCGGCATTCTTTCGGTCATTCATATTTGGCCCTGTTTCAAGGATCGATCATTTGACATTCGTAAACCATAACGATCTCTGAAAGCTGTATCTAAACTAGAGGTCTTCATCCGGGTGCTATCGGTTCATGGGTGGCCTGCCGATGATAATTCCGTGAGCCGCAGTACCATTTCAGGTCAGCTAAGCAAACATTCTTTCAGGGCGGTATTTCGGCTTTTTCATTTTGGGGAGCAAGATTTGTATGTGTCGAAATCCACAATGGCGAATAAATATTACAATGTTTGTGTGCGGGGGTGGGGGAGATCGGGTTTAAAAAAATGACTAATTGCTGACATAATATTAGTAATTATGTCATTTTCAGAATGTAATTTCCAATAAAAACTTGTGCTACGTAATTTTACGAAAAAATATAATTACCATCTATTGTAGTCGTAAACGCCGGTTGCTAGTGTCTGGAAGAAGTGCAAAGTGTATGTTAGTCCACAGCTTTTACTGCAGCCCATTCATACTGTTTCCTAAAATTGCTACCATCCTATTAAGAGGAAGACATGCCAGGGGGAAAATGTTTGAGTTACCTGAGGTTAAGAACGGAGCAGGTGGATGTAAAACTCGTGAACGATTGGTGATAAGAGTACTGAGTAGTTGACCCAGGGCCGTAGCTATAGGTATTGGCGCCCGGAGCAAGCAGTAAATTGGCGCTCCCCTGCCCCAGTGTAACTGGAACAGGTGACGGTGTCAGATTTTATGATATACCTGTTTGCAGATATAGTACTGCATAATAAAAATATTGCGATTTTTATTGTTATTTGCAATATTGTCCCGTATATAATTTGCTAATTGTATGAAATAGTAACAAAATGTTAATTTTTTATATAAAATATTACTCATAATATAATTTTTTTTTAAAAAATAACTTGCATAGGTATTCCTATTCAATAGCCTGTGGTGATTATATGAGCTTCAATAGGGATTGCAGAAGAAAGAAAAAACATTGTACATAGTTTGAATGAAGAATAATTTTCATTTAAAATTAATTGCTACGTGAAGTGCTTATGAACAACTGAAAAAATATGTACAAGTAGCATTTGTTTAAAATTATGCTTAAGCCGTAACGAAAAGATTTTGTATTTACAAATGCAACTTTTGAGCTTAAATAGCAGCAAAATCATTTATTATTTCATCATATTAATATTTTTAGCAATATCTTTTTCTACTGACAGAATTTTCAGGTGTGTTAATCTGGTCACCATTTTATCCTTAAAGCATAATGAAATTTTTAATTTTATACATTTTTTTAATTACGCGAATAAATTAATTTCACATTTTTTTACATTTATAAAAAAAGTCTACGTCTCGATAGCACCCCCCTCCTGCTCGGTGCCCAGGGAGGCCGCCCCTGCTGACCCCCCCTCCCCTTCCCCCAATCGCCACGGCTCTGGTTGACCTGATCCGGTTGAAATACTTCAGTCAGCAGACGCCTTTGGTCTTTGAACGACAACAAAATGGCGACGCTGTGATAGCAAGAGGAAGAAAGTTGTAGGCAAAGCGCTATTTATTTATTTTTTTTTCACGAAAGGTGGTCGTCCCATTAGTTCTTTGTTGAGACCGGTCATTTGTCGGAACTGATCGCGCGAGTGTCTGTGTCTTGGATTGATTATCTGTGATTGAGAAAGCGATTCAAAGGCGGTTAGCCTAAGATTCGTCTGGGAAAGCGATCAAACCGCTGTCTCAATTTTTCTTTTTTCTTCGATTTTGACTGCGCCAAAACATTCTCGTGTTGGACTTTGATTTGTCTACTCTGTCCTTTAAAGTTACCACGAACTCCTTAAGAGCGACACTTACTTCCAGGGGTGGATTGGCCCACCGGGACCCTGGGACATTTACCGATGGAGCACTCAAAAATGGGATCTATTTGTCCATTTTTTGTCTGGATATTTTGGAACGAACAAATAAATTTTTGATACTAATGAATTATAATCGTTAAGTTCATTCCAGTTTTTATTTGTGCTGAAAAGTTACTTCCTTTAGAAAAAAGTTCCAAAAGTTTCCTACTACCTATACACTGAAGAGCAATTGAATTAGAGATACCTGTCTAGTAACGTGTAGCACCACCTTTCGCCCTGATGACGGCAGCGATTCGTCTCGGCATGGACTCGACAAGACACCGGAAGCGTTGGGAAGCCATACGGATCCACGACCCCTGAACAAGCTCCCACAGTTCACGAAGATTTGATGGATGGGGATCAGAGCCTAGGAACATCTATCTCGATGGAAACCCAGATGTGCTCGATGGGATTGAAGTCAGGTGACCTAGCTGGTCAAGAAAGTGAGATCACGTCGGTGGAGTGTTCATCCAACCATTCGGATACAATTCGGGAGCGATGGCACTGTGCATTGTCTTGTTGCAGGATGAGGTCTCCAGTGGAATGTTGAAGACGCACAAACGGGAGCAAATGGTCGTCCAGGATATCCCGGTAACGTTGACCTGTGAGGGAAAATGTCACACGTACCAGGGGTCCCATTTCAGTCCACGTAAACAGTCCCCAGACGAGAATGCCATCCCCACCAGCTTGAAGAGTACCCTGCTGGCCAGAAGGATCCATCGCTTCATGTGGTTTGCGCCGTACTCGTGTCCTACCATCCGCATGTACCAACGTGGATCTCGACTCATCAGTCCAGACAACATTTTCCCACATGTCTAGGGTCCAGAGGCGAAGTTCCCGCGCCCATGCTGATATTTGCACCCTGTGACGTGCGGTCAGCAGCGGTACCCTCGTGGGACGATAGCTTGTGTACCCCATAGCGAGGAGATGGTTCTGGATGGTGTGGCTGCTTCCATGTTTTTGTGCACCAGCGTTAAATTGCCGAGTGATTTCTTGCACTGCAGCCCGTCTATCCGCTGTTACAATGCGAGCTAGCCGACGATGACCCCGCTCATCCTCACGCTGTTGTCCACGGCAGTAGGCCCTTGCAGAGATAGTTTTACCGGATTCGATGTACTCACGGTGCACCCGTTACACAGTAGATCGTGAAAATCATCACAGTGCCTTCACGACTGCCGAGATGAAGTGACCCATTCCTTGGGCCCCGATAATTTACCCACGATCAAATGCGCTTAGATCCTTCGTCTTACCCATACTGCGTCCGACTCTTATTGATTCCCGTCGCATCACTATTTATATTGTCGGATCGCTGCATACGTCATGTCGTTTCCGTTTATAGGGCCGCCCACAGCGCCACATTTCAATAACAACAGCTGTCTCTAATTCTATTGCTCTTCAGTGTATGTTGGGCTTTCGTTCTGGAGTGACGCATCAAAATTCTCTACAGTTAAGAAAAGTGCACAACGGATCAAGCACGCTGTTATTAAATAATTACGCTAAAGCTAACTACGTATAAGGTCAAAGCGTAAAAAAAAAAATTTCGGATTTCGATAAGCCCTAGTGCGGAAAAGTTGTGTATTGCTACGTAAACCATGAGCAAATAATTTAACGAAATTCAAATAATATCTTACGGTTCCTCTTTACCTCCAAAATTTCCATATTTGGGTAAAATTGTCACATTTTCATGTCCGTTGTGAGAAAAGAACAGTGTTCCTTAGAAACTTTCCCTAGTGCGCAAAGACTATCTGTTGGTACCTAAAAAGATGTGCACAATTTTTTAGGCAAAGCAACAAATATCTTATGGTTCCAATTTAATGCAATAATACTCCATGTTTAAGGAAAATTGCAATCCTTTGACACTTAGTGTTCCCCATGTGATTTGTTTCCTAGTTGTGTTACTGCGTGCACTACTGCACTGAAAGCACAACATATCGTGGAGTTGTGCAGTAGTGCATACTGCACACAGTGCAGCTCTTCAAAATTTTCATGTTTCATAAAAATCCCAGAACTCATCATGAGGAGGTGGTTGCACAGCGAGTTCCACCCGTGCCCAACCCAACCACCCATCCATTAGAGCAAATCAATTTTCCATTGTTTTCCTTTAATCTTCAATTTCCTGTTATTTATTAATGTTTACCCGGAAATCTGATATACTTTCGAAAGTTGGCATTATTTGCTGTGCTTCCAACCATACTCTAATAAATCGATCCCCTGTTCTTCGCAAACAGCACCAGATGCTTCTGCTGTCAACTTAACGCATTGCTCCACTCCCTGATAGTGACAAGGGAAGTTTTGGGTGCCCAATCGCTTAACAGTGTCCTTACAGTCACTGTTGCATAGCTTCATTATATCATCGTCGCTTAAACGAACAAACAACGGCGGTTCGCTTAAGACGAATGTTGCCAGTCGATTAGGTAAAAATAATCCTCCCCCTGAAAGTTGAACTGAGGAATTTCAAATAAACGGATTGCATCGCAGTTTTGTGCCTTTGCTCTAAGGATCCCGAGGAAGCCAAGTTTTCTGATGTTTGATCGTAGCCAGAAGTATTTTTATTCCGGATGGCCAAAATAGCCATTACTTTGAATTACGCGGTCCAGAACGCCCTTCAAATCCTGGATGAGATATCTGGATGTATGCAGCCATCATTGCAAGTGCACTTTTCGAAGATGTGGGAATGATAACTCAAGCTGATACTTCAAGTGTTATAAGTAGGGACAAAATTAGAAGGCAGAGAAAAAAAACCCAAAGAGAACAGCTTCAAAACGATAATCTGACGGTACGAAAAGGTATTAAAGGGCTACATTTTGACGGGTGTAAGGACCGAACCACAATGTATAAAGAAAGGAAAGGAAGAAAGCGGTTAAAAAAATCACTGAAGAACATGTGACTATGCTGGAAGAACCTGGAAGTAAATATCTTGGGCATATCACTCCTACATCTTCCACCGCAAAGGACATTGCCCAATGTCTGCTGGATTTCTTACATGGCAAGAATATTGACCTAAGCAAACTGTTGGTGATAGGCTGCGACGAAACCATTGTTAATACTGGGTGTAAAGGAGGTGCAATTCGCATTCTCGGGCCAGCCTGCCGAAAACCTCTCCAGTGGAGCATATGCCAGTTGCTCGTAAACGAGCTGACACTCCGTCACTTAATTCAACATTTGGATGGCACAAAAACATTTTCAGGCGAAAATCGGCAAACAGCTGTGTGACAATCTACCGGTTTTTGAAATTTGAAGCGGGTTTTGGTAAACGTGATGAAAAAAATTGCAAGGGATCTTAACACATCTCCAAAATACCTGTGGGACATTAGCCACTCTGTGACAACACGTACGTGGTCATCAGGCCTGGCACGTAAGATCCGGAAAAATGACCCATGCACGGTGGCAAACGATGGCTAATCATATTTTGCGCCTCTATATAATAACACTTCGCAGCCTTCGGATTCACTCAAAATTCTGGCAGAATTCGTTGTGAGGTTTATGTGCTCTTGTGGTTTACTTATAAGATCACATCCTCATTGCCGTTATGGAGCACGGAATCTGTGGAAGGCCATCCATACATCCAGATATCTCACACAGGATTTGAAGAGCGTTCTGGACCACGTAATACCAAGGAATAACTATTTTGCCCGTCCAGAATCAGTACTTCTGGCTACGATCACAGACGAGAGGCAACATGAAAGAACTTGGCTTCCGCAGGATCCTTAGAGCAAGGGCACAAAACTGCGACGCAATCCGTGTATTTGAAATTCCTCAGTTCAACTTCCAGGATGGATCATTTTGACCTAATTGGCTGGCAATCATGGGTCTTAAGCGAACCGCCGTTGACTGCTGGTTTAACTCACGATGAAATAATTAGCCTATGCAACAGTGACTGTAAGCGACATTGTTAAGCGATTGGGCACGCAAAACGTTCCTTGTCACTATCAGGGAATGGAGCAACGCGTTAAGTTGACAACAGAAGCATCTGCTGCTGTGTGCGAAGAAAAACACGGGGTTCGATTTATTAGAGGACGATTGGAAGCACGGCGAATAATGCCAGCCTTCGAAAGTAAATCAGATTTCCGGGTAAAAAATAATAAACAACAGGAAATTGAAGATTAAAAAAGAAGAACAGAAAATTGATTCGCCCTATGGATTGGTGGTTGGGTTGGGTACGCGTGGAACTCGCTGTGCAACCACCACCTCATGATGAGTTCTGGGATTTTTCGGAAACATGAAAAATGTGAAGAGCTGCACCGTGTGCAGTGTGCACTACAGCACATTTGCACATTATGTTGTGCTTTCAGTGCAGTACTGCACACACTAACACAACTGGGAAACAAACTACATGGGGGACACTAAGTGTCAAAGGATTGCAATTTTCCTTAAACACGGAATATTGTTGCATTAAATTGGAACCATAAGATATTATTTGCTTTGCTTGAAAAATTGTGCACATCTTTTAGGTACCAACAGATAGTCTTTGCGCACTAAGGAAAGTCTCTAACGAACACTGTTCTTTTCTCACAACGGACTTGAAAATGTGACGATTTTACCCAAATATCGAAATTTTGGAGGTAAAGTGGAACCGTCAGATATTATTTGAATTTCGCTAAATTTTTTTGCACATAGCTGACACGTAGCAGTACACAACGTTTCCGCATATCGAAGTTCGAAAATATTTTTTTTACGCTCCGTCCTAATAACTGTAGTTAGACGTAGGGCGTTGCCTTTAGAGATCAGGGTCATTGGTATCCCCTACTCGCCTCCTGTAATCTTGAAGGAGACACTAATACCAGTGGTGATGGCACATCATCCAATCCCTTTATTCACAAGCTGACACAGAACACACAGTGATTCTCCCGCAGAGATATTCGTCAATCCGTGTTCCACCACATTTATCTTAAAAGAAACAACGATTTACTAATACTGGTTCATGGGTCAAAATGGTGGTTCGTGGATTAAAGTAATGAGTAGACTTAAAAAAGGCGTCTACTCAGTGACCAAATAAATATAAAAATTAAGTATGTGGGGAAATTGCTATGTGGCATGTTCAGATTTCAACTTTTAAAACGATCTTCAAGGTGATATAGTTTAAAATGAGGTCTGCAAGGGACACTGGGTTTTTTGTTCCTTTTTGTAAATCAAAACCATATTTTTCAAAAGAAAATAATATCTGGTTTGATGCTACATCCTGTCATGAGTGGAGTTTTGAAGTTCTTTCACCATTAAATTGTTAAAATTTGTTCATAGCTGCATTGTTTTTATTATGCACATTTCAACAGTTTTCTTTCATTCAGTATCAAAGAGAATTTTTTTCCCTGAGAGAAGTAATGAGGTGTTGCGCTGTAGGTATGTGTGTTTTTGTATTGGACCGCGAGACTAAATTTCTCGGCCTGGTTTGGTCAACCCAATCCGCATCTACACTTGGCGAGTGCGTCGCCGTTGTGCAAGTCTTCTTAGACTCCAGACTATGAAATGGCATGTGCGTGGCCAACTGCTAAGTTTTGACTAGGGTGTCAGATCCCCAGGGTGCTCACTCAGCACTTAGCAAAAACACTCGAAGAGTTTTGCTAAGTGCTGGGTGTGCACCTGAGTTTTTCTAAACGCTGAGTAACTCAAAAAGCTTAACCCCTAAATACTCCAGGCCAACCCAGACTTGCAATGCGGTGCCCACCAAACACCCAACTCCAACTTTGACGATAAAGGGAAACACATCATCCCAACCTGGACCCTTCCAGGCTCAAAAGGAACCTCTACCCAGCCCTCCGAAGTCCTCTTCGAAGGAGAACTACAGAGTAGAGACGCCTGTGCTGGCTACCCCCTCCTGAGTTTAATGCTCATTTCATTGGCTATACCGCGGAAATGGAGTCCGTCTTGGGCGATTGCTCCTACAGGGTTACCAAGCCAATAGCCAATAGGACCAGACCACTGTTGCCCAAGCCCCAAGATGCCTGTGCACAACAGAATATCCAAAATGCAATCCTTGAGAGCAGGCTCAAGGAAATTGATGAGCAGAAGTGCTCAGTCACGGAACCTAAATCCTACGTCTCAGCGGCTAGGAAAGGAGCGCAGATGATGAAAGGGCCAGCGCTCGATCCTGAAAAAAGGAAAACGTGGTGGAAGACCGGAATCCCATAATCCTGGTCTACCCCATCAGTAAAGAAACGTCCTCGGATGACATTAAAAGGCCCTACAATCAGCATTGAACCCGGCGAAGCTGCAGATTGTTGCTGAAGGAGTCCGTAGAGTTCGGTAAGATTGGGTCCTGGTTTGAGGGTTCAAGGGCATGAACAGCTTGGAGGAAGAAGTAAGGAGCAACATTTTAACCAAGGATTCCATGCTCCCCAAAAACCCTCAGAAGAGATTTCTCAGTTTAAAACGGTATAACGTTGACGGGGAACTCACTAAAATAAATTTCGAGGAAGAGGTGCTGGAATCCAAACCCCTACCTCAGAAGTGGAATTTCGGCGAGATTTTACATCAAATCCAATGTTAGTAAGGTCCAGGGAGTCTTGGTCGCGGGGCATCTGGCCTTTAAGGTGCTGATGAAAGAGGGGAGACTGAACCTGTGGTGGTCAGTTCTCGGCCTTCGTGAATTCGGTTAAGTGCTTCCGGTGCAATGGCTTCGGCAAATTTAAGAGCAGATGCCCTGAAACGGAGGATAGATATGGAAAATGCGGTAAAGTGAGCTACGAGCATAACACCTCTGATGCCACACATAAGGGCAACAATAGCACAGCTGCGAACTTTAATTTCAACCTGAAGCTGGATGTGAATCCCTCCAGCTTCAATAAGGCTTGTCGCAGCCGAATCAACTATGGTTAAACAGGCAAGAGCAGATATTCGAGTACTTCAGCTCAAAGCTCACCCACCACCCGAGAGCTGCAACAGGTGGATTCCGAAAAAAGTCAGTGAAGTCGCTGAAAAAGGTTTGCTCATCCAAGAACCCTACCATTCACACGATAGAGTTTTTGGGTTTCACAACTCCTCACGGCAATATCACTCTCGAGGAGAAAAGCCCGTTGTAACCACGGTCGACCTGGAACCAGACCTCCCAGTTTTGGAGCTAGGGTGTACACTCAACGTTGTAGCCTTGAGCATCGAGAGCGGCCTGGAAAAATACTCTCTATTAATGCATACAGCTTGCCCTCGGGTGCTCTCTCGGAGGTGCTGGAGACGATCTCAGGGTTGCTGGAGGCTCATCAGTAACACTAGACAATAATGACAGGAGATTTCAATGCGTAGAACCCCCTTTCGGGAAGTCGAGAGAAGGATGAGAGTGGCAAGCAACTCCTGGATACCATCAGTTCGTCGGAACTGACGATCATGCACGATCCCGACAGCGTCCCTCATGTTCCAAAGAGCGCGTTGTTCATCCTGGATCGATCTCACTCTCACTCGCACCTTGAGACTCTCATTTCTCCAGAATTGGCAAGTCATGGATGTTTTGTAAGCTGCAGCGACCACCTTGCAGTAACTTTCAAGATGGGAATGGAATGAGTCAGGCGAAATCCCAGGAAGAGGTTCACCGCTAAGAATTTCAATTGGCTGGAGTTAAAAACCCAGCTAACAAACTTATTCGGTGAAAGAAAATGCGATGAATTAGGAAGGGTATATGACCTGAGGCTTTACTTCGGTCATCTGACCGAGGAGATTTGCTCGATCTATGAGGGTTGCTGGAAAGCCGGGGACGGGCCTAAACCCGTGCTTCTCTGGTGGTCCGAAAACCCAGGTCTGCTTAGAGGCAAGGCTAGTCTTCGCAGGAGAATAATGCAAAGAGAAAGGTCTGAAAATCGGCTTATACGCAGCGGGGTCTGCTCGGTTCTTTCTTTCTTTGCAAAAAAGTACCACCAACACCGCGGTTTTTCAGATGAAAGGGAAACAACCTTGGTATGGATAGGTAGCATTATCGGTATGATTAGGTAGCATTATCGGTATGATTATCATACTGAATCATACCGAGGTATGATTATTGGATTTCATACCTCGGTAAGGTATGATTATCAGCTTTCAGGCCAATTGTGGCAGTATGATGATCGGCTTTCTGGCCAAGGGTGGCAATATTTCTTAAACAGCTCAATTTGTAAACTGTTCGCATGCTGTTGTGGTTAATTCCATGTGTCTTCCACTTGTTCAGTACATTCAAAATAGTTGACTTCGGTATTTTTAAACGCTTCCCGGTTCCTCTTATGGATAGCCCACTAATATAACACCCAAAAAATCTTTAATTTCTCAAAGTCAGTTCTCTCCCGCAACGGCATTTTCACTCAACCTCACAGTGCGATAGGATCGCAGTCAGTTACGTGCTTTTTTATACCGTGTGCAGCTGTACCGAGCATCTTAACAACGCTGCAGATCTGTTCATTTGCTTTTGAAGGGATATACGGTGGCTTTTGTCAATATAGTATATATAAATATATATATATATACGTATAACCACAGAATTTATAAATCAAAACCATCTGCTTGATGCTGAAAAGGGAAATTTTCAAAATTAACATCAAGCAAGAAGCACATATGAAATTCAATTAATATTGTACTATGTAAACCGATTCAAAATTTAAATGAAATCCAAGATCGAGGCAAATTTGCCAAACAAGAGATTGAAGGATTGTGGATAATATATTGGCAGCTGTCACTTGTAGCTTTTTCAAGGACTGACACAGATCACAACTCTGATTTCTACACAGGCCAAGTAAGTGTGGATTTCTGCCGTGTCAAATTTGTAAATACCCTTAATTAAAAGAATAAAATTAATTAAATTTTTGGGCAACACCCTTGGAAGGCCAACCAAGTTAAAATAACAACAACAAAGGAGCAGAAAAAGGCAATACTGCCCCAGAAAAGGTAAAATATTTTCTTGAATTTTTTTAAAAAATGAATTAAAGGAAAATAATTAATCCACTACAACATCTTAAATTACCCGACCGCACATGTGACTGATTATGTAAGCACGTTTTCAAGACGAACAGCAACCCACTGTTATCTTATCTGAATGTGAAAATAGTATTAACAAGTTGCCACTGTATAGAACGATATATATCAAATGAGAAGATATAAGTAAAGTTTGCATTAGAAATAATTAATGAACAATTCTAAGCTACATTCCAAAGCGTCATCTTATTAAACAGCATGGCTACTTTTGAACAAAGAATAGGCCTAAAAGGAGCAGGGGAGCTAAAAACTTCAAAATTTGTACGTTCATTACAAACAAACCCGCTCACTGAAAACTTAAAATGAACATATATAAATAAATTATTGAAAAATGTTTGTACAAATCTACCAACTGCCTGGATCTTTTGATTTCATTTAAATTTGAATCGGTTTGCATAGTACATTATTCACATTGAATTTTACATGTTGTGCTTCTCTTGACCGACTATATATATATATATACCTCCAAAATGACTCTACAACTTAAATCTTGGCCCTCAGTCTCCGGCAGCTGGAATGTACCTGGCCAAGGCAGCGGCCAGTGCGACATGAAGGCAGAGGGTGCTAAGAATCCCCGGAGGACCGGACTAGGCTGCCATTTGATGCTGACCTTGGCTACCTACAACGGACGCTCCCTATCTTCTGATTCAAGGCTTCTTGAATTGGAAGAGGAACTACAAAGGATCAAGTGGGACATCGTCGGGCTGAGTGAGGTAAGGAGAAAAGGAGAAGATCTCATTGAACTGAAAAGTGGACATCTCTTCTATTATCGTGGGACAGATACTGGCAGAACTAGTGGTGTTGGATTTATAATAAACAAGAAACTGAAGGATAAAGTGGTAGAAGTTGAAAGTTCCTCTGACAGAGCTGCACGACTCGTTATCCAACTATCGAGAAGATACCAGGCTCAGATTATTCAAACTTATGCACCCACCACAAGTCATCCTGAAGAAGAAATTGGAAGAATTTTATGAGGAAATTCGTCATCTAAATAATAAAGGTAAACAGCACTTGAAGATAATTATGGGAGATTTCAATGCAAAAATAGGGCACCGGCAACAGAATGAAACTTCAGTAGGTAAATTCGGTCACGGCAACAGAAACCAGCGTGGAAATACTCTCGTTGAGTTTGCAGAGGCAGAAGGGTTTTTCATCTTGAACTCCTTTTTCAAGAAAAAGCCACACAGGAAATGGACATGGAGACATCCAATTGGGACGACAAGTGAAATTGATTTTATTATGTGTAACAAAAAATTCGTCATCGAAGACTGCAGTGTGCTAAACAAGTTCAACACAGGTAGTGACCATAGATTGGTGAGATGTAAGATGCACCTCAACACTAAACTGGAACGTGGCAAGCTCATAAGACAAACAAAATGTATTGACATAACCAACCTTAAAAAACACCATAATACTTTCAAGTTGGAACTGAAGAACAGATTCTCTGCTTTAGAAGGCCTAACATCGGAAGAAGTGGATATTTCTGAAGTTAACAGAAAAGTAACCAAAGCTCTTATGGAAACAGCAACAAAATTAGCTGGGTCTAAGAACAAGTTGCATGTAAACAAATTATCAGGAAAAACCAAAATGTTGATGCAAAAAAGAAGAGAGATGAGGACAACTAAAGAAGATGTGACTTCCAAAGTGGAATATATAGAGCTATGCAAGTCAGCACGAAAAAGTATCACTGAAGACGTAAGGAAATTCAACTGTGAGCTAGTGAGGAAAGCAATTGAAAACAACCAAAGCCTAAAGATAGCAAAGGGACATCTCAGTAAGGGAAGAAAACAGATTATGGCTCTGAGAAAAGAAGATGGTTCTATAACAAGAAAATAGAGGCGAAAGTTTGACAAGAGTGAAAGATTTCTACTCCAAACTATATGAAAGGGATGATACATGTACTCCAGACATCATGAAAGGTACCAGAGTTCTTCCAGTCCTCCCAGCAGAAGTTGCTCATGCAATCAAGAACATGAAGCGGGGGAAAGCTCCAGGAGAAGATGGAATTACTATAGACATCATACAAGAAGCAAGTGGAGAAATTGAAATAGTACTCGCCCAAATTTTCACTCGATGCCTTAATGAAGGGAAGATTCCTGAGGATTGGAACAAAGCTACAATGATTCTGCTACATAAAAAAGGTGACATTGAGGATCTCAGGAACTACAGACCTATCAGCCTCCTATCAGTGGTTTATAAAATCTTCACTAAAGTTCTTTCACACCGCTTGAAGGTAACACTGGACATGGCTCAACCGAGAGAACAAGCTGGATTCAGGAGTGGCTACAGCACAATAGATCATATCCACGTACTGAGAGAAATAATTGAAAGAGCGAGGGAATATGAACTTCCATTGTGCATGGCTTTTATCGATTATGAAAAAGCCTTTGATTCGGTGAAACCATCAGCAGTTACCACGGCTCTGAAATCCTGCGGTATTGAAGATGCATACATTAATATTATTAATAACATCTATGAAAATGCAAGTGCAAAGATTCGGCTGTTTGAAAATACAACACACATAAAAATTGGAAAGGGAGTGAGACAAGGTGACACCATATCTCCGAAGCTCTTTAATGCCACATTGGAAAATGTCTTTCAATCACTGAACTGGGAAAACAAAGGGATAAAGATTAATGGAGATTATCTAACCCACCTTCGTTTTGCTGATGACGTAGTCATTTTTGCAACTACCCCATCAGAGCTGCAGAGTATGATCCAGGAACTTGCTGACAAGAGTAAAGAAGTGGGATTAAAAATGAACTTTCAGAAGACAAAAGTGATGTTCAATGCTTTTACAAGAAATGAAGATTTATCGATTGATGGAGAAAAACTGGAGATAACAGATACGTATGTTTATCTTGGACAGCAGATATCAAGTGAGGGTCACATTGATGAAGAAATTAATCGGCGTACAAAACTTGCCTGGAGAGCTTTTGGAAGAAACAGCATAATTTCCAAGAGCAATATGCCATTATGTCTTAAAAGAAAAGTGTTTGATCAATGCATCCTTCCAGTGCTTACGTATGGTGCAGAGACGTGGACCTTAACTAAAAGAGACATACAAAGGCAGCAGACAACTCAAAGAAGCATGGAGAGGTGCATGCTTGGTATAACCAGGAGAGATAAGAAGAGGAACTCGTGGATCCGAAAAATGACGAGAGTGGAAGACATCATGATCAAGGAGTTAAATCCCTGAAATGGCAATGGGCTGGACATACTGCCAGAAGGACAGACCATAGATGGACAGCCGAAATTTTAGATTGGATTCCAAGGGACAGGAAAAGACCCAGAAAAAGACCACATGGGAGATGGGTGGATGAAATTCGTAAATATGCGGGAGTGACATGGAGGAGACTGGCACAAGACGGACCGTTGTGGAGGAAACTTGGGGAGACCTTCGTCCAGCAGTGGATTGATAATGGTTGACAATGATGATGATGATGATATATATGTGTGTGTGACCGCCAATAGCGGTATAACTATGCTATCGGGATTAGAGGAAATGCTATCCCACACTCACCAACCTGCTTGGCCAGCGTGGTGAGTTATGGCCAAACCCCTCCAAAATGACTCCACTGCTTAAATCTTGGCCCTCAGCCTCCGGAAGATGGAATGTACCTGGCCAAGGCAGCGGCGAGTGCGACATGAAGGCAGAGGGTGCTAAGGTTTAAATATGCATTTATTAAACACTCGGAGTACAGAATCAGAATGTGAGTCATGAAATGATTATGTACAAATGAGCGCAAGAACAAGTAGGCAAAGATATAATACTATATACACTTCCTGAGGGTATGATAGAGGGAGAAATTAAACAGGTTAATTAACAATGTAATTGTCAACAAAGGATATAGTATTCATAACAGTTCAAGCTGTAAAGGAATCTCTCAAGCCATCAATCTGGAACCAGCTGAGGTATGGTCTCCAGAGTTTGTAGAAGTTTGGAAGGGTATCTGTATTGACAGCGTGTTCATGCGCTAACTGTAGACGGAATTTTAGTCGAGCTGTGAAGTGATCGACAAGCTTCTCGCTTGCTTCTGTGAGAGTAGGTACAGTGGAGTTTTCCTGATACGTCAGTTGGTGGGAGTAGATCACTATTTTTACAAGCGTGAACAGACATTTATCGAAGAGAAGAAGCAGGAAGAATATCTTGAAGAAGGGTAAAATATGAGGCAGCACTCAGATTTCCTGGGAAAAGATAGTGTGCAATAATAAACATGAGATCTGGCATAGGTAGCAAGACTTGACAAAACCAATAGACATGTTCAATGTTAGCCGGGACATGTTCAATGTTATCACAGTAGGCACATTGTGGAGAGACAACATGAGTCATTCGGTGTAGTAATTGAGGAACGGGGAGGCGGCGATGCAGAAACAGTCAATGAACATTCTTCTCATGAGGTGCAGCAAGGAGAGGATGTGCCGCAGACCAAACAGCTGTCAAGGAGGCAGACAGAACAGTAGATCCCTATAGGCATAGGCGTGGTGGGAAGAATTTCACTCAAAATCTTCTTTGAGTATGTCTCAAGCGTAAAAGATTTCATGCGGAGTTGCACAAAAACGGGAAGAGTCGCGATGCTGCTGCAACCTCTAGAATTCCTTCAGGAGAGGCCAAAGATGGGTATGAACGGATGATGGACGATTTCATCGACGTGCAGAGTGTCCGGGAGGAGACGGAATCACGAAGATGAGTAGATAGGCGAGAGAAGTCTTTCCATGTAAGGTTGAGGTTCACAAGGTCTCGTACAGTAATAATGCCTGCACGCATCCATTCTGGAGAGGCAAAGAATTGTTGGTCAGAGGGATGAAGAGCTGATGAGTAGAACAGTGGTTCATTTAGAATCTCCGTAGTGCAGGAGGGGGTGCTCTCTGTAATGGGAGAGACCTCAGGATTTCTATGGCCTCCCAGTAAACGACCGGGAGGCTTGCTGGGAAACCATCCATTAGGAGAAAGACGGAGAACGTTAATGCAGAATTTTTCCATGAGGCAAGAACATTTCGTACTGTGCATGTAACTGGGTTGGAGCTATTGAGCACATGAAAGAACCAGTGAAGCCGTGCGGCACGATAAACGAGATCTTCTGCAGGAAGACCAATTCCTCCCTGTGAAGGTGAGAGGCAGAGAGTAGAGGAGCTGACCCAATGATGCTTTGACCATACAACTGAAGTAAGACATGCTTGAACTTGACGGAGTCTATAGCCAGGAACTGTATCCACTTGCCAGGAATAGCGACACTTTGATAAGATGTATGTGCGAGCAATGTGAGATCTTTGAAGGAAGGAGGAGCAAAATTGCGCTCTTCTCCAGAAACCAGCTGCTTTGAGAAGGGAGGGACAGAGAGAGGACCAATTCGTTCGTACGGCCTCCGATGGGGTTCCGAGAAAGAATCACCGGAGGACCGGACTAGGCTGCCATTTGATGTTGACATTGGATACTTACAACGGACGCTCTCTATCTTCTGATTCAAAATTCCCTTGAATTGGAAGAGGAAATACAAAGGATCAAGTGGGACATCGTCGGGCTAAGTGAGGTAAGGGGAAAAGGAGAAGATCTCATTGAACTGAAAGGTGGACATCTCTTCCACTACCGTGGAACAGATGCTGGCAGACTAGTGGTGTGGGATTTATAAAAAATAAGAAACTGAAGGATAAAGTTGTAGAAGTTGAAAGTTCCTCTGACAGAGCTGCACGACTCGTTATCCAACTCTCGAGAAGATACAAGGCTCAGATTATTCAAACTTATGCACCCACCACAAGTCATCCTGAAGAAGAAATTGCAGAGTTTTATGAGGAAATTCGTCATCTAAATAATAAAGGCAAGCAGCAGTTGAAGATAATTATGGGAGATTTCAATGCAAAAATCGGGCAAGGGCGACAGAATGAAACTTCAGTAGGTAAATTCGGTCACGGCAACAGAAACCAGCGTGGAAATACTCTCGTGGAGTTTGCAGAGGCAGAAGGGTTTTTCTTCACGAACTCCTTTTTCAAGAAAAGGCCACACAAGAAATGGACATGGAGACAACCAAATGGGACGACAAGTGAAATTGATTTTATTATGTGTAACAAAAAATTCGTCATCAAAGACTGCAGTGTGCTAAACAAGTTCAACATAGGTAGTGACCACAGATTGGTGAGATGTAAATTGCACCTCAACACTAAACTCGAACGTGGCAAGCTCATAAGACAAACAAAATGTATCGACATTATCAACTTTAAAAAACACCACAGTACCTTCAAGTTGGAACGGAAGAACAGATTCTCAGTTCTAGAAGGTCTAACGTCGGAAGAAATGGACATCTCTGAAGTTAACAGAAAAGTAACCGAAGCACTTATGGAAACAGCAACAAAAATTATCTGGGTCTAAGAACAAGTTGCATGTGAACAAATTATTAGGTAAAACCAAAATGTTGATACAAAAAAGAAGAGAGGTGAGGACAACTAAAGAAGATGTGACTTTCAAAGTGGAATATGTAGAGCTATGCAAGACAGTACGAAAAAGTATCACTGAAGACGTAAGGAAATTCAGCTGTGAACTAGTGAGGAAAGCAATTGAAAGCAACCAAAGCCTAAAGAGAGCAAAGAGACCCCTCAGTAAAGGAAAAAACAGATTATGGCACTGAGAAAAGAAGATGGCTCTGTAACAAGAAATAGAGGCGAAATTTTGACAAGAGTGAAAATTTCTACTCCAATTTATATGAAAGGGATGATACATGTACTCCAGACATCATGAAAGGTACTGGAGTTCTTCCAGTCCTCCTAGCAGAAGTTGCACATGCAATCAAGAACATGAAGCCGGGAAAAGCTCCAGGAGAAGATGGAATTACTGTAGACATCATACAAGAAGCAAGTGGAGAAATCGAAACAGTACTCGCCCAAATTTTCACTCGATGCCTTAATGAAGGAAAGAATCTCGAGGATTGAGACAATGCTACAATAATCCTGTTACATAAAAATGTCGACATTGAAGATTTCAGGAACTACAGACCTATCAGCTTGCTATAAGTGGTTTATAAAGTCTTCACCAAAGTTCTTTTACACCGCTTGAAGGTAACACTGGACATGGCTCAACCGAGAGAACAAGCTGGATTAAGGTGTGGCTACAGCACAATAGATCATATCCACGTTCTGAGAAAACAAATAAAAAGGCGAGAGAATATGAAATTCCATTATGCATGATGGCTTTTATGAATTATGAAAAGGCTTTTGATTCAGTGAAGTCATCAGCAGTTACAATGGCTTCAAAATCCTGCGGTATTGAAGATACATACATTAATATTATTAATAACATCTATGAAAATGCAAGTGCAAAGATTCGGCTGTTTGAGAATATAGCACACATAAAAATTGGAAAGGGAGTGAGACCAGGTGACACCATATCTCCGAAGCTCTTTAATGCCACATTGGAAAATGTCTTTCAATCACTGAACTGGGAAAACAAAGGAATAAAGATTAATGGAGATTATCTAACTCACCTTCATTTTGCTGATGACGTAATCATTTTTGCAATTACCCCATCAGAGCTGCAGAGCATGATCCAGGAACTCGCTGACAAGAGTAAAGAAGTGGGATTAAAAATGAACTTTCAGTAGACAAAAGTGATGTTCAATGCTTTTACAAGAAATGAAGATTTATCGATTGATGCAGAAAAGCTGGAGATAACAGATACCAACGTTTATCTTGGACAACAGATATCAAGTGAAGGTCGCATTGATGAAGAATTTAATCGGCGTATAAAACTTGCCTGAAGAGCTTTTCGAAGAAACAGCATAATTTTCAAGAGCGATATGATATTATGTCTTAAAAGGAAAGTGTTTGATCAATGCATCCTCCAGTACTTACGTATGGTGCAGAGACGTGGACCTTAACTAAAACAGACATACAAAAGCTGCAGACAACTCAAAGCAGCATGGAAAGGTGCATGCTTGGTGTAACTAGGAGATATAAGAATAGGAACTCTTGTATCAGAAGAATGACAAGAATGGAAGATATCATTAGCAGAGTAAAATCCCTGAAACGGCAATGTGTTGGACATACTGCCAGAAGGACAGGTAATCGATGGACAGCCGAAATATTATATTGGATTCCAAGGAACAGGAAAAGACCCAGAAGAGGATCACATGCGAGATGGGTGGATGAAATTCGAAAGTATGCGGGGTAACATGGAGGAGACTGGCACAAGACAGACCGTTGTGGAAGATGCTTGGAGAGACCATCGTCCAGCAGTGGATTGATAATGGTTGGCGATGATATATATATGAGTAAAAATCCCGGAATATATATATATATATATATATAGAATGAAAATATTGCAGAACAGAAATACAAAATTTCAAAACAAGTAAAAAGCTGGAACAGGTTGCCGTCATCAGGAGAGCATCAACCTGTGGGAGTGGTCTTTCTAGTACCAACAAAACGACAAGGCAAGCCAAAATTGTCGGTTGGTCATGCTCCCTAGGCCACAAAAATAAATTCTAATAAGCAAAAAAAAAAAAAAAAAAAGTACAAAAATCAAATTTAAAAAAGAAGAATTAAAAGCTTACCGGCAGAACAAAAACCGCCATGCCAAAGAGTCAAACAAGACTGAACAGAGCACCCACAAGAACCCAAATATATACACTGAAAAGAAAGGTGGTCACGGTTAAACAACTACCTGGTAAGCCAAACATGGTGTGAGTTGACAAGATGCAAAACTGTGTATGTAGATAAGATCTTCAGCTATTAAGGACCCACCAAATAGCACTTTATGTTACCTATATATTTAAAATTGTTAGGTCCTAGGTTAATAAAGCATGTCAATGTGTAGTTTGAAACTTTTGGATACCGAATTAAAGTTCAAAATTAAATTGTTAAAATGATGCGTCAAGAAATTTTTAGGAATATTGTTAGACTGCAATTTAAAAAGAAGAGCTTTCAGATTTTTTGCAAGTAAGAGCTGTGTAGAGCAAATTTTAGCCATTCTATGAAACTGGGAGATGAGTAGATTACGATGTATAACTTTTGAAATATTGGATGACCAGTGAGTGTAGTGAATGATATCAAACTCAAAAGAGTTTCGTTTATCAAATAAATTCACCACACCTCTTCCCTCCTCGTCCACCTGAACCTCTGAATCGAGGTAACAAAAACAAGTAGACGATCTGTTGATTTTTTTAGGGTAAGGTCGTCAGGATACAAGTCAGCGGCGCAACGCAAAAAGTCCGGAATGTTAATGACAATAATGTCATCAACTATAATATATATATATAAATATATATAACCACATATGTTCAATGGAAATTAGAAAGAAAAAAACTGATATCAATTCGGGGAAGGCTCACGATTCTTGCTTTGAATGATGATGTTTTTCTAAATTCGATATTTCCTCCCTATGGTACAGTTTAGTGGTAAGGAAGAAGAAAAAGTGAAAAGTAATTCTTTCTAAAACTTTTACGCCCTCCTTTTAGTGTAACATTACCTCCCTCCCTTCCTCTTGTCTGTACTATTGCAAAAGGGTACGGCAAAGGCGGAATTTCTACTTTTGTTTTCCCAGCTTGAGCAGCTGTAAGTGGATCAGAAATAGCTACAGCTTTATTTTTACACACTCCCAACAGGAGAGAAAAA
Organism: Macrothele yani; assembly: GCA_039090855.1. Classification (NCBI taxonomy): domain Eukaryota; kingdom Metazoa; phylum Arthropoda; class Arachnida; order Araneae; family Macrothelidae; genus Macrothele; species Macrothele yani. The sequence continues at coordinate 29,679,933 of CM077013.1, read as the reverse complement.
GGTGGGTAGTATGCAATATTTCAATTTAGCATATTAATGAAACAGAGTATATATAATATTTTTTTAGTATACGAGCCTATTGTTAGCACATTTTTATTGTTCACTATATATAAATGTTATGTTTTGTAATAAGTGTAGCAGTTCTTTAATTATGGAAGCTTGAGTTAATTTACTGTAATTTTAATATACGTTCTTACCTTTTTAGAAAGTTGTCCTCGGTTGTCTGATACAACCAGCAGTACTCAATGCGAATGGAATATAAACATGCTGCAAAGTTCAGCTTCTATTCGAACAAGCTAAAGATGACGGACTTCGGGCTTCACGTTCCAAATACACTGCCGGAAAGTGAAAAAAGAACACCAAGAAGGAGACGTCTGATACCAACGAAATTTATACAGCATAATAACGGAATACAGGGGATAACGTGATCAAAACATTATGGCAAAATACAGCTGTATTTGCTGGTAAACTGAAAAATAACATTTCCATGTAACATGGTTAGTACGAGGTTGAACCGCCATGAACTGCGTCCCACTGTGCAATTCTAGCATGGAGTCTGTCGTACAGATGTTGGATGTAAGTTTGGGGTATTGAGTTCCAAGCATCCTCAACCTGGAAGCGTAATTCGGGGATGGTCGTGGCTGGCCGTGGAGACCGGATAAGTCGTTGACCCATAAAATCCCACACGTGTTCAATGTAGGACAAATCCGGTTAACGTGCAGGCCATGTAGGTTATCTCACACCCTGAAATGCATGTTGCGTTGCACGTGCCGTGTGTGGGCGTGCGTTATCTTGCTGGAAAACACCACGATGGACCGACCTTACAAATGGCACAACGGGCTGAATGTTGTTGTTGATGTAAGAGGTGCTGTTTAACATACCCGGTACAAACACTAGCTGTGTACGGGAGCGATAGCTTATCGCTCCCCACACCAGGAGACCAGATGTAGGCCCTTTATGTCGCTGGAGAATGCTAGAAGGGTGGAGACGCTTTCCTGTGCGTCTGCGAACACGCATACGGCCATCGGAGGCTCCTAAGAAGAATCTGCTTTCATCGCTGAACACGACAGATCGCTATTGCGTTCTCCAGTGCAGATGTTGGCGACACCACTGCAGCCGTTCCCGACGGTGGGCTGGAGTCAGAGGTATACATGCCAGAGGCACACATGTACGTAGTCCTGCATCCAGTAGAGGGTTGAGGATTGTTCGCACAGTCACCTCAGGTGCAACGGCAGTCCGGATTTGCGTCGCAGTGGATATTCTGCTTGACAACGCCGCTCTTCTTATGCGTCGATCGGTCCGCTCATCAGTCCGTCTGTGACTCCCGGTTCCACGTCTTCTCGTGTGAGAATGTTCCTCGGACCATCTACGCCACCATCGTACCACCACCGATACTTCCCTTCCAATTCGCTCCGCAATACGACGATACGACCACCCGGCCTCGCGGAGTCCGACCAGACGACCTCGCTCAAAGTCTGATAACTGCTGAAATCGTACGCGTCTTCCATGTCCAGGCATTGCAGCTTCTTCAGGGTCTTCGCAAATGGACGACTGATTACATTCACTTCGCCGTACTCCTTAAATACCACCGACGATAATTTGCATATTATGCCGTGCTGTGGCGTAAGCACTCACCGGTTGGTCCCGAAATTAACATCACACCTACGTAAACTTGACCCTATTAACATATGTAAATTTCATGATCGTCCGCCAATTCCTTCTTCGTGTTCTTTTTTCACTTTCATCCAGTGTAGTTTCCGCTTCTGGGCACCATAACCATCTGCTGTGAATTCTTTTTTAGTTTCGCAGAGCGTGGTTTTGTCATATCATCACTTAAGTATTACTTTACTTTTTTGATTTACAGATCACCATTATATAACATAACTTTATTATCAAAATAGAAGCGCCATCTATTAGGCATGAATATACGTAAAAAAATTGAGAATTATAAACAATATATACAACAAGAAGTGTAAAGTGTATGTTAGTCCACAGCTTTTCTGTAGCCCATTCATACTGTTTCCCAAAATTGCTTCTACCCTATTAAGAGGAACACATGCCAGGCGGAGAATGTTTGGGTTACCTGAGGTTAAGAACGGAGCAGGTGGATATAAAGCTCGTGACCGATTGGTGATAAGAGCGCTGAGTAGTTGACGTGATCCAGTTGAAATATAACAATACTCCATGTTTAAGGAAAATTGCAATCCTTTGACACCTTGTGTTAACCATGTGATTTGTTTCCTAGTTGTGTTACTGCGTGCACTACTGCACTGAAAGCACACCATATCGTGCAAAAGTGCAGTAGTGCATACTACACACGTTGCAGCTCTTCAAAGTTTTCAGGTTTCCGAAAAATCCCAGAACTCATCACGAGGAGGTGGCTGCACAGCGAGTTTCACCCGTGCCCAACCCAACCACCTATCCATTAGGGCAAATCAATTTTCTGTTTTTCGTTTTTAATCTTCAATTTCCTGTTATTTATTAATGCTTACTCGGAAATCTGATTTACTTTCGAAAGCTGGCATTATTTGCCGTGCTTCCAACCGTACTGTAATAAATCAATCCCCCTGTTCTTCTTCGCAAACAACAGCAGATGATTCTGTTGTCAACTTGATGCATTGCTTCACTCCTGATAGTGACAAGGGCAGTTTTGCGTGCCCAATCGCTTAACAGTGTCCTTACAGTCACTGTTGCATAGGCTCATTATTTCATCGTCGGTTAAACGAACAGTCAACGGTGGTCTGCTTAAGACGCATGATTGCCAGTCAATTAGGTCAAAATAATCCTTCCCTTGGAAGTTGAACTGAGGAATTTCAAATAAACGGATTGCATCGCAGTTTTGTGCCCTTGCTCTAAGGATCCCGAGAAAGCCAAGTTTTCTGATGTTTGATCGTAGCCAGAAGTATTGATTCTGGATGGCCAAAATAGCCATTCCATTGGACTACGCGGTCCAGAACACTCTTCAAATCCTGGATGAGATATCTGGATGTATGGAGCCATCATTGCAAGTGCACTTTTGGAAGATGTGGGAATGATAACTCAAGCTGATACTTCAAGTCTTTTAAGTAGGGACAAAATTAGAAGGCAGAGAAAAAACCCCAAAGAAAACAGCTTCAAAACGATAATCTGACGGTACGGAAAGGTATTAAAGGGCTACATTTCGACTGGTGTAAGGACCAAAACACAATGTATAAAGAAAGGAAAGGAAAGCGGCTAAAAAAAACTATTACTGAATAACACGTGTCTATGCTGGAAGAACCTGGAAGTAAATATCTTGGGCATATCACTCCTACATCTTCCACCGCAAAGGACATTGCCCAATGTCTGCTGGATTTCTTACATGCCAAGAATATTGACCTAAGCAAACTGTTGGTGATAGGCTGCGACGGAACCATTGTTAATACGGGGTGTAAAGGAGTTGCAATTCGCATTCTCGGGCTAGCCTGCCGAAAACCTCTCCAGTGGAGCATTTGCCAGTTGCACGGAAACGAGCTGACACTCCGTCACCTAATTCAACATTTGTATGGCCAAACGAGTGGCACAAAAACATTTTCAGGGGGAAATCGGCAAACAGTGGAGAGCTGCGACAATCTACCGGTTTTGAAATTTGCAGCGGGTTTTCGTTAAGGTGATGAAAACATTGCAAGGGATCTTAACACATCTCAGAAATACCTGTGGGACATTAGCCACTCTGTGACAACACGTATTATTTGAATTTCGCTAAATTTTTTGCACATAGCTGACACGTAGCAATACAAAACGTTTCCGCATATCGAAGTTCGAAATTTTTTTTTACGCTCCGTCCTAATAACTGTAGTTAGACGTAGGGCGTTGCCTTTAGAGATCAGGGTCATTGGTATCCCCTACTCGCCTCCTGTAATCTTGAAGGAGACACTAATACCAGTGGTGATGGCACATCATCCAATCCCTTTATTCACAAGCTGACACAGAACACACAGTGATTCTCCCGCAGAGATATTCGGCAATCCGTGTTCCACCACATTTATCTTAAAAGAAACAACGATTTACTAATACTGGTTCATGGGTCAAAATGGTGGTTCGTGGATTAAAAGTAATGAGTAGACTTAAAAAAGGCGTCTACTCAGTGACCAAATAAATATAAAAATTAATTATGTGGGGAAATTGCTATGTGGCATGTTCACATTTCAACTTTTAAAACGATTTTCACGGTGATATAGTTTGAAATGAGGTCTGCAAGGGACACTGGGTTTATGTTCCTTTTTGTAAATCAAAACCATATTTTTCAAAAGAAAATAATATCTGGTTTGATGCTACATCCTGTCATGAGTGGAGTTTTGAAGTTCTTTCAGCATTAAATTGTTAAAATTTGTTCAGAGCTGCATTGTTTTTACTATGCACATTTCAACAGTTTTCTTTCATTCAGTATCAGAGAGAATTTTATCCCTGAGGGAAGTAATGAGGTGTTGCGCTGTAGGTATGTGTGTTTTTGTATTGGACCGCGAGACTAAATTTCCCGGCCTGGTTTGGTCAACCCAATCCGCATCTACACTTGGCGAGTACGTCACCGTCGTGCAAGTCTTCTTAGACTCCAGACTATGAAATAGCCTGTGCGTGACCAACTGCTAAGTTTTGACTAGGGTGTCAGATCCCCAGGGTGCTCACTCAGCACTTAGCAAAAACACTCGAAGGGTTTTCCTAAGTGTTGGGTGTGCACCTGAGTTTTTCTAAGCACTGAGTAACTCAAAAAAGGGTAACCCCTAAATCCTCCAGGAAAACCCGGACTTGCAAGGCGGTGCCCACCAAATTCCCAACTCCAACTTTGACGATAAAGAGAAACACATCATCCGAACCTGGACCCTTCCAGGCTCAAAAGGAACCTCTACCCAGCCCTCCAAAGTCCTCTTCGGAGGAGAACTACAGAGTAGAGACTCCTGTGCTGGCTACCCCAGCTGAGTTCAATGCTCATTTCGCTGGCTATACGCCGGAAATGGAGTCCATCTTGGGCGATTGCTTCTACAGGGTTCCCAAGCCAATAGCCAATAGGACCAGACTACTATTGCCCAAGCCCCAAGATGCCTGTGCACAACAGAATATCCAAAATGCAATCCTTGAGAGCAGGCTCAAGGAAAGGGATGAGCAGAAGTGCTCAGTCACGGAACCTAAATCCTACGTCTCAGCGGCTAGGAAAGGAGCACAGATGATAAAAGGAAATACCGGAATCCCATACTCCTGGTCGTGGAAGACCGGAATCCCATACTCCTGGTCGTGGAAGACCGGAATCCCATACTACTGGTCTACCCCATCAGTAAAGAAACGTCCTCGGATGACATTAAAAGGCCCTACAATCAGCATTGAACCCGGCGAAGCTGCAGATTGTTGTTGAAGGAGTCCGTAGAGTTCGGTAAGGTGGGGTCCTGGTTGAGTGTTTAAGGGCATGAACAGCTTGGAGGAAGAAGTAAGGAGCAACCTTTTAACCAAGGATTTCATGCTCCCCAAAAACCCTCAGAAGAGATTTCTCAGTTTAAAACGGTACAACGTTGACGGGAACTCACAAAAATAAATTTCGAGGAAAAGGTGCTGGAACCAAACCCCTACCTCAGAAGTGGAATTTCGGCGAGATTTTACATCAAATCCAATATTAGTAAGGTCCAGGGAGTCTTGGTCGCGGGGCATCTGGCCTCTAAGGTGCTGATGAAAAAGGGGAGACTGAACCTGTGGTGGTCAGTTCTCGGCCTTCGTGAATTCGGTTAAGAGCTTCCGGTGCAATGGCTTCGGCTATTTTAAGAGCAGATGCCCTGAAACGGAGGATAGATATGGAAAATGTGGTGAGATGAGCTACGAGCATAACACCTCTGATGCCACACATAAGTGCAACAATAGCACAGCTGCGAACTCTAAGTTCAACCTGAAGCTGGATGTGAATCCCTCCAGCTTCAATAAGGCTTGTCCCAGCCGAGTCAATTATGGTTAAACAGGCAAGAGCAGATATTCGAGTACTTCAGCTCCATTCACACGATAGAGTTTTTGGGTTTCACAACTCCTCACGGCAATATCACTCTCGAGGAGAAAAGCCCGTGGTAACCACGGTCGTCCTGGAACCAGATCTCCCAGTTTTGGAGCTAGGGTGTACACTCAACGTTGTAGCCTTGAGCATCGAGAGCGGCCTGGAAAAATACTCTTGATTAATGCATACAGCTTGCCGTCGGGTGCTCTCTCGGAGGTGCTGGAGACGATCTCAGGGTTGCTGGAGGCTCGTCAGTAACACTAGACAATAATGACAGGAGATTTCAATGCGTAGAACCCCCTTTCGGGAAGTCGAGAGAAGGATGAGAGTGGCAAGCAACTCCTGGATACCACCAGTTCGTCAGAACTGACGATCATGCACGATTCGGACAGCGTCCCTCATGTTCCAAAGAGCGCGTGGTTCATCCTGGATCTATCTCACTCTCATCCGCACCTTGAGACTCTCATTTCTCCAGAATTGGCAAGTCATGGATGTTTTGTAAGCTGCAGCGACCACCTTGCAGTAACTTTCAAGATGGGAATGGAAGGAGTCAGGCGAAATCCCATTAAGAGGTTCACTGCTAAGAATTTCAATTGGCTGGAGTTAAAAACCCAGCTAACAAACTTACTCGGTGAAAGAAAATGCGACGAATTAGGAAGGGTAGATGACCTGAGGCTTTACTTCGGTCATCTGACCGAGGAGATTAGCTCGATCTGTGAGGGTTGCTGGAAAGCCGGGGACGGGGCTAAACCCGTGCTTCTCTGGTGGTCCGAAAGTTCAGGTCTGCTTAGAGGCAAGGCTAGTCTTCGCAGGAGAAAAATGCAAAGAGAAAGGTCTGAAAATCGGCTTATACCCCGCGGGGTTTGCTCGGTTCTTTCTTTCTTTGTAAAAAAGTACCACCAACACCGCGGTTTTTCAGATGAAAGGGAAACAACCTCGTTATGATTAGGTAGCATTATAGGTATGATTATCATACGTAATCATACCGTGGTATGATTATCGGATCTCATACCTCGGTAAGGTATGATTATCAGCTTTCAGGCCAAGGTATGATTATCAGCTTTCAGGTCAAGAGTGGCAATATTTCTTAAACAGCACAATTTGTAAACTGTTCGCATGCTGTTGTGGTTAAAGGGTATCGTGATTGGAGAAATGGCACCATTGCGAATAAGCGACGTGGAAGCTGCGGAACACCATGTGCACTTGATGTGAGAGGTGAACGTCGGCTTCGAAGGTGCGTGAGAGGCGATATACACGCTACGGTGGAACAACGAACTGGCCGAATGAACGAGGGGACTATCGGAAGTGTCCAGAACGACAGTTTAGCGAACCCTGCTGCGTATAGGTCTCCGATGCGAACGAATGGTCAGTGCACTTATCCTAACAAACGTGCATCGGCAGAATAGGTTTACATTTGAATGACAGTATTGGAATTGGACCTCCGCTGATTCGCAAAGGATTTCCTTCTCCTATGAGTCACGTTTTCTGCTTCATCGAACAAATGGACGTTGGTGTATAAGGCGGGAAACATCGTAGAACAAACACGCTTCAACCATTGCTGGAAGAACACAAGCTGGTGGGGGCAGCGTTATGGTCAGGGAATGTTTCGTGGCATTCTCTGGGTGCACTTATACCTGTGGAAGGCCCTATGGACCGAATTCGCTATGAATCCATCCTTGCAGACCACGTACACCACCCATACATGCTGATTGTCTTCTCTGGGGCGGATGGGATCTTCCAAAACTCTATGGATCCTCCACCACGCACCCTCCAGCAGCTGGCAGATGCACTGCACTCAGCATGGCTTCGCATACCTGTGAACTAAAGGTCTGCACGGGCCTAATTTGATGAGCCAGTGCTGGCCTGAGCCCGTGCTTTTAAGGCCCAGCCTGGCCTGGCGCATTTCAAATATCAGACACTACGCCCGGCCGGGGCCCGTCAATTGCAGCTATTATTCAGGACCTGACCAGCCCGTGATGTGCCATTTGGTATTATTATGTCTTTCTATTGTATTATATTAAAATGTAAAAATTAAATGATCAAATGAGATTGTTGGAAATATTTAGTTGAATGTAAGTTTAAAAATATTAACTAAACTTTGACAATTATCGAAAAATATAACCTTTAAAAAGAGAGAAAAATGAAGACTAAGCGCGTTCAGAATCTCCATTTCTCTAAGTTAATCCCTATACAGATTAAGGATAGAAGAAAAATCCATGTCGTTCCTCTCTCTCTCTCTCTCTCTCTCACACACACATACTTTCTCCACTGCAGACATACTCCGTCCTCCACTCTACGCAACAAATACACCCGCTCAGAGTCGAATCTTTTTTGTTGTCAACAAGCCCCAAAATGATTTTACCATCTTAATACCTACAGATTGGTAAAAACACTGTGAGTGCCTCTAGGAAAAATTAAATAAACAGTTAATAGGAACAGCTAAACACGCCAGGAAATAGGGGAACACGACTTTTTTCTTTCTTCACCATTGCGATAAAAAGATTGGGACGACTTTTTCTTTACCATTGCGATAAAAGATCGGTTGACCTCACCCGTATCAGTCTGGGAAAAAGCCTGTTGCTTTCTGGATCTCTCCCTTCCCTGGAACTCGTAGCCCTAAAGTTTACTGTTTCAACTCAGTGATAAGAATAATCGCATCTCCGTCCATCGTACAGAGGTCACTTGTTCTCAAATAATTGCGAGGGTTTTGTCATTTCTTCATGGCTTCTACAGTGTCACATGTGGGAGGGGGATAATCCCTAACGTAAATTTTTATGGTCATTTCCAAAAGTATGACCTTTCTGGATTTGGGCAATTAAAAATTTAGTTAAATGCTTTTTGTTTGTTTTTCAGTCCCACCCATATTTTTGTTGTTTATAATTTGAATTTCACTTGACCTGCCTTGCCGAGCAGCAGGTCCCCTGAAAGCTCGGGCCCCGGGAATCCGTCATCCCCATGGTTGGGACTGTTTGGGCAGACTCCAAATGGTCAACACCTAATTTCCCGTGCTTTCTCCCCACCCATCTTTGCCCCTGACGGTCGCTTTTGCTACCATTAGAACCCACCTCGATTTCACGACGACTTCTGACAGAAGTAGCTGAAACTTAAGCTTATAAACTGCCAAAAAATGCAGCCTTCCATTTTTACTGAATGTTTAACGACAACCGTGGGCAACACCATGGGCTATATAAGCTGTCGACCGTCCCTAATTTAGGGACACGGGTTCAAGGGATGAGAGAGAGCCAGTACCGAAAGACAGACACAACGCCCATTCCTCACTGGGATTCAAAGCTACACCCTTCTCAGACAAATGGTTATAAACCAGGCACTGGGAGTGATAAAACAAGTGTTAAAAATACTTTTGCTGTAATTATGGATTTCAGTAAATATCTTAACGTTTGGGCCTAACTTTGCATCAACAACTAAGATGTGTTTCAGTTACACGTGTAAAAGAGTTGATCGCGAAAGCTGATTACGAGTTAGCGTTCCGGATGAACCAGAAAGTTCGTATTTGGACTTTTGAGGTGGTTTTGTCTAATCATTGTGACAAGTACTCGCAAACTGAAGACGGGCAACTCCAATAGTTTAACACAGTCGAAATAAAAATTGAACACCTATATATATATATATATTAAATTTAGAGACAGGCAAGGTTTGTGACGTACTACAGAGGTGAAAACATGTCTCAAGGCGACAAATCTGCAGGAAAACATTCTGTCCACGTAGCTCAGTTTTGAAAGCGACGTACTCCGCAGTGAGAAGACACGGCTCCGATGTCTGTCGTAGACGAACTTGTGCATCCACAGGTTCTGTACAGGTAAATCCCCAAGAATCTCGCTCCAAATTCTTGAAAACCGCTCCTGCGGCATAGTTTATTGTTTCGCAGCATATTGCGAATCGGCATAACTAAAGTTTGATCCATATCGATGCGATTAACGTGCAACAATGGCGCGCAACAACAGGAGATAACAGAAAATAAAAACTTTCTAACAATGTGGATGTCCATTGTTTGAAAACATTGTTTCGACATATTATTGTGCAACAAAATATATATATTCCTATAAATAAGGGTTGTAAAGGATCTACAAATCAGTTTAATGAAGGAGTAAGTGCCAGACATGATGATAGGGTCCAAATGCATAGACTCAAGTATCGGAATTAAGTAAATAGAATTATTCGTTTCTTCAAGTTGATTAAACATTAAAAGCAGTATTTTTAGCCATGTGCCACAGACTGATTTATCCGACAGTATGATTTTTATGTTCAACCAAAAGTGAACATTAACGCTTTTAATAAAATCTATTGTGGCCTATTGCTTCAGTACAGGCAGTTTAAGGTAATACTCTAATAACGATTACAACATCAGATGCTCTCTGTTATTTTCTGTGTTTGAATAATTCACGTGAATAATTGATAAACTGCGAATTCTCAGAGTAATAAAAAGTACTGCTTTAAAAAGTAGTGTTATGTCAGTCAAAAAGGTAGGAGTTTATTATTGTTGATTGCAAACCCGATAACCCTAAAAATTTAGGCGGTTACAAGTTACATTGCCTTAGTATGCCACAAGGCTGTGGACTTTTTCCCCCAAAGAACATAATGTTTGTAGATATTTGTTTAGCATGAACTAAAATCGGCAGTAGAGACCACGATAACATACCTCAAAATTTCTCCTTTTTCGTTTTTCCTGTTAACACAAAATGCTCTTTTAGTTGTCAACTTCACAGAGTAGATGTTAGTCTTAAAACCCGTTATCTACTGTGACGGAAGCGCTCGGCTGATGAAACTGACTAAATTCTTTCAGATATCATTTTCTTGTCTAAATATTTTTGCAAAAATTCAAGTTCTAACTTGCCACTACTTATGACGAAAAAGGCTCGGTTTCAATTTCGGTCAGATTAGGTTTATGGAAAACAGGATATTTAAAGCCATTTTTTTAGTAAAATGATTCCAGTGGTATTCTTATGGCTTAAGTCGAAAATTTCCTGTTTATGTATTTCATCTCGATAGTTGAAGGCCCATAGGTGGTGTGTGAGGTGCTCTTTCCGAGGCCCTGTTTAGAATAGGCAGTTTTAGTCCCTATCAGCTAACATTAATGAGGTAAGCAATTTACAGCGTGGGGATGAAGGGCTTTCCAGTACTGTAGCAGACCGGCGAAGAAAAGAAAACGTACTGTGTGGAGTATCATCCGAGAGCGGCTAAAAGAAATATTCCATCTATCTACGCTGACCCATGTTGAAACTGCTGCATACATGTCAAGAATAGCATACCTATGATTACTAGGATAATATTGTTATACAGTTTCAGCAGTACGCGACATGCACTTTAACTGCGAAAACTTCTGATTTCCCGGTAAAATTTATTAATGATATTTTTTTCTCCTTCACAATCTTCTCTTTAAAATATTGCTGGGTGTGGTCTGTCTGATAGAAACATTTTTTTTTCCAGAAATCCAGTTAATCGCACACCATATTTGTCAGGAGTTTTTGTAAATAATAGTTCATTCTCCTGTTTGTCTGCCTTGTTTACTTGACTAGGTGGAGGATTTATAAATGTAACCACGGGGCCCCTTCCAAAGGAAATTTTGGAGTTAAGACTAGAAATTTTTCGGATTTGGAAGGTTATTAGCTGAAGATGCAATAAACAATGTCTACATAAAATCTTCTGATTTCTAACATCCAGAGTTCACTCATTTCAAAGACAAGTAATAATCCAAGTATATATTAACAAATTTGCTTCATAATGAACTATTTTTCTTCAGTGTAATTTGACATCCAGAAAATTATTTGGATTTCTTCATGATTAGTAATATTTGTTGAATCTGACATACAACATTTTTTACATCACAATGTTTTCTCTAAGCCTTTTCTTTTTTATAAAATATTTTTACCGTTAAAAGGAACATCCCTCTGAAAAGGGAAGAATTTATGAGATTGTCTTCTAAACGATTATGCTCTCAAGCATTCTTTTTTAATTTTACTCAAAACTGTTAAAGTATGGAATGAAAAATGTGTAGTATTTTGTGTTTTATGCCAATTTTGAAAAGGTAAAAGCAATTCTCAATAAATTTCTATTTCTTTGGAAATAGGGTTAAAAAGCTGAAAGCATCGTAATGATATTATTTTAAAAATGCTCCTTGCAGTTTCTAAAATCTAATTAATGAAAGCGAATTTCATTGTAAAATGTCATCGTTTCCAAATTATTAACAGCAATAGTTTTACGCGCTCGTTAAGGATCTCAGCGAAATACACAAAGGAATATATTTAACTTATATAGATTATTCTTGAATTTTTAAAATAATTTTTTCAAATGTTTAATTGATATTATGCTATCGGAGATGCTTGCATAGTAACAATTAGATGTTGGTGAATACCATGCCATTGAGCTGAGTCCCTGATCCCGTTTTCATCCTGTTCAGCTGGAGTATTTTGTAAGCCAAAATGTTAGTTTCAAAAGCTTGAAAAAACTATAACATTTTTACCGAATGTTTCAATTTGATATTAATAAGAAAACAAATAACTCATATACACTGAAGTAGGAAATTATAAAGAGCCCCAAATAGCAGTCACACAGGTGCTATTCTCATTTACGTAAGTATGACGCTGAGATTTATATTGCAAAGCATTCAGACGTGAACGAAGAACAGATAATGGCAATATGGAAAAGTCTTAATTTAAGCAAATTTGAAAGAAACATATTACTTGATAATCTGAGGGTAGCTGCAAACATCCAAGAAACCAAAAACTTTCTCAGCTAAGCAAGGACAACAGTATCGAGGGATATCTAGAGGAGGGAAGGGGTACCAAGGGTTTACCGCAAGAAAGCGTTTAATTTTTTTTTTTTTTGGTTAATTGCGAATTACATTATAAGTTTTAATGCAATAAGCATCAACTTTCATTAGGAAAAAATGCTTTTATTTTTTCTTCTACCCTTCATAACATTTTATTTTCTTCCGATGGACTTCAGGGACTTTTATTTTTCGGCGTTCCCCAAGAAATATTCTATATACATTCCTGATGGATTGAGTACAATGAGTAACACACAAAAAAGCAACAAAAAAGACAGTCAGAGGTCTTTCTTTGAGCAGAAACGACTGGTTGATTGTCGAGGGAAACGGCGGTTGGAGAGCACGTGCTCAGACTTTGCTAAAGACTTGCTGCTCCAATTAAAAGGGAAGTTGGTCCAGCAATACGAGTGAAACAACAGTGCACAGTGCCGGAATTAAAGTTACCGGAGCCCTGCGCACAGCGTCGGTTTAGGGGCCCCTCATTTTGCTGGGTATCCTTAAAATATAACTCGCGCATTTTTATTGTCTCATACTAATGTATAAAAGAGTATTGTAATCGCAAAAGCAAATTGTCTTCCAAAGTTCAACAGAAATACCCATTTTGGCATTCTCCGAAGATTATTTAACAATTTGCATGGTGGTATTTCTATGTGTGTGTGTGGTTTGTTGTTGCCATAACTCAAAAACTATGATATCTATCAAGACGAAATGCAATACTGAGGTCTTTCGTGATACCTTTATGTGGAGGAAATGGCCAAAGTAAAAAAGCGGAAAGCCTTTGTTAAGGAAGGAAAGTCTGAACTTTTATAAAGGTTACCACTGAAGCACAGTACTTTACATGTTATGCAAAGTTAATTTATGCTTCTGCTTTAATTGACATTTATGTTACATGTCGTGTGGAACCTGCTCTTGCATATCGTCAGATTCCACCCCACTGACAGACAGTCCTAGAGTGGATGAAATGTATTCCTGTGTCTCATAAAACCACGTTTTCCATTTTGCACAATAAGTCTTGTCATTACCTCTTAAAGTAAACTCAATGGGGAGGCGGGGATTTGTGAAAAAGATTTGGAGTTACATAAAGCACCGAACTAAACAGATAAACGTTCATTAATTCTAAGGCAATTGCGCAGAAATAACACCCCAATTTCGAAGCTCGCGTGTAATGTAATAATAAGTAATATTAACCTCAAAACGATATTTAGGGAGCTTGCATTTAAGCTAGTAAATTCATACTTGAAGGTACATGACGTATTTCACTCTTGGGCAGAATTTTGTTCCTAGATCTAATCCAGAAAAGCACCTTTATCCCTCGTTCGATGACCTTTCCGGTTTTCTTTTCAGCAACAAATTAAAATATATATATATATATAAATCATTATTTGTGAGGCTCTCCAGCATCGCAAGGATCCGGCCTGGCCTTCGTTGTCTTTCCTGTAAATCCGCCCCTGGCGGTACCTAGTAGATAGTTCCAACAAACAGAGCCGACTGCACACTGGCGTGAAAGAACATAACAGACGTCTTTCTTTGGTGCCTTCCGTCTCTTCTAAAAACGGCAAATTCGTTTACATTGGGCAACGGAGCATCAAAAGGGAAACCTGGAGGGTTGGGAAAAGTTGCCTCGTACGACGAATCACGTTTTCAACTAATATGCGCTGATGGACGGGCCACATATATAGCGCCAACAGCCCGAATCGATGCATCCACGTTGTGTAGAGTTGTCTACTCAAGCTAGTGGAGGCAGCGTAATGATGTGGAATGTGTGTTCATGGCAAAAACTGGGTTCTTCAATACCTTTGGAACAGCATTTGGATTCCACCGTGAATCTTAACATTAGTGCGTACCTGAGACACCCACCCATTCATATGCATGGTGTTCATATGAATGGGTGGATGTCTCGAATGCGCCATGGCAGAAAGGCACGAATCGCCACACTGTTTCCAGTATGTGATGATCCGAGCCTTGTGGCTCGACTCATTATTTTCAGAAGCACGACAATTACTTCAAAGGCCCTTCCAGTTTGTAGATATTAACCAAATTTAAAAGTTAAGTGGCTTTGAAAGAGGCATGATGTGGGGCCCAAGCCGGCGAGTGTAAACATTCTTAACGGAGATCCTCCGTAGGCGAACATTCGGCACTCACTAAATGACATCAGATCAGGTTGGCTAAACGTACCTCAATGTATTGTTTGAACGATATTAGCATCTCGCTGAACACAAGCCACATCGAATCGATCCTAGGAAAGGAGAGAAATATTTAAGCCAAAAATTTCTTCCCAGTTGCATGGTACTCGTGTGAGGCAGACTAGATATTCCCCGTCATGCCTTCAATCATATAGAAGAGAATAGAAGAGTAAAAGCGTGCTCATATTATGTCAATTACAGGTCTATGATTGGTACTGATGAGATGAGTGGGAAGAAAGGAATTGTTTTACCATAGCTTTCGCCAAACTTTGCGGCTGTGTAAATATCTGTTTGGGTAGTGAAGACAATTTTGGACAATTCCGTTCAGGTATGGCGGCCGCCTAAAAGATTGAAGGACAAGGGAAAGCTGAATTTCAGTGTTTTGATAAAGCATTTCAGTGTTTTGATAAAGCATTTCAGTGTTTTGATAAAGCAAGTCCAACTCGAGATTTTAGGGACATGTTTCTCCACTGACAACTTAGGGAGTGTGCCTTTAGAATTCCTCTCACAGCAGTGTTAATTGAGCATCAGTTTTCATTGAGCACTGTGGTGTAAGAAACTCTAAAGTTTGCTCAAAGCCGAAATCATTTACACTGCTGGCCTCGTAAAATGCAACACCAAGAAGGAAGCATCCGATTGGCCTGAAATTCGCAGCATGCGTCGCCCATGAGAGGACATGCAAACGATTAGCATTGCAGGGCATATGCAAATCATGTGCGCCCGGCACGCCATCGAGAAGCACTATAAGAAGGGTGCACAGAAGGCGGGGTGTAAGTAGTGGAAGTGTGTTATGCTGCCGGAGCTGTGCGTGGGAAGCTTCCTGATGCCTCGTCGCAGAATACGGCAGTCATTCCAGCACGTTTCGGAGTTCGACAGAGGACGAATATTGGCTTATCGTGACAGCGGTTTATCGTACCGAGACATCGGCACCCGTGTGGGATGACATCCAGCCACAGTGAGTCGAGTATGGATTCGGCGGGTGCAGGAGGGACGGACGGACCAACGTGAGCGATTGCCGCAGCCGCGGCACACCACCGAACGACAGGACAGGCATGTTGTGCGGCGGGCATTGACGGCTTGCACCGCCACATCACGAACGTTAGCGCAGGAATTAGGGTGTGTTACGCAAGAACCTGTGTAAGCACGTACCGTTCGACGTCGTCTGTAGGAGCGGGGACTTGTCGCACGGCGCCCATTGCTCCGATTACCTTTGACGTTACACCACCTGTGAGTGCGGCGTCAGTGGGCCGTTGAACGCCGCGCCTGGACTACGGAATGGCAAGACATTGTCTGCTCCGACGAATCCTGCTTCTGCCGCAAAACACCACGATGGTCATATCCGCGTGTGGCGGCAGCGCGGCGAGAGACTATGACGCCTGCGTTATGCATTGCCATACCAGTCCGTCACCTGACGTTATTATTTGGGGCGCAATTGGATATGACACCCGCACCCCTCTGGTACGCATCGCCGGTACACTCAATAGCCACCGCTACATCTCCGACGTTTTGGAGCCTGAGGTCCTCCCTTACCTGCAGGACCTTCCAGCGTCCACGTTTCAACAGGACAATGCGCGCCCGTACATGGCACGAATCGTTCAACAATTCTTCACGGCCCACCAGGTGTCACTGCTGCCGTGGCCCGCCTGTTATCCCGATATGTCGCCCATCGAACACGCCTGGTCGCTGATCGGCAACCGAGTGGCCCGGCAAGCACCACCCGCGGATACGCCTGATGAACTGTGGCAACGTGTGGAAGCCGCCTGGACCGACATACCCCAAGCCCACAACCAAAGCCTCTTTCGTTCAATGCCGGGACTAGTAGCGGCCGTTATTGACAGCCATGGGGGCCACACGAACTATTGATGTCCGCGTGTTTCGCGAGTCGCACGGGCCTGTAAGCTCAATCGTTTCACCTCTGTATCTTTTATTATGTGTCCAGTAAATCTGGCTTTGGTATCTCGTGTCCTTCTTGGTGTTGCATTTTGGGTGGCCAGCAGTGTATTTGGTTCTGGGTTGAACTACCAATGTCACGTCGAAAGAAACCAAAAACCAGCACACCGTTCGGGAAAAGTATCCCTAACCCTTCGGTAGGAATAGGATTAGGAGTTTGGTATTATCCGTATATATCATTTCGTTTTAATTCGCTTGTGAGGTCTTGGAGGAAAATGTTCGGCATTCTTTCGGTCATTCATATTTGGCCCTGTTTCAAGGATCGATCATTTGACATTTGTAAACCATAACGATCTCTGAAAGCTGTATCTAAACTAGAGGTCTTCATCCGGGTGCTATCGGTTCATGGGTGGCCTGCCGATGATAATTCTGTGAGCCGCAGTACCATTTCAGGTCAGCTAAGCAAACATTCTTTCAGGGCGGTATTTCGGCTTTTCATTTTGGGGAGCAAGATTTGTATGTGTCGAAATCCACAATGGCGAATAAATATTACAATGTTTGTGTGCGGGGGTGGGGGAGATCGGGTTTAAAAAAATGACTAATTGCTGACATAATATTAGTAATTATGTCATTTTCAGAATGTAATTTCCAATAAAAACTTGTGCTACGTAATTTTACGAAAAAATATAATTACCATCTATTGTAGTCGTAAACGCCGGTTGCTAGTGTCTGGAAGAAGTGCAAAGCGTATGTTAGTCCACAGCTTTTACTGCAGCCCATTCATACTGTTTCCTAAAATTGCTACCATCCTATTAAGAGGAACACATGCCAGGGGGAAAATGTTTGAGTTACCTGAGGTTAAGAACGGAGCAGGTGGATGTAAAACTCGTGAACGATTGGTGATAAGAGTACTGAGTAGTTGACCCAGGGCCGTAGCTATAGGTATTGGCGCCCGGAGCAAGCAGTAAAATTGGCGCTGCCCTGCCCCAGTGTAACTGGAACAGGTGACGGTGTCAGATTTTATGATATACCTGTTTGCAGATATAGTACTGCATAACCAAAATATTGCGATTTTTATTGTTATTTGCAATATTGTCCCGTATATAATTTGCTAATTGTATGAAATAGTAACAAAATGTTAATTTTTTATATAAAATATTACTCATAATATAATATTTTTTTAAAAAATAACTTGCATAGGTATTCCTATTCAATAGCCTGTGGTGATTATATGAGCTTCAATAGGGATTGCAGAAGAAAGAAAAAACATTGTACATAGTTTGAATGAAGAATAATTTTCATTTAAAATTAATTGCTACCTGAAGTGCTTATGAACAACTGAAAAAATATGTACAAGTAGCATTTGTTTAAAATTATGCTTAAGCCGTAACGAAAAGATTTTGTATTTACAAATGCAACTTTTGAGCTTAAATAGCAGCAAAATCATTTATTATTTCATCATATTTATATTTTTAGCAATATCTTTTTCTACTGACAGAATTTTCAGGTGTGTTAATCTGGTCACCATTTTATCCTTAAAGCATAATGAAATTTTAATTTTATACATTTTTTTAATTACGCGAATAAATTAATTTCACATTTTTTTACATTTATAAAAAAAGTCTACGTCTCGATAGCACTCCCCTCCTGCTCGGTGCCCAGGGAGGCCGCCCCTGCTGACCCCCCTTCCCCCAATCGCCACGGCTCTGGTTGACCTGATCCGGTTGAAATACTTCAGTCAGCAGACGCCTTTGGTCTTTGAACGACAACAAAATGGCGACGCTGTGATAGCAAGAGGAAGAAAGTTGTAGGCAAAGCGCTATTTATTTTTTTCACAAAAGGTGGTTGTCCCATTAGTTCTTTGTTGAGACCGGTCATTTGTCGGAACTGATCGCGCGAGTGTCTGTGTCTTGGATTGATTATCTGTGATTGAGAAAGCGATTCAAAGGCGGTTAGCCTAAGATTCGTCTGGGAAAGCGATCAAACCGCTGTCTCAATTTTCTTTTTCTTCGATTTTGACTGCGCCAAAACATTCTCGTGTTGGACTTTGATTTGTCTACTCTGTCCTTTAAAGTTACCACGAACTCCTTAAGAGCGACACTTACTTCCAGGGGTGGATTGGCCCACTGGGACCCTGGGACATTTACCGGTGGAGCACTCAAAAATGGGATCTATTTGTCCATTTTTTTGTCTGGATTTTTTGGAACGAACAAATAAATTTTTGATACTAATGAATTATAATCGTTAAGTTCATTCCAGTTTTTATTTGTGCTGAAAAGTTACTTCCTTTACAAAAAAAGTTCCAAAAGTTTCATACTACCTATACACTGAAGAGCAATTGAATTAGAGATACCTGTCTAGTAACGTGTAGCACCACCTTTCGCCCTGATGACGGCAGCGATTCGTCTCGGCATGGACTCGACAAGACACCGGAAGCGTTGGGAAGCCATACGGATCCACGACCCCTGAACAAGCTCCCACAGTTCACGAAGATTTGATGGATGGGGATCATAGCCTAGAACATCTATCTCGATGGGATTGAAGTCAGGTGACCTAGCTGGTCAAGAAAGTGAGATCACGTCGGAGGAGTGTTCATCCAACCATTCGGATACAATTCGGGAGCGATGACACTGTGCATTGTCTCGTTGCAGGATAAGGTCTCCAGTGGAATGTTGAAGACGCACAAACGGGAGCAAATGGTCGTCCAGGATATCCCGGTAACGTTGACCTGTGAGGGAAAATGTCACACGTACCAGGGGTCCCATTTCAGTCCACGTAAACAGTCCCCAGACGAGAATGCCATCCCCACCAGCTTGAAGAGTACCCTGCTGGCCAGAAGGATCCATCGCTTCATGTGGTTTGCGCCGTACTCGTGTCCTACCATCCGCATGTACCAATGTGGATCTCGACTCATCAGTCCAGACAACATTTTCCCACATGTCTAGGGTCCAGAGGCGAAGTTCCCGCGCCCATGCTGATACTTGCACCATGTGACGTGCGGTCAGCAGCGGTACCCTCGTGGGACGATAGCTTGCGTACCCCATAGCGAGGAGATGGTTCTGGATGGTGTGGCTGCTTCCATGTTTTTGTGCACCAGCGTTAAATTGCCGAGTGATTTCTTGCACTGCAGCCCGTCTATCCGCTCTTACAATGCGAGCTAGCCGACGATGACCCCGCTCATCCTCACGCTGTTGTCCACGGCAGTAGGCCCTTGCAGAGATAGTTTTACCGGATTCGATGTACTCACGGTGCACCCGTTACACAGTAGATCGTGAAAATCATCACAGTGCCTTCACGACTTCCGAGATGAAGTGACCCATTCCTCGGGCCCCGATAATTTGCCCACGATCAAATGCGCTTAGATCCTTCGTCTTACCCATACTGCGTCCAACTCTTATTGATTCCCGTCGCATCACTCCTTATATTGTCGGATCGCTGCATACGTCATGTCGTTTCCGTTTATAGGGCCGCCCACAGCGCCACATTTGAATAACAACAGCTGTCTCTAATTCTATTGCTCCTCAGTGTATGTTGGGCTTTCGTTCTGGAGTGACGCATCAAAATTCTCTACAGTTAAGAAAAGTGCACAACGGATCAAGCACGCTGTTATTAAATAATTACGCTAAAGCTAACTACGTATAAGGTCAAAGCGTAAAAAAAAAAAATTCGGATTTCGATAAGCCCTAGTGCGGAAAAGTTGTATATTGCTACGTAAACCATGAGCAAATAATTTAACGAAATTCAAATAATATCTTACGGTTCCACTTTACCTCCAAAATTTCCATAGTTGGGTAAAATTGTCACATTTTCATGTCCGTTGTGAGAAAAGAACAGTGTTCCTTAGAAACTTTCCCTAGTGCGCAAAGACTATCTGTTGGTACCTAAAAGATGTGCACAATTTTTTAGGCAAAGCAACAAATATCTTATGGTTCCAATTTAATGCAATAATACTCCATGTTTAAGGAAAATTGCAATCCTTTGACAATTAGTGTTCCCCATGTGATTTGTTTCCTAGTTGTGTTACTGCGTGCACTACTGCACTGAAAGCACAACATATCGTGGAATTGTGCAGTAGTGCATACTGCACACAGTGCAGCTCTTCAAATTTTTCATGTTTCATAAAAATCCCAGAACTCATCATGAGGAGGTGGTTGCACAGCGAGTTCCACCCGTGCCCAACCCAACCACCCATCCATTAGAGCAAATCAATTTTCCATTGTTTTCCTTTAATCTTCAATTTCCTGTTATTTATTAATGTTTACCCGGAAATCTGATATACTTTCGAAAGCTGGCATTATTTGCTGTGCTTCCAACCATACTCTAATAAATCGATCCCCCTGTTCTTCGCAAACAGCACCACATGCTTCTGCTGTCAACTTAACGCATTGCTTCACTCCCTGATAGTGACAAGGGAAGTTTTGGGTGCCCAATCGCTTAACAGTGTCCTTACAGTCACTGTTGCATAGCTTCATTATCTCATCGTCGCTTAAACGAACAATCAACGGCGGTTCGCTTAAGACGAATGTTGCCATTCAATTAGGTAAAAATAATCCTCCCCCTGAAAGTTGAACTGAGGAATTTCAAATAAACGGATTGCATCGCAGTTTTGTGCCTTTGCTCTAAGGATCCCCAGGAAGCCAAGTTTTCTGATGTTTGATCGTAGCCAGAAGTATTGATTCCGGATGGCCAAAATAGCCATTACTTTGAATTACGCGGTCCAGAACGCCCTTCAAATCCTGGATGAGATATCTGGATGTATGCAGCCATCATTGCAAGTGCACTTTTCGAAGATGTGGGAATGATAACTCAAGCTGATACTTCAAGTGTTATTAGTAGGGACAAAATTAGAAGGCAGAGAAAAAAAACCCAAAGAAAACAGCTTCAAAACGATAATCTGACGGTACGTAAAGGTATTAAAGGGCTACATTTTGACTGGTGTAAGGACCAAACCACAATGTATAAAGAAAGGAAAGGAAGAAAGCGGTTGAAAAAAACAATTACTGAAGAACATGTGACTATGCTGGAAGAACCTGGAAGTAAATATCTTGGGCATATCACTCCTACATCTTCCACCGCAAAGGACATTGCACAATGTCTGCTGGATTTCTTACATGCCAAGAATATTGACCTAAGCAAACTGTTGGTGATAGGCTGCGACGAAACCATTTTTAATACTGGGTGTAAAGGAGGTGCAATTCGCATTCTCGGGCTAGCCTGCCAAAAACCTCTCCAGTGGAGCATATGCCAGTTGCACGGAAACGAGCTGACACTCCGTCACTTAATTCAACATTTGGATGGCACAAAAACATTTTCAGGCGAAAATCGGCAAACAGCTGAAGAGCTGTGACAATCTACCGGTTTTGAAATTTGAAGCGGGTTTTGGTAAACGTGATGAAAAAATTGCAAGGATCTTAACACATCTCAGAAATACCTGTGGGACATTAGCCACTCTGTGACAACACGTACGTGGTCATCAGCCCTGGCACGTAAGATCCGGAAAAATGACCCATGCACGGTGGCAAACGATGGCTAATCATATTTTGCGCCTCTATATAATAGCACTTCGCAGCCTTCGGATTCACTCAAAATTCTGGCAGAATTCGTTGTGAGGTTTATGTGCTCTTGTGGTTTACTTATAAGATCACATCCTCATTGCCGTTATGGAGCACGAAATCTGTGGAAGGCCATCCATACATCCAGATATCTCACACAGGATTTGAATAGCGTTCTGGACCACGTAATACCAAGTAATAACTATTTTGCCCGTCCAGAATCAATACTTCTATCTACGATCATAGACGAGAGGCAACATGAAAGAACTTGGCTTCCGCAGGATCCTTAGAATAAGGGCACAAAACTGCGACGCAATCCGTGTATTTGAAATTCCTCAGTTTAACTTCCAGGGGAGGATCATTTTGATCTAATTGTCTGGCAATGATGCGTTTTAAGCGAACCGCCGTTGACTGCTGGTTTAACTCACGATGAAATAATTAACCTCTGCAACAGTGACTGTAAGGACATTGTTAAGCGATTGGGCACGCAAAACGTTCCTTGTCACTATCAGGGAGTGGAGCAACGCGTTAAGTTGACAACAGAAGCATCTGCTGCTGTGTGCGAAGAAAAACACGGGGTTCGATTTATTAGACTACGATTGGAAGCACGGCGAATAATGCCAGCCTTCGAAAGTAAATCAGATTTCCGGGTAAAAAATAATAAACAACAGGAAATTGAAGATTAAAAAAGAAGAACAGAAAATTAATTCGCCCTATGGATAGGTGGTTGGGTTGGGCACGCGTGGAACTCGCTGTGCAACCACCACCTCATGATGAGTTCTGGGATTTTTCGGAAACATGAAAAATGTGAAGAGCTGCACCGTGTCCAGTGTGCACTACAGCACATTTGCACATTATGTTGTGCTTTCAGTGCAGTAGTGCACACACTAACACAACTGGGAAACAAACCACATGGGGAACACTAAGTGTCAAAGGATTGCAATTTTCCTTAAACATGGAGTATTGTTGCATTAAATTGGAACCATAAGATATTAGTTGCTTTGCTTGAAAAATTGTGCACATCTTTTAGGTACCATCAGGTAGTCTTTGCGCACTAAGGAAAGTCTCTAACTAACACTGTTCTTTTCTCACAACGGACTTGAAAATGTGACGATTTTACCCAAATATCGAAATTTTGGAGGTAAAGTGGAACCGTCAGATATTATTTGAATTTCGCTAAATTTTTTGCACATAGCTGACACGTAGCAATACAAAACGTTTCCGCATATCGAAGTTCGAATTTTTTTTTACGCTCCGTCCCAATAACTGTAGTTAGACGTATGGCGTTGCCTTTAGAGATCAGGGTCATTGGTATCCCCTACTCGCCTCCTGTAATCTTGAAGGAGACACTAATACCAGTGGTGATGGCACATCATCCAATCCCTTTATTCACAAGCTGACACAGAACACACAGTGATTCTCCCGCAGAGATATTCGGCAATCCGTGTTCCACCACATTTATCTTAAAAGAAACAACGATTTACTAATACTGGTTCATGGGTCAAAATGGTGGTTCGTGGATTAAAAGTAATGAGTAGACTTAAAACAGGCAATACATTTTGTTTGTCTTATGAGCTTGCCACGTTCGAGTTTAGTGTTGAGGTGCATCTTACATCTCACCAGTCTATGGTCACTACCTGTGTTGAACTTGCTTAGCACACTGCAGTCTTCTATGACGAAATTTTTGTTACACGTAATAAAATCAATTTCACTTGTCAGTGACCAAATAAATATAAAAATTAATTATGTGGGGAAATTGCTGTGTGGCATGTTCACATTTCAACTTTTAAAACGATTTTCACGGTGATATAGTTTGAAATGAGATCTGCAAGGGACACTGGGTTTTTGTTCCTTTTTGTAAATCAAAACCATATTTTTCAAAAGAAAATAATATCTGGTTTGATGCTACATCCTGTCATGAGTGGAGTTTTGAAGTTCTTTCAGCATTAAATTGTTAAAATTTGTTCAGATCTGCATTCTTTTTACTATGCACATTTCAACAGTTTTCTTTCATTCAGTATCAGAGAGAATTTTATCCCTGAGGGAAGTAATGAGGTGTTGCGCTGTAGGTATGTGTGTTTTTGTATTGGACCGCGAGACTAAATTTCCCGGCCTGGTTTGGTCAACCCAATCCGCATCTACACTTGGCGAGTGCGTCGCCATCGTGCAAGTCTTCTTAGACTCCAGACTATGAAATGGTATGTGCGTGGCCAACTGCTAAGTTTTGACTAGGGTGTCAGATCCCCAGGGTGCTCACTCAGCACTTAGCAAAAACACTCGAAGAGTTTTGCTAAGTGCTGAGTGTGCACCTGAGTTTTTCTAAGCGCTGAGTAACTCAAAAAAGCGTAACCCCTAAATCCTCCAGGCCAACCCGGACTTGCAAGGCGGTGCCCACCAAACTCCCAACTCCAACTTTGACGATAAAGGGAAACACATCATCCCAACCTGGACCCTTCCAGGCTCAAAAGGAACCTCTACCCAGCCCTCCGAAGTCCTCTTCGAAGGAGAACTGCAGAGTAGAGACTCCTGTGCTGGTTACCCCTGCTGAGTTTAATGCTCATTTCAATGGCTATACGCCGGAAATGGAGTCCGTCTTGGGCGATTGCTCCTACAGGGTTACCAAGCCAATAGCCAATAGGACCAGACCACTGTTGCCCAAGCCCCAAGATGCCTGTGCACAACAGAATATCCAAAATGCAATCCTTGAGAGCAGGCTCAAGGAAAGGGATGAGCAGAAGTGCTCAGTCACGGAACCTAAATCCTACGTCTCAGCGGCTAGGAAAGGAGCACAGATGATGAAAGGGCCAGCGCTCGATCCTGAAAAAGGAAAACGTCGTGGAAGACCGGAATCCCATAATCCTGGTCTACCCCATCAGTAAAGAAACGTCCTCGGATGACATTAAAAGGCCCTACAATCAGCATGGAATCCGGCGAAGCTGCAGATTGTTGCTGAAGGAGTCCGTAGAGTTCGGCAAGGTTGGGCTTGGTTGAGGGTTCAAGGGCATGAACAGCTTGGAGGAAGAAGTAAGGAGCAACATTTTAACCTAGGATTTCATGCTCCTCAAAAACCCTCAGAAGAGATTTCTCAGTTTAAAACGGTGCAACGTTGACGGGTAACTCACTAAAATAAATTTCGAGGAAGAGGTGCTGGAACCAAACCCCTACCTCAGAAGTGGAATTTCGGCGAGATTTTACATCAAATCCAATGTTAGTAAGGTCCAGGGATTCTTCGTCGCGGGGCATCTGGCCTTTAAGGTGCTGATGAAAAAGGGGAGACCGAACCTGTGGTGGTCAGTTCTCGGCCTTCATGAATTCGGTTAAGTGCTTCCGGTGCAATGGCTTCGGCTAATTTAAGAGCAGATGCCCTGAAACGGAGGATAGATATGGAAAATGCGGTGAAGTGAGCTACGAGCATAACACCTCTGATGCCACACATAAGTGCAACAATAGCACAGCTGCGAACTCTAAGTTCAACCTGAAGCTGGATGTGAATCCCTCCAGCTTCAATAAAACTTGTCCCAGCCGAGTCAACTATGGTTAAACAGGCAAGAGCAGATATTCGAGTACTTCAGCTCAAAGCTCACCCACCACCCGAGAGCTGCAACAGGCAGATTCCGAAAAAAGTCAGTGAAGTCGCTGAAAAAGTTTGCTCATCCAAGAACCCTACCATTCACACGATAGAGTTTTTGGGTTTCACAACTCCTCACGGCAATATCACTCTCGAGGAGAAAAGCCCGTGGTAACCACGGTCGTCCTGGAACCAGACCTCCCAGTTTTGGAGCTAGGGTGTACATTTAACGTTGTAGCCTTGAGCATCGAGAGCGGCCTGGAAAAATACTCTTGATTAATGCATACAGCTTGCCCTCGGGTGCTCTCTCGGAGGTGCTGGAGACGATCTCAGGGTTGCTGGAGGCTCATCAGTAACACTAGACAATAATGACAGGAGATTTCAATTCGTAGAACCCCCTTTCGGGAAGTCGAGAGAAGGATGAGAGTAGCAAGCAACTCCTGGATACCACCAGTTCGTCAGAACTGACGATCATGCACGATCCGGACAGCGTCCCTCATGTTCCAAAGAGCGCGTGGTTCATCCTGGATCGATCTCACTCTCACTCGCACCTTGAGACTCTCATTTCTCCAGAATTGGCAAGTCATGGATGTTTTGTTGGAAGGAGTCAGGCGAAATCCCAGGAAGAGGTTCACCGCTAAGAATTTCAATTGGCTGGAGTTAAAAACCCAGCTAACAAACTTATTCGGTGAAAGAAAATGCGAAGAATTAGGAAGGGTAGATGACCTGAGGCTTTACTTCGGTCATCTGACCGAGGAGATTAGCTCGATCTGTGAGGGTTGCTGGAAAGCCGGGGACGGGCCTAAACCCGTGCTTCTCTGGTGGTCCGAAAACCCATGTCTGCTTAGAGGCAAGGCTAGTCTTCGCAGGAGAAAAATGCAAAGAGAAAGGTCTGAAAATTGGCTTATACGCCGCGGGGTCTCTCGGTTCTTTCTTTCTTTGCAAAAAAGTACCACCAACACCGCGGTTTTTCAGATGAAAGGGAAACAACCTCGGTATGATTAGGTAGCATTATCGGTATGATTAGGTAGCATTATCGGTATGATTAGGTAGCATTATCTGTATGATTAGGTAGCATTATCGGTATGATTATCATACTGAATCCTACCGAGGTATGATTATCGGATTTCATACCTCGGTAAGGTATGATTATCAGCTTTCAGGCCAATTGTGGCAGTATGATGATCGGCTTTCTGGCCAAGGGTGGCAATATTTCTTAAACAGCACAATTTGCAAACTGTTCGCATGCTGTTGTGGTTAAAGGGTATCGAGATTGGAGAAATGGCACCATTGCGAATAAGCGACGTGGAAACTGCGGAACACCATGTGCACTTGATGTGAGAGGTGAACGACGGCTTCGGAGGCGCGTGAGAGCTGATAGACACGCTACGGTGGAACAACGAACTGGCCGAATGAACGAGGGGACTATCGGAAGTGTGTTCAGAACGACAGTTCAGCGAACCCTGTTGCATTCTCCAGTGCATCATTTTTACTCACCTGTACACTGAGGTCTTGTGCAGTACTCCGTCGATTAGCTGCAACGACTGAGACTTTGACGTCCTCTGTCACTGATTTTCTTTGGTCTGCCAGTACGGTTTGCTGCTTCAGGCATTCCATGTGTCTTCCACTTGTTCAGTACATTCAAAATAGTTGACTTCGGTATTTTTAAACGCTTCCCGGTTCCTCTTATGGATAGCCCACTAATATAACACCCAAAAAATCTTTAATTTCTCAAAGTCAGTTCTCTCCCGCAACGACATTTTCACTCAAATTCACAGTGCGATAGGATCGCAGTCAGTTGCGTGCTTTTTTTATACCGTGTGCAGCTGTACCGAGCATCTTAACAACGCTGCAGATCTGTTCATTTGCTTTTGAAGGGATATACGGTGGCTTTTGTCAATATAGTGTATATATATATATATATATATATATATACGTATAACCACAGAATTTATAAATCAAAACCATCTGCTTGATGCTGAAAAGGGAAATTTTCAAAATTAACAACAAGCAAGAAGCACATATGAAATTCAATTAATATTGTACTATGTAAACCGATTCAAAATTTAAATGAATTCCAAGATCGAGGCAAATTTGCCAAACAAGAGATTGAAGGATTGTGGATAATATATTGGCAGCTGTCACTTGTAGCTTTTTCAAGGACTGACACAGATCACAACTCTGATTTCTACACAGACCAAGTAAGTGTGGATTTCTGCCGTGTCAAATTTGTAAATACCCTTAATTAAAAGAATAAAATTAATTAAATTTTGGGCAACACCCTTGGGAGGCCAACCAAGTTAAAAAAACAACAACAAAGGAGCAGAAAAAGGCAATACTGCCCTAGAAAAGGTGAATATTTTCTTGAAAAATTTTTAAAAAATGAATTAAAGGAAAATAATTAATCCACTACAACATCTTAAATTACCCGACCGCACATGTGACTGATTATGTAAGCACGTTTTCAAGACGAACAGCAACCCACTGTTAACTTATCTGAATGTGAAAATAGTATTAACAAGTTGCCACTGTATAGAACGATATATATCAAATGAGAAGATATAAGTAAAGTTTGCATTAGAAATAATTAATGAACAATTCTAAGCTACATTCCAAAGCGTCATCTTATTAAACAGCATGGCTACTTTTGAACAAAGAATAGGCCTAAAAGGAGCAGGGGAGCTAAAAACTTCAAAATTTGTACGTTCATTACAAACAAACCCCCTCACTGAAAACTTAAAATAAACATATATAAACAAATTATTGAAAAATGTTTGTACAAATCTACCAACTGCCTGGATCTTTGATTTCATTTAAATTTGAATAGGTTTGCATAGTACATTATTCACATTGAATTTTACATGTTGTGCTTCTCTTGACCGATTATATATATATATATATATATATATGTGTGTGTGTGTGTGTGTGTGACCGCCAATAGCGGTATAACTATGCTATCGGGATTAGAGGAAATGCTATCCCACACTCACCAACCTGCTTGGCCAGCGTGGTGAGTTATGGCAGAACCCCTCCAAAATGACTCCACTGCTTAAATCTTGGCCCTCAGCCTCCGGAAGATGGAATGTACCTGGCCAAGGCAGCGGCGAGTGCGACATGAAGGCAGAGGGTGCTAAGGTTTAAATATGCATTTATTAAACACTCGGAGTACAGAATCAGAATGTGAGTCATGAAATGATTATGTACAAATGAGCGCAAGAACAAGTAGGCAAAGATGTAATACTATATACACTTCCTGAGGGTATGATAGAGGGAGAAATTAAACAGGTTAATTAACAATGTAATTGTCAACAAAGGATATAGTATTCATAACAGTTCAAGCTGTAAAGGAATCTCTCAAGCCATCAATCTGGAACCAGCTGAGGTATGGTCTCCAGAGTTTGTAGAAGTTTGGAAGGGTATCTGTATTGACAGCGTGTTCATGCGCTAACTGTAGACGGAATTTTAGTCGAGCTGTGAAGTGATCGACAAGCTTCTCGCTTGCTTCTGTGAGAGTAGGTACAGTGGAGTTTTCCTGATACGTCAGTTGGTGGGAGTAGATCACTATTTTTACAAGCGTGAACAGACATTTATCGGAGAGAAGAAGCAGGAAGAATATCTTGAAGAAGGGTAAAATATGAGGCAGCACTCAGATTTCCTGGGAAAAGATAGTGTGCAATAATAAACATGAGATCTGGCATAGGTAGCAAGACTTGACAAAACCAATAGACATGTTCAATGTTAGCCGGGACATCACAGTAGGCACATTGTGGAGAGACAACATGAGTCATTCGGTGTAGTAATTGAGGAACGGGGAGGCGGCGATGCAGAAACAGTCAATGAACATTCTTCTCATGAGGTGCAGCAAGGAGAGGATGTGCCGCAGACCAAACAGCTGTCAAGGAGGCAGACAGAACAGTAGATCCCTATAGGCATAGGCGTGGTGGGAAGAATTTCACTCAAAATCTTCTTTGAGTATGTCTCAAGCGTAAAAGATTTCATGCGGAGTTGCACAAAAACGGGAAGAGTCGCGATGCTGCTGCAACCTCTAGAATTCCTTCAGGAGAGGCCAAAGATGGGTATGAACGGATGATGGACGATTTCATCGACGTGCAGAGTGTCCGGGAGGAGACGGAATCACGAAGATGAGTAGATAGGCGAGAGAAGTCTTTCCATGTAAGGTTGAGGTTCACAAGGTCTCGTACAGTAATAATGCCTGCACGCATCCATTCTGGAGAGGCAAAGAATTGTTGGTCAGAGGGATGAAGAGCTGATGAGTAGAACAGTGGTTCATTTAGAATCTCCGTAGTGCAGGACGGGGTGCTCTCTGTAATGGGAGAGACCTCAGGATTTCTATGGCCTCCCAGTAAACGACCGGGAGGCTTGCTGGGAAACCATCCATTAGGAGAAAGACGGAGAACGTTAATGCAGAATTTTTCCATGAGGCAAGAACATTTCGTACTGTGCATGTATCTGGGTTGGAGCTATTGAGCACATGAAAGAACCAGTGAAGCCGTGCGGCACGATAAACGAGATCTTCTGCAGGAAGACCAATTCCTCCCTGTGAAGGTGAGAGGCAGAGAGTAGAGGAGCTGACCCAATGATGCTTTGACCATACAACTGAAGTAAGGCATGCTTGAACTTGACGGAGTCTGTAGCCAGGAACTGTATCCACTTGCCAGGAATAGCGACACTTTGATAAGATGTATGTGCGAGCAATGTGAGATCCTTGAAGGAAGGAGGAGCAAAATTGCGCTCTTCTCCAGAAACCAGCTGCTTTGAGAAGGGAGGGACAGAGAGAGGACCAATTCGTTCGTACGGCCTCCGATGGGGTTCCGAGAAAGAATCACCGGAGGACCGGACTAGGCTGCCATTTGATGTTGACATTGGATACTTACAACGGACGCTCTCTATCTTCTGATTCAAAATTCCCTTGAATTGGAAGAGGAAATACAAAGGATCAAGTGGGACATCGTCGGGCTAAGTGAGGTAAGGGGAAAAGGAGAAGATCTCATTGAACTGAAAGGTGGACATCTCTTCTACTACCGTGGAACAGATGCTGGCAGACTAGTGGTGTGGGATTTATAAAAAATAAGAAACTGAAGGATAAAGTTGTAGAAGTTGAAAGTTCCTCTGACAGAGCTGCACGACTCGTTATCCAACTCTCGAGAAGATACAAGGCTCAGATTATTCAAACTTATGCACCCACCACAAGTCATCCTGAAGAAGAAATTGAAGAGTTTTATGAGGAAATTCGTCATCTAAATAATAAAGGCAAGCAGCAGTTGAAGATAATTATGGGAGATTTCAATGCAAAAATCGGGCAACGGCGACAGAATGAAACTTCAGTAAGTAAATTCGGTCACGGCAACAGAAACCAGCGTGGAAATACTCTCGTGGAGTTTGCAGAGGCAGAAGGGTTTTTCTTCACGAACTCCTTTTTCAAGAAAAGGCCACACAAGAAATGGACATGGAGACAACCAAATGGGACGACAAGTGAAATTGATTTTATTATGTGTAACAAAAAATTCGTCATCAAAGACTGCAGTGTGCTAAACAAGTTCAACATAGGTAGTGACCACAGATTGGTGAGATGTAAATTGCACCTCAACACTAAACTCGAACGTGGCAAGCTCATAAGACAAACAAAATGTATCGACATTATCAACTTTAAAAAACACCACAGTACCTTCAAGTTGGAACGGAAGAACAGATTCTCAGTTCTAGAAGGTCTAACGTCGGAAGAAATGGACATCTCTGAAGTTAACAGAAAAGTAACCGAAGCACTTATGGAAACAGCAACAAAAATTATCTGGGTCTAAGAACAAGTTGCATGTGAACAAATTATTAGGTAAAACCAAAATGTTGATACAAAAAAGAAGAGAGGTGAGGACAACTAAAGAAGATGTGACTTTCAAAGTGGAATATGTAGAGCTATGCAAGACAGTACGAAAAAGTATCACTGAAGACGTAAGGAAATTCAGCTGTGAACTAGTGAGGAAAGCAATTGAAAGCAACCAAAGCCTAAAGAGAGCAAAGAGACCCCTCAGTAAAGGAAAAAACAGATTATGGCACTGAGAAAAGAAGATGGCTCTGTAACAAGAAATAGAGGCGAAATTTTGACAAGAGTGAAAATTTCTACTCCAATTTATATGAAAGGGATGATACATGTACTCCAGACATCATGAAAGGTACTAGAGTTCTTCCAGTCCTCCTAGCAGAAGTTGCACATGCAATCAAGAACATGAAGCCGGGAAAAGCTCCAGGAGAAGATGGAATTACTGTAGACATCATACAAGAAGCAAGTGGAGAAATCGAAACAGTACTCGCCCAAATTTTCACTCGATGCCTTAATGAAGGAAAGAATCTCGAGGATTGAGACAATGCTACAATAATCCTGTTACATACAAATGTCGACATTGAAGATTTCAGGAACTACAGACCTATCAGCTTGCTATAAGTGGTTTATAAAGTCTTCACCAAAGTTCTTTTACACCGCTTGAAGGTAACACTGGACATGGCTCAACCGAGAGAACAAGCTGGATTAAGGTGTGGCTACAGCACAATAGATCATATCCACGTGCTGAGAAAACAAATAAAAAGGCGAGAGAATATGAAATTCCATTATGCATGATGGCTTTTATGAATTATGAAAAGGCTTTTGATTCAGTGAAGTCATCAGCAGTTACAATGGCTTCAAAATCCTGCGGTATTGAAGATACATACATTAATATTATTAATAACATCTATGAAAATGCAAGTGCAAAGATTCGGCTGTTTGAGAATATAGCACACATAAAAATTGGAAAGGGAGTGAGACCAGGTGACACCATATCTCTGAAGCTCTTTAATGCCACATTGGAAAATGTCTTTCAATCACTGAACTGGGAAAACAAAGGGATAAAGATTAATGGAGATTATCTAACTCACCTTCATTTTGCTGATGACGTAATCATTTTTGCAATTACTCCATCAGAGCTGCAGAGCATGATCCAGGAACTCGCTGACAAGAGTAAAGAAGTGGGATTAAAAATGAACTTTCAGTAGACAAAAGTGATGTTCAATGCTTTTACAAGAAATGAAGATTTATCGATTGATGGAGAAAAGCTGGAGATAACAGATACCAACGTTTATCTTGGACAACAGATATCAAGTGAAGGTCGCATTGATGAAGAATTTAATCGGCGTATAAAACTTGCCTGAAGAGCTTTTCGAAGAAACAGCATAATTTTCAAGAGCGATATGATATTATGTCTTAAAAGGAAAGTGTTTGATCAATGCATCCTCCAGTACTTACGTATGGTGCAGAGACGTGGACCTTAACTAAAACAGACATACAAAAACTGCAGACAACTCAAAGCAGCATGGAAAGGTGCATGCTTGGTGTAACTAGGAGATATAAGAATAGGAACTCTTGTATCAGAAGAATGACAAGAATGGAAGATATCATTAGCAGAGTAAAATCCCTGAAACGGCAATGTGTTGGACATACTGCCAGAAGGACAGGTAATCGATGGACAGCCGAAATATTATATTGGATTCCAAGGAACAGGAAAAGACCCAGAAGAGGATCACATGCGAGATGGGTGGATGAAATTCGAAAGTATGCGGGGTAACATGGAGGAGACTGGCACAAGACAGACCGTTGTGGAAGATGCTTGGAGAGACCATCGTCCAGCAGTGGATTGATAATGGTTGGCGATGATATATATATGAGTAAAAATCCCGGAATATATATATATATATATAGAATGAAAATATTGCAGAACAGAAATACAAAATTTCAAAACAAGTAAAAAGCTGGAACAGGTTGCCGTCATCAGGAGAGCATCAACCTGTGGGAGTGGTCTTTCTAGTACCAACAAAACGACAAGGCAAGCCAAAATTGTCGGTTGGTCATGCTCCCTAGGCCACAAAAATAAATTCTAATAAGCAAAAAAAAAAAAAAAAAAAGTACAAAAATCAAATTTAAAAAAGAAGAATTAAAAGCTTACCGGCAGAACAAAAACCGCCATGCCAAAGAGTCAAACAAGACTGAACAGAGCACCCACAAGAACCCAAATATATACACTGAAAAGAAAGGTGGTCACGGTTAAACAACTACCTGGTAAGCCAAACATGGTGTGAGTTGACAAGATGCAAAACTGTGTATGTAGATAAGATCTTCAGCTATTAAGGACCCACCAAATAGCACTTTATGTTACCTATATATTTAAAATTGTTAGGTCCTAGGTTAATAAAGCATGTCAATGTGTAGTTTGAAACTTTTGGATACCGAATTAAAGTTCAAAATTAAATTGTTAAAATGATGCGTCAAGAAATTTTTAGGAATATTGTTAGACTGCAATTTAAAAAGAAGAGCTTTCAGATTTTTTGCAAGTAAGAGCTGTGTAGAGCAAATTTTAGCCATTCTATGAAACTGGGAGATGAGTAGATTACGATGTATAACTTTTGAAATATTGGATGACCAGTGAGTGTAGTGAATGATATCAAACTCAAAAGAGTTTCGTTTATCAAATAAATTCACCACACCTCTTCCCTCCTCGTCCACCTGAACCTCTGAATCGAGGTAACAAAAACAAGTAGACGATCTGTTGATTTTTTTAGGGTAAGGTCGTCAGGATACAAGTCAGCGGCGCAACGCAAAAAGTCCGGAATGTTAATGACAATAATGTCATCAACTATAATATATATATATATATATATATATATATATATATAACCACATATGTTCAATGGAAATTAGAAAGAAAAAAACTGAGATCGATTCGGGGAAGGATCACGATTCTTGCTTTGAATGATGATGTTTTTCTAAATTCGATATTTCCTCCCTATGGTACAGTTTAGTGGTAAGGAAGAAGAAAAAGTGAAAAGTAATTCTTTCTAAAACTTTTACGCCCTATTTTTAGTGTAACATTACCTCCCTCCCTTCCTCTTGTCTGTACTATTGCAAAAGGGTACGGCAAAGGCGGAATTTCTACTTTTGTTTTCCCAGCTTGAGCAGCTGTAAGTGGATCAGAAATAGCTACAGCTTTATTTTTACACACTCCCAACAGGAGAGGAAAGGTGGGTAGTATGCAATATTTCAATTTAGCATATTAATGAAACAGAGTATATATAATATTTTTTAGTATACGAGCCTATTGTTAGCACATTTTTATTGTTCACTATATATAAATGTTATGTTTTGTAATAAGTGTAGCAGTTCTTTAATTATGGAAGCTTGAGTTAATTTACTGTAATTTTAAAATACGTTCTTACCTTTTTAGAAAGTTGTCCTCGGTTGTCTGATACAACCAGCAGTACTCAATGCGAATGGAATATAAACATGCTGCAAAGTTCAGCTTCTATTCGAACAAGCTAAAGATGACGGACTTCGGGCTTCACGTTCCAAATACACTGCCGGAAAGTGAAAAAAGAACACCAAGAAGGAGACGTCTGATAACAACGAAATTTATGCAGCATAATAACGGAATACAGAGGATAACGTGATCAAAACATTATGGCAAAATACAGCTGTATTTGCTGGTAAACTGAAAAATAACATTTCCATGTAACATGGTTAGTACGAGGTTGAACCTCTATGAACTGCGTCCCACTGTGCAATTCTGGCATGGAGTCTGTCGTACAGATGTTGGATGTAAGTTTGGGGTATTGAGTTCCAAGCATCCTCAACCTGGACGCGTAAATCGGGGATGGTCGTGGCTGGCCGTGGAGACCGGATAAGTCGTTGACCCATAAAATCTCACACGTGCTCAATGTGGGACAAATTCGGTTAACGTGCAGGCCATGTAGGTTGTCTCACACCCTGAAGTGCATGTTGCGTTGCACGTGCCGTGTGTGGGCGTGCGTTATCTTGCTGGAAAACACCACGATGGACCGACCTTACAAATGGCACAACGGGCTGAAAGATGTTGTTGATGTAAGAGGTGCTGTTTAACGTACCCGGTACAAACACTAGTTGTGTACGGGAGCGATAGCACCTCGCTCCCCACACCAGGAGACCAGATGTAGGCCATTTATGTCGCTGGAGAATGCTAGAAGGGTGGAGACGCTTTCCTGTGCGGCTGCGAACACGCATACGGCCATCGGAGGCTCCCAAGCAGAATCTGCTTTCATCGCTGAACACGATAGATCGCTATTGCGTTCTCCAGTGCAGATGTTGGCGACATAACTGCAGCCGTTCCCGACGGTGGGCTGGAGTCAGAGGTACACATGCCAGAGGCACACATGTACGTAGTCCTGCATCCAGTAGAGGGTTGAGGATTGTTCGCACAGTCACCTAAGGTGCAACGGCAGCCCGGATTTGCGTCGCAGTGGATATTCTGCTTGACAACGCCGCTCTTCTTATGCGTCGATCGGTCCGCTCATCAGTCCGTCTGTGACTCCCGGTTCCACGCCTTCTCGTGTGAGAATGTTCCTCGGACCATCTACGCCACCATCGTACCACCAACGATACTTCCCGTCCAATTCGCTCCGCAATACGACGATACGACCACCCGGCCTCGCGGAGTCCGACCAGACGACCTCGCTCAAAGTCTGATAACTGCTGAAATCGTACGCGTCTTCCATGTCCAGGCATTGCAGCTTCGTCAGGGTCTTCGCACGTGGACCACTGATTACATTCACTTCGCCGTACTCCTTAAATACCACCGACGATAATTTGCATATTATGCCGTGCTGTGGCGTAAGCACTCACCGGTTGGTCCCGAAATTAACATCACACCTACGTAAACTTGACCCTATTAACATATGTAAATTTCATGATCGTCCGCCAATTCCTTCTTCGTGTTCTTTTTTCACTTTCCGCCAGTGTAGTTTCCGCTTCTGGGCACCATAACCATCTGCTGTGAATTCTTTTTTAGTTTCGCAGAGCGTGGTTTTGTCATATCATCACTTAAGTATTACTTTACTTTTTTGATTTACAGATCACCATTATATAACATAACTTTATTATCAAAATAGAAGATGGAACACAGTGAGCTCTTCGCTCTGAATTCTATATATGACCTCTCATTACCGAGGCAAACCACACAATGTCAACATATTACGTCATACACAGTGTTGCATTGTGTGCATCTAGCGCCATCTATTAGGCATGAATATACGTAAAAAAATTGAGAATTATGAACAATATATACAACAAGAAGTGTAAAGTGTATGTTAGTCTACAGCTTTTCTGTAGCCCATTCATACTGTTTCCCAAAATTGCTTCCACCCTATTAAGAGGAACACATGCCAGGCGGAGAATATTTGGGTTACCTGAGGTTAAGAACGGAGCAGGTGGATATAAAGCTCGTGACCGATTGGTGATAAGAGCGCTGAGTAGTTGACGTGATCCAGTTGAAATATAACAATACTCCATGTTTAAGGAAAATTGCAATCCTTTGACACCTTGTGTTAACCATGTGATTTGATTCCTAGTTGTGTTACTGCGTGCACTACTGCACTGAAAGCACACCATATCGTGCAACTGTGCAGTAGTGTATACTACACACGTTGCAGCTCTTCAAAGTTTCCAGGTTTCCGAAAAATCCCAGAACTCATCACGAGGAGGTGGCTGCACAGCGAGTTTCACCCGTGCCCAACCCAAACACCTATCCATTAGGGCAAATCAATTTTCTGTTTTTCGTTTTTAATCTTCAATTTCCTGTTATTTATTAATGCTTATTCGGAAATCTGATTTACTTTCGAAAGCTGGCATTATTTGCCGTGCTTCCAACCGTACTGTAATAAATCAATCCCCCTGTTCTTCTTCGCAAACAGCACCAGATGATTCTGTTGTCAACTTGATGCATTGCTTCACTCCCTGATAGTGACAAGGGCAGTTTTGCGTGCCCAATCGCTTAACAGTGTCCTTACAGTCACTGTTGCATAGGCTCATTATTTCATCGTCGGTTAAACGAACAGTCAACGGTGGTCTGCTTAAGACGCATGATTGCCAGTCAATTAGGTCAAAATAATCCTTCCCCTGGAAGTTGAACTGAGGAATTTCAAATAAACGGATTGCATCGCAGTTTTGTGCCCTTGCTCTAAGGATCCCGAGAAAGCCAAGTTTTCTGATGTTTGATCGTAGCCAGAAGTATTGATTCTGGATGGCCAAAATTGCCATTCCATTGGAATACGCGGTCCAGAACACTCTTCAAATCCTGGATGAGATATCTGGATGTATGGAGCCATCACTGCAAGTGCACTTTTAGAAGATGTGGGAATGATAACTCAAGCTGATACTTCAAGTCTTATAAGTAGGGACAAAATTAGAAGGCAGAGAAAAAACCCCAAAGAAAACAGCTTCAAAACGATAATCTGACGGTACGGGAAGGTATTAAAGGGCTACATTTGGACGGGTGTAAGGACCAAACCACAATGTATAAAGAAAGGAAAGGAAAGCGGTTAAAAAAAACTATTACTGAATAACACGTGTCTATGCTGGAAGAACCTGGAAGTAAATATCTTGGGCATATCACTCCTACATCTTCCACCGCAAAGGACATTGCCCAATGTCTGCTGGATTTCTTACATGCCAAGAATATTGACCTAAGCAAACTGTTGGTGATAGGCTGCGACGAAACCATTGTTAATACTGGGTGTAAAGGAGGTGCAATTCGCATTCTCGGGCTAGCCTGCCGAAAACCTCTCCAGTGGAGCATATGCCAGTTGCACGGAAACGAGCTGACACTCCGTCACTTAATTCAACATTTGGATGGCCAAACGAGTGGCACAAAAACATTTTCAGGGGGAAATCGGCAAACATTGGAGAGCTGCGACAATCTACCGGTTTTGAAATTTGCAGCGGGTTTTCGTGAAGGTGATGAAAACATTGCAAGGGATCTTAACACATCTGAGAAATACCTGTGGGACATTAGCCACTCTGTGACAACACGTACGTGGTCATCAGGCCTGGCACGTAAGTTATGGAAAAATGACCCATGCACGGTGGCAAACGATGGCTAATCATATTTTGCGCCTCTGTATATTAGCACTTCGCAGCCTTCGGATTCACTCAAAATTCTGGCAGAATTCGTTGTGAGGTTTATGTGCTCTTGTGGTTTTCTTATAAGATCACATACTCATTGCCGTTATGGAGCACGGAATCTGTGGAAGGCCATCCATACATCCAGATATCTCACACAGGATTTGAAGAGCGTTCTGGACCACGTAATACCAAGTAATAACTATTTTGCCCGTCCAGAATCAATACTTCTGGCTACGATCACAGACGAGAGGCAACATGAAAGAACTTGGCTTCCGCAGGATCCTTAGAGCAAGGGCACAAAACTGCGACGCAATCCGTGTATTTGAAATTCCTCAGTTCAACTTCCAGGGAGGATCATTTTGACCTAATTGGCTGGCAATCA
The DNA here is from genome assembly GCA_039090855.1 of Macrothele yani. Lineage (NCBI taxonomy): Eukaryota > Metazoa > Arthropoda > Arachnida > Araneae > Macrothelidae > Macrothele > Macrothele yani. Next base: position 29,640,615 of record CM077013.1, on the reverse strand, counting down.
TGGGTCTTAAGCGAACCGCCGTTGACTGCTGGTTTAACTCACGATGAAATAATTAGCCTATGCAACAGTGACTGTAAGGACATTGTTAAGCGATTGGGCACGCAAAACGTTCCTTGTCACTATCAGGGAGTGGAGCAACGCGTTAAGTTGACAACAGAAGCATCTGCTGCTGTGTGCGAAGAAGAACACGGGGTTCGATTTATTAGAGTACGATTGGAAGCACGGCAAATAATGCCAGCCTTCGAAAGTAAATCAGATTTCCGGGTAAAAAATAATAAACAATAGGAAATTGAAGATTAAAAAAGAAGAACAGAAAATTGATTTGCCCTATGGATAGGTGGTTTGTTTTGGCATTCGTGGAACTCGCTGTGCAACCACCACCTCATGATGAGTTCTGGGATTTTTCGGAAACATGAAAAATGTGAAGAGCTGCACCGTGTGCAGTGTGCACTACAGCACATTTGCACATTGTGTTGTGCTTTCATTGCAGTAGTGCACACACTAACACAACTGGGAAACAAACCACATGGGGAAAACTAAGTGTCAAAGGATTGCAATTTTCCTTAAACATGGAGTATTGTTGCATTAAATTGGAACCATAAGATATTAGTTGCCTTGCTTGAAAAATTGTGCACATCTTTTAGGTACCAACAGATAGTCTTTGCGCACTAAGGAAAGTCTCTAATGAACACTGTTCTTTTCTCACAACGGACATGAAAATGTGACGATTTTACCCAAATATCGAAATTTTGGAGGTAAAGTGGAACCGTCAGATATTATTTGAATTTCGCTAAATTATTTGCACATAGCTGACACGTAGCAATACAAAACGTTTCCGCATATCGATGTTCGAAATTTTTTTTTTTTTTACGCTCCGTCCTAATAACTGTAGTTAGACGTAGGGCGTTGCCTTTAGAGATCAGGGTCATTGGTATCCCCTACTCGCCTCCTGTAATCTTGAAGGAGACACTAATACCAGTGGTGATGGCACATCATCCAATCCCTTTATTCACAAGCTGACACAGAACACACAGTGATTCTCCCGCAGAGATATTCGGCAATCCGTGTTCCACCACATTTATCTTAAAAGAAACAACGATTTACTAATACTGGTTCATGGGTCAAAATGGTGGTTCGTGGATTAAAAGTAATGAGTAGACTTAAAAAAGGCGTCTACTCAGTGACCAAATAAATATAAAAATTAATTATGTGGGGAAATTGCTATGTGGCATGTTCACATTTCAACTTTTAAAACGATCTTCACGGTGATATAGTTTGAAATGAGGTCTGCAAGGGACACTGGGTTTTTGTTCCTTTTTGTAAATCACCACTATATGTTTCAAAAAGAAAATAATATCTGGTTTGATGCTACATCCTGTCATGAGTGGAGTTTTGAAGTTCTTTCAGCATTAAATTGTTAAAATTTGTTCAGAGCTGCATTCTTTTTACTATGCACATTTGAACAGTTTTCTTTCATTCAGTATCAGAGAGAATTTTATCCCTGAGGGAAGTAATGAGGTGTTGCGCTGTAGGTATGTGTGTTTTTGTATTGGACCGCGAGACTAAATTTCCCGGCCTGGTTTGGTCAACCCAATCCGCATCTACACTTGGCGAGTACGTCACCGTCGTGCAAGTCTTCTTAGACTCCAGACTATGAAATAGCCTGTGCGTGACCAACTGCTAAGTTTTGACTAGGGTGTCAGATCCCCAGGGTGCTCACTCAGCACTTAGCAAAAACACTCGAAGGGTTTTGCTAAGTGTTGGGTGTGCACCTGAGTTTTTCTAAGCACTGAGTAACTCAAAAAGGGTAACCCCTAAATCCTCCAGGAAAACCCGGACTTCCAAGGCGGTGCCCACCAAATTCCCAACTCCAACTTTGACGATAAAGAGAAACACATCATCCCAACCTGGACCCTTCCAGGCTCAAAAGGAACCTCTACCCAGCCCTCCGAAGTCCTCTTCGGAGGAGAACTACAGAGTAGAGACTCCTGTGCTGGCTACCCCAGCTGAGTTTAATGCTCATTTCGCTGGCTATACGCCGGAAATGGAGTCCATCTTGGGCGATTGCTTCTACAGGGTTCCCAAGCCAATAGCCAATAGGACCAGACTACTATTGCCCAAGCCCCAAGATGCCTGTGCACAACAGAATATCCAAAATGTAATCCTTGAGAGCAGGCTCAAGAAAAGGGATGAGCAGAAGTGCTCAGTCACGGAACCTAAATCCTACGTCTCAGCGGCTAGGGAAGGAGCACAGATGATGAAAGGAAAGGCCGGAATCCCATACTCCTGGTCGTGGAAGACCGGAATCCCATACTACTGGTCTACCCCATCAGTAAAGAAACGTCCTCGGATGACATTAAAAGGCCCTACAATCAGCATTGAACCCGGCGAAGCTGCAGATTGTTGTTGAAGGAGTCCGTAGAGTTCGGTAAGGTGGGGTCCTGGTTGAGTGTTTAAGGGCATGAACAGCTTGGAGGAAGAAGTAAGGAGCAACCTTTTAACCAAGGATTTCATGCTCCCCAAAAACCCTCTGAAGAGATTTCTCAGTTTAAAACGGTACAACGTTGACGGGGAACTCACAAAAATAAATTTCGAGGAAAAGGTGCTGGAACCAAACCCCTACCTCAGAAGTGGAATTTCGGCGAGATTTTACATCAAATCCAATATTAGTAAGGTCCAGGGAGTCTTGGTCGCGGGGCATCTGGCCTTTAAGGTGCTGATGAAAAAGGGGAGACTGAACCTGTGGTGGTCAGTTCTCGGCCTTCGTGAATTCGGTTAAGAGCTTCCGGTGCAATGGCTTCGGCTATTTTAAGAGCAGATGCCCTGAAACGGAGGATAGATATGGAAAATGTGGTGAGGTGAGCTACGAGCATAACACCTCTGATGCCACACATAAGTGCAACAATAGCACAGCTGCGAACTCTAAGTTCAACCTGAAGCTGGATGTGAATCCCTCCAGCTTCAATAAGGCTTGTCCCAGCCGAGTCAACTATGGTTAAACAGGCAAGAGCAGATATTCGAGTACTTCAGCTCAAAGCTCACCCACCACCCGAGAGCTGCAACAGGCAGATTCCGAAAAACGTCAGTGAAGTCGCTGAAAAAAGTTTGCTCATCCAAGAAGCCTAACATTCACACGATAGAGTTTTTGGGTTTCACAACTCCTCACGGCAATATCACTCTCGAGGAGAAAAGCCCGTGTTAACCACAGTCGTCCTGGAACCAGATCTCCCAGTTTTGGAGCTAGGGTGTACACTCAACGTTGTAGCCTTGAGCATCGAGAGCGGCCTGGAAAAATACTCTTGATTAATGCATACAGCTTGCCCTCGGGTGCTCTCTCGGAGGTGCTGGAGACGATCTCAGGGTTGCTGGAGGCTCATCAGTAACACTAGACAATAATGACAGGAGATTTCAATGCGTAGAACCCCCTTTGGGGAAGTCGAGAGAAGGATGAGAGTGGCAAGCAACTCCTGGATACCACCAGTTCGTCAGAACTGACGATCATGCACGATCCGGACAGCGTCCCTCATGTTCCAAAGAGCGCGTGGTTCATCCTGGATCGATCTCACTCTCACTCGAACCTTGAGACTCTCATTTCTCCAGAATTGGCAAGTCATGGATGTTTTGTAAGCTGCAGCGACCACCTTGCAGTAACTTTCAAGATGGGAATGGAATGAGTCAGGTGAAATCCCAGGAAGAGGTTCACCGCTAAGAATTTCAATTGGCTGGAGTTAAAAACCCAGCTAACAAACTTATTCGGTGAAAGAAAATGCGATGAATTAGGAAGGGTAGATGACCTGAGTCTTTACTTCGGTCATCTGACCGAGGAGATTAGCTCGATCTGTGAGGGTTGCTGGAAATCCGGGGACGGGCCTAAACCCGTGCTTCTCTGGTGGTCCGAAAGTTCAGGTCTGCTTAGAGGCAAGGCTAGTCTTCGCAGGAGAAAAATGCAAAGAGAAAGGTCTGAAAATCGGCTTATACGCCGCTGGGTTTGCTCGGTTCTTTCTTTCTTGTAAAAAAGTACCACCAACACCGCGGTTTTTCAGATGAAAGGGAAACAACCTCGGTATGATTAGGTAGCATTATAGGTATGATTATCATACGCAATCATACCGTGGTATGATTATCGGATCTCATACCTCGGTAAGGTATGATTATCAGCTTTCAGGCCAAGGTATGATTATCAGCTTGCAGGCCAAGGTATGATTATCAGCTTTCAGGACAAGAGTGGCAATATTTCTTAAACAGCACAATTTGTAAACTGTTCGCATGCTGTTGTGGTTAAAGGGTATCGTGATTGGAGAAATGGCACCATTGCGAATAAGCGACGTGGAAACTGCGGAACACCATGTGCACTTAATGTGAGAGGTGAACGTCGGCTTCGAAGGTGCGTGAGAGCCAATAGACACGCTATGGTGGAACAACGCACTGGCCGAATGAACGAGGGGACTATCGGAAGTGTCCAGAACGACAGTTTAGCGAACCCTGCTGCGTATAGGTCTCCGATGCGAACGAATGGTCAGTGCACTTATCCTAACAAACGTGCATCGGCAGAATAGGTTTACATTTGAATGACAGTATTGGAATTGGACCTCCGCTGATTCGCAAAGGATTTCCTTCTCCTATGAGTCATGTTTTCTGCTTCATCGAACAAATGGACGTTGGTGTATAAGGCGGGAAACATCGTAGAACAAACACGCTTCAACCATTGCTGGAAGAACACAAGCTGGTGGGGGCAGCGTTATGGTCAGGGAATGTTTCGTGGCATTCTCTGGGTGCACTTATACCTGTGGAAGGCCCTATGGACCGAATTCGCTATGAATCCATCCTTGCAGACCACGTACACCACCCATACATGCTGATTGTCTTCTCTGGGGCGGATGGGATCTTCCAAAACTCTATGGATCCTCCACCACGCACCCTCCAGCAGCTGGCAGATGCACTGCACTCAGCATGGCTTCGCATACCTGTGAACTAAAGGTCTGCACGGGCCTAATTTGATGAGCCAGTGCTGGCCTGAGCCCGTGCTTTTAAGGCCCAGCCTGGCCTGGCGCATTTCAAATATCAGACACTGGGCCCGGCCGGGGCCCGTCAATTGCAGCTATTATTCAGGACCTGACCGGCCCGTGATGTGCCATTTGGTATTATTATGTCTTTCTATTGTATTATATTAAAATGTAAAAATTAAATGATCAAATGAGATTGTTGGAAATATTTAGTTGAATGTAAGTTTAAAAATATTAACTAAACTTTGACAATTATCGAAAAATATAACCTTTAAAAAGAGAGAAAAATGAAGACTAAGCGCGTTCAGAATCTCCATTTCTCTAAGTTAATCCCTATACAGATTAAGGATAGAAGAAAAATCCATGTCGTTCCTCTCTCTCTCTCTCTCTCTCTCACACACATACTTTCTCCACTGCAGACATACTCCGTCCTCCACTCTACGCAACAAATACACCCGCTCAGAGTCGAATCTTTTTTGTTGTCAACAAGCCCCAAAATGATTTTACCATCTTAATACCTACAGATTGGTAAAAACACTGTGAGTGCCTCTAGGAAAAATTAAATAAACAGTTAATAGGAACAGCTAAACACGCCAGGAAATAGGGGAACACGACTTTTTTCTTTCTTCACCATTGCGATAAAAAGATTGGGTCGACTTTTTCTTTACCATTGCGATAAAAGATCGGTTGACCTCACCCGTATCAGTCTGGGAAAAAGCCTGTTGCTTTCTGGATCTCTCCCTTCCCTGGAACTCGTAGCCCTAAAGTTTACTGTTTCAACTCAGTGATAAGAATAATCGCATCTCCGTCCATCGTACAGAGGTCACTTGTTCTCAAATAATTGCGAGGGTTTTGTCATTTCTTCATTGCTTCTACAGTGTCACATGTAGGAGGGGGAATAATCCCTAACGTAAATTTTTATGGTCATTTCCAAAAGTATGACCTTTCTGGATTTGGGCAATTAAAAATTTAGTTAAATGCTTTTTGTTTGTTTTTCAGTCCCACCCATATTTTTGTTGTTTATAATTTGAATTTCACTTGACCTGCCTTGCCGAGCAGCAGGTCCCCTGAAAGCTCGGGCCCCGGGAATCCATCATCCCCATGGTTGGGGACTGTTTGGGCAGACTCCAAATGGTCAACACCTAATTTCCCGTGCTTTCTCCCCACCCATCTTTGCCCCTGACGGTCGCTTTTGCTACCATTAGAACCCACCTCGATTTCACGACGACTTCTGACAGAAGTAGCTGAAACTTAAGCTTATAAACTGCCAAAAAATGCAGCCTTCCATTTTTACTGAATGTTTAACGACAACCGTGGGCAACTCCATGGGCTATAAGCTGTCGACCGTCCCTAATTTAGGGACACGGGTTCAAGGGATGAGAGAGAGCCAGTACCGAAAGACAGACACAACGCCCATTCCTCACTGGGATTCAAAGCTACACCCTTCTCAGACAAATGGTTATAAACCAGGCACTGGGAGTGATAAAACAAGTGTTAAAAATACTTTTGCTGTAATTATGGATTTCAGTAAATATCTTAACGTTTGGGCCTAACTTTGCATCAACAACTAAGATGTGTTTCAGTTACACGTGTAAAAGAGTTGATCGCGAAAGCTGATTACGAGTTAGCGTTCCGGATGAGCCAGAAAGTTCGTATTTGGACTTTTGAGGTGGTTTTGTCTAATCATTGTGACAAGTACTCGCAAACTGAAGACGGGCAACTCCAACAGTTTAACACAGTCGAAATAAAAATTGAACACCTATATATATATATATATTAAATTTAGAGACAGGCAAGGTTTGTGACGTACTACAGAGGTGAAAACATGTCTCAAGGCGACAAATCTGCAGGAAAACATTCTGTCCACGTAGCTCAGTTTTGAAAGCGACGTACTCCGCAGTGAGAAGACACGGCTCCGATGTCTGTCGTAGACGAACTTGTGCATCCACAGGTTCTGTACAGGTAAATCCCCAAGAATCTCGCTCCAAATTCTTGAAAAACGCTCCTGCGGCATAGTTTATTGTTTCGCAGCATATTGGGAATCGGCATAACTAAAGTTTGATCCATATCGATGCGATTAACGTGCAACAATGGCGCGCAACAACAGGAGATAACAGAAAATAAAAACTTTCTAACAATGTGGATGTCCATTGTTTGAAAACATTGTTTCGACATATTATTGTGCAACAAAATATATATATTCCTATAAATAAGGGTTGTAAAGGATCTACAAATCAGTTTAATGAAGGAGTAAGTGCCAGACATGATGATAGGGTCCAAATGCATAGACTCAAGTATCGGAATTAAGTAAATAGAATTATTCGTTTCTTCAAGTTGATTAAACATTAAAAGCAGTATTTTTAGCCATGTGCCACAGACTGATTTATCCGACAGTATGATTTTTATGTTCAACCAAAAGTGAACATTAACGCTTTTAATAAAATCTATTGTGGCCTATTGCTTCAGTACAGGCAGTTTAAGGTAATACTCTAATAACGATTACAACATCAGATGCTCTCTGTTATTTTCTGTGTTTGAATAATTCACGTGAATAATTGATAAACTGCGAATTCTCAGAGTAATAAAAAGTACTGCTTTAAAAAGTAGTGTTATGTCAGTCAAAAAGGTAGGAGTTTATTATTGTTGATTGCAAACCCGATAACCCTAAAAATTTAGGCGGTTACAAGTTACATTGCCTTAGTATGCCACAAGGCTGTGGACTTTTTCCCCAAAGAACATAATGTTTGTAGATATTTGTTTAGCATGAACTAAAATCGGCAGTAGGGACCACGATAACATACCTCAAAATTTCTCCTTTTTCGTTTTTCCTGTTAACACAAAATGCTCTTTTAGTTGTCAACTTCACAGAGTAGATGTTAGTCTTAAAACCCGTTATCTACTGTGACGGAAGCGCTCGGCTGATGAAACTGACTAAATTCTTTCAGATATCATTTTCTTGTCTAAATATTTTTGCAAAAATTCAAGTCCCAACTTGCCACTACTTATGACGAAAAAGGCTCGGTTTCAATTTCGGTCAGATTAGGTTTATGGAAAACAGGATATTTAAAGCCATTTTTTTAGTAAAATGATTCCAGTGGTATTCTTATGGCTTAAGTTGAAAATTTCCTGTTTATGTATTTCATCTCGATAGTTGAAGGCCCATAGGTGGTGTGTGAGGTGCTCTTTCCGAGGCCCTGTTTAGGATAGGCAGTTTTAGTCCCTATTAGCTAACATTAATGAGGTAAGCAATTTACAGCGTGGGGATGAAGGGCTTTCCAGTACTGTAGCAGACCGGCGAAGAAAAGAAAACGTACTGTGTGGAGTATCATCCGAGAGCGGCTAAAAGAAATATTCCATCTATCTACGCTGACCCATGTTGAAACTGCTGCATACATGTCAAGAATAGCATACCTATGATTACTAGGATAATATTGTTATACAGTTTCAGCAGTACGCGACATGCACTTTAACTGCGAAAACTTCTGATTTCCCGGTAAAATTTATTAATGATATTTTTTTCTCCTTCACAATCTTCTCTTTAAAATATTGCTGGGTGTGGTCTGTCTGATAGAAACATTTTTTTTTCCAGAAATCTAGTTAATCGCACACCATATTTGTCAGGAGTTTTTGTAAATAATAGTTCATTCTCCTGTTTGTCTGCCTTGTTTACTTGACTAGGTGGAGGATTTATAAATGTAACCACGGGGCTCCTTCCAAAGGAAATTTTGGAGTTAAGACTAGAAATTTTTCGGATTTGGAAGGTTATTAGCTGAAGATGCAATAAACAATGTCCACATAAAATCTTCTGATTTCTAACATCCAGAGTTCACTCATTTCAAAGACAAGTAATAATCCAAGTATATATTAACATATTTGCTTCATAATGAACTATTTTTCTTCAGTGTAATTTGATATCCAGAAAATTATTTGGATTTCTTCATGATTTGTAATATTTGTTGAATCTGACATCCAACATTTTTACATCACAATGTTTTCTCTAAACCATTTCTTTTTTATAAAATATTTTTACATTAAAAGGAACATCCCTCTGAAAAGGGAAGAATTTATGAGATTGTCTTATAAACGATTATGCTCTCAAGCATTCTTTTTTAATTTTACTCAAAACTGTTAAAGTATGGAATGAAAAATGTGTAGTATTTTGTGTTTTATGCCAATTTTGAAAAGGTAAAAGCAATTCTCAATAAATTTCTATTTCTTTGGAAATAGGGTTAAAAAGCTGAAAGCATCGTAATGATATTATTTTAAAAATGCTCCTTGCAGTTTCTAAAATCTAATTAATGAAAGCGAATTTCATTGTAAAATGTCATCGTTTCCAAATTATTAACAGCAATAGTTTTAGGCGCTCGTTAAGGATCTCAGCGAAATACACAAAGGAATATATTTAACTTATATAGATTATTCTTGAATTTTTAAAATAATTTTTTCAAATGTTTAATTGATATTATGCTATCGGAGATGCTTGCATAGTAACAATTAGATGTTGGTGCATACCATGCCATTGAGATGAGTCCCTGATCCCGTTTTCATCCTGTTCAGCTGGAGTATTTTGTAAGCCAAAATGTTAGTTTCAAAAGCTTGAAAAAACTATAACATTTTTACCGAATGTTTCAATTTGATATTAATAAGAAAACAAATAACTCATATACACTGAAGTAGGAAATTATAAAGAGCCCCAAATAGCAGTCACACAGGTGCTATTCTCATTTACGTAAGTATGACGCTGAGATTTATATTGCAAAGCATTCAGACGTGAACGAAGAACAGATAATGGCAATATGGAAAAGTCTTAATTTAAGCAAATTTGAAAGAAACATATTACTTGATAATCTGAGGGTAGCTGCAGACATCCAAGAAACCAAAAACTTTCTCAGCTAAGCAAGGACAACAGTATCGAGGGATATGTAGAGGAGGGAAGGGGTACCAAGGGTTTACCGCAAGAAAGCGTTTAATTTTTTTTTGGTTAATTGCGAATTACATTATAAGTTTTAATGCAATAAGCATCAACTTTCATTAGGAAAAAATGCTTTTATTTTTTCTTCTACCCTTCATAACATTTTATTTTCTTCCGATGGACTTCAGGGACTTTTATTTTTCGGCGTTCCCCAAGAAATATTCTATATACATTCCTGATGGAGGGAGTACAATGAGTAACACACAAAAAAGCAACAAAAAATACAGTCAGAGGTCTTTCTTTGAGCAGAAACGACTGGTTGATTGTCGAGGGAAACGGCGGTTGGAGAGCACGTGCTCAGACTTTGCTAAAGACTTGCTGCTCCAATTAAAAGGGAAGTTGGTCCAGCAATACGAGTGAAACAACAGTGCACAGTGCCGGAATTAAAGTTACCGGAGCCCTGCGCACAGCGTCGGTTTAGGGGCCCCCTCATTTTGCTGGGTATCCTTAAAATATAACTCGCGCATTTTTATTGTCTCATACTAATGTATAAAAGAGTATTGTAATCGCAAAAGCAAATTGTCTTCCAAAGTTCAACAGAAATACCCATTTTGACATTCTCCGAAGATGATTTAACAATTTGCATGGTGGTATCTCTATGTGTGTGTGTGGTTTGTTGTTGCCATAACTCAAAAACTATGATATCTATCAAGACGAAATGCAATACTGAGGTCTTTCGTGATACCTTTATGTGGAGGAAATGGCCAAAGTAAAAAAGCGGAAAGCCTTTGTTAAGGAAGGAAAGTCTGAACTTTTATAAAGGTTACCACTGAAGCACAGTACTTTACATGTTATGCAAAGTTAATTTATGCTTCTGCTTTAATTGACATTTATGTTACATGTCGTGTGGAACCTGCTCTTGCATATCGTCAGATTCCACCCCACTGACAGACAGTCCTAGAGTGGATGAAATGTATTCCTGTGTCTCATAAAACCACGTTTTCCATTTTGCACAATAAGTCTTGTCATTACCTCTTAAAGTAAACTCAATGGGGAGGCGGGGATTTGTGAAAAAGATTTGGAGTTACATAAAGCACCGAACTAAACAGCTAAACGTTCATTAATTCTAAGGCAATTGCGCAGAAATAACACCCCAATTTCGAAGCTCGCGTGTAATGTAATAATAAGTAATATTAACCTCAAAACGATATTTAGGGAGCTTGCATTTAAGCTAGTAAATTCATACTTGAAGGTACATGACGTATTTCACTCTTGGGCAGAATTTTGTTCCTAGATCTAATCCAGAAAAGCACCTTTATCCCTCGTTCGATGACCTTTCCGGTTTTCTTTTCAGCAACAAATTAAAATATATATATATATATATATAAATCATTATTTGTGAGGCTCTCCAGCATCGCAAGGATCCGGCCTGGCCTTCGTTGTCTTTCCTGTAAATCCGCCCCTGGCGGTACCTAGTAGATAGTTCCAACAAACAGAGCCGACTGCACACTGGCGTGAAAGAACATAACAGACGTCTTTCTTTGGTGCCTTCCGTCTCTTCTAAAAACGGCAAATTCGTTTACATTGGGCAACGGAGCATCAAAAGGGAAACCTGGAGGGTTGGGAAGAGGTTGCCTCGTACGACGAATCACGTTTTCAACTAATATGCGCTGATGGACGGGCCACATATATAGCGCCAACAGCCCGAATCGATGCATCCACGTTGTGTAGAGTTGTCTACTCAAGCTAGTGGAGGCAGCGTAATGATGTGGAATGTGTGTTCATGGCAAAAACTGGGTTCTTCAATACCTTTGGAACAGCATTTGGATTCCACCGTGAATCTTAACATTAATGCGTACCTGAGACACCCACCCATTCATATGCATGGTGTTCATATGAATGGGTGGGTTTCTCGAATGCGCCATGGCAGAAAGGCACGAATCGCCACACTGTTTCCAGTATGTGATGATCCGAGCCTTGTGGCTCGACTCATTATTTTCAGAAGCACGACAATTACTTCAAAGGCCCTTCCAGTTTGTAGATATTAACCAAATTTAAAAGTTAAGTGGCTTTGAAAGAGGCATGATGTGGGGCCCAAGCCGGCGAGTGTAAACATTCTTAACGGAGATCCTCCGTAGGCGAACATTCGGCACTCACTAAATGACATCAGATCAGGTTGGCTAAACGTACCTCAATGTATTGTTTGAACGATATTAGCATCTCGCTGAACACAAGCCACATCGAATCGATCCTAGGAAAGGAGAGAAATATTTAAGTCAAAAATTTCTTCTCAGTTGCATGGTACTCGTGTCAGGCAGACTAGATATTCCCCGTCATGCCTTCAATCATATAGAAGAGAATAGAAGAGTAAAAGCGTGCTCATATTATGTCAATTACAGGTCTATGATTGGTACTGATGAGATGAGTGGGAAGAAAGGAATTGTTTTACCATAGCTTTCGCCAAACTTTGCGGCTGTGTAAATATCTGTTTGGGTAGTGAAGACAATTTTGGACAATTCCGTTCAGGTATGGCGGCCGCCTAAAAGATTGAAGGACAAGGGAAAGCTGAATTTCAGTGTTTTGATAAAGCATTTCAGTGTTTTGATAAAGCAAGTCCAACTCGAGATTTTAGGGACATGTTTCTCCACTGACAACTTAGGGGAGTGTGCCTTTAGAATTCCTCTCACAGCAGTGTTAATTGAGCATCAGTTTTCATTGAGCACTGTGGTGTAAGAAACTCTAAAGTTTGCTCAAAGCCGAAATCATTTACACTGCTGGCCTCGTAAAATGCAACACCAAGAAGGAAGCATCCGATTGGCCTGAAATTCGCAGCATGCGTCGCCCATGAGAGGACATGCAAACGATTAGCATTGCAGGGCATATGCAAATCATGTGCGCCCGGCACGCCATCGAGAAGCACTATAAGAAGGGTGCACAGAAGGCGGGGTGTAAGTAGTGGAAGTGTGTTATGCTGCAGGAGCTGTGCGTGGGAAGCTTCCTGATGCCTCGTCGCAGAATACGGCAGTCATTCCAGCACGTTTCGGAGTTCGACAGAGGACGAATATTGGATTATCGTGACAGCGGTTTATCGTACCGAGACATCGGCACCCGTGTGGGATGACATCCAGCCACAGTGAGTCGAGTATGGATTCGGCGGGTGCAGGAGGGACGGACGGACCAACGTGAGCGATTGCCGCAGCCGCGGCACACCACCGAACGACAGGACAGGCATGTTGTGCGGCGGGCATTGACGGCTTGCACCGCCACATCACGAACGTTAGCGCAGGAATTAGGGTGTGTTGCGCAAGAACCTGTGTAAGCACGTACCGTTCGACGTCGTCTGTAGGAGCGGGGACTTGTCGCACGGCGCCCATTGCTCCGATTACCTTTGACGTTACACCACCTGTGAGTGCGGCGTCAGTGGGCCGTTGAACGCCGCGCCTGGACTACGGAATGGCAAGACATTGTCTGCTCCGACGAATCCTGCTTCTGCCGCAAAACACCACGATGGTCATATCCGCGTGTGGCGGCAGCGCGGCGAGAGACTATGACGCCTGCGTTATGCATTGCCATACCAGTCCGTCACCTGACGTTATTATTTGGGGCGCAATTGGATATGACACCCGCACCCCTCTGGTACGCATCACCGGTACACTCAACAGCCACCGCTACATCTCCGACGTTTTGGAGCCCGAGGTCCTCCCTTACCTGCAGGACCTGCCAGCGTCCACGTTTCAACAGGACAATGCGCGCCCGTACATGGCACGAATCGTTCAACAATTCTTCACGGCCCACCAGGTGTCACTGCTGCCGTGGCCCGCCTGTTATCCCGATATGTCGCCCATCGAACACGCCTGGTCGCTGATCGGCAACCGAGTGGCCCGGCAAGCACCACCCGCGGATACGCCTGATGAACTGTGGCAACGTGTGGAAGCCGCCTGGACCGACATACCCCAAGCCAACAACCAAAGCCTCTTTCGTTCAATGCCGGGACTAGTAGCGGCCGTTATTGACAGCCATGGGGGCCACACGAACTATTGATGTCTGCGTGTTTCGCGAGTCGCACGGGCCTGTAAGCTCAATCGTTTCACCTTTGTATCTTTTATTATGTGTCCAGTAAATCTGGCTTTGGTATCTCGTGTCCTTCTTGGTGTTGCATTTTGGGTGGCCAGCAGTGTATTTGGTTCTGGGTTGAACTACCAATGTCACGTCGAAAGAAACCAAAAACCAGCACACCGTTCGGGAAAAGTATCCCTAGCCCTTCGGTAGGAATAGGATTAGGAGTTTGGTATTATCCGTATATATCATTTCGTTTTAATTCGCTTGTGAGGTCTTGGAGGAAAATGTTCGGCATTCTTTCGGTCATTCATATTTGGCCCTGTTTCAAGGATCGATCATTTGACATTTGTAAACCATAACGATCTCTGAAAGCTGTATCTAAACTAGAGGTCTTCATCCGGGTGCTATCGGTTCATGGGTGGCCTGCCGATGATAATTTCGTGAGCCGCAGTACCATTTCAGGTCAGCTAAGCAAACATTCTTTCAGGGCGGTATTTCGGCTTTTCATTTTGGGGAGCAAGATTTGTATGTGTCGAAATCCACAATGGCGAATAAATATTACAATGTTTGTGTGCGGGGGTGGGGGAGATCGGGTTTAAAAAAATGACTAATTGCTGACATAATATTAGTAATTATGTCATTTTCAGAATGTAATTTCCAATAAACACTTGTGCTACGTAATTTTACGAAAAAATATAATTACCATCTATTGTAGTCGTAAACGCCGGTTGCTAGTGTCTGGAAGAAGTGCAAAGTGTATGTTAGTCCACAGCTTTTACTGCAGCCCATTCATACTGTTTCCTAAAATTGCTACCATCCTATTAAGAGGAACACATGCCAGGGGGAAAATGTTTGAGTTACCTGAGGTTAAGAACGGAGCAGGTGGATGTAAAATTCGTGAACGATTGGTGATAAGAGTACTGAGTAGTTGACCCAGGGCCGTAGCTATAGGTATTGGCGCCCGGAGCAAGCAGTAAAATTGGCGCTCCCCTGCCCCAGTGTAACTGGAACAGGTGACGGTGTCAGATTTTATGATATACCTGTTTGCAGATATAGTACTGCATAACCAAAATATTGCGATTTTTATTGTTATTTGCAATATTGTCCCGTATATAATTTGCTAATTGTATGAAATAGTAACAAAATGTTAATTTTTTATATAAAATATTACTCATAATATAATATTTTTTTAAAAAATAACTTGCATAGGTATTCCTATTCAATAGCCTGTGGTGATTATATGAGCTTCAATAGGGATTGCAGAAGAAAGAAAAAACATTGTACATAGTTTGAATGAAGAATAATTTTCATTTAAAATTAATTGCTACGTGAAGTGCTTATGAACAACTGAAAAAATATGTACAAGTAGCATTTGTTTAAAATTATGCTTAAGCCGTAACGAAAAGATTTTGTATTTACAAATGCAACTTTTGAGCTTAAATAGCAGCAAAATCATTTATTATTTCATCATATTAATATTTTTAGCAATATCTTTTTCTACTGACAGAATTTTCAGGTGTGTTAATCTGGTCACCATTTTATCCTTAAAGCATAATGAAATTTTAATTTTATACATTTTTTTAATTACGCGAATAAATTAATTTCACATTTTTTTACATTTATAAAAAAAGTCTACGTCTCGATAGCACCCCCTCCTGCTCGGTGCCCAGGGAGGCCGCCCCTTCTGACCCCCTCCCTCCTTCCCCCAATCGCCACGGCTCTGGTTGACCTGATCCAGTTGAAATACTTCAGTCAGCAGACGCCTTTGGTCTTTGAACGACAACAAAATGGCGACGCTGTGATAGCAAGAGGAAGAAAGTTGTAGGCAAAGCGCTATTTATTTATTTTTTTTCACGAAAGGTGGTCGTCCCATTAGTTCTTTGTTGAGACCGGTCATTTGTCGGAACTGATCGCGCGAGTGTCTGTGTCTTGGATTGATTATCTGTGATTGAGAAAGCGATTCAAAGGCGGTTAGCCTAAGATTCGTCTGGGAAAGCGATCAAACCGCTGTCTCAATTTTCTTTTTCTTCGATTTTGACTGCGCCAAAACATTCTCGTGTTGGACTTTGATTTGTCTACTCTGTCCTTTAAAGTTACCACGAACTCCTTAAGAGCGACACTTACTTCCAGGGGTGGATTGGCCCACCGGGACCCTGGGACATTTACCGGTGGAGCACTCAAAAATGGGATCTATTTGTCCATTTTTTTTGTCTGGATTTTTTGGAACGAACAAATAAATTTTTGATACTAATGAATTATAATCGTTAAGTTCATTCCAGTTTTTATTTGTGCTGAAAAGTTACTTCCTTTACAAAAAAGTTCCAAAAGTTTCCTACTACCTATACACTGAAGAGCAATTGAATTAGAGATACCTGTCTAGTAACGTGTAGCACCACCTTTCGTCCTGATGACGGCAGCGATTCGTCTCGGCATGGACTCGACAAGACACCGGAAGCGTTGGGAAGCCATACGGATCCACGACCCCTGAACAAGCTCCCACAGTTCACGAAGATTTGATGGATGGGGATCAGAGCCTAGAACATCTATCTCGATGGAAACCCAGATGTGCTCGATGGGATTGAAGTCATATGACTTAGCTGGTCAAGAAAGTGAGAACACGTCGGTGGAGTGTTCATCCAACCATTCGGATACAATTCCGGAGCGATGGCACTGTGCATTGTCTTGTTGCAGGATGAGGTCTCCAGTGGAATGTTGAAGACGCACAAACGGGAGCAAATGGTCGTCCAGGATATCCCGGTAACGTTGACCTGTGAGGGAAAATGTTACACGTACCAGGGGTCCCATTTCAGTATACGTAAACAGTCCCCAGACGAGAATGCCATCCCCACCAGCTTGAAGAGTACCCTGCTGGCCAGAAGGGTCCATCGCTTCATGTGGTTTGCACCGTACTCGTGTCCTACCATTCGCATGTACCAACGTGGATCTCGACTCATCAGTCCAGACAACATTTTCCCACATGTCTAGGGTCCAGTGGCGAAGTTCCCGCGCCCATGCTGATATTTGCACCCTGTGACGTGCGGTCAGCAGCGGTACCCTCGTGGGACGATAGCTTGTGTACCCCATAGCGAGGAGATGGTTCTGGATGGTGTGGCAGCTTCCATGTTTTTGTGCACCAGCGGTAAATTGCCGAGTGATTTCTTGCACTGCAGCCCGTCTATCCGCTGTTACAATGCGAGCTAGCCGACGATGACCCCGCTCATCCTCACGCTGTTGTCCACGGCAGTAGGCCCTTGCAGAGATAGTTTTACCGGATTCGATGTACTCACGGTGCACCCTTTACACAGTAGATCGTGAAAATCATCACAGTGCCTTCACGACTTCCGAGATGAAGTGACCCATTCCTCGGGCCCGGATAATTTGCCCACGATCAAATGCGCTTAGATCCTTCGTCTTACCCATACTGCGTCCGACTCTTATTGATTCCCGTCGCATCACTCCTTATATTGTCGAATCGCTGCATACGTCATGTCGTTTCCGTTTATAGGGCCGCCCTCAGCGCCACATTTGAATAACAACAGCTGTCTCTAATTCTATTGCTCTTCAGTGTATGTTGGGCTTTCGTTCTGGAGTGACGCATCAAAATTCTCTACAGTTAAGAAAAGTGCCCAACGGATCAAGCACGCTGTTATTAAATAATTACGCTAAAGCTAACTACGTATAAGGTCAAAGCGTAAAAAAAAAAAAATTCGGATTTCGATAAGCCCTAGTGCGGAAAAGTTGTGTATTGCTACGTAAACCATGAGCAAATAATTTAACGAAATTCAAATAATATCTTACGGTTCCACTTTACCTCCAAAATTTCCATATTTGGGTAAAATTGTCACATTTTCATGTCCGTTGTGAGAAAAGAACAGTGTTCCTTAGAAACTTTCCCTAGTGCGCAAAGACTATCTGTTGGTACCTAAAAGATGTGCACAATTTTTTAGGCAAAGCAACAAATATCTTATGGTTCCAATTTAATGCAATAATACTCCATGTTTAAGGAAAATTGCAATCCTTTGACACTTAGTGTTCCCCATGTGATTTGTTTCCTAGTTGTGTTACTGCGTGCACTACTGCACTGAAAGCACAACACATCGTGCAATTGTGCAGTAGTGCATACTGCACACGGTGCAGCTCTTCAAATTTTTCATGTTTCATAAAAATCCCAGAACTCATCATGAGGAGGTGGTTGCACAGCGAGTTCCACCCGTGCCCAACCCAACCACCCATCCATTAGAGCAAATCAATTTTCCATTGTTTTTTTTTAATCTTCAATTTCCTGTTATTTATTAATGTTTACCCGGAAATCTGATATACTTTCGAAAGCTGGCATTATTTGCTGGGCTTCCAACCATACTCTAATAAATCGATCCCCCTGTTCTTCTTCGCAAACAGCACCAGATGCTTCTGCTGTCAACTTAACGCATTGCTCCACTCCCTGATAGTGACAAGGGAAGTTTTGGGTGCCCAATCGTTTAACAGTGTCCTTACAGTCACTGTTGCATAGCTTCATTATCTCATCGTCGCTTAAACGAACAATCAACGGCGGTTCGCTTAAGACGAATGTTGCCAGTCAATTAGGTAAAAATAATCCTCCCCTGAAAGTTGAACTGAGGAATTTCAAATAAACGGATTGCATCGCAGTTTTGTGCCTTTGCTCTAAGGATCCCGAGGAAGCCACGTTTTCTGATGTTTGATCGTAGCCAGAAGTATTGATTCCGGATGGCCAAAATAGCCATTACTTTGAATTACGCGGTCCAGAACGCCCTTCAAATCCTGGATGAGATATCTGTATGTATGCAGCCATCATTGCAAGTGCACTTTTGGAAGATGTGGGAATGATAACTCAAGCTGATACTTCAAGTGTTATAAGTAGGGACAAAATTAGAAGGCAGAGAAAAAAACCCCAAAGAAAACAGCTTCAAAACGATAATCTGACGGTAAGTAAAGGTATTAAAGGGCTACATTTGGACGGGTGTAAGGGCCAAACCACAATGTATAAAGAAAGGAAAGGAAGAAAGCGGTTGTAAAAAAAAATTACTGAAGAACATGTGACTATGCTGGAAGAACCTGGAAGTAAATATCTTGGGCATATCACTCCTACATCTTCCACCGCAAAGGACATTGCACAATGTCTGCTGGATTTCTTACATGCCAAGAATATTGACCTAAGCAAACTGTTGGTGATAGGCTGCGACGAAACCATTGTTAATACTGGGTGTAAAGGAGGTGCAATTCGCATTCTCGGGCTAGCCTGCCAAAAACCTCTCCAGTGGAGCATATGCCAGTTGCACGGAAACGAGCTGACACTCCGTCACTTAATTCAACATTTGGATGGCACAAAAACATTTTCAGGGGAAATCGGCAAACAGCTGAAGAGCTGTGACAATCTACCGGTTTTGAAATTTGAAGCGGGTTTTGGTAAACGTGATGAAAAGATTGCAAGGGATCTTAATACATCTCAGAAATACCCGTGGGACATTAGCCACTCTGTGACAACACGTACGTGGTCATCAGGCCTGGCACGTAAGATCCGGAAAAATGACCCATGCACGGTGGCAAACGATGGCTAATCATATTTTGCGCCTCTATATAATAGCACTTCGCAGCCTTCGGATTCATTCAAAATTCTGGCAGAATTCGTTGTGAGGTTTATGTGCTCTTGTGGTTTACTTATAAGATCACATCCTCATTGCCGTTATGGAGCACGGAATCTGTGGAAGGCCATCCATACATCCAGATATCTCACACAAGATTTGAAGAGCGTTCTGGACCACGTAATACCAAGTAATCACTATTTTGCCCGTCCAGAATCAATACTTCTGGCTACGATCACAGACGAGAGGCAACATGAAAGAACTTGGCTTCCGCAGGATCCTTAGAGCAAGGACACAAAACTGCGACGCAATCCGTGCATTTGAAATTCCTCAGTTCAACTTCCAGGGGAGGATCATTTTGACCTAATTGGCTGGCAATCATGCTTCTTAAGCGAACCGCCGTTGATTGCTGGTTTAACTCACGATGAAATAATTAGCCTATGCAACAGTGACTGTAAGGACATTGTTAAGCGATTTGGCACGCAAAACGTTCCTTGTCACTATCAGGGAGTGGAGCAACGCGTTAAGTTGACAACAGAAGCATCTGCTGCTGTGTGCGAAGAAGAACACGGGGTTCGATTTATTAGAGTACGATTGGAAGCACGGCAAATAATGCCAGCCTTCGAAAGTAAATCAGATTTCCGGGTAAAAAATAATAAACAACAGGAAATTGAAGATTAAAAAAGAAGAACAGAAAATTGATTCGCCCTATGGATAGGTGGTTGGGTTGGGCACTCGTGGAACTCGCTGTGCAACCACCACCTCATGATGAGTTCTGGGATTTTTCGGAAACATGAAAAATGTGAAGAGCTGCACCGTGTGCAGTGTGCACTACAGCACATTTGCACATTATGTTGTGCTTTCAGTGCAGTAGTGCACACACTAACACACCTGGGAAACAAACTACATGGGGAACACTACGTGTCAAAGGATTGCAATTTTCCTTAAACATGGAGTATTGTTGCATTAAATTGGAACCATAAGATATTATTTGCTTTGCTTGAAAAATTGTGCACATCTTTTAGGTACCAACAGATAGTCTTTGCGCACTAAGGAAAGTCTCTAACTAACACTGTTCTTTTCTCACAACGGACTTGAAAATGTGACGATTTTACCCAAATATCGAAATTTTGGAGGTAAAGTGGAACCGTCAGATATTATTTGAATTTCGCTAAATTTTTTGCACATAGCTGACACGTAGCAATACACAACGTTTCCGCATATCGAAGTTCGAAAATATTTTTTTACGCTCCGTCCTAATAACTGTAGTTAGACGTAGGGCGTTGCCTTTAGAGATCAGGGTCATTGGTATCCCCTACTCGCCTCCTGTAATCTTGAAGGAGACACTAATACCAGTGGTGATGGCACATCATCCAATCCCTTTATTCACAAGCTGACACAGAACACACAGTGATTCTCCCGCAGAGATATTCGGCAATCCGTGTTCCACCACATTTATCTTAAAAGAAACAACGATTTACTAATACTGGTTCATGGGTCAAAATGGTGGTTCGTGGATTAAAAGTAATGAGTAGACTTAAAAAAGGCGTCTACTCAGTGACCAAATAAATATAAAAATTAATTATGTGGGGAAATTGTTATGTGGCATGTTCACATTTCAACTTTTAAAACGATCTTCACGGTGATATAGTTTGAAATGAGGTCTGCAAGGGACACTGGGTTTTTGTTCCTTTTTGTAAATCAAAACCATATTTTTCAAAAGAAAATAATATCTGGTTTGATGCTACATCCTGTCATGAGTGGAGGTTTGAAGTTCTTTCACCATTAAATTGTTAAAATTTGTTCAGAGCTGCATTCTTTTTACTATGCACATTTGAACAGTTTTCTTTCATTCAGTATCAAAGAGAATTTTTTCCCTGAGGGAAGTAATGAGGTGTTGCGCTGTAAGTATGTGAGTTTTTGTATTGGACCGCGAGACTAAATTTCCCGGCCTGGTTTGGTCAACCCAATCCGCATCTACACTTGGCGAGTGCGTCGCCGTCGTGCAAGTCTTCTTAGACTCCAGACTATGAAATGGCATGTGCGTGGCCAACTGCTAAGTTTTGACTAGGGTGTCAGATCCCCAGGGTGCTCACTCAGCACTTAGCAAAAACACTCGAAGAGTTTTGCTAAGTGCTGAGTGTGCACGTGAGTTTTTCTAAGCGCTGAGTAACTCAAAAAAGCGTAACCCCTAAATCCTCCATGCCAATCCGGACTTGCAAGGCGGTGCTCACCAAACTCCCAACTCCAACTTTGACGATAAAGGGAAACACATCATCCCAACCTGGACCCTTCCAGGCTCAAAAGAAACCTCTACCGAGCCCTCCGAAGTCCTCTTCGGAGGAGAACTAGGGAGTAGAGACTCCTGTGTTGGCAACCCCTGCTGAGTTTAATGCTCAGATCATTGGCTACATGCCGGAAATGGAGTCCATCTTGAACGATTGCGTTTACTGGGTTCCCAAGCCAATAGGACCAGACCAGTGTTGCCCAAGCCCCAAGATGCCTGTGCACAACAGAATGTCCAAATTGCAATACTTGGGAGCAGGCTTAAGGAAAGGGATGAGCAGCAGTGCTCAGTCACGGAACCTAAAACCTACGCCTCAGCGGCTAGGAAAGCAGCACAGATGATGCAAGGGCCAGCGCTCGATCCTGAAAAAAGGAAAAAGTGGTGGAAGACCGGAATCCTGTACTCCTGGTCTACCCCAGCAGTGAAGAAACGTCCTCGGATGACATTAAAAGGGCCCTCCAATCAGCATTGAACCCGGCGAAGCTGCAGATTGATGTTGAAGGAGTCCATAGAGTTCGGTAAGGTGGGGTCCTGGTTGAGTGTTCAAGGGTATGAACAGCTTGGAGAAAGAAGTAAAAAGCACTCCTTCAACCAAGGATTCCATGCTCTCCAAAACCCGTGAGAAGAGATTTTTCCGTCTAAAACTGTACAACGTTGACGGGGAACTCACTAAAATAAATTTCGAGGAAGAGGTTGATAGTGACAGGCACAAAGTGGAATTTCGGCGAAATTTTACATCAAATCTAATGGTGGCAAGGTCAAGTGTGTCTTGGACGCGGAACATCTGGGCTTTATGGTGCTGATGAAACAGGGGAAGACTGAACCTGTGGTGGTCAGCTCTCGGCCTTCGTGAATTCGGTTAAGTGCTTCCGGTGCAATGGCTTCGGCCATTTTAAGAGCAGATGCCCTGAAACGGAGGATAGGTATGGAAAATGCGGTGAGGTGGGCTACGAGCATAACACGTGTGATGCCACACACGAGTGCAACAATAGCACAGCTGCGAACTCTAAGTTCAACCTGAAGCTGGATGTGAAGGCCTGTCCCAGCCGAGTAAACTATGATTGAACAGGCAAGAGCAGATATTTGAGTACTTCAGCTCAAAGCTCACCCACCACCCGAGAGCTTCAACAGAGCAAGAGCAGATGCAGAAAAAAGTCAGTGAAGTCGCTGAAAAAAGAACCCTACCATTCACACTATAGAGTTTTAGGGTTTCCCAACTCCTCACGGCAATATCACTCTCGATTAGAAAATCCCGTGGTTACCACAGTCGTCCTGGAACCCGACCTCCCAGATTTGGAGCTAGGGTGTACACTCAACGTTGTAGCCTTGAGTATCGAGAGTGGCCTGGAAAAATACTCTTGATAAACGTATACAGCTTGCCCTCGGGTGCTCTATCGGAGGTGCTCGAGACGATCTCAGGGTTGCTGGAGGCTCATCAGTAACACTAGACAATAATGACAGGAGATTTCAATGCGTAGAGCCCCCTTTGGGGAAGTCGAGAGAAGGATGAGAGTGGGAAGCAACTCCTGGATATCACCAGTTCGTCAAAACTGACGATCAGGCACGATCCGGACAGCGTCCCTCATGTTCCAAGGAGCGTGTGGTCATCCTGGATCGATCTCAATCTCACTCTCACCTCCAGACTCTCATTTCTCCAGGATTGGCAGGTCCTGTATGTTTTGAAAGCTGCAGAGACCACCTTGCAATAACTTTCAAGATGGGGATAGAAGGAGTCAGGCGAAATCCCAGGAAGAGGTTCACCGCTAAGAATTTCAATTGGCTGGAGTTAAAAACCCAGCAAACAAAATTGCTCGGTGAAAGAAAATCCGATGAATTAGGAAGGGTAGATGACCTGAGGCTTTACTTCGGTCATCTGACCGAGGAGATTATCTCGATCTGTGAGGGTTGCTGGAAAGCCGGGGACGGGCCTAAACCCGTGCTTCTCTGGTGGTGCAAAAACCCAGGTCTGCTTAAAGGCAAGACCAGTCTTCGCAGGAGAAAAATGCAAAGAGACAGATCTGAAAATCGGCTTATACGCCGCGGGGTCTGCTCGGTTCTTTCTTTCTTTGTAAAAAAGTACCAACACCGCGGTTTTTCAGATGAAAGGGAAACAACCTCGGCATGATTAGGTAGCATTATGGGTATGATTATCATACGTAATCATACTGAGGTATTTTTTTGATTGGAGGTTTAACGACCACCGTGAGCAACTCAATGGGCTATAAGCAGTCGCCCGTCCCTAATTTAGGGTCACTGGTTCCAGGGAAGGGAGAGAACCAGTGCCGTAAGACAAACACAACATCCATGCCTCACCGGGATTCGAACCCGGACCCCTTTCGGACGAATGATCAGAGGCCATCGTCTTAGACCACTGCGCCACCGGGGCGGCATATACCGAGGTATGATTATCGGATTTCATACCACGGTAAGGTATTTTTTTTTTTTTGATTGGAGGTTTAACGACCACCGTGAGCAACTCAATGGGCTATAAGCAGTCGCCCGTCCCTAATTTAGGGTCACTGGTTCCAGGGAAGGGAGAGAGCCAGTGCCGTAAGACAAACACAACACCCATGCCTGACCGGGATTCGAACCCGGACCCCTTACGGACGAATGATCAGATGCCAGCGCCTTAGACCACTGCGCCACCGGGGCGGCCGGTAAGGTATGATTATCAGCTTTCAGGACAAGGTATGGTTATCAGATTTAAGGCCAAGGTATGGTTATCAACTTTCAGGCCAATTGTGGCAGTATGATTATCGGCTTTCAGGTCAAGGGTGGCAGTATTTTTGAAACAGCACAATTTGTGACCTGTTCGCGTGCTGCTGGGGTTAAAGGGTATCGTGATTGGAGAAATGGCACCATTGCGAATAAGCGACGTGGAAACTGCGGAACACCATGTGCACTTAATGTGAGAGGTGAACGTCGGCTTCGAAGGTGCGTGAGAGCCAATAGACACGCTATGGTGGAACAACGCACTGGCCGAATGAACGAGGGGAAGTGTGTCCAGAACAACCGGAAGTGTATCCAGAACGACAGTTCAGCGAACCCTGCTGCGTATAGGTCTCCGATGCGGACGGATGGTCAGTGCACTTATCCTAACGAAGGTGCATCGGCAGAATAGGTTTACATTTGAACGACAGTATTGGAATTGGACCTCCGCTGATTCTCAAAGGATTTCTTTCTCCTATGAGTCACGTTTTCTGCTTCACCGAACGAATGGACGTTGGTGTATAAGGCGGGAAACATCGTAGAAGAAACACGCTTCAACCATTGCTGGAAGAACACAAGCTGGTGGGGGCAGCGTTATGGTCAGGGAATGTTTCGTGGCATTCTCTGGGTGCACTTATACCTGTGGAAGGCCCTGTGGACCGAATTCGATATAAATCCATCCTTGCAGACCACGTACACCACCGATACATGCTGATTGTCTTCTCTGGGGCGGATGGGATCTTCCAGAGCTCTATGGATCCTCTACCACGCACCATCCAGCAGCTGTCAGATGCACTGCACTCAGCATGGCTTCGCATACCTGTGAACTAAAGGTCTGCACGGGCCTAATTTGATGAGCCAGTGCTGGCCTGAGCCCGTGCTTTTAAGGCCCAGCCTGGCGCATTTCAAATATAAGACAGTCGGTTCGGCCGGGGCCAGTCAATTGCAGCTATTATTTAGGACCTGACCGGCCCGTGATGTGCCATTTGGTATTATTATGTCTTTCTATTGTATTTTATTAAAATGTAAAAATTAAATGATCAAATGAGATTGTTGGAAATATTTAGTTGCATGTAAGCTTAAAAATATTAACTAAACTTTGACAATTATCGAAAAATATAACCTTTAAAAAGAGAGAAAAATGAAGACTAAGCGCGTTCAGAATCTCCATTTCTCTAAGTTAATCCCTATACAGATTAGGGATAGAAGAAAAAATCCATGTCGTTCCACTCTCTCTCTCTCACACACACACACACTTTCTCCACTGCAGACATACTCCGTCCTCCACTCTACGCAACAAATACACCCGCTCAGAGTCGAATCTTTTTTGTTGTTAACAAGCCCCAAAATGATTTTACCATCTTAATACCTACAGATTGGTAAAAACACTGTGAGTGCCTCTAGGAACAGTTATATAAACAGTTAATAGGAACAGCTAAACACTCCAGGAAATCGGGGAACACTACTTTTTTCTTTGTTCACCATTGCTATAAAAAGTTTGGGTCGACTTTTTCTTTACATTGCGATAAAATATCAGTTGACCTCACCCGTATCAGTCTGGGAAAAAGCCTGTTGCTTTCTTCTCTAAACTTAAAAAAAGGCCGGACCTTGCAAACCTCTATTGTGAACACCTTCCAGCACCTTACTGATTCACTCTCAGCTCGTCTAGCTGGTGTCCGCGCAGCACACGACGGTTACTCTGGAATCACTCCCAGCCAGTCTAGCTGGTGTCCGCGTGACACACGACGATTTCTCTGGTTGGAGTTCACAATAATGTGACTCGACCGTGTATATATTAATGGCGGACTGGTGGCGCCCCATAAACGGCCCTAGAAGTTGAGTTGATTTAGTTGATTTTGAGCGGCACACTTTTGGGAAAAATTTTGAAGGTACCACATCGAAAAAAAATAAAAAGGAGAAAAAGAAAAAGAAAAGAAAGAAAACAAGAGAATGGAAAAAGAAAAAGCGTTATGTTAGCTTCACTATTTAAACATCTTTTCAACACAAGTCTACGAATCATTGAGGTTTTTTTTGTATTGAGGAACATTTAACCACATTTTACCCATTTTCCAGCACGCACCACCGCAGCTCTCTAGTGAAATTTAAGGTAAGAAAAAATTAATTCCGTTGGTGAGAAGCAACAAGCGTTCTCTGAGAGAGACTGCAGAAAACTTTATTCCATTCTTATAAATTTTATTGTGATAACTTAATTCTCTCTCTCTCTCTCTCTCAGAACTTGTAACACTTCGGTTTTAGTGAGAAAGGAAATCCAAATGCGCCAGAAATTAATGTCTTTTTCAAGATTTGCCTGTAACTAACATAATAGTTACAAAAAATCACCTGAGAAAATTGGAAATGTCCAGAATTTCAGTGCAAATTTATAAAATGCAAAGAATGCGAAAATTAATTTTTGTTCAACTACTTTCAACTGGAAAAAGTTCATTCACAGTGGCCAAATCACTGGTTTCTAATCATTGGGCCTCGATGGTTTCAAGTTTGAATCCCTGTGAGGCATGGACGTTGTGTTGCTACGGCACTGGTATTGGCTCTCTCCCTTCCTTGGAACCCGTGGCCCAAAATTATGGGCGAGTAACTGCTTATAACACAATTTATGAACGAGCGACTACTCTTATGACACTGGCTCTCTCCCTTCCCTGGAACTCGTGGCCCTAAAGTTTACTGTTTCAACTCAGTAATAAGAATAATCGCATCTGCGTCCATCGTACAGAGGTCACTTGTTCTCAAATAATTGCGAGGGTTTTGTCATTTCTTCATTGCTTCTACAGTGTCACATGTGGGTGGGGGATAATCCCTAACGGAAATACATTTTTATGATCATTTCCAAAAGTATGACCTTTCTGGATTTGGGCAATTAAAAATTTAGTTAAATGTTTTTTGTTTGTTTTTCAGTCCCACCCATATTTTTGTTGTTTACGATTTGAATTTCACTTGACCTGCCTTGCCGAGCAGCAGGTCCCCTGGAAGCTCGGGCCCCGGGAATCCTTCATCCCCATGGTTGGGGACTGATTGGGCAGATTCCAAGTGGTCAACACCTAATTTCCCCTGCTTTCTCCCCACCCATCTTTGCCCCTGACGGTCGCTTTTGCTACCATTAGAACCCACCTCGATTTCACGACGACTTCTGACAGAAGTAGCTGAAACTTAAGCTTATAAACTGCCCAAAAATGCAACCTTCCATTAGGCCCCTTAGCAAGGAACGCGATATACACGATTAAGCAGCGCGGCTAAGTAATCCGATAGTACGACCCCACATCATTTTAGCCGCTGTGAAAGGTAGCGCGCAGCACCGTGCTGAACACGTTCAAACCAGTGGAGAACAGTTATGAGGGAAACACCTCACTCAGCACGTAACAGATGGCGTGGCGAAAGATTATAATAAAGGAGCTGAATGCGTTTAAGCCACTGGGAGGTTTGTGTGTTGTTGTTCTTTATTGAATGTTCAACGACAACCGTGAGCAACTCCATGGGCTACAAGCTGTCGGCCGTCCCTAATTTAGGGACACGGGTTCAAGGGATGAGAGAGAGACAGTACTGAAATAAGTCACAACACCCATTCGTCACCGGGATTCAAACCTCGTCCCTTCTCAGACAAATGGTTATAAGCCAGGCACTGGGAGTGCTAAAACAAGTGTAAAAAATACTTTGCTGGAATTTTGGATTTCAGTAAGTTAACGTTTGGCCCCAACTACACAGATGTGTTTCAGTTACACATGTAAAATAGTGATCAAAGGCATTGGGAAGTAGTTGATCGCGAAAGCTGATTACGAGTTAGAGTTCCGGATGAGCCAGGAAGTTCGTATTTGGACTTTTGAGGTGGTTTTGTCTAATCATTGTGACAAGTACTCGCAAACTGAAGACGGGCAACTCCAAGAGTTTAACACAGTCGAAATAAAAATTGAACACCTATATATATATCATCATCATCATCATTGTCAACCATTATCAATCCACTGCTGGACGAAGGTCTCCCCAAGTTTCCTCCACAACGGTCTGTCTTGTGCCTGTCTCCTCCATGTCACCCCTGCATACTTTCGAATTTCATCCACCCATCTCCCATGTGGTCTTCTTCTGGGTCTTTTCCTGTCCCTTGGAATCCAATCTAAAATTTCGGCTGTCCATCGATGATCTGTCCTTCTGGCAGTATGTCCAGCCCATTGCCATTTCAGGGATTTAACTCTGATCATGATGTCTTCCACTCTTGTCATTTTTCGGATCCACGAGTTCCTCTTCTTATCTCTCCTGGTTACACCAAGTACGCACCTCTCCATGCTTCTTTGAGTTGTCTGCAGCCTTTGTATGTCTCTTTTAGTTAAGGTCCACGTCTCTGCACCATACGTAAGCACTGGAAGGATGCATTGATCAAACACTTTTCTTTTAAGACATAATGGCATATTGCTCTTGAAAATTATGCTGTTTCTTCCAAAAGCTCTCCAGGCAAGTTTTGTACGCCGATTAATTTCTTCATCAATGTGACCCTCATTTGATATCTGCTGTCCAAGATAAACGTACGTGTCTGTTATCTCCAGCTTTTCTCCATCAATCGATAAATCTTCATTTCTTGTAAAAGCATTGAACATCACTTTTGTCTTCTGAAAGTTCATTTTTAATCCCACTTCTTTACTCTTGTCAGCAAGTTCCTGGATCATACTCTGCAGCTCTGATGGGCTAGTTGCAAAAATGACTACGTCATCAGCAAAACGAAGGTGGGTTAGATAATTTCCATTAATCTTTATCCCCTTGTTTTCCCAGCTCAGTGACTGAAAAACATCCTCCAATCTGGCATTGAAGAGCTTCGGAGATATGGTGTCACCTTGTCTCACTCCCTTTCCAATTTTTATGTGTGTTGTATTTTCAAACAGCCTAATCTTTGCACTTGCATTTTCATAGATGTTATTAATAATATTAATGTATGCATCTTCAATACTGCAGGTTTTCAGAGCCATTGTAACTGCTGATGGTTTCACCGAATCAAAGGCTTTTTCATAATCGATAAAAGCCATGCACAATGGAAGTTCATATTCCCTCGCTCTTTCAATTAGTTCTCTCAGCACATGGATATGATCTATCGTGCTGTAGCCACTCCTGAATCCAGCTTGTTCTCTCGGTTGAGCCATGTCCAGTGTTACCTTCAAGCGGTGTGAAAGAATTTTAGTGAAGATTTTATAAACTACTGATAGGAGGCTGATAGGTCTGTAGTTTCCGAGATCCTCAATGTCACCTTTCTTATGTAGCAGGATCATTGTAGCGGTGTTCCAATCCTCAGGAATCTTTCCTTCATTAAGGCATCGAGTGAAAATTTGGGCGAGTACTGTTTCGATTTCTCCACTTGCTTCTTGTATGATGTCTACAGTAATTCCATCTTCTCCTGGAGCTTTTCCCCGCTTCATGTTCTTGATTGCATGTGCAACTTCTGCTGGAAGGACTGGAGGAACTCTGGTACTGGTATCTTTCATGATGTCTGGAGTGCATGTATCATCCCTTTCATATAATTTGGAGTAGAAATCTTTCACTCTTGTCAAAATTTCGCCTCTATTTCTTGTTACAGAACCATCTTCTTTTCTCAGTGCCATGATCTGTTTTCTTCCCTTACTGAGATGTCCCTTTGCTATCTTTAAGCTTTGGTTGTTTTCAATTGCTTTCCTCACTAGTTCACAGTTGAATTTTCTTACGTCTTCAGTGATACTTTTTCGCACTGTCTTGCATAGCTCTATATATTCCACTTTGGAAGTCACATCTTCTTTAGTTGTCCTCATCTCTCTTCTTTTTTGCATCAACATTTTCGTTTTTCCTGATAATTTATTTACATGCAACTTGTTCTTAGACCCAGCTAATTTTGTTGCTGTTTCCATAAGAGCTTTGGTTACTTTTCTGTTAACTTCAGAGATGTCCACTTCTTCCGATGTTAGGCCTTCTAAAGCAGAGAACCTGTTCTTCAGTTCCAACTTGAAGGTATTATGGTGTTTTTTAAGGTTGGTTATGTCAATAGATTTTGTTTGTCTTATGAGCTTGCCACGTTCCAGTTTAGTGTTGAGGTGCATCTTACATCTCACCAATCTATGGTCACTACCTGTGTTGAACTTGTTTAGCACACTGCAGTCTTCTATGACGAATTTTTTGTTACACATAATAAAATCAATTTCACTTGTCGTCCCATTTGGATGTCTCCATGTCCATTTCCTGTGTGGCTTTTTCTTGAAGAAGGAGTTCAAGATGAAAAACCCTTCTGCCTCTGCAAACTCAACGAGAGTATTTCCCCGCTGGTTTCCGTTGCCGTGACCGAATTTACCTACTGAAGTTTCATTCTGTTGCAGTTGCCCTATTTTTGCATTGAAATCTCCCATAATTATTTTCAAGTGCTGCTTACCTTTATTATTTAGATGACAAATTTCCTCATAAAATTCTTCAATTTCTTCTTCAGGATGACTTGTGGTGGGTGCATAAGTTTGAATAATCTGAGCCTGGTATCTTTTCGAGAGTTGGATAACCAGCCGTGCAGTTCTGTCAGAGGAACTTTCAACTTCTACAACTTTATCCTTCAGTTTCTTGTTTATTATAAATCCAACACCACTAGTTCTGCCAGTATCTGTCCCACGATAGTAGAAGAGATGTCCACTTTTCAGTTCGATGAGATCTTCTCCTTTTCTCCTTACCTCACTTAGCCCCACGATGTCCCACTTGATCCTTTGTAGTTCCTCTTCCAATTCAAGAAGCCTTGAATCAGAAGATAGAGAGCGTCCATTGTACGTTGCCAAGGTCAGCATCAGATGGCAGCCTAGTCCGGTCCTCCGGGAATTCTTAGCACCCTCTGCCTTCATGTCGCACTGGCCGCTGCCTTGGCCAGGTACATTCCAGCTGCCGGAGACTGAGGGCCAAGATTTAAGTTGTGGAGTCATTTTGGAGGGGTTTGGCCATAACTCACCACGCTGGCCAAGCGGGTTGGTGAGTGTGGGATAGAATTTCCTCTAATCTCGATGGTATAGTTATACCGCTATTGGCGGTCGTCAGAGCCCCTTTAGTAGGAACAGGATGCACCACGAGAAGGCGGGGTTGACATTTGTCAAGGAGAGGCTGTGATGTTACGCATCACCTGACCTTACATCCCATATATATATATATATATCAGGTTATTTTGCACCCTTCGTTTTAAATTCTAAAATTTTTTCCTTAGTCTTCAGTTTTGCTCTTAAGTATATATATATATATATATATTAAATTTAGAGACAGGCAAGGTTTGTGACGTACTACAGAGGTGAAAACATGTCACAAGGCGACAAATCTGCAGGAAAACATTCTGTCCACGTAGCTCAGTTTTGAAAGCGACGTACTCCGCAGTGAGAAGACACGGCTCCGATGTCTGTCGTGGACGAACTTGTGTATCCACAGGTTCTGTACAGGTAAATCCCCAAGAATCTCACTCCAAATTCTTGAAAAACGCTCTTGCGGCATAGTTTGTTTCGCAGCATATTGGGAATCGGCATAACTAAAGTTTGATCCATATCGATGCGATTAACGTGCAACAATGGCGCGCAACAACAGGAGATAACAGAAAATAAAAACTTTCTAACAATGTGGATGTCCATTGTTTGAAAATATTGTTTCGACATATTATTGTGCAACAAAAAATATATATTCCTATAAATAAGGGTTGTAAAGGATCTACAAATCAGTTTAATGAAGGAGTAAGTGCCAGACATGATGATAGGGTCCAAATACATAGACTCAAGTATCGGAATTAAGTAAATAAAATTATTCGTTTCTTCAAGTTGATTAAACATTAAACGCAGTATTTTTAGCCATGTTCCACAGACTGCTTTATCCGACAGTATGATTTTTATGTTCAACCAAAAGTGAACATTAACGCTTTCAATAAAATCTATTGTGGCCTATTGCTTCAGTACAGGCAGTTTAAGGTAATACACTAATAACGATTACAACATCAGATGCTCTCTGTTATTTTCTGTGTTTGAATAATTCACGTGAATAATTGATAAACTGCAAATTCTCAGAGTAATAAAAAGTACTGCTTTAAAAAGTAGTGTTATGTCAGTCAAAAAGGTAGGAGTTTATTCTTGTTGATTGCAAACCCGATAACCCTAAAAATTTAGGCGGTTACAAGTTACATTGCCTTAGTATGCCACAAGGCTGTGGACATTTTTTCCCCAAAGAACATAATGTTTGTAGATATTTGTTTAGCATGAGCTAAAATCGGCAGTAGGGACCACAATAACATACCTCAAAATTTCTCCTTTTTTGTTTTTCCTTTTAACACAAAATGCTCTTATAGTTGTCAACTTCACAGAGTAGATGTTAGTCTTAAAACCCGTTATCTACTGTGACTGAAGCGCTCGGCTGATGAAACTGACTAAATTCTTTCAGATATCATTTTCTTGTCTAAATATTTTCGCAAAAAATTCAAGTTCTAACTTGCCACTACTTATGACGAAAAAGGCTCGGTTTCAATTTCGGTCAGATTAGGTTTATGGAAAACAGGATATTTAAAGCCATTTTTTTAGTAAAATGATTCCAGTGGTATTCTTATGGCTTAAGTCGAAAATTTCCTGTTTATGTATTTCATCTCGATAGTTGAAGGCCCATAGGTGGTGTGTGAGGTGCTCTTTCCGAGGCCCTGTTTAGGATAGGCAGTTTTAGTCCCTATTAGCTAACATTAATGAGGTAAGCAATTTACAGCGTGGGGATGAAGGGCTTTCCAGTACTGTAGCAGACCGGCGAAGAAAAGAAAACGTACTGTGTGGAGTATCATCCGAGAGCGGCTAAAAGAAATATTCCATCTACCTACGCTGACCCATGTTGAAACTGCTGCATACATGTCAAGAATAGCATACCTATGATTACTAGGATAATATTGTTATACAGTTTCAGCAGTACGCGACATGCACTTTAACTGCGAAAACTTCTGATTTCCCGGTAAAATTTATTAATGATATTTTTTTCTCCTTCACAATCTTCTCTTTAAAATATTGCTGGGTGTGGTCTGTCTGATAGAAATAGATTTTTTTTTCCAGAAATCTAGTTAATCGCACACCATATTTGTCAGGAGTTTTTGTAAATAATAGTTCATTCTCCTGTTTGTCTGCCTTGTTTACTTGACTAGGTGGAGGATTTATAAATGTAACCACGGGGCTCCTTCCAAAGGAAATTTTGGAGTTAAGACTAGAAATTTTTCGGATTTGGAAGGTTATTAGCTGAAGATGCAATAAACAATGTCCACATAAAATCTTCTGATTTCTAACATCCAGAGTTCACTCATTTCAAAGACAAGTAATAATCCAAGTATATATTAACATATTTGCTTCATAATGAACTATTTTTCTTCAGTGTAATTTGATATCCAGAAAATTATTTGGATTTCTTCATGATTTGTAATATTTGTTGAATCTGACATCCAACATTTTTACATCACAATGTTTTCTCTAAACCATTTCTTTTTTATAAAATATTTTTACCGTTGAAAGGAACATCACTCTGAAAAGGGAAGAATTTATGAGATTGTCTTATAAAAGATTATGCTCTCAAGCATTCTTTTAATTTTACTCAAAACTGTTAAAGTATGGAATGAAAAATGTGTAGTATTTTGTGTTTTATGCCAATTTTGAAAAGGTAAAAGCAATTCTCAATAAATTTCTATTTCTTTGGAAATAGGGTTAAAAAGCTGAAAGCATCGTAATGATATTATTTTAAAAATGCTCCGTGCAGTTTCTAAAATCTAATTAATGAAAGCGAATTTCATTGTAAAATGTCATAGTTTCCAAATTATTAACAGCAATAGTTTTAGGCGCTCGTTAAGGATCTCAGCAAAGTACACAAAGGAATATATTTAACTTACATAGATTATTCTTGAATTTTTAAAATAATTTTTTCAAATGTTTATTTGATATTGGTGTATACCATGCCATTGAGATGAGTCCCTGATCCCGTTTTTTTGTTTTTTTTTTGTTGGAGGTTTAATGACCACCGTGAGCAACGCAATGGGCTATAAGCAGTCGCCTGTCACGAATTTAGGGTCACTGGTTCCAGGGAAGGGAGAGAGCCAGTGCCATAAGACAAACACAACATCCATGCCTCACTGGGATTTCGAACCCGGACCCCGTTCGGGCGAATGATCAGAGGCCATCGCTTAGACCACTGCGCCACCGGGGCGGCGATCCCGTTTTCCTCCTGTTCTGCTGGAGTATTTCGTAAGCCAAAATGTTAGTTTCAAAAGTTTGAAAAAACTATAATATTTTTACCGAATGTTTCAATTTGATATTAATAAGAAAACAAATAACTCATATACACTGAAGTAGGAAATTATAAAGAGACCCAAATAGCAGTCACACAGGTGCTATTCTCATTTACGTACACAAGTATGATGCTGAGATTTATATTGCAAAGCATTCAGACGTGAACGAAGAACAGATAATGACAATATGGAAAAGTCTTAATTTAAGCAAATTTGAAAGAAACATATTAGTTGATAATCGGAGGGTAGCTGCAAACATCCAAGAAACCAAAAACTTTCTCAGCTAAGCAAGGACAACAGTATCGAGGGATATGTAGAGGAGGGAAGGGGTACCAAGGGTTTACCGCACAAAAGTGTTTAATTTTTATTTTTTTGGTTATAATGCGAATTACATTATAAGTTTTAATGCAATAAGCATCAGCTTTCATTAGGAAAAAATGCTTTAATTTTTTCTTCTACCCTTCATAACATTTTATTTTCTTCCGACGGAGTTCAGGGACTTTTATTTTTCGGCGTTCCCCAAGAAATATTCTATATACATTCCTGATGGAGGGAGTACAATGAGTAACACACAAAAAAGCAACAAAAAAGACAGTCAGAGGTCTTTCTGTGAGCAGAAACGACTGGTTGATTGTCGAGGGAAACGGCGGTTGGACAGCACGTGCTCAGACTTTGTTAAAGACTTGCTGCTCCAATTAAAAGGGAAGTTGGTCCAGCAATACGAGTGAAACAACAGTGCACAGTGGCGGATTTAAAGTTACCGGAGGCCTGCGCACAGCTTCGGTTTAGGGGCCCCTCATTTTGCTAGGTATCCTTAAAATATAACCGCGCATTTTTATTGTCTCCCACTAATGTATAAAAGAGTATTGTAATCGCAAAAGCAAATTGTCTTCCAAAGTTCAACAGAAATACCCATTTTGGCATATTTCGAAGATGATTTAACAATTTGCATGGTGGTATCTCTATGTGTGTGTGTGGTTTGTTGTTGCCATAACTCAAAAACTATGATATCTATCAAGACGAAATGCAATACTGAGGTCTTTCGTGATACCTTTATGGGGAGGAAATGGCCAAAGTAAAAAAAGAGGAAAGCCTTTGTTAAGGAAGGAAAGTCTGAACTTTTATAAAGGTTACCACTGAAGCACAGTACTTCAGTACTTTACATGTTATGCAAGGTTAATTTATGATACTGCTTTAATTGACATTTATGTTACATGTTGTGTGGAACCTGCTGTTACATATCGTCAGAGTCCACCCCACTGACAGACAGTCCTAGAGTGGATGAAATGTATTCCTGTGTCTCATAAAACCACGTTTCCCATTTTGCACGATACGTCTTGTGATGATTACCTCTTAAAGTAAACTCAATGGGGGGCGGGGATTTGTGGAAAAGATTTGGAGTTACATAAAGCACCGAACTAAAGAGCTAAAAGTTCATTATTTTTTAAGGCAATTGCACAGAAATAACACCCCAATTTCGAAGCTCACGTGTAATGTAATAATAAGTAATATTAACCTCAAAACGATATTATGGAGCTTGCATTTAAGCTAGTAAAGGTACATGACGTATTTCACTTTTGGACAGAATTTTGTTCCTAGATCTAATCCAGAAAAGCACCTTTATCCCTCGTTCTATGACCTTTCCGGTTTTTTTTAGCAACAAATTAAAAAAAAAAAAAAATATATATATATATAAATTATTATTTGTGAGGCTCTCCAGCGTCGCAAGGATCCGTCCTGGCCTTCGTTGTCTTTCCTGTAAATCGGCCCCTGGCGGTACCTAGTGGACAGTTCCAACAAACAGAGCCGACTGCACACTGGCATGAAAGAATATAACAGACGTCTTTCTTTGGTGCCTCCCGTCTCTTCTAAAAACGGCAAATTCGTTTACATTGGGCAACGGAGCATCAAACGTGGAACCTGGAGGGTTGGGAAGAGGTTGCCTCGTACGATGAATCACGTTTTCAACTAATATGCGCTGATGGATGGGCCACATATAAAGCGCCAACAGCCCGAATCGATGCATCCAAGCTGTGTAGAGTTATCTACTCAAGCTAGTGGAGGCAGCGTAATGATGTGGAATGTGTGTTCATGGCAAAAACTGGGTTCTTTAACACCTTCGGAACAGCATTTGGATTCTATCATGTATCTTAAAGTCAGTGCGTACCTGAGACACCCACCCATTCACATGCATGGTGTTCATATGAATGGGTGGGTGGGTGTCTTGAATGCGCCAAGCCAGAAAGGCTCGAATCGCCACATAGTGTTTCCAGTATGTGATGATCGGGGCCTTGTGGCATGGCGCATTATTTTCAGAAGCACGAAAATTACTTCAAACGTCCCCACAGTTCCTAGGTATTAACCAAATTTATAAGTTAAGTGGCTTTGAAAGAAGCATGACGTGGCGCCAAGGCGGGCGAGTGCAAATATTCTTAACGGAGATCCTCCGTCGGGAAACACGACGGAGGATCTCCGTTACGAATACTAAATGACATCAGATCAGGTTGGCTAAATGTACATCAACGCATTATTTGAACGATATTAGCATCTCGCTGAACACATGCCACATCGAATCGATGCTACGAAAGGAGAGAAATATTTAAGTTAAAATTTTCTTCCCAGTTGCATGGTGCCCGTGTCAGGCAGACTAGACCTTCCCCGTCATGCCTTGAATCATATAGCAGAGAATAGAAGAGTAAAAGCATGCTCATATTATGTCAGTTACAGGTCTATGATTGGTACTGATGAGATGAGTGGGAAGAAAGGAATTGTTTTAACATAGCTTTCGCCAAATGTTGCGGCTATGTAAATATCTTTGTTTGGGTAGTGCAGACAATTTTGGACAATTCCGTTCAGGTATGGCGGCCGCTTAAAAGATTGACGGACAAGGAAACGCAGAATTTCAGTGTTTTGATAAAGCATTTGTTCTAGTCGAGCTCGAGATTTTAGGGACATGCTTCTCCACTGACAACTTAAGGGAGTTTGCCTTTAGAATTCCTCTCACATCAGTGTTCATTGAGCACTAATGTGAAAGAAATTCTAAAGTTTGCTCAAAGCCGAAATCATTTATTTGGTTCTGGGTTGAAATACCAATGTCACATCGAAAGAAACAGAAAACAAGCACACCGTTTGGGAGAAGTATCCCTAACCCTTCGGTAGGAATAGGATTAGGAGGGTGGAAATTCTGAAGTTTGCTGAAAGCCAAAAATCATTTTATTTGGATCTGGGTTGAACTACCAATGTCACGTTGAAAAAAACAAAAACGAAAAAAGAAGTACACCGTTCGGGGGAAGTATCCCTAACCCTTCGGTAGGAATAGGATTAGCAGGGTGGAAATTCTAAAGTTTGCTGAAAGCCAAAAAACATTTATTTGGTTCTGGGTTGAGCTACCAATGTCACGTCGAAAGAAACAGAAAACAAGCACACCATTTGGGGGAAGTATCCCTAACCCTTCGGTAGGAATAGGATTAAGAGAGTGGTACTATCTGTATATATCATTTCATTTTAATTCGCTTGTGAGGACTTGGAGGAAAATGTTCGGCATTCTTTCGGTCATTCATTTTTGGCCCTGTTTCAAAGATCGATCATTTGACATTCGTAAACGATAACGATCTCTGAAAGCTGTATCTAGGCTAGAGGTCTTCATTCCGGTGCCATCGGATCATGGGTGGCCTGCCGATGATATTTCCGTGAGCCGCCGTACCATCTCAGGTCAGCTAGGGAAACATTCTTTCAGGGCGGTATTTCGACTTTTCATTTTGGGGAGCAAGATTTGTATGTGCCGAAATCCACAATGGTGAATAAATATTACAATTATGTGATTTTCAGAATGTAATTTCCAATAAAATTTTGCGCTACGTAACTCTACGAAAAAAAAAAATTACCATCTACTGTAGCCGTAAACGCCGGTTGCTAGTGTCTGGAAGAAGTGCAAAGTGTATGTTAGTCCACAGCTTTTACTGCAGCCCATTCATACTGTTTCCCAAAATTGCTACTATCCTATTAAGAGGAACACATGCCAGGGGGAAATGTTTGGGTTACCTGAGGTTAAGAACGGAGCAGGTGGGCGTAAAGCTCGTAACCGATTGGTGATAAGAGTGCTGAGTAGTTGACTTGATCCGGTTGAAATACTTCAGTCAGCAGACACCTTTGGGTTTTGAATGCCAGCAAAATGGTGGCACTGTAATAGCAAGAGGAGGAAAGTTGTAGGCAAAGTGCCATTTTTTTTTTTTTCAAGAAAAGTGGTCGTCCCATTAGTTCTTCGTTGAGAACGGTCATTTGTCGGAACCGGTCGCGCAAGTGTCAGTGTCTTGGATTGATTATCTGTGATTGAGGAAACGATTCAAAGGCAGTTAGCCTAAGATTCGCCTGGGAAAGCGATCAAACCGCTGTCTCAATTATCTTTTTCTTCGATTTTGACTGCGCCAAAACACTCTCGTGTTGGACTTGTGTACTTTGTCTTTTTAAAGTTAACACGAACTCCTAAAGAGTGACACTTACTTCCAGGGGTGGATTGGCCTACCGGGACGCTGGGACATTTTCCGGTGGACCACTCAAAAAATGACCTACTTTCTCCATTTTTTGTCTGGATTTTTTGGAACGAACAAATAATTTTTTAATACTAATGAATAATAATCATTAACTTCATTCCAGTTCTTATTTCTGCTGAAAAGTTACATCCTTTACAAAAAATTTCCAAAAGTTTCCTTCTACTTTTATGTTGGGCTTTCTTTCTGAAGTGACGCATCAAAATTCTCTACAGGTATGTAAGAAAAGTGGAAAACGGACCAAGCACGCTGTTACAAATTAAATACACTAAAGCTAACTATAGCTAGACGTAGGTCGTTGCCTTTAGAGATCAGGGGCATTGGTATGCCCTACTCACCTTCTGTAATCTTGCTAGAAGGAGACACGGCCCATAATCTCAATCCCCTCATTCACAAGCTGACACAGAACACACAGTGATTCTCCTGCAGAGATATTCGGCAATCAGTGTTTTTTTTTTTTTGATTGGAAGTTTAACTACCATCATGAACAACTCAATGGGCTATAAGCCGTCGCCCGTCCCTAATTTAGGGTCACTGGTTCCAGGGAAGGGAGAGAGCCAGTGCTGTAAGACAAACACAACAGCCATGTCTCACCGGGATTCGAACTCAGACCCCTTTCGGACGAATGATCAAAGGCCATCGCTTAGACCACTGCGCCGCAATCCGCGTTCCACCACATTTATCTTAAAAGAAACAATGATTTACTAATACTGGTTCATGTGTCAAAATGGTGGTTCGTGGATTAAAAGTAATGACTAGACTTAAAAAGGCGTCTACTCAGTGACCAAATAAATATAAAAATTAATTGCGTGGGAAAATTGCTATGTGGAATGTTCACATTTCAACTTTTAAAACGATCTTAACGGTGATATACACTATCTACCAATAAGTAATTGGACATCTGTGATAGCAAAGGAAAACGAAGTTTATTCACTTTCAATAGTTGGTGCAGCCTCCACGAGCGGCGACCCTCCGGGGCATACTCTCAACCAGGCGTTGTACGACGGATAGCGGTATTTTCTTCCACTCGGCTTGGAGAAGACAGGTCAGTTCTTTTTTTGGGTTGGAGGTTTAACGACCACTGTGAGCAACTCAACGTGCTATAAGCAGTCGCCCGTTCCTAATTTAGGGTCACTGGTTCCAGGGAAGGGAGAGACCCAGTGCCGTTAGACAAACACAACATCCATGCCAGACCGGGATTCGAACCCGGACCCCTTACGGACGAATGATCAGAGGCCAGCGCCTTAGACCACTGCGCCACCGGGGCGGTGACAGGTCAGTTCCATTACCGATTTCGGACAGTGGGGGCACCCCTTAAGTCGACGCTCCAACTCGTCCCAGAGGTGCTCGATAGGGTTAAGGTCCGGGCTCTGCACAGGCCAGTCCATTCGATTAACCCCATTGCTATTATACCAAGTCATGGTGGACCTGGC
Organism: Macrothele yani; assembly: GCA_039090855.1. NCBI lineage: Eukaryota > Metazoa > Arthropoda > Arachnida > Araneae > Macrothelidae > Macrothele > Macrothele yani. The sequence continues at coordinate 29,599,804 of CM077013.1, read as the reverse complement.
AACATGACAGGTGGCATTGTCATCCTGAAAGTAACATGGGTCCACCCCATAAAACTGCCACAACGTAGGAAGCGCATGGTCATCCAAAATGGTGCAGTAGGTCTTGGCGTTGAGTTTACCAGGAATTGCGGCCAAAGGTCCCGTGCCATACCAGGAGAAACACCCCCATAGCATAATTCCATCGCCGCCGAACTTCACAGTTGGCACAATACATTCCGACAGAAGGCGTTCTCCAGGCAGACGCCAAACCCAGATCCTGCCATCGGAACGGTAGAGGGTGAATTTTGATTCATCGCTCCAGAGAACCTGTTTCCACTGTTCAACGGTCCACTGTTGACGTTCTTTGCACCACATTAGCCGAGCAGCGCTATTGGACTTAGTAATCAAAGGCTTGTGGGCGGCAGCACGTCCATGATAACCGAGCTGATGGGCTTCCTTATGGATGGTATTCATTGAAACAACACTCCCGGATGCCTGTTGAAACTCCTCGCGGATGTGGCCCATCGATTTGGTGTGGTTCTTCCGAATTTCTCTGGCCAGCACCTGTCGGTCTCTAACTCCCAGTTTTTTGTTTCTGCCGGGTCGGGGCACATTCCGACAGTCACCTCTCATCTTCCACTTGCCAATCACGTAGGCCACTGTCGATTTTGGGTACTTCAACTCACTGGATGTCACGTATGGATCGGCCATTTCTGTGATACCCAACGATTACACCTTTCTCGAAATCAGAGAGCTCCGAACTGCGTGGCATCTTGCATGCGACTGGTTGCGTTGTTGCTTCCCACACGATATTTAACGGCGGCGGCCGTGACGTGTATCAGGACCGCAGATATCGTTGATTGCAGGGGTGTCCAATTACTTGTTGGTAGATAGTGTAGTTTGAAATGAGGTCTGCAAGGGACACCGGGGTTTTGTTCCTTTTTTTTTTTTAAAGTCAAAACCATATTTTTCAAAAGAAAATAATATCTGGTTTGATGCTACATTCAGTCATCAATGGAGTTTTAAAGTTCTTTCACCATTAAATTGTTGTTAAAATTTGTTCAGAGCTGAATTCGTTTTACAATGCATATTTCAACAGTTTTCTTTCATTCATTATCTAAGAGAAATTTTTTCCTGAGGGAATTTATGAGGTGTTGCGCTGTAGGTATGCGTGTTTTTGTATTGGACCGCGAGACTAAATTTTCCGACCTGGTTTGGTCAACCCAATCCGCATCTGCTTACTTCCAACACTTGGCGAGTATGTCGCCGTCATGCTGGTCTCCCTAGACTCCTGTGCGCGACCAACTGCTAAGTTTTGGCTAGGGTGTCAGATCCCCAGGGTGCCCACTCAGCAAAAACATTCGCAGAGTTTTGCTAAGCGCTGAGTAACTCAAAAAGGGTAACCCCTAAATCCTCCGGGCCAACCCGCACTTGCAAGGTGGTGGCCACCAAATTCCAAACTCTGACGATAAAGGGAAACATCTTTCCAACCCGGGCCCTTCCAGGCTCAAAAGGAAACTCTACCTAGAGACTCCTTGTTGGATATCCCTGCTGAGTTTAATGTTCAGATCATTGTCTATATGGCGGAAATGGCGTCCATCTTGGGCGATTGCTCCAACAGGGATCCCAAGCCAATAGGATCAGAACAGTGTCCAAGCTCCAAGATGCCTGTGCACAACAGAGTATCCAAAATACAATCCTTCAGAGCAGGCACAAGGAAAGGGATGAGTAGAAGCTCTCAGTCACAGAACCTTAATCCTACGCCACAGCGGCTAGGAAAGGAGAACAGAAAACGCAAGGGCCAGCGCTCGATCCTAAAAAGGAAAACGTGGTGGAAGACCGGAATCACGTCCTCCTGGTCTACCCCATCAGTGAAGAACGTCCTCGGATGACGTTAACAGGGCCCTCCAATCGGCATTGAACCTGCAGATTGGTGTTAAAGGGGTCCTGGTTGAGTGTTCATCAAGGGCAGAGGACATCAACCGCTTGGAGGAAAAACTAAGGAGCAATCCTCTAACCAAGGATTCCATGTTCCCCAAAACCCCTCAGAAGAGGTTTCCCCGTCTAATACTGTACAACGTTGACAGAGAACTCACTAAAAAAGTTTCGAGGAAGAGGTGCTGGACCCAAACACCTACTTCGAAGGTGGAATTTCCGCGAGATTTTACATCAAATCCAATGGTGGCAAGGTCCACTGGGTCTTGGACGCGGAACATCTGGCCTTTAAGATGCTCATGAAAAAGGGTAGACTGAACCTGGGGTGGTCAGTTCTCGGCCTTCATGAATTCTTGAGCGAGGTTAAGTGCTTTCAGTGCAATGGCTTCGGTCATTTTAAGAGCAGATGCCCGGAAACGGAGGATAGGTGTGGAAAATGCGGTGGGGTGAGCTACCAGCATCACAAGTGTGATGCCACACCTAAGAACTCTAAGTTTAACCTGAAGCAGGATGTGAATAACTCCAGCTTCAATAAGGCCTGTCGCAGCCGAGTAAACTATGGTTGAACAGGCAAGAGCAGATATTCGAGTACTTCAGCTCAAAGCTCACCACCCGAGAGCTGCCACAGAGCAGATTCACTGCAAAAAGTTTGCTCATCCAAGAACCCTACCATTCACACGATAGAGTTTTAGAGTTTCCCCAACTCCTCACGGCAATATCACTCTCCAGGAGAAAAGCCCGTGGTTACCATGGTCGACCTGGAACCAGATCTCTCAGTTTTGGAACTAGGGTGTACACCCAACGTCCTCCTGGTCTACCCATCAGTGAGGAACGTGCCTTGAGCATCGAGAGTGGCCTGGTAAAAATACTTTTGATTAACGTATTATACAGCTTATCCTCCATTGGTAATCGGCATATCTGCACTCAGCCGTCTACATGATGCACCAGGAATCTTGATTCGTCAGGCCAGGCCACTTTCTTCTAATCATCCAGGGTCCAATCTCGATAATGTTGGGCCCATTTCAGGCGTTGTTGGCGATGATGTGCAGTGAGCATGGGGACCTGGCTGTGTCTTCACCTACGCAGGCCCATGCACAGAAGGCTGTGATGTACTGTGTGCTGTGACACATTGTCCTGATCACCACTGCTGTAGTTAGGGAGGATTTATAGCACTAAGGCCCTGCGGCCGCTGTGAACAATGCGCAACAGTCGAGTCTCCACTCCCCTCTGGCATCAATGAGCTACGGATGACACACAGCTGGACGAAGGTTCGCCGTTTGGCCATCTGTGCACCACTTTCGATACGTACTCACTACAGCAGCACGTGAACAATCCACTCTATTTCCGAGATTGTAGTTCCGAGACGCCATGCCATCACAATTTGTCTTTTATCAAACTCCGATAAATCGGCAGCCTTTTCCATTCTGACTCCGAACACTCTACTAATCGAAAGCCTGTCCTTGGGTTGTATATATACTGCTCTGTGAACTTCACCTGCGCTACCGTTCAGTTTCCAAGTGCACTAATTTCTCTAGGCTGGGAGTGGTCATAATGTAATGGATCATCGGTATAGGATAAGCAGTTGATTCCAACTGCACCAAATTTTGTGGGCATTAAGAGAGAAAACAAAAATGCAAAAAAGATAACCTTCAGTAATTTTTTGGATTTTTCCTGTAGAAAGCATTCTCAATTTTACCAGTAACAAATTATTGTTTAATGTATTTATTGTTTTTCTGTAATAACTGTTGTGACAGACTGGAATTTGTTGCCATACTAGATGCCCAAGTTTGCTGCTGTGTGCTGAATTACTGAAAACAACTTGCAGAGGTTGGCAATGGGCATGTAAAATTAGCAGAACTTTTTGAAGTAATAGTACAAATATTTAATTTGTGCATCTTCAAATTCTTTGAATCAGAGACATGAAAATTAAAAAAGACATGCAGAGGCTCCAGGCAACTCAAATAAGCATGGAGAGATACATACTTGGTGTAACTGAAAAAGATAAGAGGTACTCATGTATCATGAAAACGACAAGAGTGGATATCATGATCAAAGTAAAGAACCAAAAGTGGTAATGCTAGACACATTACTAGAAAAAGCAACTGAAATATTAGACTGGAAACCAAGGGACTCAAATGACAACAGACACCACCACGAGAGATGGACACCACCACCACCACCATGAGAGATGGTTAGATTGAATTCGAAAACATGCTGTAGTGACATAGCAGAGAATTGCTCAGATGACACCACCATGAAAGATGGTTGGATTGAATCCAAAAATATGCTGTAGTGACACAGCAGAGAAATGCTCAAGACAGTTGTGGAAGAGACTCTTAATCCAGCAGTGGATTAAGAATGGTTGGCAATCATGGTATTTACATATTTTTTTAAAGTAGTGTGAAGACCTGGACCGCTTCTTTTTAAAACAAGTCAGAATTTGTCACTAAAGCATCTGTTGTTACAGAATGTTTGTTAAGGGAAGTTTCACTACACATGCAAAATGTTTGTAATGGTGCCAGACATTTTACACAAAAGATTTTTTAAATTAGACTTTCAAGAGCAGAGATATTGCAGAAAACATCATAAAGGTTTATGCCCCCTAGCAGAAAAGCTGTGCATTATTTGAAGTAAAAATCATACATAAAATGTCCTTCATAGTAACGAGCTTCTAGTCAAAAATATTTTTTTAATCAAATTTTCAGAAGCTGAGGTATCGCTGTATGCACTTATGTCCCTAGAGGCAGAAATACAAGGGAGAGAGCCAGTGCTGTAAGACAAACACAACATTCATGCTTCATTAGGATTCGAACAAGGACCCATCTCAGACGAATAGTCAGAAGCCAGCATTTAGACCACTGAACCACCAGGGCGGCAATATTGATTTATTCCCACCTCCTAATGGCAAAACCGTGCATTAGTTTGATAACAAGAAACCATGCAAAAATGATTTTCTATAGTGAATTGTATTCTGCATATATAAATATATTTTTTATTACAATTGAGTCTCCATTTAACAAAGTCCCATTGTTCCATTTAAAAACTTTGTTATAAAAGAAAATTCGTTAAATAAAAATGAACTTAAACTGTAAAAACTTAATCAAATAAAATGAAAAAGATGTTCAAATGTAGTTGAATTTAGACAGTAAATTGAACTTTTGAGTAGAATCTTTTATACATATAATCATAGAAGTACAATCTGCACATTGTCTGAATAAACAAATTAATGAAGAGAAGGAAACAAAGACTAAATAAAGCTTACCTCTGCTCTTCATTATCTGTGTATGTACTTATTTTAAACTGAAAAATAATTCGGAATTCTGTTCAGTACAGATTTCCTGTTAAAAAAAAAAAACGTTTTGTTCATAAAAAGTTTCACATTTTTGGAAACATCAGAATACTTTGCCTGGAACTTGAAACTATAATCCTCGTCGAATCATATCGAATGTTTTTAGCATTTCTTCATGCGAAGGTTTTTGAAAGCCTTTTCATCATCATCACCCACTGTAGTTTTGTCACTAAATTTTATAACACTTTCCTAGATGTCATTCTCTGTGGGATATTCAGTGATCACAATGTTGAGAAAATCAAGAGGGCTCTGTGCACCTTCTTCAACATTTTCTTTGTCTTTCAGCTGCTTTCATTTTCCTTCAATTCCACCATGCTCATGGTGGAAAAGTTTTCCTTCAATTCCATCGGATTCAAAACTGCAGTATTAGTTTTGAATCCAGTTTTCAGAAAACAGTTGTGCACAATGGATGCAGTCACATTACATTCCCAAGCTTCATCATCTCATATATGGTGATTCTCAAATTTAAAAGATTATCTATACATTGGCTGCTCTGTATGGCTAGAATAACTTTTTGCAGGATATTTTTTCGATAATGCATTTTAAGACTTTTTATTATACCTCGATCTAATGGCTAAAGTTTCGCAGTTGTATTGGCAGGAAGAAAAATAATTTTTATGTTCTTTAAGTTGCATTTGGAAGCACAGTTTTTTTATAAACACAAACAAAGTTGGTTTATTAATTAGCTATCCCATTTTAATAACCACTTTTCAAATTTTTTTCCTGAAGTCGTCCATGTCTTTTTATTGAATTAATAGTCTACCTCTCAAGATTTTGTACCTTTAAAGCATCTCAGGTGTTTGCTTTAAAATGCTTTAAAAACAGTTGGAAAGTTTTTATTTTCTTACTTATGAGCATTTCAACACAAAATATGATCAGGGTTCATACACTTTTACAGAAAATAAATTCCAGGACTTTTCGAGGAGTCCATAAAAAAATTCTAGGAGCCCATACTTTTGTTAGAATCACAGTGTTTTGTTGCCTAATTGTAAATTGCAGTAAAGTTTACTACTTATTATTTCTTTTTTCATGTTCCAGGGTAGCCTGGGTTTATTGACCATCATGTGCAACTCTGGGTGCTATAAGCAGTTGTGCATCTCTAATTTAGGGTCATTTATTGCAGGGAAGGGACAGAGCCAGTGCCATCAGACAAATACAACACCCATACCTCATATGGGACTCGAAATCAGGCCCACCTTAGGAGAATGGTCAGAGGAGTGCATCAGACCATTTGGCCACTGGAGCAGCATTACACGTTTGGAATACATTGACTGAAAACAGAAAAGATATACACACATTAGTAGAGATGTGACATTCTGATTCATTAAAACATTCAACATGCTTCCTTGCATTTCTGAAACAAACAAATTAAAATACATGCATGATACTGACAATTTTCTTCCCTGTGACACAATCATTTTTTTTACAGTGCCTACATATCAGAGCGCAGGCACTGAAGCTAAACTGAAAGACCCCAAAGCATTCACAGAGCATGAATCATGTAAACCTTAATGACACTGTGCATTACCAAGCTTCACAGGATTTAGTTGTTTTTTATCCACTTTGATACAAACCTAAAATGCAAGATATTCCATGCACTGGAATTCAAGAACCTAGATAGAAACAAGAACCTAAAAAGCTGGAATGCCAACCCTTTACGAAACCAGGAAAAGAAAAAGAAAAAAATATCTTTTTACTTTTATAAAAATATTCTTAACTTTCTATATACAATATGTAACATGCCTTCATTAGAAGGCAGATAGTGAAATATTTGTTTCTGTATGTCTACTTAGTATGAGGGGAAACATTTAAATATGCATATTTTTGCAACATGTGCTTGCATTCTCTACCTGGATTTATTGATTCTTTACGATATTTCCCTTTTGAAAAATGGCTACTGGTTAAAACTTTTAGGTAATTTAATACATGAAAATATTTGACTTGGTAATTACAATGTTTTTCACTTTCAACAGCAGTTGTGTTTTCAAATGGTTAGTGTTCCTTTTTATTCTACATTTATTCTCAGTCCATACAAACTTGGCAGACGGCGGAAATGAACTCTCCCACAATTAAGGGTGATAGGAGGTATGAAGGTGCCGTTCTTTGGTGAAACTTCCTTGATTGACGTCAGGATACAAGGTTTTAAATTGCGTAAAGGTGCTGTTCTCTTTGGATTACTACAGTCAATAATACGGTGAGGTGGACAAAAAATTTCTCTCACTGATTCAGGAAAAAAGCAATTTGAGGCAATAGGTATGCTTTTAATACAATTGGAACAAACTGGAAGGGGAGAGAAATGCTTGTTAATCCTCACCACCGCTTGATTACAAAAGAGTGTGTGCAATAATCTGTAGTCAGTTTTCTCTAGTATTCGACTAAACGCCAAATCTTTTGACAGAATACTTTGCTAGGTTATAATAATCACAGTAATTTGAAAAGTATCTTAAGTTAAATAATAAAATGTTGGTCAAAAATTGAAGGAACTTGAAATATTCTTAAATATCAGAACATTTAATATTAGCATTAAATATGCCAAGCAGCCCCTAGAAGAATCACAAGGCAACTTTCTTTAATGACACACAGAATTCCCCCCCCCTCACTCCCTAAAGTGTTCTACAAGGTAAATAGCATCCAGCGTTGAAAGAATTTCCTATATCACACATGTAGAAGCACAGATATTGAGAAAAACACATTAAGCATTTGAGCCCCTAGCAGAGAAATTGAGCATTATTTTGGGAATAAAATACACACACACACAGAGTTTGCATAGCTAGTAGTCTCTCGAAAAAAAAAGTTTTTCAATCGTGTTTTTCGTCCCGCAGATATTGCTGTAAATAGAAATGTAAACTTACGCCCTCTGGTGGCAGACTTCTGTGTTAAGAAAAATTTGAAATTATATGAGAAACATTTTGCAGCAGAAATGCTCTCCAACAAAGAAATAATTTTTTTTAAATTGGACTCTCAGAAGCAGAGATATTGACAAAAAATAAGATATGCATCTATGCCTCTGCTGGAAAAGCCATACATTATTTTAAGAAGAAAGTATTCTCAAAAGGTTTTTCAATGTGAGTGGCATCAGTCCACGGAATAATTTTTTCAATCAAGTTTTCAGGAGCTCAGATTTTGCCGCAAATACATCAGAAGCAGAAATAAACACTTATGCCCCTGTTGGCCAAACCATTCTTTACCAAATATTAAAAATTATATGCAAAGCATTTTCCACCAGAAGCTGTACCTTGTGCAGAAAGAAATTTTCAAATCTGAGTTTTAGAAGCAGAGATATCAGGAAAAACGCAATTTACCTTTACACTCCCTAGCAGAAAGTCTAAGAATTACTTCAGAATTTCTAATTTATATCAAAAACATTTCGCAGTGGAAACTATCTAACATAGAAAGTTTTTTTCAAATCGGTCTCTCAGAAGCAGAGATATCGACAAAAATAAGATATACATCTACGCCCCTGGAGGAGAAACCATGCATTATTTAAAGAAAATCTTCGGAAAAGGTTTACCGACATGAGTGGTATCAGTCCACGAACGAATTTTTTTCAATCAATATTTTAGAACCTCAGAGTTTGCTGTAAATGCAACAGAAGCCGAAATCAACACTTCCGCCCCCTGGTGGCCAAACCGTTTTTTACCAAAAATTTTTAGAAATTATATGCAAAAGATTTCCCATCATGAGCTGTATCTGCTGGAGAAAGTTTTTTTTTCAAATCCGAGTTTTAGAAGCAGAGATAGAGGAAAACACAGTTTACTTTTTGCCTCCTAGTGGACAATCTATGCATAACTTGAAAAAGTGACTATACTTAAAATAGTCTTCGATAAAAATGGAATTGAAAGGTCAGTTTTTTTTTCAATCAAACGTTTAGAAGCAAATATATGGATTAAAATGTATTTTGAATTCATTATCACCTACATTTACAACCTCTAGCAGCAAAATTGTGCATCGTGAAAAAAAAAAAAAAAAAAAAACGAAATAAAGGATCATTTCATTCACACATTTCGAGCTTTCCAATGCAAAAAATAATTTTTTAAATTGGACTTTTATTTGAAGAGATATGGTGTGTCCAGAGACAGATGGACGGATAACGTAAGCACTATCTTTTTTGCAAAAGACTGCTTCAAGTGTAGAAAAATTTATTTTCTGAATTTTCAATTAAAAGATCTGAATTTTTCACAGATGCCATAACTGGGTCATATAGGGTTACCCTGCAAATTTCACTACAATCAAATGAAAACTTTTTGAACTGGGCATAAATTTTTTTATTATGATGTACAACACTGTCTACATTAAAAATTTTAGTAAAAATTTTTTTTGTGGCTGGTTTTCACAATTTTATATATCCGATTGATATGAAATTTGGTGGCTCCTTTTAGCAATTTATTAAGTGCATTGAATTTTCACTTAGTTTTGTTTAAATTCCGCAAAAAATAGAAAATCATATGTTTTATCCCAGTAGCGTGCAGGAGATGCTTATCAGTCAAAAGCCGTGGCTTTTACACTAACTTCAGTTCACAGATGGAGAAGATCCAACAATCCTATTGCAACACTGGCTGTCAAATCTTTTAACCAAACTAGTTCAGTATAAAAAGAAATACTTCCACGAGTTTTCCAGGAGTCATTAAAAATTGCATTTTTTTCCCCAAGAGTTTTTCAGGGCCTTGGAAAATAAAATTTTAATTCCAGTTTTCCAGGAAATCCAGGAGACGTACGAACCCTGTATAATGCAGCAAAGGCAATATTATTTGTTCTCGTGAACTGGGCTGTGTGTTCATGGGTACGACAGATCCCCAATGGAACAGTAGTAATGCTGAAAAAGCAAGCAATTTCTGCTCTGTATTCCTTTCTTCTTTTTTTATTTCTTTTTTTGGATGGGGATTTAATGACCACAGTGAGCAATAATTCAATGGGCTATATGCAGTTACCGGTCCCTAATTTAGGGTCACTGGTTCCAGGGAAGGTAGAGAGCCAGTGCCATAAAACAAACACAACATCCATGCTCAGATCCATCTCGGACAAATGGTCAGAAGCTAGTACTTAGACCACTGTGCTTCCAGGGTGGCCTTTGTTCACTTGAAAGTAATACAGAAGCCCTTAAAAATGAGTTATTTTTTTAAGATCTTTTTTTTTTTTTAATTTTTTAATTATTTCTTTGGACTGCTGGGCCATTTCTGTGAATCGTGACTTTTCTGTAGGAAATCATGATTTGGAATCAACAGTGCAGGTTATATGGCAATGTCCCCCCCCCCCTGAATTTTATGATTTTATGGTCTGTGGATTATGCATTACGAAAAGGTTATTACAAAATGAATTTTTTACTATGAATTATATGAAGAAAAATAGGTACTTTTACACAAGGATGCCACTCCCTGATTTTTGAGACCCCCTCTCCTCAAAAAAACCCCATAGCTTTTCCTGATTTTTGGAACCACTTTCAAATTTCATGAGAATTCCAGATTGTGTGGGAACTCCGATGTATCTATGTATGCTGCTTCTCTCATTATGTAAAATGAGACACTTGGACTAGGAACTCAAAATACTTTAATATACTAACAAACACTATTGTACACTGGTGTTTGTATGTTAGCAAATAATGGTATATACAGAAGAAAATTTACAATGTATACTTCATTTATACACCAGATTATAAAATTTACAAGTTCTTGACTAAAAATGACTAGCATGACAAAATTAAATAACTATGAAATAATGGGAATGTTCAAGGTGGACTTGGGCTGATGTTGGTTACTTGAAGTTCTGGGAAAAGTTCAGCAGCCACAATGTCCAACAAAACATATGACAACTAGAAAAAAACAAATAAAAATAAAAAAGGTTAATATACATTAATATAGTACAATGAAAAGTTTCAATTATATCATTGGTTCCATTAACTCATAAATTTTATAACATACTGGTGCTGCAATTTCTTCAGGGCATATTTGCTCTTCTGTGTGTGCACAATGTACAAATGTTAGACAGAAATTCCTATAAATTTATACACCAAAATTTTCAAGTTCAATGGAATACAGTAAAAAATTTGTACATGTTTTATGAAAAGACATGCTTCATCTGATTGAATTTACACATCACTTCACTTGTAAAAAAGGGAGAAGTAACATGACAATTCTAATTATCAGCAGACAAACAAAAAAAAAAAAAAAAAACTGAAGAATTGGAAAAAAAAAAAGAAGCTGAGTTTTTTATCTTTTTAATATTACACACTCCTTAGAAAAACTCACCAATTTTACAGACCTCTTCTCAAACATCTCCACATTCAGTATCATTACACACAATAGAAACTAATTAAAATATGGGTACAGATGGAGGGGGGTTACATGTAATTTGTCAAGGTTTTACTCCAATGTGGAAGGTGACAAAAAGATCAAAATTCACGAATTGCATAATATAAGCATATCATGAAGGTCCATAAAAGTCCGAAACCTCATGTTAAACATACTTTTTGTAATTAATAAATAAGTCAAAGTAAGCAAAACTGACCTTCAATTTGCTTACACATGTGGTATGTTCTAGTCACTGCTGATGTGCCCCCACAATGACAGAGGTGTAAGCAACATGTGGTTATTTAATACCAAAGCTATATATTTACAGGATAAAACAGGAAACTATAAAGCAATATTATTATACACATCCTAGGCCTTCTAAATTAACATACTACACCTTTAAAACTGTTAAAATAATTAAAATGTTACTATGAGCGGCATCTCCCTAACTGACATGATGGTATTTTTTACATCTTTTAGTACTAATATTTTAACAGCTTAAAGGTTTAGCATGCTAATTTAGAAAACCTTGGATGTATAATAATAGTGCTTCATAGTTTCTTGTTTTATCCCGTAAATATAGTTTTAGTATTAAATAACCATGTGTTGTTAATGACTTTGTCATTGTGGGAGCATGTCGGCAGAGATTAGAACGCACCACACATGTATGCGAATTGAAAGTAAGTTTTGATTACCATGAGTTATTTATTTATTAATTGCATTGTTTAAAATATAGTAATACAATAGTAAATAAATAAAATAGGAAAGGCTTATTTATGACACAGCTCTGTCATACAGTTGAAAAAATATTATGAAACAGTAACACTTGCATAAACTTTATTGATATAGTACCGTATATACTCGCGTATAAGTCGAGAAATTTGGGACAAAATGAGAGCTTCAAAGTAATGGGGTCGACTTATACGCGGGGTCTAAAAAAATCGTAAGTCCAAAAGTTCCTCCCGAGAGGCAAAAGGCAATCCATCCCAAAAAAAATACTGATGCGGTATTAATTACAAAATCGCAACCCTCCGAAAGAAAAAAAAAGAAAGAAAGAAAGAAAAAACGCCGATGTGGCAGAATTACGAAATCGCAAACCTAAGAATTTCTCCGCGCTTTGAGAAGGCTCTCTCCTGGCTTTGCGTATCCACAGCGCAGTCACAGCCGCGCATAGAAAGCTCCGCCCTTCCGACTACCAGTTGACTGCACTGACGTAACGGCAAAGAATATCGCGCAAAGCGTTTTTCTTTGGAAACGGAGCCATGTGACAGCCAGTGTTGGGTGTTGCTCAAAGACCTTGGGTGTTGCTTGTTCTTAATCGCACGTGTCTCGCTTCTCCTATTATGAGTGACACGGATTGTGTAAAGAAACGGATGTCCTATAACGCAGGATTCAAGTTGAAAGTGGTTTCTTTTGCAGAAAATACTAACAACTGTGCTGCTTCATGTCAATTTGGCATTAACGAAAAACTGATTCGAGATTGGCGTAAAAAAAAACAACGGACTTGGTGAAAATCCCAAAAACGCAAAAGGCGCTGCACCGTGGAACATCTTTCCCAGAGCTGGAAAGTGTCTTGAATGATTGGATTGTGGGCTGCAGACAAAATGGTTACATTGTAACGCGAACTGGTATACATTTGCGAGCAATGAAGCTCACAAAAGATGAAAAGTTTGCAGCCGCAAAAACACTTTTCGTGCCTCACCAGGTTGGTGCACAAGGTTCATGAACCGCTATGGGCTGTGTCTACGCCAGCGCACCAAAATTGCACAAAAGTTACCTCGTGACCTCGAAGCAAAGATAATGGAATTTCAAAAGTACGTAATTCAAAAGAGAAAAGAGACTGCTTTTGAACTTTCCCAAATAGGGAACATGGATGAAACCGCCATGTGTTTCGACCTTCCTGGAAATAAGACGGTGAACCAAAAGGGCGAAAAGAATATCTTGATTAAAACGACTGGCCACAAAAAATCCAGTTTCACGGTTGTTCTTTCCTGTTTGGCAGACGGCAGTAAGCTACCTCCGGTAATTATTTTCAAACGCAAAACTCTGCCGAAAAGCGTTGTCTTTCCGTCTGGTGTGCTCGTTCGTGCCCATGAAAAAGGATGGATGAACGAATCCGGAACAATTGACTGGTTACAGAATGTGTGGAACAAAAGGCCAGGTGCACTTTTGAGGAAACCTTCTTTTTTGGTGTGGGATATGTTTGTTGCACACCGTTGTGCAGAAGTGAAAAAAACTGCAGAAAATTCAAAAACAACTCTTGCTGTCATCCCAGGTGGGTTGACATCTGTTCTTCAACCACTAGATGTCTGCCTTAATAAGCCCTTCAAGGACAATGTGCGGTATTGGGCAGATTGGATAAGTTCCGATTTGCCGACTGAAACCAAGGGCGGAAATCTAAAGAAGCCGGATATCGTTTTGATTGCGCGATGGGTCAAGGATGCTTGGGATGCGATACCTGCGGAAATGGTCGTGAAATCATTCAAGAAATGTTGCATTAGTAATAAACTTGATGGCACAGAGGATGATGAGATTTTTATGAGTGATGATGACAGTGATTCTGATGACACAGGCATAGATGGGAATACTGATGTTTATGATGACGCGCCGATGACGGAGAAAGACTTTTTGAACTGTTTTGTGAGTCTGACTCGGAATCGGATTTTGAAGGGTTCCGATGAAGTTTTTGGGTATGCAAATTAAATTTAGTATTATATATATAATTTTGTTCGTTTTCAAATGTTTTTGAATAAATTCATTAAAAATTTTTTTTCTCATTCCGGGATTGACTTATACGCGAGTTTCCGATTTTTTACGATTTTTTTCCTCTGAAAGTGGGGGAATCGACTTATACGCGAGTTTCCGATTTCTTACGATTTTTTCCTCTGAAAGTGGGGGGGTCGACTTATACGCGAGTATATACGGTACTTCAAAATACAAAAACTATGATGCACTCAAATAAAAACAAACAATCAAATGAAATACACAGTAACATAACACAGAAACAATGTATTCTATGTTTTTTAGATTTCTTTAACGTGATTTATGAGGGGTGTTCGATAATCATCTGGATTTTTATTCCTATTGATACAAAACCGTGTGTATGATCATATGTATGGCTAAAACTATAACGACTTACTTTCAGTGAAGTGCTGTAAAAGCATAGCAGCTTGATACTAATGTTAGGCAGCACTGTCGATCAAAAACAACGGTGGCTATGTTAGGTGTTCAGTTCGAGCAGTAGTGACATTTTTAACGAGAGAAGGCAGTAAAGGCTGTGGACATTACGAGAAGACTTCGGACGGTGTATCAATAAGGATGTGGCTATGTCTCATTCCAGTGTTTACAAATGGGTTACGAAGTTCAAAGTTGGACACAAGAGATTTGAAGATGAGGCACGGTCAGGTAGGCTTAACACAGTGGTGACTGATGTAAAGATTAAACGGGTTGAAGAATTTATTACAGGTGACAGACGCATTCGTGTTCAGAATACTGCCATGGAATTGGATATCAGTGAAGATTCCGTTGGACGAATTACTCATGAACATCTCAATTATAGGAAGATCTGTGCTAGATGGGTACCTCGAATGCTTACAGCAGTGCATAAACGCCAAGAGCTAGGACATTTGCAATGAACTGGTACTGTGTTATGATGAGGAGGGGGTTATGCATTCCTGAGATGCATAATCACAGGCAATGAAATGTGGATTCATCAGTTCAAACTGTAGACAAAACAGTAAAGTATGCAATGGCATAATCTAAATTTGGCCCCACCAAAGAAGTTCAAAGTTGGTTCGTCAGCATCCAAGGTCATGGTTACTATCTTTTAGGACAAGCATGGTATCCTTCTGGTTGAGTACTTGGCAAAAAATGAAACAATAAATGCGAAGGCCTATGTGAAGACACAGAGAAAACTTGCACAGTGTATATGGACCAAACGGATAATATTGAAAAACAATCAAGTGTTGCTTCAGCATGATAATGCTCACCTGCATATTGCTAAACCAGTGCCAGCAGACATTGCAAAACAGGGGTGGACCATTCTTCCGCACCCTGCTTATAATCCGGACTTGGCACCTTCTGATTTTCATGTTTTCGGTCCCTTGAAGGATAGTCTTTGTGGCCACCACGATGAGAGCATGGTTGATCTGAGAGTGGCTGTAACGTCAATGGATTTGAAACACCCCTGCTGATTTCTTCGCTACCAGAATTAATCAACTTGTTCATCCGTGGAGAAATGCATAGTGCTGAATGGAGAATACGTGGAAAAGTGACTTTAGACTGTCTATACCACTGTATTACATATGGGAGTATCATATTTATGCATCCTGTATTTTTATTTCTCTCCTGTAATCAATGAGAATTAAAAATTCAAATACTTATTTGGACACCCCTCGTAAAAGAAAAGTCTGAATCCAATAGAATTTAAAGTGCCAGTGCCATGTAAGCATCAGAAAAGAAATAAAAAATAAAAAAGGTTTGTTTTCTTTGACTTTACTGAATTCACAGCTGAAGAATCTTTTTTTCTTTTTTTTTTTTTTTACGTAGATATGTTGATGAAAACTGGCAGCAAAACTTTAACATTTATAGGTGCATGTTCATTCCTGATGTTTGTCAAAACTACTGGAAACAATTTTTACACACATCTTGTTTCTAGAATGCTTTTCATGCCCATCAATGAAAATGGGATCTGGTAAAATATAAAAGCGCAGTGATTACCTCCATGAAACTTCTTGAAATCAGAGAATTTGAAAACTACAATAAATCACAATTGTGTTTTTAAAATCTCATGCTCGTTTCTTGTTTCACATACTATCAGAGTTTGAAATTGTTCTCAAAATAAATGCACTCTTTTATGATTTTTCTCCTCATTAGAAGAAAAAAAATGAATGGATTTTCTTTGAGACGTGGACTAAAAAGATACAATTTGAAAATTTAGTTAATCTGAAGAGCATGGTAAATCTTTACAGTTTTTATTTTGTTTGCTGTTCCTCTTTTTCTCACTCACTCACTCACTCACTCACCCACTCACACTCACACACACACACACACGGAAATCAGCTGATTTAAGGGCTTCTCTCAGTCAGATCAATACACAGTGCTTTAAGTGTGATACTGAATGCTTTTTTGTAAATTTTATTTTTTCAAATACAGCACTTGCTAATAATTACTATTACATTAGTTTAAGATTGTTTATGGGTGGCTGAGATTTTGGGTACGTAATGATTGGTCGACAGTAACGATTGGTCGACAGCAACGATTGGTCGATATAACGATTAGTTGACATTAGTCAACATAAAATAATCAACGGAACCTGGAAAAAAAAAAAATTGAATAAGTGCAAACAGTTTGGCGGTAAATTGCCCAACTGGAAAATTGCCACACACAGAAAAACTGCCTCACCGGAAAATTGCTACAATTGCTACATGGTTTTCATTAAGAGGACGAGCACAAATCGCCGTTCGTCCGAGAAACACTTTGAATGTGTGGCAATTTTCCAAGTTATGTGTGGCAGTTTCCCCAAGGTGCCTATACCTAAAAGTGCCCCGGGGCCCTTTCGGAAATAACATTGTTCAGAAGGCCCTCTATATAGATTTCACTTAGAGTACAAAAGATGACATGGGGGCCTATTTGGAAATAATATGTTATAACGCTGTACGTTCTGAGGACTACATTCTAAAAGATATTATTTCCAAAAAGGAGCGTTACGTTTTGTGAGGTCAGTAGTTCTGAGAGGTACTGCTGTGAATGTAAACCATAATCCTCTGAACCAATGGTTATCTCGACCAATCGTTGTGTCGACCAGTCGCTACGGTCGACTGATCGTTATGTCGACCAATCGTGCTGTCGACCAATCGTTACTGTCGACTGATCGTTATGTCAACGAATCGTGCGACACCAGAGATTTTCCTGGTGGTTTCCAGTTCAACAGGGAAAAGGCTTGTAGTATCATACACGTATGTATATTGTATGAAGTTTCTTCAGGCATACACACAACAAATGAATTAGGTCAAATTTATATGCATACACACAGAAGCAGTTCCTTCAGCCTGCATGACTGTTCATTTAGTGGCAGATATGTGTATAACGCATAAAATGCCCCACTCGTATTTTGAGAATGACATCTACAAGAAAAGGTCATAATGCATATGGAAGTCTTTCAAAAACCAGCTACATGCAACCTGTAAAAGGAAAGAAAAGTTCAATTTCAATTAGCCTTGTGCTAAAGGGCTTCACTCTCCCCAAAGCTGAAATTATTGATAGGACTCAGAGTGTGGGGTTACACATATCAGCAGATTTTATATTATGGGCAAAACAGATTTTTAAAAATTCCAATTCACAGTTCTCTGACATTTAGCATTGCAATAAGGAATTAATGAAGTGCCTAGGAATTTCATCCAAATAATCATTACTAGTTTTTTTCTGATCAGTTTAAAACATCAAAAGAATTTCAAAAACTTAATGGAACATACACATCCACCCACAAATCAAATATAGTAAAATAATATGAGAAATGGATAGGGATGATGTTTACACTTCATAATGAGTTCAGTAAAAAGCGTCTGAGGGGATGCAAGAGTTTGTCAGTTTCATAGAGTTATTTGAAGGTCACAAAGGTTGCACAAAAATTTGCAATGTACATGGAAAATACAATCAATAAAACATATTAGATAAGAAACCTATTACTTTTGGTATTAATGAAATGTTATTCCAGAAAAATTATGCAAACATTTCTTGAAAAACAAACAAACAAAAACAAAGCAGAAAAAAACTAACTAAATTATACAAAGGAAGTATGTAACAATTTCCTCAAAATGTTAAATGAGAATAATAGAAATAGAAAATTATGACTACAAAGCACATTCAAAAACTTTCTTTTAACATAAATTACAGAATTACTGCTTAAAAAAATAAAATCCCATTCAGCCTTTTGAAAAACGAGAGGCTTTCCCAAGATAAGCTCTGTTCATTTTGTCATTGTATATAATTATATCTTGAAGTTCAGGTCCAAGAGCCAAATTTTCAGTTAGGAATTTTGACTAATGAAAAGGATATACATTTTTTTAAAAGGAAACAGAATATAACAAGTACAAATTTCAGGATTATCTTATTGCAATGATACTAGACCAAATATCTTATGAGGGAAAAAAAAATTGCAATTTGAATGAAATTGGCCACGACAGATTTAAGAGGCAGAGGCACAAAGAACTTAAATTTCAGTGGCTAATTGTACAGTATTTTTTATTTGCCAGAGGGGGAGGGATTGAGATGGATAAATGCAAAATCCATCTAAATGGTACAGAGATATACCAGGTGAACGAATTTGTATATTCAGGAAGCATTATCTGACAAAGAAAACACATTAGATGATGCAATGTAGGTGAGTGAATTCCTCCTTGAAAGCCATAGATGCCTTAAGAGGACTTCACAGAACTGATGGGTTCTTGAAAAAGTCTTGAATGGCTGTGTATAAAAATGTACTTGTTCCTACTCTGATGTATGGCAGTGAAATCTGGGTACTGCAAAAGAGACATATGAGTTGTTTGTCTGCTGGAGAGATATGCATTACTTATGAGGGTTTGTGGCAAGGCACATTCTCATTATGTGAGGAAAGAAGACATGTTGTAGATGTATAATGTGAAGCAAAATGTTAGTAGTAAGGTGGAGACAAAAACTGAGGTGGTTGGCCATGTTGAAAGAATAAGTAGTGAGATCAGTGATGGAAAGTTGCAAAATCATTTTTGGAGCAGGTGGCAAAAAATGTTTTGGAACTAGAAGTACCCTACTCAAATTTAAAACATCTTGCATTGAAATACACATACACACATGCAAAGATTTCAGTTTTCAAATATATCAAAAAATTTGTAAACATAGCAGGATTCTATTATTAATCATTTATTTTACAAAAAAATGTTTAATTTTATGCTGCTTTTCTCAATATTTAATTGCTTCTATATTTTTTCTACTTTTTTAAGATAGTTAGCAATGTTTTGTTTCTTTTAATAGTACCTGTCCACTTTCTATTGCACTCAAGTATCTTTTTTTATGCCCCATTCAATGTTCATCTCAGCATTGTTTAACATTTTATAAGAGGAATCCAACTGCTGCTGCAAAAGTTCAGCTTCTTCCTGTTTCAAATCACCTTGTGAACATTCAATTTCTTCTTCTTTTTTACGCTTATTTTGCTGCATTTTTCCAGCACTAATTCGCTCTTGATATTTTTACCAGGGTTCTTTATAAGCTGTCAGAAGTTTTTTGGTTACATTAATTTTACTCACATCTCCATTTAGTCTTTTGACATGATCTTCATGCTTCTTGCTCTCCGCATGATGCTTACATTCATCGCTGCCGCCATGCGCTAGGCTAAAATCGCAGCCACATGGCTTACAAAACGTGATTCAGCCAAACTTTAGATGCTTCATAAAAAGGCCATTCTTTAATATATATATCATGGTACACTTGACAATAAGTTTTATCTGATTTTGTTCTTTTTGTTGTCATAGCTGTTTCACTACTACGTTTCATTTAATTTTTAATCTAAATTAACCCTTTCCACTTGAATAACGTTTCACCCAGACTCACCCAGAACTCGTCCCCAACCCCCCATTGAATCATTGAATAGGTTGGGTGTCACTCCGACCTATTCGATGAAAAAGAAATGTTTCGCGTGAGCCGACATGCAAGCTATAGAGGTGTCATCGGTGTGCCGAGTGCGTTATTAGGCGATTTCATAATGTCGGGTGTCACCTGACAGTCGATTGGAAAGGGTTAAAACATTTGCGCCAAAATTTTTACAAGCACAAAGCTGCATGTAATCAATGTAAAGAGTTTGCAAAAGGCACTGAGCTGAGCTCCCTCACAGCTTTGGTGCACGGAAATCTCAAATGGCTGTACGGGAAATCACGTGACAAAACTCTGAATCCGTTGGCAGGGGAAGTCAGAGCATGGAAGGCATATAGAGACTATCTGAAAAGTGCGTTTTTTCAACCCAAAGACGGTAAAAAAATAGAAAACTGCGTGCAGGAATCTTGTGTGGGCTTTTCCGTAGTTTTTTGGGTGACTTCTGTAAAACCGTAAGATGGAGCGAAAATCCGTACAAACTATGAACAATCTGTAAAAGTTGGCATCTCTGAATACCTATGAATCCTTTAGAAACAGAACCATTGTATCCTGCCATGGGATAGCCATTTTCAGTCGTCCTCCACATCAACGAAGTAGCTAAAGACTGACCTTCTGTACTTACGTAATCGGGCACTTCGCCCGGAACGAAATAACTGTGCCATCCCAAAGAGCAGGGAACAACATATAAACAATCGCAATTGCACAACACTCCGAAAGAGCACCAAACCATCTGTAAACAATCTTCATCGGAATTCCATAACGTACAGCATCATTTCTACTACATACCACATGATTACAAAACTCCTCCTCCATAAGGTCCAGCTACATCGCAAAACCTATTCATTTCCTTATGCCGAAAGAACAACAAATTAGAAGGTAGGTGAAAAACATTTTGTAATGTTGGGATTGCGGTACATGTTGATTAAGCGTCATTATACGGTTAACCAAATTACGCGTAGACCTTAAAAAAGTGCCATTCAATTCGCTGTCTAAAATGGCATTTTTTTCCACGAAAATGTTTTTTCCCTGCTTGGCCGGCTTTGCTGTGGATTGCCGTTTTGGAGCAAATGTGTTTTTTTTTTTTTTTGTAATTTGTAGTAGTTTGGCGCAATATAACGAAATTGGTGCAGTTCGGCGCCAACTTTCCATCACTGTGAGATGCTTACTATGAGTAAGAGAATTTATTCAGCCCAAGTAACAGGAAAGGAAGATGGAGAAGGCCAAAGAAATCATGGGAGACCAGATTCTGGAATGTCTGCATGAGAAAAAGATTATGGGTATGATGTAGAAAAGTATAGTGTGAAACATGTGATGAATGTCAGTGAAGCTCAAGTTGTGCACCAAGATTGCTGCAAATAAAGTTGTTGGATGCATCAACAAGCAATAGGCAAAATCTAGCACCATCAGTTTGAAACTTTAATCTGGAAGATAAGCTTTCTTTCTCGAGTTAACCCTTGAATCTCAGAGAATAGCTTACAGATATGATGCATTTTTAAAAAAATGTCAATATTTAAAAACTAGGCACATATAGTGGAACCATTGTTAATGAACACCTCCTAACAATGGCAAGATTTCATTTGTACAGAGCAGCTGCCATACGACTAACATTAACAATAACCTCCAAACATCAAAAACTTCTTAACAGCGACCAATGGACACCCTAGTCTGGCCCAAAAGAGATCTAATGGTCACTCTGTCCTTTATAATTTTATGCAGCTTCTTTGGTACTTCAGCAAAAGGGATAAGATAGGAATCAAGAATGCTACTGTGCCTTGAGCTCGATGAGTTGTATCATGGTGAGTACAATGGTATGTTTAACTGAAAAGAAAGGAGTTAAAGCTTAGTTTGAAGTGAGGTGAACTCCAGCTCCTGTGTAGGTTTCAGTTGCAACCTGGGGAGAGTGTTGCTGGTGTGTTAAATGCTTTCCATTGGTGGCAGTGAGGTATATTTTTGATTGGTCCCTGTGGGTTCTGTTTCTATTTTTTGGCACACAGCTAGCTAACTCTGCAGTTCCACTTCACTCTCTAGCATTCCCCCCTTTCCATTAGCATACCCTAAACTTAGCCTCCTAGCTTGATATTTCTAAAGGTAAGTCTGAAACAATGGGGAAGACACCACTTCCTAAAAATCCTCAACACCATGATTTGATTTTAAAATATTGTATTGAGTTTCATTAAGCATTCTACCATTGGAGAAAGCTCCAAAACCATTTATTCTGTGTGTGTGTGCATGCACGCGCTTAAGCTTTAAACAATTATTCTCCTTTTGCACCAAAGCAACGGACTAGTAATGTTAACTGTGGCCTAACCTCCCAATAATGATCACTTTTCCCCAGTCTGAGCAGTGACCGTTATTCGAAGGTTTCACTGTATATATTTTTAATATATTGATTTATTTTTTTAATTATGTAATAAATGTGGAGGGGCTTAAGAAACAATATTTCTGTTTTAGTTTCTATTATTCCCATATTACAATATGAGTAGGTAAATAGAAATACCTGAAACATAAAAAAAGATACATCAATATTAAAAGCTATAAGAGAAGTGTCAAGATAAACATGGCAAAAATGCACTTTACGTATAGAATAAAAAATTCAATAGTACATATTTAAAAAAAACATGAATATAGTAAGGCCAAACACGAAAAAAGAATTACACGGTTAAAGTGAACAGGAAACACAGACACACCACAACATTTTTTTAAAAACCTGGGAAAGCTCAAGTACTCTGAGCTTACCTGTTTATTGAGAAGAGGGTGTTGCAGAATGGTAAATAATAAAGTAATGCCATCATCAAAACTTTGTTGCCCAAGAAATTTCACTAACAAATCTGCAATGAAAAGAAAATTATGACTTTAGCACTGCAACTTTCAAGGCATTTTGTAGTGTGCTGTAACTTCTGTGAGTGTAAAATAACTTCGTCAGTATTAAAGAGGATAACAACCACAGAAACAAAATAAAAGTATGTACTGCGATGAAAAATACTCAAAGTAATGAAAACTCTTTGTGCAATGATTTATTCACAAAGGTAAAAGAAATGAAATCCTTAAAATAAGTTACAATCACATTTTAAAACCTGAAAATGTTTCAATGATGATATTTATCCACATGTCACAGCAGCATTGTGATCATCCACCCTATCCCCTTATTTAGCAATACAAAGTTACATCCTATTAAGTGATCTCCAACTTTTATGGAAAACAAAGTTTATGAAAATACACTGAGTACAGAGTTTTTGAAGTGAAAATTTCACTCAATAAACATTACATTCTAAAGTTGAAAAAAAAAAAAAAAGATTTGAAATAAAATGAATGGATGGCATGAAAGCAATTATCTAGCAGGTATGCAATCATCTGAAATCAATTACCAGTAAACAACATGAATTTTTTCAGTCTGTTTTTGTAACACATCACATAATGACCAGATTTCATTTTGTACAATAAAAGTCAGTGGCTGTTACACTACAAAAACACAAAAACAAAAAACCATCAGTATATAAATTAGAAGAAATTATCCCATTCTTATGTAGGCCAAATGTTTGGTAGAAATTTAACTAGAGCTTTTGTCCTGCAATTTTGCTGCTAAATACTTCTAATGGAATTCCTTATTTCCAACACTGTTTGTTTATATATTTATTTTTGACACTAGATTATTTCATTCATTGTTTCTGTGATTCTGAAGAGAGTGTGTTAAAAGTGGGAAGAATTTTACAAATAATGGGAAGACAACAGCAGAGTTATTCCTTGCTTGGTGAGTGAGGCTAACCAAACTGAAGTCTCAAAGGCAAAACACACCCATACTACAAATTTTGGTGACAGAGGTATCTCACATACAAAATAAAAACACTAAGCCATATTAAATAACAAGGGAGGGAAGGGATTTGGGATTCATGTATTGTCAGATCCTGTTAGAACAAACTTCATGGGACCACCAAATCATTTTGCTATAATGAAATTTTATAAAAAACAGAATTTGACATTTTACCAAACAATTTCAATCTACATGAGCATTTATACTGAAAATTTCAAATAAAAAATTTTAATCTACGAAATTTTGCTTCTTGTAAAGTAAAAATAACAGAAATGTATGTAATAAAATTGTCAAATCAAAACTTTACTAGTCACTGTTATTTTCACATTTCTGACTAGAAAATCAGTGATTTTTTTTAATAAAGCAATTTTCAACTGCAGATTTAAAAAAATATTCCACAAAGAATGCATAAGGAAAAAGATATCTCCTAAGAATGCATATGGAAGAAAGGAATGTTCATTTGTGATGACACAAATTGGTCAATTTTCCCAATCACGAAAGTGCTTCTGAAGCAACTAAACATTCGTTAAAGAGGTCACAGCATCACCATCTTCACAGTTTTTAATACTTCCTTCATTTTCATTATCATTTATTGAGGGGGCGGTATCCAGATCTGTCACTTCATGAGAAGTAAATGCATTCTCATCTGCATACAAAAGATCTTCCAGCTGCATGCCATTAGGCCAGAAATAGACTTAATAACTGATTTTCACAATGCTTCCACAATTTTTTATTTCCATGATTTTTCTGCCACTGCAATTTTTCTTCTAGAAGAACAAATGCTCCTTTTTGGGCTGTAGCTGGAAATATATCCCTGCCTTATCAGCATCAGACACATCATACAGATTGTACGAGCTTATAAAAGCAGCCACTTCTCCTCTACATTAATTTATTCATGCTTTTCAAAAGCACAGCATTCTGCTTGAACAAAGATTGTTTTGGCAATGCGACCACACCATTCCTTGAAAGCTGTCCAGCACTGGCCTGAAAGTCACCACAGCCAAGAGCATTGAAAGAGTGCAGTTTTTCATACAGATTAATGGTTCACTAACTGGCACTCTCCAGGAATGGATGTCTTAACACTGAACCGACACCTTGAAATTTCATCAGTCATATTCTCTTTTCTTCTGGTTAAATAA
The DNA here is from genome assembly GCA_039090855.1 of Macrothele yani. Taxonomy (NCBI): domain Eukaryota; kingdom Metazoa; phylum Arthropoda; class Arachnida; order Araneae; family Macrothelidae; genus Macrothele; species Macrothele yani. Next base: position 29,574,688 of record CM077013.1, on the reverse strand, counting down.
CTGGCTAATGGCTTTTGCAATTGGTGTTCAGTTTCTTCTCAATCTGTTAAGAAAAGTCAATAGTATTGTTGGACTGATGCCATATTTTTTAACAACAGCACCCTTTCACTGATCTACTTCATCAATGATTACCGTATTTTTCGGCTGATAAGTAGACCTGAAAAATAAGTTGAATGGAAAAGTTGACCACCAAATGTTTAAAATAATTACCTCTATAAGACCCATAAAATAGTTATTTCTACAGTAAACTATGAATAGAGGTGCCATAAATTCATTTACAACTAAGTTGAATGGGTTAAATTTCTCAATTTAATTATCTTCATTCATGAATATACTGTATTATCAAAAGTATTTGGACACTACCAAATATTTGCGTAAGTGGAAAGAATGGTTGCACAGGAGGGTGCTTTTTTAATACTCATGTATATGTGTGAGTGGGGAGGTACATATATAAAGCTGAGATGTTCTGTCATGTTATCAGTAACTTTGAAGCAGATATATCACGTGGACATGAACTTTCCGAGTTCCAGCATGGGCTGGTCAAGGATGTCATTTCAGTAACATTTCTATATGGAGCATTGCAGCTAAACTAAACATACCAAAATCAACTCAGGCACGTGATTGCCTAAGCATCCAATTAACTGAAAACACCAAAAGCTGTTCTGAGATACACATAAAAAAACCGAACGTGACAAGCGCAAAAATTATCGCTAATTTTGTTTTATATATATGCAAAAATAGCAATACTAAACTATTAAAGAGATTTACTTACCCGTCTATATTTTTAAGTGCAAATTTCCTTGCTAACATTAAGATTTAATAAAGGTATGTATCATTTCCTATTTTTCCCCGCACAATATCTCATTTATTAAATCAACTTTTAAATTAATTGATAATATTTAGTAGCAACAAATGTACTTTTTCAAGAATGTGGATGGGTGAGGGCATATCTAGTGCTGTGCCTAAAGCCTGATTCTGTGTAAATCAGGGCCTTGATCCCATCCCGGTGCCATGCATTCTTTCTTCCACTTACCTTTCAAACAAGCAAAACAAATTCCCCCTCTTCAGAAAAAAAAATAAATAAATAACAATAAGAAACAAACAAAGACCCACACAACCAGCGACGCCTAATGCATGTCTATATTACATCCACCTGGTGCAGTAGACGTCATGGTATACAATATAGACGTCCAGTGGACATTTATGTATAAACATCCATTAGACATGTATAGATGTCCAATGGATGTACTTATAAGGGACCAATTCTGGAGCTACCACATTTGGACATCCATTGGATGTCATTCATAGGATTAGACGTCCTTTATGGATGGATTGTGGAGCTATTCGCGCATGCGCACCTTAAATATCAATAAAGTACAAGAGCATTGAGCCAAGCGGAATAGAAGTTTGAAGTTAATAACAATTTAAAGTTGTCACAGGTTAGCACTAAGTCAGGTGTTATCTTTTTTATTTTTGCTTATTTTTTGTTTTTCTAAGTGTATTTGTGGTTGTGTTTAAAGTTGGCAGGAAGCAGTTCTGTACAACCTGCCACGTGCTCTGATTATAGAATTCTAATGAATTCAAATCTTATAAGATTTCATACATTATTAAGGTGATACAGTTGGTTGCAGCAGCCTTGGTGATGTAATCTATAAATATCATGATTTTTTAATACTCATGTATGTATATTATAAAATTTTTTCTGAAATTCACGAACCATTTTTTGCGATTCCTTTCTTAAATTAACGAAGCATATTTCTGATGCAACCTTTTCCGTGAAATGAGGGGGCATACATAAACATCATATAGCTAATTTTGATTAACTACTAAATTAGCTATATGATGTTTATGTATGTCTGAGGTCTTTTAAGACAAATGTTATTATAGCTATCAAGAGTAAATTTCATACATAGGAGTTTTCTGAAATACTATGAAGCAGTGCATTTGCCTTTTACTTAAAGATAATGGAAGTCATTATCAGTTTAAAAAGATCTCCAGTTCCAAAGCATTCTGTTATTTCGAAAAAAAAAAAATCAAGGTGAAAAAATACGTAATTTGTACTAAATCCTCCTACAGAAAAAAGTAAAATTATTACAAACATATTCAGAAAAATAATAAGGCCCAACAGAAAATAAAATGAACTCACCCACATGAATAACAACTAAATAAACAAATAGGCATCATGAAATTAGTATTGTACCTTGCACGCGAGCGGTGTTAACAGGAATTTGTGGCTCTGTGGTAAGACACCTGCTTCACAATCGCAAGGTCCCTGGTTCAAATCCCACTGGAGCAAGTGAGGAAGGTTTCGTTGTGTCAGACTGGTATGGTAGACTGTGGAATTTCCCGTGAATTCACGCCACTTATTATTATTTTTTTTTACAGTGTAGCACACATGACGTGTGATGGACGTATCTGGACTCAGGTCCATTTAACGTCCATTTAGCATCTATAGGTAACATCTACATTATGTGGATTAAACGTAATCTGGTAAGACATTGGGCAGCCATTGGTTCTCGCGATTATGTTTAACGTAATCTGGACTTTCATGGATGTCCATGAAAGTTCCATACATAACATGGTGAACATAAAACGTACGTCTATTAGATGTGATTGTGTTGTGTGGGGAGCCACATCACGAACTTTGTTCACAGACTTTCGGCCGACGAAATCCCGACCTGGTGCTGTGCATTCTTTCCACTTAGTTTTCAAACAAGTAAAACAAATTCCAGCTCCTGGGGTGGGGAGAAAATAAACAAAGAGCTGAGTCATAAACTTTGTTCAGAGGCTTCGGGCCGACGTAATACCGAGCCACGGCGGAAGCTCGATGGGCTGACGTAGTACCGGGCCACGGCGAAAGAAGCACGACGGGCCGACGTAATACCGGGCCACTGTGAAAGAAGCACGCCAGGGCTGGCACCGTGGTTTCTTTTCACTTATCTTTCAAAAAGCAAAAATAAGTCCTCCTCCTCGGAAAAGAAAGAAAGAAAAGAAACAAAGAGCTGCGTCACGAACTTTGTTCAGAGGCTTCGGGCCGATGTAATCCCGGTGCTGTGCATTCTTTCGACTTTGCTTTTAAACAAGCAAAACAAATTCCTCTTCCTCTGAAAGGAAAAAAAAAAAAGAAACAAACAAAGAGCCGCACCACGGACTTTGTTCAGACTTCAGGCAGACGAAATCCCGACCCGGCACTATGCTTTCTTACCACTTAGCTTCCAAACAAGAAAAACAAATTCCTCCTCCTTGGAAAGAAAAAAAGAAAAGAAACAAAGAGCTGCATCACGAACTCAGTGATGGAAAGTTGCAAAATCATTTTTGAAGCAGCAAAATGCATTTTTGGAGCAGGTAAAATACATTTTTTGGAGCAACAAAATGTATTTTTGGAGCAGGTGAAATACACTTTTGGAGTAGTTGAAGTACATTTTTGGAGCAGATAAAATACATTTTTGGCATAAGAAAACATTTTTTTGGAGCAGGTAAAATATTAGTAGATAGAACAAACTCTTAAGCAAAATATGTTTTGGAACTAGATGCACCCAATTCAAATTTAAAACATCTTGCATTGAAATACACATATGCAAAGATTTTAGTTTTCAAATAGAATTTGTAATCATAGCAGGATTCCATAATTAATCAGTTATTTTACAAAAAATGTTTATTTTTTAAATTTTTTGCTGCTTTACTCAATATTTAATTGCTCACTTCTATTTTTTTTTCTAATTTTTTAAGATAGTTAGTAACATTTTGCTTTGCTTCTTTTCATAGTACCTGCCCACTTTCTACTGCACTCATGTCTTTTTTTATACTACATTCAATGCTCATCTTAGCATTCTTTAACATTTTATGAGAGGAATCCAGCTGCTGCAAAAGTTCAGCTTCTTCCCATTTCAAATCACCTTGTGAACATTCAATCTCTTCTCTTTTTTGCTATCTAGCACTAATCTGCTCTTGATATTTTTTCCAGGATTCTTTATAAGCTGTCAGAAGTTTTTTGGTTACATTAATTTTACTCTTGACATGATCTTTGTGCCTCTTGCTCTCTGCATGATGCCAACAATTATCGCGGCCGCTGTGCGCTAGACCAAAATTGCAGCCACATGGCTTACAAAACATAATTCGGCAAAACTTTTATAGGTGCTTCATAAAAAGACCATTCTTTTCATTTCGTTTTAATCTAAATTAACCATTTCCACTTGAATAACTTTTAACCCATGCTCACCCAGCACTATTTCGTTTCTTTCTGCAGAAGAGGCCACAACTCAGCAGTGAAAGCTCAGCTTTGGCTCGCCACCCCTGACATACAGGGTATAGAGGCATCATCGGCATGGCGGGTGACACCCGACCTATTCGGCAAAAAAGAAATGTCTCGAGAGTGTTGACATGCGAGCTAAACAGGCGTCATCGGCATGGAAGGTGACACATGACATGCACGATATCCCGCGAAAAAGAAATGTCTTGGAAGGTGACACATGACACGCGCAATATCTCGCTAGAAAGAAATGTCTCGGAAGGTGACATATGACAAGCGCGATATCCCACGAAAAAGAAATGTCTCGGAAGGTGACACATGACACGTGTGATATCCCACGAAAAAGAAATGTCTTGGAAGCCCTGACACACGAGCTATCTTAAGAGGCATCATGGGCATGGCGTATGACACCAGATACGCAAGCTATTCGGCGAAAAGAAATGTCTCGCGAGTGCCGACATGCAAGCTATAGAGGCGTCATTGGCATGGAGGGTGACATTCGACACGTGAGCTATTCGGCAAAAAAGAAATGTCTTGCGAGTGCCACCATGCAAGCTATAGAGGTGTCATTGGCATGGAGTGACATCCGACATGCAAGATATTCGGCCCAAAAGAAATATCTCAAGCCCCGACATGCGAGCCATAGAGCCGTCGTGGATAACACGCGACACGCCAGATATTCGGCAAAAACGAAATTCCTCGCGAGTGATGCAAGGCAAGCTACAGGGCGACATCAGCATGGCGGGTGACACCCGACACTCACACGGCGATGACGTTTCTTTTTCTCTATTCGGTGAAAAAGAAATGTCTCGCAAGCCCCGACATGCGAGCTATAGGGGCGTCATTGGTGTGCCGAGTGACACCCGCCCTATTTGACAAAAAGTCTCGCGGGCGCCGACATGCAAGCTACAGAGGCGCCATCGGCGTGCCGCGCGTGCTGTTCGCCGATTTCGTAATTTCGGATGACACCCAACAGTCGAGTGGAAAGGGTTAAAACATTTACACCGAAATTTTTACAAGCATAAAACCATATGTAATCAATGTAAAGAGTTTGCAAAAGGCGCTGAGCTGAGCTCCCTATCAGCTTTTGCGCACGGCCCTCTCAAATGGCTGCATGGGGAATCACGTGACAAAATTCCGAATCCGTTGGCAGAGGAAGTCAGAACATGGAAGGCATATAGAGACTATCTGTAAAGTGCATTTTTTCAACCCAAAGACGGTAAAAAATAGAAAACTGTGTGCAGGGGGCTTTTCAGTAGTTTTTTGAGCGACTTCCGTAAAACCGTAAGATGGAGTGAAAATCCGTACAAACTGCGAACAATCTGTAAAAGTTGGCATCTCCGAATACCTATGAATCCTTTAAAAACAGAACCATTGTAACCTGCCACGGGAGAGCCATTTTCAGTCGTCCTCCACATCAACGAAATAGCTAATGATTGACCTTCTGTATTTATGTAATCGGGCACCTCGCCCGGAATGAAATAATTGCGTCATCCCAAAGAGCAGAGAATGACATATAAACAATCGCAATTGCACAACACTCCGAAAGAGCACCAAACCATCTATAAACAATCTCCATCGGGATTCCATAACACACAGCATCGTTTCTGCTACATACCACGTGATTACAAAACTCCTCCTCCATAAGGTCTACCTACACGCGAAACCTATTAGTCAATTATGCCGAAAAAACAACGAATTAAAATTGGCATTACGTGTTGATTAAGCATCATTATACATTTAACCAAATCACGCGTAGACCTAAAAAAAAAAAAAAAGCGTCATTCGTTTCGCCATTTAAAACTGCTTTTTTTGCTGTGAAAATATTTTTTTCGCTCAGCAGTTTTTGCTGTGAATTACCGTTTTGGTGCAGCTGGGCGCAAATATTAATTTTGTTCATAATTTGTAGTAGTTTGGCGCAAGATAATTAAATTGGCACAAACTTTCCATCACTGCGAACTTTGTTCAGAGATTTCGGGCCGATGTAGTCCCAGCCGGCACCGTGCATGCTTTCTTTCCACTCAGCTTTCAAATAAGCAAAACAAATCCTACTCCTCAGAGGGGGAACAAAGAGCTGCATCACAAACTTTGTTCAGAGGCTTTTAAATTGATTAATTGCAAAACCAATAAAACATTCTTAATAATTAACAGCGAAAACTTGAATTGCCGTAATTTTTCGTTACTCTCCCGCAATTCCGTAATCCCAGAGGGAATCTGTAATGGTTCGCATGTCTGGACGCGTATGACACTTTCGACCGCCAGTGAAAGAGAAGGTTCATAAAGTAAAAGTCCAATCACACGTGAACAGAACTTTCCTTTCTCGTTGATCTTTTGGCAGCTGCGTACGATGGCTCAAGGCTCCGCTTAGTCTTTTAACGGATTTTGCCCCCAGCGAATAAATAAAACAAACAAGCAGTAGAAAGGACGGAGGTGAATTGAAACAGCGGAGTGTTCCCCGAACAAAATCGGTTTCGAGCACACCGAGACGTTTGCAGTGACGTCACCCGCAGCAGCAGCAGCGCCAGCCTGGAGCTGCCAATCAGCCGCGCAGCAGCAGAAAGAGTACACCTTACGACTGAAATATTGTCACCTACCTAACGAATATTTCTCTCTTGACCCGATTTTTTTTTTGCAACATGTCAACAATCAAACTTTTGTCAAAAGCCTGAGATCGCAAATAAATGACAAGTTTAGTGGATTTCCATTTTTTCTAAAAAGTAAATTCACAGAATTCCGCTAATTAGTGGATGAATCACATGCCTGTCGACTGTAAATGATGTCATAAAGAGGTGGAAGAGGGCAGAACAACTACAGCATAAAAAAAAAACATTCTGGAAGATTGCACAATCTTACAGTAGAGACATAAGAAATGTTGAGGAATCCCATTCTTCCTCTGCCGTTTTTATCGCTGCTGAAATAGAAAATGCTCGTAATGGCTTGGTTAGTACCAGAACTATCTGCAGAGAGTTGCACAGTGTGTTTTATTATGGTAGACCAACAGCACACAAGGCATACACCACTAGTGAGAATGCAAAGCACCATTATGTGTTTCCGTCATTCCTGGACTGTGGGCGACTGGAAAACTGTTCTTTTGAGTTATGAGTCATGCTTTTAACTCTTCCAATCTGATTGGTGTGTTTGGATTTGGTGACAGCTCAGCGAATGATTCTTGATGGACTGTGTTCTTCTAGCTGCTAAGTTTGGTGGAGGCTCCGTCATGGTATGGAGCTGTTTTTCATGGATGGGACCATCCACAAACTCTAAAGTGTACCTCAACGTTCTGCTTAGTTCTGCCCTGCTAACAATATGGCAATATTATGGAAATGACCTTTGTCTCTTCCAACATGATTCAGCTCCCTGCCACACTGCACGGTGTGTGCAGGACTGATTTCTTGAAAATGAGGTGGGATTGTAAGAATGGCCTGCTCAGAGTCCTGATCTTAATCCCATAGAACACTTCTGGGATGAACTGGAGCAATGGATATGCATACCTGCCAACATTGGCAAGAGCCTTGTCAGTAGTAAATACTATTATTGCAAGGTATACATAGACACTCTTTTATGAAAAGACCCCTCTCTTTGCTAAAAAAGAAATATGCATGACAACAAAACGTTACAACAAATAAGGATACTAATGAAACAATCTTAACATGTGCAAAACAGGAAGATGATTTTATTGGCGTGGGCATGATAGGTAAACATTGCTAGATTTAAGTTCAAAACTTCCACCAGTAAAAATCAGTCAGATGCATCCAGAATTCCACAACGCTTGACAGACAGAAAATCCAAGCAAGTGAACGTACAGTGAGCAAACCGCCACTTACCATATGATCATACTGCTTTCTAAAACTGCAGTTTATGTCACATGACGATTATGGGCAAAACACGTAACAATATTAACAAAGAAAGGTGACTTGATCACGCTAGTTACGTTAACTAAAACTTTTACAAAAAGTTCGTAAGTTGGAAGCTTTCGACCTTATCTTAGGTCTTCATCACGCCAATGGAGGACTAAGATTGTTGCCAGATTCTACATTTGAATTTTTCCTATTTTTGTTGCCAAAACTTAGAATTGATCTCCAGATTAACGGAATGTAGAGAGGAGATTCGGAGTTGCAAGTCATTGAGTTGAAAATAATTTCTATGCTTTCACGGTAACGGAGGGCAAAACGATTGTCAAACGAAGCAATTCGTTTTGCTTCGTTCCAGTGGGGAACTGCAGATGTGTCTTCCATTGTCAAAATAGACAAGGCAGTGTTGGGATTGCCTTTCGAAACATCTTTTCTATGTTCTAAAATTCTATGGCTTATGCTCCTGTATGTGCTTCCAATGTATAAGTTATCCCCAGTAGAAGAAGAGATAGGAATGCAGTAAACTCCTGGGAGGTTCAGGCTTTCAACTTTGTCCCTATCCCTTTGTAGAAGTTTCAAGATGTTTGGGGTAGATTTAATGGCAAGATGGTAACCAAAACTTCTAAAAAGAATCTGTAACTTATAAGCATAGGAAGGATGGTAAGGAACAGAACCACAGAATTTCAGGTCTTCTTTCTTGTGAGGAAGGAGGCATTCGATTTTCGAATGGTTTTCATATTTCTTTACGAGGGAGTTGACTGTAACAGCAGGGAAACCATGAGAGAGGGCTATTGTAGAAATTTTGGAGAGTTCTTCTTGAAGAGAGAGTTGGCTGTTGCAAATGATATGAGCCCTGTGGATGTAGGACTTCAATGCTGCAAGCTTGTAGAGATGCAGGGTGCAAGATTTGTAGGGAATGATGTTAGTGGCTGCAGAAGGTTTTCGATAGACGGAACGAGTAATGGAGAGATCAGCGTTTCTGCAGATAGATACATCCAGGAAATCAATTTTGAGATTTACTTCCTTAGATATAGTGAGCTTAATGGAAGGAAATTTTTCTGTAATGGAGTTGATCAGTATCTGTAGCTCAGACTCGGAATGTGGCCAGCTAATGAAAACGTCGTCTACATATCTTAACCATAGGGAAGGTTGAAAAGGGTGTAGAGGAATTATGGAAACTTCAATATGTTGCATGTAGATTTCAGCAAGCAGAGGGGAAAGAGGTGAGCCCATGGGGAGACCAGATTGTTGCCTATACACAATTTTGTTGAAACACAATTTGTTGTTGTTTCACCTGCTCTTCCTATCAATCTTCCACAAACTGTTTCTGTTATAGAATCAGCCATCCACAGAACTGAGACTGTTCAGCAGCCTATCCTTCGTGCCAACGCTGCTGTTATCTTATCCAAGCAAAATTCTGTGCCAATCAAGTACTCTTCTTCTTGTTTAAAAGAATTCAGGTCATTTATTCAAGAAAATGACCTAGCCGTATGCAAAGCAGATAAAGTTGGTTGCCCAGTCATCATTGGTAAAGAAACTCTAAACCAAAAAGTGCTTTCTTTTCTTACATCTGCCAACTGCATCCCTTTACAGTCAGACACCACCAACTCACTCAAAAACTCAGTTGACAGATTAGCTAAGAAAGAAACTCTTCAATCCTTCCTTGGTGATATATCACCCCTCCTTACTTTAGAACTCCCAGGCTCTTCCTGCAAGTGAAACTGCATAAAGCTGGTAACCCCATCAGACCTTTAGTGGAATATTCTTTTTCTCCAGCAGTAAACCTTGAAAAGAGATTGGTCCTCAAATGCAAATCCCTGGCAGCCAACCATCCTCATACAGTTGTCTCTACTTCAAACTTCATCCACAACCTTCCTAATTCCTTTCCTCCTTGTGATAATCTGTATACTCTTGATGTAGAATCTTTGTTTCCCTCTGTACCATATTTTGATTCCTACATGCTCCTCATGAAGAAATTGATTCTTCATTTTGAACCCCCCGGTCCTCTTATCAAAGATCTTTATGATTGTTTCCACACTATTCATCAACATAGTTGTTTTGTTTTCAACAAAATTGCGTATAGGCAACAATCTGGTCTCCCCATGGGCTCACCTCTTTCCCCTCTGCTTGCTGAAATCTACATGCAACATATTGAAGTTTCCATAATTCCTCTACACCCTTTTCAACCTTCCCTATGGTTAAGATATGTAGACGACGTTTTCATTAGCTGGCCACATTCCGAGTCTGAGCTACAGATACTGATCAACTCCATTACAGAAAAATTTCCTTCCATTAAGCTCACTATATCTAAGGAAGTAAATCACAAAATTGATTTCCTGGATGTATCTATCTGCAGAAACGCTGATCTCTCCATTACTCGTTCCGTCTATCGAAAACCTTCTGCAGCCACTAACATCATTCCCTACAAATCTTGCACCCTGCATCTCTACAAGCTTGCAGCATTGAAGTCCTACATCCACAGGGCTCATATCATTTGCAACAGCCAACTCTCTCTTCAAGAAGAACTCTCCAAAATTTCTACAATAGCCCTCTCTCATGGTTTCCCTGCTGTTACAGTCAACTCCCTCGTAAAGAAATATGAAAACCATTCGAAAATCGAATGCCTCCTTCCTCACAAGAAAGAAGACCTGAAATTCTGTGGTTCTGTTCCTTACCATCCTTCCTATGCTTATAAGTTACAGATTCTTTTTAGAAGTTTTGGTTACCATCTTGCCATTAAATCTACCCCAAACATCTTGAAACTTCTACAAAGGGATAGGGACAAAGTTGAAAGCCTGAACCTCCCAGGAGTTTACTGCATTCCTATCTCTTCTTCTACTGGGGATAACTTATACATTGGAAGCACATACAGGAGCATAAGCCATAGAATTTTAGAACATAGAAAAGATGTTTCGAAAGGCAATCCCAACACTGCCTTGTCTATTTTGACAATGGAAGACACATCTGCAGTTCCCCACTGGAACGAAGCAAAACGAATTGCTTCGTTTGACAATCGTTTTGCCCTCCGTTACCGTGAAAGCATAGAAATTATTTTCAACTCAATGACTTGCAACTCCGAATCTCCTCTCTACATTCCGTTAATCTGGAGATCAATTCTAAGTTTTGGCAACAAAAATAGGAAAAATTCAAATGTAGAATCTGGCAACAATCTTAGTCCTCCATTGGCGTGATGAAGACCTAAGATAAGGTCGAAAGCTTCCAACTTACGAACTTTTTGTAAAAGTTTTAGTTAACGTAACTAGCGTGATCAAGTCACCTTTCTTTGCTGCAGTTTATGACAAGATAAGACCAAAGAAGGAAAAAATAACTGAAATTTTTAACAGGGTGAAAAATCAAAACACACAGCAAGAATGCGGACTACTGTCAGTTTGTCTTTTGTTGACTCTGCAGCTACACAGCATCTTTGCTTAATATTTCTTTCTGCTGATATCTTTCTCTCCCTGTTTTTTGTCGCATTTCTTTTTTGTTTTTATGCCCTCTGATAACAATAATTTCATCCGTCATGCTAAAAGAACTTTCAGCCTGAGGACCATGAACTCATGGCATCAAAGCTTCAACTAAGATAAACGGCGTACCTTTGAGAATATTAATACTTTTGAACACTATGCACTAATTTCTACAAATTTTCCAACTTCGTCGCTTCTGTTTTCAAGACCCCCCTCCCCCATCAAGCTTAAATGCAAAAACTTATGAGACAGGGATAACAACTCAGGAGATTGAGAGCATCATGGGGGGAGGGGATGTTGTAATTACAGTAGAAATCTTTACTCTGTCTAAATTTCGGTTTTAGGAAATTTTCCCTATTTTCAAGCTGAAACACAAATATTTATGCACTAAAATGTTATTTATCAATAATAATTGATGGAGGCAACATTGCAAGAAAAATAAATTATGATTACGGAAAAAATCTGAATTCCGTCGATCTTCCATTTTCGAAAGTTTCGTAAAGATGGAATTCGCCCTCCAACAAACATCCCCTCAAAAGTTCTGTTTACTAGTGCATCGATCTTGTAGATGACCAAAATAATAACGAAAGAAGCGGAATTCCTTGAATTTGAGAAAGAATCTTATGACTGAAGATTGCTCGGAAATTTTCGTGGCATCTAACTTCCGTTTTCACAAATTGTTGCCTACAATTTCAAGCTGAAATACAAAAAATTTATGCAATAAAATCATATTTAACAAGAATGCTGGAAACAAATACAACATTGGGAGAAAAAAATTACGATTATGGCAAATTTTTTTACACCGTTTAATTACCTTTTTTGAAACTTTTGAAGCACGAAATACTGTCCTCAGATGGAAAATGACCCACAACCCCACCTCAAATTCTCTTCAGTTTTTCTGTCAATCTTGAGAATGGTGACAAAAAAAAAAAAAAAAAAAGCGGAATTCTGTGAATCCATAAAGAATCTCATTATATCATAAAATAGCAAAATAAAGAAAAATTTAAACAAAGTGAACCTTCGGAGAATCTGTAGTTTCGATAGTGAGTTCTGTAGTCTGACAACTAAATCCGTAGAAACTATGGACATTCTGTAGTAGTTGGCAGGTATGGATATGAAATCAACCACAACGACCATATTTGCAGGATGTTTGGCAAGCCATTCCTGTCGAGACCTACCGAAAATTGGTTAATAGTATGCCTTGATGTGTTGCTGCTGTCATACCACCAAAAGGTGGACTGACAAACTACTAATTGTGATAATACAGCCATTTATCCCAAAACATTGTGGAGGCTGAATATTTTTGATAATATAGTGTAAGTTGATCTTGAGTATAAGACAAGGCTAAAACAAACACAGTTAGCATTTTGAAAAGTCGATCCTGACTATAAGACAAGGTTCAAACAAATACAGTTAGCATTTTGAAATTCTCTAACCACATTTTTAATGTTCCAGTAAATATTAAAAAGAAGAGAAAGTGAGGTAACTTCAGCAATTTTCTTTTCAGCAAAAAGTTGAATTTCATAAGATACATTCTTTTTTATGAATTGATGGCACGTATTGCTATGAATTCAGTAGTGAAATAGTTCTCCCAGGGTTTATAGATGGCAGCACATCAGAACTCACTCCTCTCCTTCCATCTCGAGCAGTTGCTGTTAGCTGCACTGTGTTTTGCAGCGGTATTACTGCCGACATGTTTTGTAGCGATAAGTTGTTTTGATGTATTTTCTTTGCTCAGCACATTAATTTTCTGCACAGTCATCTACTACAAACTCTGTGGTAATGCTTTAGAAGAAACTATAGGAAATGAGAGGAGTGAGTGATGACATGCTGCATCTGTTGGCCAATCTGTAATCACTATATGGAGCTGAGCAGTCTGAATTTAATTTGGAAGGAATGCTTGCAGCATGATCACAAGTGCAATTAACACATGACACGCCACTCCAAATTGATCATGCCAATTTTAATGATGTTTCCGTCAAAGGAAACATCTGTTTCTGTAGCTTTTAAACATGTTCTTAATGAATGGAATATTACATTTCATACAGGTTCTAAATGGTTTCTTACAAACTTAATATTGCATTTTGGGTGCTCAGATCATGAATAAATTTAAGGTACACTATTTTTTTTTATTCATTGATAAATTTCACTGACCAATCAATAGACAAGTGGATGTGACATATAAGTCAAGGCCTAAACTTCTGAAGAAAAAAGTCACTTCTTATAAGCCAAAAAATGTGGTATTATCTTTTCTTTTCAGGAGAATTACTTCCTTTTTGAAAAACTCATTCCAAAAATCAAGCAAGGAACAATGTGAGGAACACAAACAAATAGGTCTAGTTGCCACGGCTCCACATTGTTCCTTTTGTCTCCAAACCAGTTAGTTCAAGCTGCTTTTGACACAATGGGAGGCAGGATGTGACTAGCCTGGGAAGGGTGTTCATTCCATTCAACAAAACAGCATGAGAATCCAAATTCAACATTTTTGCTGGAGTTATAAATATTGTTCTAAATGAATTTTCCTCAAAAGTATGAATCTGTATTTTTGCTGTAATAAAAAATTTGTGAAAATGAATTTTGTTACATTGAAATTAAAAATACATAACATCTATGGGAATTTTGACAGGGCCTATCATAAATAAGATACATCAGTAGTACCACTTTGGAGGAATATTGAGAAAATTACTTCTTTTGTAAATAAAACTACTGAAAATTGAAATGCCTACCTCCTCAAACTGCAATGCTGATAGCCCACAATTTCCCTATCATAGAGCAACAACTATAATGAAGCACTTAAAAACAGAAATCTGGGAACCAGTTTCATTCCAAAGGTTTAAGGGTGATCAAGAAACAAGACTGTGTCAAAAGGCTTCCATGTTGCTAAATTTTTATTTTACCAAAATACCCAAGGTTAACTGGATTGAGTGACTCAAACCGCACTGGCCATGTTTGTGTTCCCAACTCCTTCATCGAAATGGGCCCTTGCATAAAACTGGCACCAGAAATGTCATTTCCATTATTAAACAGAAACACAATTTTCAATCGAGTAATAGAAAGTACAGTAGACTCTTGCTAATCCGGCCTCTCCGTCATTCGGCCTCCTGCTTGCGTGGTTTTGGGTTGCAGAAATCGTATTAATATTCGACCGGAATGAATTACACTCCATACATGTGAAGTTTTCAATTTTAATGTTACATTTTGTTTTGAATTGGCACTAACATTCATGTAATTCAATTTAAAATAAAAGTTGGAAGGATCCTCAAAATAATTAGGAATATTACAAATCCAGCATTTTATCACGCATCGACAGCAAGTGGCGATGCAAAATTAGAAACATTTGCGGCCTACACAAAATACATTGCAATAGGCTTGAAAACCACCAACTATCCCATGGTTTACGCATTCTTGTGAAGTCAAGAGCGTGGCTTATTTTTATGCCATTTGTTGCTACCCAGGCAGCGCTGTGACGGCAAATGTGAAAGGTTTTAGTTTACATTTAGGAGTGTGGGACAAGTGGCCGGCGTGGCGTGGTGGCCTTCAACTATGGCTTCAAAAAGAAAACATGTTACATTAGAATTGCCACAGAAATTGAAAATTTTAGAGAAGTTAAAGTGGGGTTGCTCCCAAAAAGCCATCGCTGCTGAGTAAAACGTTAGACGTGCCACTGTTCATGATATAAAAATGAAAGAAAATTAACTTAGACAGTACGCGAGCCAAATGGACAGTGAGTTGCAAGAACAAAAGGTTATGCGAAAGGGTTAAAATGATCAACCTGATGCAGCCATTTACAGATGGTTGTCGCTCAGGAAGCAAAAAATATGCGGAAGAGTTTTAAAAAAAAAAAAAAGGAGAAGATGATAAAGGAAGAAGAACTAACTCCTGCTGCAGTGTACAATGCTGATGGGACTGGCCTCTTCTTTAAAATGCTCCCTTCAAAAACCCTTGCTGCCAAGAACGAAAAGGAAGCTCGTGGGTATAAACAATAAAAACAATGCATCACATTGATGGCATGTTGTAACGCCGACGGGAGTCATAAACTTCCGCTTCTGGTGATTGGAAAAGCTCAACAGCCACGATGTTTTCAACAGAGCGAGATGAGTACACTACCGGTAGATTATTGTGCTCAAAAGAAGGAGTGGGTGGACTCAGAAAATTTCTTTCGGTGGTTCCATTATAAATTCGTACCAGCTGCGAAGGAAGAACTGAAGAAAAAGAAATTTTCGTTAAAAGCCATCCTCCTAATTGATAACGCTCCCAGTTATCTCTCCGACTTGTCTCCGAAGTCAGGTGATATATGAGCTGTCTTTCTTCCACCCAATGTGACAGCTCTGATCCAACCTATGGACCAGGAAATTATTTTCAACTAAGCGCCACTACTAACATGCGCTTCTTATCTCCCTGTTGGATGAATGTGAAACGATTCCACCGAGGCTATGCTGAAGGCATGGAAAGCGATCAACACGCGTGATGTTGTTTTCCAAAAAGCAGAAGCATTGGACATTGTGGAGAGACTACCATACGAAAGTGTTGGAAAAAAATGTGGTCATCGATTGACACTGAGTTGGAGTCAGCATTGAGTGGCAGTGATGAGCCAGTCAATTCAGAATCACCAATTCCAGATGCTGTGTTCATTGACATGCTCCACAAGCCTCCGGGAGAAGTTGATGAAGAGGATGTTACTAAGTGGCTGAATACGGAAAACTGTAGAGCAGACCAGGCTTTAACAGATGAAGAAATCGTCAAAAGTGTGCAGGAAGAAAAAAAAAATGAAAGTGATGAGGAAGAGGGCACCGCAGAGGCAGAGAGCATGAAGATTTCTCACACTGAAGCTGCCGACATCTTCCTGCAGTACAGAAGTAATGCAAGTAAAGCGATTGCGTGACAAAGCGCACCGTCGACGAGCATCTTAACTAAAGCATACCAAAATCTGTGACATGTTTCAAAGTGACCACACTGAGTAGAAAATGCAAGATTTCATCTGTGCTGTATTGCAATTGTATGTTTCTTTTACTGTGTATAGTACATACACATACATATTGTGCTTTACCGTACTGATAAAATGAAAAGATCATTTCATTGTTGTAAATGAGACAGTATAGTATGTACTGATCGTGTTTTTTTACCATTATCATAGGCTTGTCTTTTATTTATATGTTTTTTTAAATACATATGTACTGCACATAGTAAACTTGTAATTGTAACATGAAATTTAATGAAGAATTAAACTGAATTTTTATGCACTCTCAGTAATCCGGCACCCCTCTGTGCAAGGAATAGCTGGATTTGCGAGAGTCTACTGTACTTTGCTCCCAAAATGTTATTTTCATTACTTAATAACTAAAAAAACTTTGTCACTGCAATTACAAAACAACAACAAAACAAAAAAAAAAACAAGTACTTGCTCAGAGAGGGAGGATAATTACATACAATAAAGATAAATAGTTCTCATGCTCAAAAATATATTCGTACAGGTTTTGTACATGTTCAAGTGATAAAGAAAGTGCAAAAGAATTATGGCTCTCTGGGTGTTAAATTCATGTGTGTCATTTTTAGAAGCTAGATATTTTAAATATTTTGTTCACTCAGCTTTAGTATTGTAGCAAGCTTCCATTCAACAAGATAAATTGTTCCATGATTCAAACATAGCTGTTTTCAAACTGTCCTTATTCATGAAATGACAGACATTTTCATACACCTTCCATGCCAGCATATACCACACATTCACTATTATATTCAGATCAGGTAATTTTGCCGACCAAGGTTTGAGTAATTTTATTTTTTTCGACTTAAATAAAATCTGGGATGCTTTCGACACACGAATTTTGCAGTTATCCTGCTTAAACAACCAATTTCTACTGGCCATTTTCAGTACATTTCGAGGAAACTGCTTGCTTAACATTTGCTGGTAATCAGAACTGTTCATTTTTCCATATAGTAATGCAATATCGCTTTTCTTTTTCCAGCCAACTGCACCCCCATATCATGACCAAACCACCACCCTGATGTTGAATAGAAAACACTAGCTGCACTTGTTTGTCATCCTTCCAATAACTGTGCATACCATATGGTCCATCCAGATTAAATTTTTTCTTGTTGGAGAAAATAACTTTTCACCACTCAGAGCTACAACTCATATAGCTGCAAGCAAACTCTTTTCAATTAGCTTTGTGGACTGAAGGCAGCACTGGTTTCAGTTGTGTTCATCAAACAGTGACTGGCACATCTAATTCACTGTGCTTTTGTCGAGCTGCTACTATTCTATTTCATGTTTTGCGCCTCAAAACACGGAGTCCTGATTCGTAACTATGGATAGTCTGTTGGTGCTCTTTTTTTTAGCGTATCCAGCTGGATTTTTCAAATAATTTCGGATGACCTTTTAGCTCCTATTGAGAGCAAAGGCATTATCTGTAGCATTCATATCAGTTTGTGCACTTAAGACATCAATTTTCCCACCATTCGATGTCAGACAGTTGAAAGTCGGATGGCATACTTATTTTTTTTTAAAGCTAACACTTTCAACAAGTTATTTCATTCATTCTGTCTTCGGGCTGTTGGTACAAATCACTAGCCCCTGTTTCTCCTAAAGAGCGCTTGTACTGCTAAACGTTCAACTGAGCAGGGCCATAATTGTTTCACTTTCTAAAGACTGATTTCACTTATCAGCCTTTGTGAAGCATGCGCAGAGTACCTTTATGGATACTAATGAGTGCGTTTTGAATTTGCATATGACAGTGGGGTATATAACACAGGAACTGTCTTTCATGCCTATTTATATGACAAAAATATGAAGGGCCATAATTATTTCGCTCACTGTAGTAAATTTAATGAAACACAGCAAGGAAGGGGGCAACACATGTGTACATACACTTACAGACACTGCAGACATCAAGCAAGTACATAAATATATGAAATGAAACACTTACTAACCAGGAAAAAAATCTTTGGCTCGTTCAAGTGACTGTCTGGCCCGTTCGGCCTTTTCTCGTCTTGACCTACAAAAACACGAAAGAAATGATAAAAAGAAATTGCCATGTGGTTTGAAACCAGGTGCTTCATACTAAATAAAATGATTTACAAAACTTATCCTGCACTGTAATTAAATTTCAATTTGTAAATTATATAAATCAATTGAATACTTCAAAACAATGCAGAATTGCTTGATCAAGCACACACAGGTCTAAAAAAGTTTTTTTACATATTAAAAGTTATTTTGGAAGATGCTGCCCATATTTACATGATTTTTGTTTTACTGTGCCATTTAAGTTTTTCATCAAAAGGTATACCTATCACATTTAAAACACTCGTACATATACAGTAATTTTTTCATATAATTTAATGCTCCTCAGATTACTTCTTCTAATATCAGTCTTTTCCCTTCAAAACTGCACTGCTTACACTTTTGTTAATGTTTCTTGTGGCATCTCTCTGTGCAACATCTAGCAGATGTCATCCATCATAATACAGTAGAAAACTTATTTTATATATTAAAAAGACAATATACTTATGTCTCAACAACTTGTGTTTTACGATGATCTGTTCACGAAGTCTGTGGATTACAAAAAGGCTTCTGGCAGTGTTCCTAAGGAATCAATTGTTCAGTGTGTCAAAAGCCCAACTTGCTGAAGTCTGTATGAACTTTTATTTCAAAAGTCTGGCAACACTTACAACCTACCGAAATGCTGACAAATGGTACTTAAGCAAACTGACCCCACTTTTTTTTTCATTACAAACATAACACTGATCATCTTGCAGTATAACTTATATCAGTTGAATGTGACTTCTAATATGAAGCCTTAACCACAGCTTTGCATCTAAACTTAAAAATATGTACACCAAATGAAAATGTTAGAATAGCTGCCAAAATTTTAATTACTGGGTAGTCACTATGAATAGGGAAAGGAATGATGAACAGTAAAAATGAGAATTAATAAGAGGGATTTATTTTCTTGTTAACTGTTTTGGACAAAAAAAAAAAAAAAAGATTGTTCATACCTGGCAGTATGCACTGTAGTTTTTAAACCTCTCCTCTTTCAGTGCAGTAGGTGATGGCAAAAAGAGTCACAGCCTTACTAGGAGGTTTATATTGACTTATAAGGGGCATTAAAAAGTTTGTGTTCTAAACTAGTTCTAGTGAATATGAATATGCATAATTTTTCTAGAAGTAGTACACATTCTTGTATGCCACTATCTCAATTTCCAATGCTATCATTGTTTTTCTTTTTGGGCTGATTTTGCCAACAAGAAACTTTGCATAATGGAGAATTAAAACAACAACTACAAATAGTGATAAAATACCTGTCTTTGAAAGGTATGTTTCCACAGAAAATTTGTGATGATATGGAGCAAACATTGGAGAATAAGGTTTCTGCATATTTCATAGTTCTCAAGTTACACATAAAATTTTGTTGTGGCAGAGAATCTTGCAATGGTGCAGATCATTTTGTATAACTCTCCACACCCCACACTGAAGAAAACATCAACCATGTACTTGACCTCATGACGAAAGACAGATGACCGATTGCTCGGTCTGTGCGTATTTCAACTGGTAGTGCTGATTCAATCTTGAGGAATTCTTTGAAGATGAAAAAGAACACTGTTTGTAGGTCCTGCAAAATAGATGAGCAAGAGGCATGCCAGGGATGAATGTACTCCCTTCCCCCTTCCAACTTGAACATGCTTCATGAGGATCCAACAAACTTCTGGTACCACATTGTTGTGATGGATCAAACATGGGTTTATCATGTAAAAATTGGGTAGGTATACACCAGTAAATACACTGGTGTGCAAAAATTAAGGACGAAGAGGTGAAATTAGCATAACAGCGGAAAGAGCAGACAGAACAGACCGAAAGACCACTCAAGAGAGAGACTAGGGTCTGGTACAGTAGGGCATGTGCATATATGCA
This sequence comes from Macrothele yani, assembly GCA_039090855.1. Taxonomy (NCBI): domain Eukaryota; kingdom Metazoa; phylum Arthropoda; class Arachnida; order Araneae; family Macrothelidae; genus Macrothele; species Macrothele yani. The sequence continues at coordinate 29,554,216 of CM077013.1, read as the reverse complement.
GCATGACGTAGGGGGTGGGGGGAGTGTGTCGGAAGGGTATAAAGCACATGGGCGGTGTACGCTCAGCAATTGGGTGAAAGCTATAGCAAGGTGTACATGGGTTTGAACGACGTCGAGTTGTTGCCACCGTGTGATATGGCCAACAGGTAATCCAGTAGACGACATCTGGATGACTTTACCCGAGGTCGAGTCACTGGGAATTTGGAAGAAGGTCGAAGTGTGGCCGAGGAGTTCAGGATCGCTCACAGCATCGTTTCACGAGCTTGGAGAACATTTCACATTTCAAATAAAGAAAATCGCACAATACACAACCACCAGAGCCACCCTCCTCAGAGAGACTATAGAAATCCTATCCAGTCACGGGATATGCAATGAGGAAACTTCGATGGACCTCCCACATGTATGGCACATGCTCCTGAATACGCGAGCCCTTAATCACACATCTTGAATATGACATGCACATTCTGTAACATCTATAGCAAACGTCTATTTTTGAATACATAACTGGAACTCTGTTTTTGTATTTGAATACTACTGCCTGAAGAAGCCACCCGTGGTGGTGAAAGCTAGCGTTTTGTTATAGTTTTTGTAATATTAAACCAATAAAAATGGATTTCAGTGTTTTGTATGGGTTTATCACTTTGACCCAGACATTAACGTGAAAGCATGTATCATTTCTACTGCCCAAGAAGTTCTATGTTGCTCTGTCAGCTGGCAAGGTGATGGCATCAGTTTTTTTGGGGAGGGGGGGGATGCAGAAGGCATAGTAATCATGATTAACTATCTGGAAAAGGGCACCACTGTCACTGGTGTATACCGCACCAACCACACAGGGAAACTTTGTGCAGCCTCCAAAGAAAAGAGGTGTTCCTCCTACAAGACAGTTCTCAGAGTTACAATTCCCAGATTGCAAAGACCACAAAACAGAGTGCAGGATATGAGTTGCTTCAGTACTGCCACTCTATTCTCTGTACCTTACCCGTTAGCAACTTTTATTTGTTCTCCAACCAGAAATAAAACATACATGCAATATGATATGCCTTCAACTCTGAGGTGGCTGCAGCTACGGGTGTGTGGTTGGAAGAGCAACCACACAGATGTAGCTGCGTGTTAGAATACGGACTTCTTGAACAACCCCTTACATGACAGTGGTTAGAAGAAAACAGATGGATAAAATGGGAATGCAGATATTAAGTCTGAACAGAGTCATTCTACAGAAGGCAAAGCTGATGAAAACATATGGGGGAGGTTTAGTTATTTCTGCCATATGGGATGTGAACAACTCCAAGAGATAACAAAATAACCCATGGTGGAAAGCTACAGATTTCAGAACTGGCACAGAACATGGTGGACTGATCTGAAATTCGACAGCAAGGATACAGTAACAGGCAGCCCTCATGATGAAGAGGATCTTGCAATGAATGTCATAAGACACTAGATGAATCAATAATGGTTTTTGTCTTATATTGCTCTGTGTTATGTATCTCCAACTAAATGTAGTTTCAATGTACAAGTGAAATTGGGAACAAATATTTACCACTAAAAAGCATCAACAGATCTCATTAGACAAGTCATTTTATTTCATTTTATTTCAGCCCCGGAGATTTTGTTACATGGTAAGACTATGTATTATATATGGCTGTACAAATATTAATGTGAAAACAAAAATAATGATAGTGAAAGTGTCTTATAGAACAGGTAAATCCAAACTAAATCTGCTGTAGGATTAACTAATAAAGAAATAATCCCTAGGCTTCTGCCATATAAAGGTGAGGTGAAAAAAACAAATTTTATGTTAGTTACAAACACCATGTATCTTCTTTTAACTATTAGTTTTGTCATGTGAGCTCTTTTCCCATAACCATACAAAGATACTCATTTATGACATATTTTTTTTAATCTTTAAACAATAAATACAGAGTGAGTTGTGTATAGCAAATCATACCAACAATAACTTCTGAAATGATGTAAAACATGAGAAATGCCACATACCTTGCAGGGTCTTCATCAAAAAACAGAGCATCTGAAATATAAAATGACATGCTGAAACTGACACTCCATCTCAACTTATGAAATATTTTAGTCAGTTTTATCATAAACTATGACTACCGATAAATATAATTGAATAATAATTACAAATAATAAAAATATTATTTAAAAAAGGCAATCATGTTTCAACAAATGAAGAATAAGAATTAAACAGCATAAAAATAAATATGTACAGGGATAGCAATGTTGATGGGCAATTTTGCCAATGGTGAATACATATAAAAAAAATGGCAATAGTATTAAAAAGTTGCAAAAGTTCTGGAGATAAAAACATGCCACTCAAATAAATAATAATAGTATTTAAAAATTGAAAATGTCATTTTCAGAAAAATCCTCCAAAGATTAATAAAGTGATAGTTTTCGAAATTGAAGGACGTCAGTCCTCACAGGTGCGTGACCCACAGAACTTATCATAAGAGTGCAACTCTGGCACTTGCTGATGAACTGAGGAGTTAAGTGTTTTGCTCAAATCACTTGCAAGCCTGAACCTCACCTAAAATCAAGAACTCCGTCTCTGACCTTCGCATGCTTGAAATAGAAGAGCACAAAGCACAATTAAGATTGGTAGCCAATTCATCTGCATGCTTGTATCAACTTGTATTTATGTTTCAACAGGAAGTTGATACATCACTATAGTGGCAGAATGTAGGCGTATTGCTGTACGCCGATAGTTTCCAAATTATTAACAGATTTTGCAGATAGTTTTTGCTTGTAGATTAAAAAATAAAAAAAGTTTATAGGGATTAAAACTCTTACTCAAGGCTTTACTCAGATTAATATACTTAATTCTATTTTAACTTAAAGAACTTTCAATTATTTTTTCATGTCTTCTGCCTTTTGTTTTTACAGATGCTACTGGCCTCTAGATTTTATCAAGGCCTGCTCTCAATGTATAGGAACCATATCAAAATTTTCGTTAACACAGAAAAAATTAACATTTTATAGCCAGGTTCCTTTTTCAGTTGCCAGTTATTAAATTAAAATCTTTTCATCATGTATGGGGTGTGTGCAAAAGTTCCACCCATTTTTGTAATAGATGCAAATTGTGATCAGAGTAGTTATGTCACAGATGATGCTACAATGCCAAATTTTTGGCCAATAGAGCATGGGGCATATAGAGGCACTAGGTGTGTCCGAGTAAGTCGGTCATGACAGAAATCACAGACGGTGTAACACGGCATGGGATAAGGAGCACATGAGACATTGTTTACCGTATGAGTTCAATAAAGACAGTACAGCAGCCGCAGTTTGCCGCAACATCTGTCAAGTGTACGGGGAGGATGCAGTTGATGATAGAACATGTCGCCATTGGTTTAAGAAATTCTGGGACAGAGACAGAAGCTGTAAAGATTAACCATTTCCTGGACATCCATCCATGGTTTCTGACGAGGATGTGGACCAAGCCATAACAAAAATTTTACACACATCCAACTGTTCCGGAATTAGCGGAAACATTGTGGGTACACAGAACAACAGTCAAAAGATGGAGGAATGTGCTTGGGTTCAATACCAAGTTCAATAACTAGGTTCCGCACCAGCTTTCTGCAAAGCAGCAAAAGGAGAGAATCCGAAACTGTGTTTCTTTGCTTTCCATCACAGAAATGAACTGTTTTTGAGATAAATTCTAACGGGTGATGAGAAATGAGTACTGTACCATAATGTAAAAGCGTTGACGGACTGTGTGCCAAGGTGCGGAGCCTGCTCCATCGACCTCAAAAGGAGGACTGCATCCCAAAAAGGTTTTGTTGAGTGTTTGGTGGGATGTCCAGGGAATAATCCACTGGGAGGTGTTGGCACCTAACCAAACGATAAATTCTGACCTCTACTGCCAACAGTTGGACAGATTGCGAGAACAACTGACATCGAAGCGGCCAGCACTCCTCAATCACAAAGGTGTGATCCTTCATCATGATAACGCCATACCTTACGCTGCTTTAATTACTCGGCAAAAATTACTGGACTTTGGTTGGAAAGTGTTACCTCACCCAGTGTATTCCCCTTACCTGGCACCTATGGACTACTGCCTTTTTCGATCATTACAGAATGCCTTTGCTCTCCAAACCTTTGATGATGTGGACAATGTAAAAACGGCATTACATGACTTTTTTGACTCTGAAACTCGGGAGTTTTTTTGGTATGGGATATACGTACTCATAGGCAGATGGCAAGAGGTTATACAGAATGATGGCAATTATGTGAAATCCTAGGTACATTATTTGTCGTATTCTCCTCCTTTCTTCGTAGCCTACAAAAACGGGTAGAACTTATGCACACAACCGATATTTTTTGTAAGTCTACGATTTTTTAATTAAGTTGTTGAAACTGCTATCTATAATTTTTGAAGGTTTATTGATGGAACTGTTTTTCTAGATATAAAAACTTTCTTTAATTAGTCTCTTGTTTTTACGAGGTTCATAGTCCAATACTTCAATATTTTACCATAAATAGGTCCATTTTACACATATTGCTGCACATTCAATTGTAATGTACTTATTTTGTCCTGATTGAATGTTCTAATAATTATTTATTGTTTCCTTGATTTTTTTTTAAATTATCTTATTTTATTATCATGGTTCGCACTTTGTGGGTTTGCAGTAAGATGGCATCACCAGTATTACATTATTGGTGAATTAAAACTATCACGATTTGGAACACTGCATTCTAACACACTCTTAACATTTATTCTTTCAATGTTTGTTTTATTTCAACACAAAGAAACTTAAATTTGAGCCAAAGGAAAAAGTTCAGAAGGAAAGATTACAGAGAAACTAATGCAATCATTTCATGTTTTAGGTGTCTTGCTTCAAATAAAAAAAAAAAAGAATCCCCATATTTAGTTCCCCATATTTTCAAATACCTGTTTACAAAATTTAATTCAGACTTAAACATGTAGAATGAACAGCTGTTTCATAGTTTTGCAGAGCACAATGCATTTCTGTAAGCCTAAATAACGTTACAAATAAAAGAAGTTTACAAAATGCGCAGAAAACAGCAATGTTCTAACTATATTTTTGCACACAAAAAGTTAACAGTTTTTCCATATGTGCAAGTGCTACTGCAGTGAGTGAATACTTGCAAAAGTGCATGAACAATTTTCTGGTATCCTTCACTCTAGAGACAGCAGCAAATCTCAATAATGTGTGAAAAACTTAAACTGCGAGCAAAGCAAAAGCAAAAAAAAAAAAAAAAAGAAGGTACTCACCACGCAAAAGATTAAGTAGTTCTGCTAATCTTTGTGGTTTGAAGGCTTGCTGAAGCTTAGAGTCTAAATACCATTCAGTGTAAGCCTGCAAAGTGTTGCGCACCAGAATATCACAGGCAGCCAATAACTGCAACAACCTTTCAGAAACAGACAATACCTTGAAAGCTAAAAGCAAAACAAAAATGAAACTCAATACATCATAGTAATAAAGTAAGGAGCACATAACAGCCTCTGGTGCTTAAGTTAATATTTAAGAACAAACATGTATTATTATGTATTATTATCGAAACACTAACTTTTACTCCAAAATTTTTAGGCTGAAGTTGGGCCTGTTATCAGTGGAAACCTTGAAGTACAGCAGTTTTGCATCCTAATCTTTATTACAACACTGTGATTTCTTCTCTCTTTTCCATGTCAAGTTTTTTTTTCTTTTTCTATTTTCTATTGAGAAATTATGGATGGCAGCTCATATTTTTAACAGCTTCCACATCACTTTATATTATGTGCATTTTTGTTCATCTAATATTGTTGAAAATGTTCCAAAATCACAGATGTGCTCTCTAAAATGTCAAGTTTGATTATCTTCCTATCTCTTAAGCATATGAAAACAATTCTGTAAATGCATAAAATGCCATGGTTTTTCACACAAACCAGAAATTTCTTCTATACACAGAAAAGGAGAAATCAGCCTCATACTTCACAGTTTTCAAAATGGAACATGCTAGAAGGTACATTTAGACCTTGGGGAAGAAGGATGGCACAGAATACAATGCTGCAATTAAGAAATGTTCTTCACAAGAGATATTATCTACAAGAACAATGATGTAATGTTTTACTTTTGTCATGTCAAATCTGTTTTAGACAGCATGATGAAATGATGACAGGTGATGAAATTGGATCCTCTAAAAAGAACAACTTCACTTGATCAAGCAAAAAATTTGAGAGGACTTAATAACTGCAAAGACAGAGGGAACCCCAATGAATGTCAATAAAAATGAGGCAATTAAGTTGGGAAACCTGGTTACAAAACACACTGCAGATAAAACAGGCTGTAGCAAAAAAGTGATTCAACTTAATCATTCTTCAGAAACACTGGTAAGTTATTAAATATTGATATAATAAAGCTATTACAGGGCCTTAGTGATGGTATGTGCATTATATTTCCCTAACAGTATAACTTAAAAAGTTCATACCATATGTTCCTTATATTTATGAAGTACTGTTATTAACTGCCTAAAAAAGATTAAACACACTGACAGAAAGAAAATGAGTTCAGTTTTATCAAAACTAATTTAAACATGTATTATTAGCCTTTGAATTTTGTTCACAGACTGCACAGTTTTAATAATGGCCAAACAATTTTGCAGTATCAGCATGGAAAAAAATTCTCTAAAGAAAACCTGTGGAGCTGATAAATTTATGAAATTCATCTAAACTTAACATCAGCTGCCTGCTACACTAAAAGAGCACAGAATTTTAAAACATGAGAACTGCCTTACATCCCGAAGAACATTAAAATTTCAGATACACACAAAATATCATAGAAAAGATTCTTGAAGTTGGAAACAATCCCACATGCGACAGTTCAAACCAAATGCTTTATGACAGTATTAAGAGGCAATCGCAAAAGGACCCAGCATTGCCTGGGTTTAGCAAAAAATACAATCAGCATCTTGGCTAGAGTTTTTTTGAAAATTATGATTAGGATATATTGAACGGAAACATTTAATTGAAATATGTTTCAGTAATAAAAAGAAATGAATTGAAAAAAAAAATATATCTATACTCGTGTTGGTACAGTTGCATGAAACCAGCAGTCTTAATTGACTGTGAATATAAGAAATTAGAAATATGTAAATTTTTCTTTTGCATCATGATCAGCGTTATGTACAGTTCTTCCAAAGTACAAGCAAGTTTATAAATGGAATACAGGATTACACCATACAATACAAATTTTGAAGATGACAATCCATTTTTTGCTGTAAATATGACAATGGTAAGTCAGATAATATCCGAAAACTTGAAAATTCCGTTGTCCTGGAGCAGGAATCGAACCCGCGTATCCCAGATAGCGCCCGGGTATGCTAACCACTACACCACCCCGAACGACCAAGTCTCAAGTTTCTGATTAATTTGAATATAACCATCACAGGATTCGCTAGTCGAAGCAACCGACATTCATGTTTAGAGGATCTGGAGGTTAAGAATCCTATCCAGTGATTGCCCGGAGGAGCAGATAAATCATGAAGGGAATATGGGATTACACCCTGCAATACAAATTTTGAAGATGACAATACATTTTTGGTGTAAATATGACAAGGATGGTGTAAGAACGGACATATTAATTATGTGAATTTATAATAATACTGAACATTGTTACTTTTTCGTGAAGAAAAAGACATTACAAGCCCAAAAAGGCGACAGGAGGTTCACAAACATTTCTGATTTTTCAGATGTAGAGAGCTTCAAACAAAGGACTTTAGTTTCTCACGCTTCAGAAAGGGAGAGGCTTTTTCGACAAACTGATAGCATCTTCAATGGTACCGCAACTTTCGCTGTACATTGTGAGTGTTGTCCAGATGCCTAAAAGTCTGAAAAACAGCCATCCACCTTTGTATAAACATAACAATGTGTATTGTGTTATTATAAGAATGCACTTCGGCGGTAGGATTACTTTCTCAAAGGGAGCACCCACTTATGGATGATCTGACAGGCTGCAGAGATGCAGAAGGTAGGATTAAAACCCAGCAGCGAGGACAGCGAGCCAACGCCCAGGGGTGTGGTCAGCGAAGGGCACGATAGGTGACCCACGTGACCGGATGAGGCGAGCCACATCAACAAGTCAGCGTGAGGGCAAGGTCAGCGCCCAGGTCTTCGCACATGCGTAGCGCATAACAGGGGAGACTCGCAGGTCTATGGAAGAGGATCTGTTAGTTAGTCTGCTTTCGTCCAACGGAGAGAGTAGTTCTCTGGTAAAAGGCGACGCGAAGCATTTGCCTTTTATTTGTGCGAGCCGAGGGATGCTCCAAGCCACGGAGGTCCGACGCTCAGGTTGAGTTTTGCGAGCATCTATCCTAGAAGAAATAGAGTGCCCAGCTGCAGTGGTATAGGCCCTAGTCAGGGATAGCGCTGGTGTAGTAGATATTTCTCTACAGGGATTACGATCTTAGCACAGGCTAAGATTGGAGCATATTGCAGAGAAGAATAGTTAGACTACTATTTCTTAATATTTGCAGAGATAAAGATCTACCTAATAGTAGGTAGACTTTAGCTAGAACTTCAACGCCGAGAGAGATTTTCTTCGGAAGTGGTTATCCTAGCTTTCGTGTTTCGCGCCTCTTGTCAGGTCTGATCCTTAGGGAAACCTGATGTTAGAGAAAGAGTAACCCACCGCCGTCAGGAACCTAATTGATTACACAATAAATGTTTGTGTGTTTCCAAAAGTAACTCCTCTCGATATCATTATATTTTAGTGTGAGTATTATTCTGTCTGTTCAGCTGTTTTTGATCCGCCTTCCCGAATCACAGATTTTATATTAAAGTGGGGAAGGCTTCGTTTGTTAGCTCGAACAGTGGTTGGGGAGTGTTTCAGAGAAACAAACACTTCCTTGTGTCTGTGAGGAGCCATGTAGGGTGGATGCCTCAGATCCATAAGTAGGAGGCGTAGCCACGACACGTAACCAGTACTTTCGCTCTCACAGATGGTAAGTCAGATAATATCCGAAAACTTGAAAATTTCACCATCCTGGAGCGGGGAATCAAACCCACGTCTCCAAGACACAGGTTCGATTCCCGCTCAGGATGACGAAATTTTCAAGTTTTCAGATATTATCTGACTTACCATCCTTGTCATATTTACACCAAAAAAAAAGGATTGTCATCTTCAAAAATAAGTTTATATTTGAACAGTTTCTGGGTCAACGACATTGTTCTTCAGTTTGGAGCCATGATAAAAAGGTTTTAAATTTTGCCAACTGTTGAGCAACCAACATAGGGAAAAAGCAAGAGTTTTGCAGGTTGAGTCTAACAACTTTTAATGATTGGCAAAACATCTCCATTTTACAGCACTGGATTTTTTTTTTTTTTGGATTCGAGGTTTAACGACTACCGTGAGCAACTCAATGGGCTATAAGCAGTCGCCCGTCCCTAATTTAGGGTCACTGGTTCCAGGGAAGGGAGAGATCCAGTGCTGTAAGACATACACAACATCCATGCCTCACTGGGATTCGAACCCGGACCCCTTTCGGACAAATGATCAGAGGCCATCGCCTTAGACCACTGCGCCACCGGGGCGGCTTACAGCACTGGCTCAAACTTTTGTTGCATGTGTTGTCAAATTACTAAAACATGCTAAGAATGAAATAACATCAGTCAAAGGAAATGCTGTAATGCTAATGCATTACTTTTTAATGGCCACAGCACAGCCTTTGTCATGGGTTTCAACTAAATTCTGCAAGGGAAATTACAATAGACCAGAAACAGTATGAAGAAAGTAAGGAGTAACTGACTATAATTTAATATACAACAGCCTGACTCTCTGTCTATTCCAATATCTAACAGATTTTGTCCAACAGGCACTGGAATAGAACAGTTATGTTTGCTCTGCCGAATTAACAGGTAAGAATAACTAATGAAAGTAACACTACAATTAGTTTAAATGTCTACATCACAGATGTTACAGTAGTCCATTAAACATATCCAGGATGTTTCTGCAAAAAATTTGAATATTAAGTAATATATCTAAATATACAATTTTTTCATGCATTGTGATAAAATTCATTCAACTTTGATGATTATTTTTAAATAGCATAATATGAACTGAAACTTACCAAGGTAGAATACATAATCATATATTCCTTCAACAGAAATAACAGATCTCAAGCCCCTGATATTTCTTGGCCTTTCACTGCAATCAATGCCAAGACCAGAAACATTATCACCATACATTGTATTTCTTAGCTGTGGGAACAAAAAAAATAATAAACAGTTTGTAAACTCACATGAACAGTTTTTCAGAGATAATTTTTTTAAACTACATACGAATGCATTACTCATTAAGATCAGATCAAGAACAGCAATAGGAGTGTAAAATCACAATACAGAGATTAAAACATACCCTGAATTAGAATACAGGACATTTTATTTATATAATGTAACATTCAATTGAAAATGGCTCAGATAAACTTATAATTCATGCTTCTTCACTATACATTACAGTTTTCTGCTGCTGAAGGTAAGTCAATGATGTATTTCCAATTTGATCATATTTCATGAAGAACTGCTAACCTTACACAGTTTGTACACATTTAGAGAAAATAAATTCCAGGATTTTTCCAGGAGCTCAAGTGTTTTTTAACAGAACCATAGTGCTTCACTTTACATTTTGCAAACTAGGGTGAAGTTTACTATGCATTTAGAATTCTTATGAAGTCCTATGAGTTCCACAGTGACAGCATGTTCTTCAGTACGTGTGTGTGTGTTACATCTTCATTGAAGTAAAAAAAATTGCCATATAAAAATTACATACATATCACTAAGCTGTTCTCTGAGATTCAGATGTTAGCTCCTCAAAGAACGATAATCTGCCAGATAAATGTTTGACTGGTTATTTACTTACCCAGAAGCTGCTCTGGCTTTTTAAAAAGCTTTGCCAACCCATTCACCAAATAATTTTTTTTTCACCAGATGTAATCTGAAGTCAACTTTTTTTTTCACTCTCCATTAGAAACATAAAAATGATAAAAACATAAAGTACAAAAACAGTAGGTTGTATATTCTTCACAATTAAACAGCAAAATATCATGTTACAGGCAATGAATCCTAATCATGGTAATCATAATATTTTCGCCAAAACGATTTTTGTTTTCGCAAATTCAGAAGAATGCGACTGGTAGCACAAACCTTGCTTACTGTTGCTGTACCAAATGTCTCCATTTACAGTGGTCTTGGTACACAGCTCGAACTTCACCGACACCCATATAAAAATAGTTCTGTATAAAACTTATATGAAACAGTTTGTAATTTAACACAATGATAAAATACAGAACAATTTTGCCATCACACTGACAATAAAACAAACATGGAAGGACATACAATAACAGTCAAACTATGGGACCCACATGACTCTGGAAAAACTCCGAGACATGTTTAATACACACAAGTAAATTCACATTGGTATTTTCCCCTCCCCAGAGCACTTTCTGTATTAGTCACCTTCAGTCATAAATTTATGCAATCATTGTGTAGCGGTGCATCCAAAATACAGAGTTGCATATAAAAGAATGAATCTGCATGCACAACACCACTGAAACAGAAAGCTTGCTGTAAACCTACAAATCCTGCATCATGGCAAACAATAAAATAACTTAAAGAAAAATTAGTAAAACAAAAAATAGTTATTAGAAATTCCAATTATCGCAATAGCAGTATGTTATGATTGAATGTGCACAATCAAATAGCTAGATTCATATTTTGCCTTCTACAACAAATGAGGCAGTTTCATGAAATTTAATCTCACTTAAAATGCAAGTTTTTCACTAGTCAATCACTTGTTGCTATACGAAGAAACAGAAAGCATTTCTTTTTTTGTTCAAAAAGAAGTTCAGAATTAGAACACTGTTGCCATCTTTTGTTACTCATAAAATCATCACATTTCTGCAAATTAGAGAGAAAAGTAGTTTAAAAACTTTAATTTCACTTTTAAAAAAATGAAAAAAACATTTGCTTTGTTTCTTGATAAAACAAGAAGGAACTAAGAAATGGGAAAAACATGCATTTATGCGAAACAATTTTAAGTCGGAGCTGTTGTTGCTCACTCTACTGTGAAAATAATCTTACGGGTCATTGAAATGGTGCTGATTCCATCACAGATAGATCAAATAATGATTTTGAAATTTAATTTCACCTAAAAATGGGGGAAGGGCAAAAATGATTGATTGATTTCGAAGATACTATTAGTAGTAGGAAAACATGCATCTCATTAGGAAAAATTCTTAAAAATTACACTTACTCTGTTCTATTACACCCCCCTCTCCAAAAGAATTAAAAATATGCAACGTGATCAGAAAAATATTAAAAATAAGTAATAGTGATCAGGAAACAAAATAAAAAAAACAACATTAACTTGGTCAGAAAAATTCAAAATGATGCAGAAAATCATGGAACATTCATATCCCAGCTAGAACCGTGTGTGACCTACAACTTTAACTCTATGACCTTTGCAAGACTTCTGTGACATGGTGGACACCCTAAAAATTTAAAGGAAAAAAAGAAAATTTTGTATAAAAAAAGAAATGTTTTTTTTTCGAATCTACAAACAAAACAGAAATGCCTGCAAAATTTGCTAATAACGTAAAAATTAGGAAACAACAACACTGCTGATGGGATTTGCCCAAAATGATGACATCGATTGCTCATGTGGGTATCGCCTGCAGGTAATTTTCTGCCACAAATCTGTACAACTGCGGCAAAGTGACACATAAGCACTTGATCAAATTTACCTCCAAGACTGGTGTTGACTATTCCCATGCACACTGACTGCAGAGAGGCAAGATGTCAAAGTCCTTCAGTGAGGGCAGTGCGTGCCAGAATTAACAGCCATCTTGGACTTGCAGGTAGGTTCACACATGTTGTGACTCCTACTGCACACATCTGCTATACTTCAAATCGAGGTCACTGGAAATACAGTACTCAAACATATTGCACTTCAGTGGCACATGCCATCATGTCTACACACTGCATGGACAGCAGTGATGTCATTGAGAGCAGATGCAACTCTGAGCTACAACAAAACAATGCAATCAATCCAAACTTTTTGACAAATTCTTTTTTCATTCAAGAAAAAATTCCAGGACCTTTCACAAAAATATGAAAAATCAAAAGGTTTTCAGGCCTGGAAAAAAGGAAAATCAAATTCCACGACTTCTCTAGGATTCCAGAGGTTGTGCAAACTCTGTTCTTAGCACTTTCATTCACAGAATCAAGTTTATATATATATGGGATGTAAGGTCAGGTGATGCGTAACATCACAGCCTCTCCTTGACAAATGTCAACCCTGCCTTCTCGTGGTACATCCTGTTCCCACTAAAGGGGCTCTGACGACCGCCAATAGCGGTATAACTATACCATCGGGATTAGAGGAAATGCTATCCTACACTCACCAACCCGCTTGGCCAGCGTGGTGAGTTATGGCCAAACCCCTCCAAAATGACTCCACAACTTAAATCTTGGCCCTCAGTCTCCGGCAGCTGGAATGTACTTGGCCAAGGCAGCGGCCAGTGCTACATGAAGGCAGAGGGTGCTAAGAATCCCCGGAGGACCGGACTAGGCTGCCATCTGATGCTGACCTTGGCTACGTATAATGGACGCTCCCTATCTTCTGATTCAAGGCTTCTTGAATTGGAAGAGGAACTACAAAGGATCAAGTGGGACATCGTTGGGCTAAGTGAGGTAAGGAGAAAAGGAGAAGATCTCATTGAACTGAAAAGTGGACATCTCTTCTACTATCGTGGGACTGATACTGGCAGAACTAGTGGTGTTGGATTTGTAATAAACAAGAAACTGAAGGATAAAGTTGTAGAAGTTGAAAGTTCCTCTGACAGAGCTGCACGACTCGTTATCCAACTCTCGAGAAGATACCAGGCTCAGATTATTCAAACTTATGCACCCACCACAAGTCATCCTGAAGAAGAAATTGAAGAATTTTATGAGGAAATTCGTCATCTAAATAATAAAGGTAAGCAGCACTTAAAGATAATTATGGGAGATTTCAATGCAAAAACAGGGCAACGGAAACAGAATGAAACTTCAGTAGGTAAATTCGGTCCCGGCAATAGAAACCAGCATGGAAATACTCTCGTAGAGTTTGCAGAGGCAGAAGGGTTTTTCATCTTGAATTCCTTTTTCAAGAAAAAGCCACACAGGAAATGGACATGGAGACATCCAAATGGGACGACAAGTGAAATTGATTTTATTATGTGTAACAAAAAATTCGTCATAGAAGACTGCAGTGTGCTAAACAAGTTCAACACAGGTAGTGACCATAGATTGATGAGATGTAAGATGCACCTCAACACTAAACTTGAACGTGGCAAGCTCATAAGACAAACAAAATCTATTGACATAACCAACCTTAAAAAACACCATAATACCTTCAAGTTGGAACTGAAGAACAGGTTCTCTGCTTTAGAAGGCCTAACATCGGAAGAAGTGGACATCTCTGAAGTTAACAGAAAAGTAACCAAAGCTCTTATGGAAACAGCAACAAAATTAGCTGGGTCTAAGAACAAATTGCATGTAAATAAATTATCAGGAAAAACGAAAATGTTGATGCAAAAAAGAAGAGAGATGAGGACAACTAAAGAAGATGTGACTTCCAAAGTGGAATATATAGAGCTATGCAAGACAGTAAGAAAAAGTATCACTGAAGACGTAAGAAAATTCAACTGTGAACTAGTGAGGAAAGCAATTGAAAACAACCAAAGCCTAAAGATAGCAAAGGGACATCTCAGTAAGGGAAGAAAACAGATTATGGCACTGAGAAAAGAAGATGGTTCTGTAACAAGAAATACAGGCGAAATTTTGACAAGAGTGAAAGATTTCTACTCCAAATTATATGAAAGGGATGATATATGCACTCCAGACATCATGAAAGATACCAGTACCAGAGTTCCTCCAGTCCTTCCAGCAGAAGTTGCACATGCAATCAAGAACATGAAGCGGGGAAAAGCTCCAGGAGAAGATGGAATTACTGTAGACATCATACAAGAAGCAAGTGGAGAAATCGAAACAGTACTCGCCCAAATTTTCACTCGATGCCTTAATGAAGGAAAGATTCCTGAGGATTGGAACACCGCTACAATGATCCTGCTACATAAGAAAGGTGACATTGAGGATCTCGGAAACTACAGACCTATCAGCCTCCTATCAGTAGTTTATAAAATCTTCACTAAAGTTCTTTCACACCGCTTGAAGGTAACACTGGACATGGCTCAACCGAGAGAACAAGCTGGATTCAGGAGTGGCTACAGCACAATAGATCATATCCACGTGCTGAGAGAACTAATTGAAAGAGCGAGGGAATATGAACTTCCATTGTGCATGGCTTTTATCGATTATGAAAAAGCCTTTGATTCGGTGAAACCATCAGCAGTTACAATGGCTCTGAAAACCTGCGGTATTGAAGATGCATACATTAATATTATTAATAACATCTATGAAAATGCAAGTGCAAAGATTAGGCTGTTTGAAAATACAACACACGTAAAAATTGGAAAGGGAGTGAGACAAGGTGACACCATATCTCCGAAGCTCTTTAATGCCACATTGGAGGGTGTTTTTCAGTCGCTGAGCTGGGAAAACAAGGGGATAAAGATTAATGGAAATTATCTAACCCACCTTCGTTTTGCTGATGACGTAGTCATTTTTGCAACTACCCCATCAGAGCTGCAGAGTATGATCCAGGAACTTGCTGACAAGAGTAAAGAAGTGGGATTAAAAATGAACTTTCAGAAGACAAAAGTGATGTACAATGCTTTTACAAGAAATGAAGATTTATCGATTGATGGAGAAAAGCTGGAGATAACAGACACGTACGTTTATCTTGGACAGCAGATATCAAGTGAGGGTCACATTGATGAAGAAATTAATCGGCGTACAAAACTTGCCTGGAGAGCTTTTGGAAGAAACAGCATAATTTTCAAGAGCAATATGCCATTATGTCTTAAAAGAAAAGTGTTTGATCAATGCATCCTTCCAGTGCTTACGTATGGTGCAGAGACGTGGACCTTAACTAAAAGAGACATACAAAGGCTGCAGACAACTCAAAGTAGCATGGAGAGGTGCATACTTGGTGTAACCAGGAGAGATAAGAAGAGAAACTCGTGGATCCGAAAAAATGACAAGAGTGGAAGACATCATGATCAGAGTTAAATCCCTGAAATGGCAATGGGCTGGACATACTGCCAGAAGGACAGATCATTGATGGACAGCCGAAATTTTAGATTGGATTCCAAGGGACAGGAAAAGACCCAGAAGAAGACCACATGGGAGATGGGTGGATGAAATTCGAAAGTATGCAGGAGTGACATGGAGGAGATTGGCACAAGACAGACCGTTGTGGAGGAAACTTGGAGAGACCTTCGTCCAGCAGTGGATTGATAATGGTTGACGATGATGATGATGATGATGATGATATATATATATATAACAGTGACAGAAAAAAAGCATTTTTTTTAATTTATACATTCACACAATTATCACAGTTGCACCTCTGATCATTTTTATCACAGTAATATTATTGCCACTACTGTTATTCTACTTCACTCTTCAGCAAAGTGTTGCAGTGCTTGTAAATTGAAAAACAGTGCACTGTGTAATAATGTTTTACTTAATTTAAAATTTCATAATTGCATTTTTGATTTTAGAGAAAAACCACAGTCCATCAAATCCAAAATTGAGTCCATGTCATTTATATGTATATATCCATGGGTTTTCACACATTTCATACAAATGTGTCAAAAACCACAGAGAGCAATTAGGTGTTGAAGATAAGTACCAGCTGAAAAGTGCAAATTGTGGTGGTCCATGCTTGAGCACAAAAGTATTCACTATAGAAACTTGGCATCTCCCACGAACTGTAACACTATTTTATTCTTATTACGTCACTATCCCTGCATGATAAAACTGTATGCTCAAACTCAGAATACCAGTGATCATAGAACTACACAGTAATTTACTAACTGCTATAGACATTAAAATGAGTGACATTCTATGCAATTAAGGCCATAAACACTAACATTAAATGATGTTTTATTACTCAGGGGTGCTGAAATAGGTGAATGTCACCAAATGTCCATTAGTTATTTACATGATTTCTTATTGGAAATAAATGTGTGTGTACATGATATTTTAAGCTTCTCTCTGCATTTCCCTCAGAATTTATTTGATCTTGTACATTCAATTTGTCCTTGGATTGTTAGGGATACTGAATGCAGTTAAGCCTCTAATTTTAACAGTCTCTACAACAAGATCTCAAGCCTAAATGAATTAGTGAGAGGATAACAGGGGTATAACTAGAACCTTTTTGGGGAGGGCTTGAATAAGCCACCTCCCCCCAATACAATTCATGGGAAATAAATCATTACAAATGAGACTTAAAAAAATTGTAATGTGAAAGAAATAAAAAATTTGTAATGAAAAAACAACAACATTTGTATATATTATAATTACGCTGTTGTATGATGTTAGAGAAAGGTTCTTTTTATTTCCCTATTTACTAGAAAACTGAATGGTAATGCAATGAGTGATAATGTGAAGGGTATGATAACACTGTTTCAAAAAGAACACCTGCAAGCAATCTATATTTACTGTTATGCACATTGATTAAATTTTGTATTGGTGCATATTTGCTCTGACATTCCTGAAGTAAAAAAATTATTTGAAATTGTGCAGTCATTGCATTCATATTTTTTTCAATCTGGTAGAGCTCACCACAACTTTATAGAAATTTAGGCTGATTTAGGTCTGGGTAAAACTGAGATGCAAGTATTAAGTTCTACAAGATGGGCACATCAAAGTAGAGCACTGATATCTGTAAAAAAAGTCTGTAATGCTATTTTAGTGTTTTTTAAAACTCTCAGTGGTAGTGGTTTTTTGAAAGCTAGAAGACTATTGCTTTCTAAATTCTTTCAGGACCATAGTTGTCCTACATGTTCTACATAAAATATTTTCTTTGACTGAAATATTAAATAATTATCTTCAGAATCCAAATTTAGATATTTTAGAAGCATCAGGATGTGGAAAAACTGTTACACAAAGCCTGAAAAACATAAGAAACATAGGAAGTTTCATTAAAATTTACAGTGAAAATTAAATTTTCATCTACTTTACTTCTTGAGGAGGACACTGTCCACAGGAAGAGGAAACTGCCCAAATTAATGGACAACTTTCTTGTGACTGAACCAATAGGGAAAATTTCTGGTGCAGAAGAAACTGCAACATGATTGAAGGGTTAAGAAAAAATATTTTCTTTCCTGTAATTGATAAAATTATCTCTGAACTTTCAAGGAGGTTCAGCTTTGAACATATTTTGAATGGAATCTACTGTCTGTAACCTGGTGCAATAGGAATTGAGCATTTCTCAGCCCCAGTAATATGGAAAAGTTTTGCAAATTTTATAATATGGACCTTCCTGAAGCAGAAGTTACAGTAGCCAAAATTTTTTTCTCCAACAAAGAAAGAACCCCAGAGACATTGCTAGAGATGCTGGCATTACTGCCCTTGTGATCTGTCCAACTTTACACAAATTGGTGAAAATAGCAGTTGCAATTCCTTTTACTTCAACATGTTGCGAGAGGTCATTCAGTTGCTTACGCAGGCTCAAGTAATACCTTCGTTCAACAATGGGACAAGAACAACTTTCAGGGTTGGCACTTCACTCAATCCAAAATGACGAATGTAGGAAAATCTGTTTAGACTGTGTTTTGGATACATTTGCTTCAAAACCATAGAGGAGGTTGCAGTTGTCACACAGTACTTTGAAGCACCAACATGTATAAGGAACATTTAAAAGTGCTTCATTTTGATTTTTTAGGGTGCTTAATAGTACTAGAATTTTGCTTTTGATAATTAAAAGTGCTTAAGTATTCTTTTGCACATGTAGTATTTTCTTCAGTTAGTGTTTTGTTGTATTTTATTTATGTTCTTGA
This sequence comes from Macrothele yani, assembly GCA_039090855.1. Lineage (NCBI taxonomy): Eukaryota > Metazoa > Arthropoda > Arachnida > Araneae > Macrothelidae > Macrothele > Macrothele yani. The sequence continues at coordinate 29,535,259 of CM077013.1, read as the reverse complement.
AGTTAATCAGTGTATAATAATGATATATTTTATTACAGTAAAAGATATGGTGCTTAATTTTGATTTATTTCTTGAAAATAAGAGTACGAACCGTGAGCAACTATTGACGAGAGATTTTTTCTTTAAGTACCCTCTAAGGCCTCCTACCCCCCTCCCAACGTGACATTTCTAATTATGCCACTGGAGGATACTTTCAGTTGGTATCAGTATATTACTGTTAAGAGCTTAAAAATTATTTTGGTCACACAACTTTCTCCATACTTTTGTGTTTCAACAAGTGGAATAGCATAGTATTTCTTTACACTATGATTTAATTTTTCTTTCAGACGTATTTTGAGATCTCTTATTAATGATGAACTACCTACTTAAAAATTGAGTTGTCACAGATGTTCATATAACATCATTGCCACATCCAAAAATAAAATCATTCAAGTTCTAGAGCGCTCACTCATGTAAACTTTGCTGGTGCTTTCAATTAACTGACTAACAATAGGGCTACTTACAACTCCATATTTGTATTTGTTTCCATAATGGGACACCATCCCTAAGACTTTATGTGAGCCATATTTACACTGTTCTCATGAACTTTTCAACAAAACCATGATGAGCATTTTTGCTTATTTATTACTCCACTGTAATTAAAAACGACAATAATAAGAAAAAATGGCCAGACTTGGTAACAGCGACACTTTGACCATACATAAAACCAGTTATTGAATGGTACTAATTAAATCTCCATGACATAATTAGTAACAGGGTTCCCACTCAAATGTAGAAAAAAATTCCCTGACTTTTCCAGGTTTTCCAGGTGGTCCTGAGAGTTTTTCCAGAGCGGCAAATCAAATCACATTGCGACAAATTATTGCATTTCCTTACATTCTTGCGTTCCTTACGAAAGCATACATTTGTTAATTCTTTAAATAACTGTCCTTTATACAATTACCTGCTTTTTTTTTAATAACAATTAAATGCATGAGGCATATTATTTTTGGTACCATAATTCCATGATATTTTCTGAACATAAGTGGTATACTGCCTATGTAGAATTTGTTAATACATTTCCGTAGAAACAGATCATATGTAAGAAAAAATCTGTATGTTGAATAGTTTGTTTTCCTTTCTTCTATAGCACAGTGTAGATAAGCTTAATGACCGAATGGGCTCCTGCTCAGAGAAATGTCGAAAGAGAATCGACCAACAAAGGGCTTTGATCCATTGTTTAAGTGTTTCTCTTGTGATGTGTTTCTCCAAGTAAAAGTGTACCAGGCCATTGTGCCCAATTGTTCCATGTTACAAAATATGAAGCAAACTATCTGCAAGAATCGAATAGAACCGTAATGTCAACAGGCAATTTTTTAAATTCAGTTTTGATAATTTTTAGAGAATTAAGGAATAATGTAATGTATTGAAAGCAAGATTTATCAAATTCTAGACAGGCTGTAATTGCAAATAATTGCTTACCTGAAATTAATACTGATAATGTTATGTTCATCTCACATATGAGGGAGAATTAAAATGACACCACATAATGAATGTCCCGATTATACAGTCCATAAAGATAAACAGAAAATATGGAATATAAAGGATAAATAACTTTCATTTTCCCAAATTACTTTATAGTTACAAAAATGAGTGTATTTAACATAAATTTTACATAATTTTTAACAAAATCATGTCTTATTTTTTTGTTTCAGGTTTAACGACCACCATGAGCAACTTGTTGGGCTATAAAACAGTCATCCACCCATCCCTAATTTAGGACCATTGGCTTCACGAAGAAGGAGAGCCAGTGCCGTAAGAGAAACACACCACCCATACCTCATCTGGGACTTGAATCCAGGCTCACTTGGACGAATAGTCAGAAGCCAGAGCTTAGACCACTGCACCACCGAGGTGGCAAACCATGTATTTACATGTTTTAAAGAATATTTGAACAAAGACTTAATTTAAATTCTACATATAATGAAATATTTCAATCGATTAGGTGAAATTATATAACTGATTTATCTGTATTTTAAGTGCACACAAGTATATAAATAACATTTTAAACGACTCACAACATTTAGAGTTCCAGTTAGGTTTAAAAATGCAAGCTGGGAGAATTGTGACTGAAGAGAATAAATTGCCCTTAAATGATACAATGCTGAAGCTTTAAATCCTTTAAGTGCTTATTTTACATAAATATTAAACAACACAGAAACTTTTGCTGAAATTGAAGTCTAATGGGAATGATAAAATGGTGAGTGTCTGACAGAGTCTCTTAACATTTTGTTAGAGCGGTTCTATCAAATCGATCTACCAATTTGTATTTTCTATTGGAATTTACTTAGAATCTTTAAAGACAAAGCAAAGTAAAACAGTTATTAAAAAATAAAAAAAGAAGAGAGAGAACAGAAATCGTGACAGCATTTCTGTGTCTGAGGAAAAAACGTGTGCCAGTACCATCCCAACAATTTCTAGCAATCAGAGAAAATACTGCTGACATTTAAAAATCAAAATTGTAATTATTTTAGCTAAAGTTAGTTCTTGCACTTGGCAATGAGAACATCAGAATCTATGCTATTTCAGAGGGGCCAACCACTAGCAGAACACATCAGTAATCAATAGGGGATTTTTCAGTAATGTTTCAGTAATCGAACACAAACTTTCACTAATGTAACACCCCATTTTTTTTTCAAAGTTAAGGACAATATTATAGTATTACTGTGTACCTGTAATACTTGTATGAGAGTGCCTATCGGTAATCACCATACAAAGCCTCATCGCTAATGCGTGGAATGGGTATTTCATGAGAAATTAATGCGTGGAATGTGTAATAACTTTATATGTTTACACTATCCTCACAAAAAAATATTAAATTAAATTATCAATATTGTACTTACCTCATGTCATTGCTGACATAAAAACTCCCCTTGTTGCTTGTTTTGCAGTGGTATATTCTTTTTCAGAAAACTTTTTATAACACAGCTCACCTGAGGAAAATGCTTTACTTTTCTGTACAAGAAGGGCATTAATGTTTTGGTGCTCATTGTTGGGCAAAAGTATGTGAGGTTTTCCTTACTATACTAAATATTCTCTACGTAGAGGAATTGCTGTGAGGATAGTCAATATTGCCAACATTAGTTTAGGCAATGCAGAATACTTGGGAAGGCCAGATGAATCCTTCATCTTAGATATTTCACTCCATGCCACATCTGCTCAAGGATATCCAGCTTCATCAATTTCAGAGTCTGGTAACATAGCATGAAAGAAACGACCAGCATGATCACAGCTTGCTATAGGTAGGTTATGCTCCACAACGATTGCAGTAAACAGCAATTCAGCGTTTATCACGCTATTTTCATTCGTTTTTGCAAAAAAATTATCCAAAGGCTTTGATCGAGTCTTTAATTTTACACAATCCTGGTGTTTGTTTTGACTGGATATGCCTTCGGCAATCATCTCATCTCATCTTGTCCTACATGGGCTACTGATTACTCTCATATTAGAAGGCACGCAAGAAAAACCTTTATTTCAGCATTTTCCATTTCCTTGCTCACGATTTGGGAGAAAGATTTGGATGTTTCTGGAGAAACCTCTTTGCATATTTATTTGTTTCAGAAACGATAATTCCAAGGATGAAATTGGTAAAAAACAAGTAAAAATATTCAATAGGTGCCACATCAGTTGCATGTTTGGGCCCCTGCATTTCATGACAATCAAAAGGATGCTGAGGTTGTTCATAACTTCCCTCTATTACATCCTCCCATTCACTTTCAGAACTTTCATGATCTGAAGATTCACTATGAAGATCTTCACCTTCTGAAGAAGATATGGTGTGCGTGGCACTGTGGCTAGTTTTCTGGCTTGATGTTGCTTGGCCAATATCACTCTCAGATGATTCAAAATCATCACCATCACTTGGCAAACTTTCACTCTCACTACAAGCCATTTCAAATAACCTTAGAATAAAATTTCACGCAGTAGGAAAACGCACGTCTGCTAGTCTGAGGAACAAGCTGTTAATAAAGTCATCCTCTGCTAACACGAGTTTGGAAAAAGAGGGGGGATTCGTAATTCACGGAGTTTTGCGATTGTGTCTGTTTGTTTGGGAAACAGAAATGAATAATGCGAAGAGCTTCTAGTACTAAAACACCGCACTTCGTTCTTCCGCGCGGCGAAAGTCCGCAAGAAATATAAACATCCGTCATCGCGGGACCACGCGTTGCGACGAGTTGATCGTTATTGCACTTCGAACGAGGCTCGAAAAAGTGATTTCCGACAGTACGACGTCTTATAATAACACCAACAATGCCAAGTGAACAGCACTGCCTCAACTGCAGTAGGAAAAGTTTTGGCTAAAGTAACCTTTCTCCTGTCACACGGAGAAATTGCGTGGGGAACCGATAGCAAGCGCAAACTCTTTTACGATGACACTTACGGCATATTACCCGTAATTTTCGTCGTATTATCCGCAGACCGCGAAATTCACATAAAAAAAAATCCTTCGTATAATCCGCAGACTGTGACATTAAGGAAAAAAAATCACCGTATAATCCGCACATCATAGATGTTGAATCAGAAGTGGAATTTCCGACAGAAAAGTCGGTCACATAAACACATCGCTCTTTCCACGTTCCAGAAACACATAGCAACCGAAAAATTGTTTTCAGCTGCCGCCGCCGAATTGAATCACGGATATCTCGATATCTAACCGAGCGCGTTAGCTTTACACCACGGTGGCCAACAATCCACGGTGCTATGTGCATCTTACGGATTTGTGATGTCAGCTTCTGACATCATAAATCCGTAAGATGGGCTCAGCTACTGAGACGTCTCCATCTGGTGGGTATTAACGGCACTGGCTATATATATTATAACAGTTAATTCCAAAGGGCGAGATCCAAGGTGAAAATCCTCCAAATACGTGGCGTCAGTAAATAAATAAATACGTCGCTCTTTCCACGTTCCAGAAACACATAATGAGTCCGAAGAAGAAAAAAAAAACTATTTTATTAAATGAAGAAATTCATTTTTAAAGGTTACTGTTTTTATATTTTTATCTCCGAACAGATAAAGGGTGTGGCATCCATAGATCACGCCGATGTAGCTCCAGAGTATTGCATTACACTGCCAATGACGAAAGGCTGATACAGAACAAGTCATTGAAATACCGTATGTACTTGCGTATAAGCCGAAAGTTTTTGGAGGAATTCCTGCTTTCAGAGTTGAGAGATCGTCTTATACGTGGGCCAATAAAAAACTTCCGTGAATTCTCCCGCGGAATTTACCAACGGATTTGTTTACGTTTTAGATCGCGACACAGAGGCTTTCCGTATGTTGCTGCACGATTGTGTTCTGACACTCAAAACTATCGCACAGTGACATGATCATATCCTAAATTCTGTCCACCACTTCAAGTTTAAATTCGGCAGTGTAACTGAAACGTTTCCTTTCAGAGACATCATGTTTAGCAATGAAGGAAAACAGCGGCAGCGACGTTCGCCAAAACAACGAAAGCAAACTAGATACAAGGTCGCGCACATGAAATCCGAAAGGAGAAACGCATAGGTTCGTGCAGCAAGTGCTGTGCGTACTTCTTTGGCTTTTTGCCAAAAAACAGAGCCGGCACGACAGTCAGAGCTCTTCTCAACAATATCAAAATGACCCTGCCGTCCCTCCCACAACTATCCCTATCTTTCGTTACGACATTCCTTCCCCTCCTCCCGCTCCGTACAAACTCCTGAACTGAGGAAAATTCTTCCGAGGAGTTCCTTTTCCAATTGTATACCCTTTCCTGAACAATCACGCTGCAGATTTTTTTAAATCGGAAGGTCTTATATATATATTTTTTTATTTTTTTTTTAAATCGGCGTGTTAACCGCATCGGTGTATAATCCGCAAAACCTATAATTTTAACTTTTTTAGCAGATAATCCGGATTATACGACGAAAATTACGGTACCATTCTTCCGATAATATCGCTGTTTGACGATATGATTAATGGACATTCCATTTCAAAACGATATGATTGATAAATGATATGATCATTGAGACACCGAAATCCGCAGTCTGATTCGGAAAATTGCGGATCAAAATCGAAGGCCGACAAATCGGCAGCGTCGCACTAAAAGGGTTTAACAAAAAAGGATACAAAATTGAGATTCTCCAAAACACACTGAATTTCGTAATTCTTCCAACCTGTCCGTAATTCCGTAATCTGACAGTCGAAACCGTAATAATTACGGACAATTCGTAATAGTTGGCACCTCTGCTATTTGCTTCTAAATAACGCAGCATAGGATATTTAGACATTATGCTGTTAAATTTCATAACCAATAAGCTGGCACACAGAGATCCTAATGCCATAACGGCAAAAAAAATTAAACCCAGGGATAAAGAAAAAATAATGGAAGCAACAAGTGGGGAAAACTAACAGTTAATACGGAATACCATTTTGCCTGAGAGGCTACACTTCATATTAGTACTTCCAAAATCCGGAAGTCTTAAAATTGATTGGCTACGTTTGTGACGCAAACATTAGTACTGAACTTTTCTCGCAGGTCACAGTTCATTTCCACGCTACGTCAAATTACTTGTACAGGAAACAATTAGTGGAAGTTTTGTGTGCATGTGTGCTCATAAAATCCTCCTAACACTTTTTGTCAACATAATTTATCATCCTGCGGCGAGTGGCATGTTTATACTTAACAATATCTTTACGAAGGGCAATACATTTGTGCGATGTTGATCAGGCAAAGTGCGAGAAAGGTCTGGAGCCCACTCAGGTCATTTGCAGTAACTCCCCACAAATAACGTCATCCAAAACGGAGACAGAGGCTTTAGCGCCTGCACTGACAAACCTGAAACCAATAGAGCACGCACGGCAAGATTTTCATCAGTAGTAAAACTAGGTAGATTTTTTTTTTTTTCGGCAATGTGAGGGTAAAGATGTGAAATGAATAATTTATGCAAATCTTGTGAGGTGCAGCAACGCAAGAAGAAGAATTTACGATTACAAAATTTCTACCCCGTCTAACTTTTGTTCTCGCAATTTTTTTTTTTTTTTTTCCTATGTATAAGCTGAAACCTTGGGGAAAAATTACGAGAGAATGATGAATTTTATATTTCTTATTCTAAATAACGGAGATATTTGCGTTTTTACGGAAAACGGTTCTACTATGCACAAAAATTCAAAAATAATATCTTCTAATCTATCAGTAACAAAAAAGTTGAAACTTTCAGGGGTTTTTTTTTATAACTTGAGGCAGCTACCTGTAAAAAAAAAAAAAAAAAATCGTACGAATCGGAGATGTGTTGGTGGAAAATTATTTCAATATCTGACGATTTTGCGTGGAATGACCCAGATGTGAAAATCTATGGTTCCGGACGTCGGACTACCCTATTTTTCGCAACCAGCCAGCTCTTGCAGTAATTGGAATATCGTCTTAAAATAGCTATAAATAAATTTCTTCATGCATTATGAAATAGAAATATGACAGAATAAAAAAAAATCTCTTTCCGGCCGTAAAACCGGAAGACAACGAATCTAGAAAACGGCCGTGAAATCTGGGAAATATGGTAGGTATGCAATAGTACCAGCCAGCTTCATTGCATGGTATTTTTCATATATTTTTTGTCAAAATACTCGTAAGTGCTATGAAAAAATAAATCTTTTCCCCTCTTTGAAGAATCTTCCTATTTCCTATTTCATAATATTTTCCCTGTTCTAACATTTGAAGGTACATACTTTTCCAACTATACCAATTCTGCTACAGAATTACGAAAGCGAAGCTTTAGTTCGTAAGTGATACGAACCTTTTTCAAAATAAATTAAGTGCCCTCAATTTGCAACATTCATCCACGCTGCTGTTGAAGGGGAAGGAGGGGATTTATTAGGATGACCAACATCCGGCAAAATAAATGTTTTTGTACGGTTTGATAAAAGACAAGTAGAACATGCAAAACGGGGGGGGGGGGGGAAAGCTCAACTTCTAAAGTTTCCAATGAATTTCGGCGAAATTTAAAATGGAACGTTATTTTCATATATCTTGCCCACTGTAAAAATTTCAGTCGGTTATTTAAAAAATTGAGGAAATAGCTTCTTCATAATTTTTTCCCAGTCTAAGCAGAGAACCAGGGCACCTACTCAGGAACAAATGACTGCCTCTCTTCGCGAACGTCAGCAGATAAGAGCCTGCGAAATGGGTGCGTGATTAATGGCTTTCTTTCACGCTTTGTGACGTGTATGTTTGTTCGGTTGTAGTTTAGATCATCTGGAGACGGGGAAACCGCAAAGAGACGCACTCCCCTGCACAGCTGCACGTTAATCGGTGGGTGGGTTGCGGAGTTGCCTCGAAGGATAAAACAACTCGGAATTATTTTAAAACTTAGCAATACAGAAATATATTTTACAAAAGTCTGAAACAAAATATTTTTCTGGCAAAATAAAAATTCCCTGCCTTTATAGTTCCCTGATAAAAAATTCCCTGATTTTTACGGAAAAACACAATTTTCCCTGAGTTTTCCCTGATTTTTGGAACAATTTTCAAATTCCCTGCGAATTCCCGGTTTTCCCGGTTTTCCAGGTTGCGTGGGAACCCTGAGTAATCACCATCAGTTAGTATGACACTTATTTATAGTGACAAATTTCTTACTCCTTCCGATGTTATAATAGAGTCTGACTGCAGTTCTTTGCAGTTATAAGCGCATGACTATTGTAGTTCTTTGCTGTTTAAGTTAATGATTATTTTAATACTATTAAAACACTTGGTAATGCTAAGATCAGCAAGCATAAATTTACAATCTAAACTTTGTACAGAATACAAGGTGCTTAAGAATAGCATTTGAGAAGATATTTTTTCTTCTTTATCAAAGGATTAAAGAAAAAGAACTGGATACTCATCATGCTCATTAAGGGAAATCTATACATTTGAAAAATCTGGATCAAAAATAACCTCACTATTATGAAATTCAATATAGCCTCTCCTTTGAAGTGATTGATGTTTGAGTAACATTTGAAATACAGTACATAAAACTTCATAACAATTACAGTTCTGAATAATATTACAACACACAATATATTTTGCCTTTAAATAAAAGGATGCATTACCTTTTCATCTGCTTTAGATGGAGTAAATTCATTTATTTCTTTCCAATCCATCTTGCTGAAAAAATATGGGCTAATTAAAGTAATGAATACACTGCAAAATTTATTAGATTGTAATAGAATGCACTAAAGAAAACATGATAAATTTGTACATACCAAGAGTGAGTGTCTGTGGGAAGGGGGAGGGGAGTTCTTCAAAGATAATGTACATTTCCATAAGAATAATTTACAATATTAGATTTCCATTACTCAAAAAAATCAGTTACCTATTATTTTGCTAGCTCATGGAAAGCATGATAAGAAATATTCATTTTACAGCTGCATTAAATAAAAATAATGCATGGGTTAACAATTACTTTACTACTTCTACTAACCTCATTGCAAAATAAAGACACTAGTGCAGTATTTTTTGAAAGAATTCATACATACATACATACATAATCACTAAGCTGTTCTCTGAGATTCAAAGGTTAGCTCCAAAAAGAAATACAAACTACCAGATAATTTTTACTCACTGTTGCCATATCAAACTTCTCCATTTACAGTGATCTTGACATACAACTCGGGCTTCACTGACATCCATCACACGCCATACACAAGATCTTCTATACTTCATACCCATAATCTTTTTCTCATGCAGACATTCCTGAATCTGATCCACCCATGTCTTCCTTGGCCTTCCTCTGCCTTTCCTTCCTGCCACTTGGCCTAAAAATATTTTCTTAGTAAGCATCTCATCACTCATTCTTTCAACATGGCCAAACCACCAAAGCATATTAGTCTCCACCTTGCTAACAACATCTTGCTTCACATCACACAACTGCAACACATCTTCATTCCTCACACAATCAGACCGTGTCTTGCCACAACCCCCCTGTAAGTAACGCATTTCTACAGCACACAAACGACTTCTATGTTTCTTCTGTAGTACCCAGGTATCACTAACATACATCAGAGTAGAAACAATTACACTTTCATACACAGCCATGACTTTCAATGAAGAATTCACTCGCCTACTAATTTCACCATCTAATTTGTTCTCTCTGTCAAACATGCTTCCTAAATACACAAACTCAATCACCTGGTCAATCACTGTGCAATTTAGACTTACATTACATTCAGTGCTACCAGTTCCTCTCTCAAGAACCATAACTTTGGTTTTTCCCTCATTTATACTGTTTGAATTTCATGCAAACTTCGTACATCCGGGACAACATATGCTGCAACTCACTTTTGTTCTCTGCCAACAGGACAGTGTCATCAGCATACAGCAATCTGCACACACAGACATCACCAAGACATAAACCAGTATTATCTATTTTGGCATCACACATGCACACATCCATAAATATATTAAACAGCCATGGTGACTTTGCACAACCATGTCTGACTCCTGCACTAATAGAGAAACATTTTTATAAAACACCATTCACTTGTACACAAGCTTTACTGCCAGCATACATGACTTTTACACTATTAAGTAGATTCCCAGTAACACAATATTCATTCAATACCTTCCACAAAACTGCCCTATTTACTCAGTCGTAAACTTTCTCTACATCTATGAAGGCAGCAAAAGCTTTCTTAGCAACAGCCAAATACTTTTCAATCATCACGCGTAATGCAAAATTTGGTTAGTGCAGCCTATACCAGGCATAAAACCACTCTGAACATCCCACACTTTCTTTGATGTAAGACCCCGTACTTTCTCAACAACAACCTTACCAAACACTTTCCCTGGCACACTTATTAGGGTAATACCACGATAGTTCTTGCAATCAGTCTGATCACCCTTTCCCTTACACAAGGGAACAATGATAGCATCCGTCCAATCCTGAGAGACCATTCCTACCTCCCAGCCCAACTGGCAAATTTCAGTCAATTACAGAGTCACCACCATATTTCAACATCTTGGCAGTTATGCCATCAACTCCGAGAGCATTACCATTCTGACGAGATTTTAGAGCTTTACACATCTCTTCTCTTGAGATCCCTACTGTGCTTCCATCCTTCGATTTGACATCATCTGCATCTGCCTCTGAATCACCTTTGCTTTCCTGATCTAATAACCCACAGAAGTATTCACTCCATCTTTCACTTAACTCATTGGGCTCCCATATCATTTTCCCAACCCTATTCTTCACACAACTTACAACTTTGTTTCCCCTATTTTTCCTGAGTCTCATGACTTCCAGAAAGTCTTCCTATCTTTCCAAAAAGCCAATTCATGCCTTTCCACCTTTTCCTTCCTATCTTTTGCCTTACTCTGGTGAACCAGTTTAGAGGCTTCACGCTTCTTACAGCGATATTCATCCACAGAAACTCTACCTTGCAACTTCCCCAAATAAGCTTCCTTCTTTCTCTTTACTGCCTCTCCAATCTCACTATTCCACCAAGCATCACCTCTATTGTTACCCACTATTGTGGTGCCACAGACCTCTACAGCAGCAGTGACAACACAGTTCTTAAAACATTCCCACTTCTTTTCTACAGCCCTTTCACAAGACTTCAGCTCCTTCAGTCGTTTTCTGAGTACATCAGAATAACGATGATTTTCAGGGAGCCTTTCAACCTTTATTCTTTCTATCCTGGGCTTTTTGCTATTCCTTTTCTTCCCACCAACATTCAATTTCACTCATGACACTACCAAGTAATGATCAGAACCAACATCTGCACCTCTCATCACATGAGTGTTAACAACTAAGTGTTTCAGATGCTGATCATAGACAACAAAATCTATCGCACTCTTTTGACCAAGAGTACGATTTTCCCAAGTATATGTGTGGATATACGTTTGGTTGAAAAATGTGTTCGATACACACAAACCATTCTCAATGCAGAGTTCAATAAATCTTTCATCATTATCATTCACACAAGGATCATTAAACTTGCCCAGAACATCGTCAGAAATTGCATTCTGCACATCTACTCTAGCATTAAAATCCCCTGCTATTATAACTTTCTCTTTAGCACCAATGGCTCAAAACAGCTTTATAAATCTATTAGCAAAACCAATATTTCAATGCACTTACATTGACGGTTTAAACCAAAAACCTGCCATGACCGGCATTCTATGATAATGTCTGTACAATTTAATTTATTTTGAACCCAGGCAAACGAACACTTTGTTGCGCAAAAGTTCTCATAATTTCCAAGATAAATGATGCACTCACCAAAGAATCCACACAACACAAGCTTAGTGTCCTTTGCTGTGTTTGCTGTTGCACCATCTTGCTGCAGGCAGCAGTTGTGTTCATCAACATCTAACAATAATATCAATTGTTTCTGGTGACGATCAGCTGTCATTGTTTTCGTGAAAAAAATTGTAACCACTATTCTTTTTGGGGATGTAATGGACTCTCATGGAAAAGGTGCAGGTTTTCAGAACCTGTTATTCTGACTGTACGTACTAGGGAGCTCCGAAAAAAAATTTTTTTTTTCAAAACCGTGCTCCCTGGCCATTTTCCCATTTCTATAGCATATGTGAGATCTCACAAAAAATTTGAATGGAATCGGAGCATATTAAGCCTTGCCGCCAGTATGTCACTAATTTCCCAAAATGTTCGCACTCCGTGAATGGCTTTGATAGGTAGAAATGAAACAAAAATGCAAATTAGTAAATTATAAGTGTCTAATTAACTGAATAATCGATACAGCACAAATCAAACTAAAGCTTCTTAAATCTTTTTCAAAGTCATTCTTTTTAAAATCAGGGATATTCCGAGAGTGATTTTCAACCACCTGAAGAAGAAATTGTCATTGTTTTTCATCCTTTGTTATGCTTTTGGCAAAAATCTTGGATCAGCTGTTCTGATCTTGCCAGATCATTCACAACTTTAATGTGACGTATGCATGCTTCAGCTTCTAAATAATCAGGATCCAGACTCCACTGACTTACTAGCTTATTCAACTAATGAGAATTCAAACCAAGCGCTTGGAAAATGAACCACGACTTCGGCCCGATTAGGGACACGAACCTAGTAGATGAGTTGAGTGTTGGGAAAACAGGAACTCTTCTTTCCAATAGATGATCTGATTTTACTTTGCGAAGTTCACAAGAAATTTGAAGCTTTTTAGCTTGGGACAGGCAATTTGTAAATAATGAGAATGGAGCTATCTCTTCAGTCAAATACCAAAAATGTCTTTCCAAAGCCGTGATAGCAGCAGCAACAACGTCTGGATCAACTTCGCAGTAATATTTCAGATCATGCCACAGTTGAAGATCGTTAACTGGAGCATCTACCCCAATAGGAGCAGACAACCATGCTTTTACATAAAAAAGCACATTGAAGAGACATGTGTTTCAGCAATTTTATTTTGATGGCATTATACTTCAGCTGATGTCCAAATGCACGTATCTTTGCTGAATAGAGGACAGTAGACATCCAGCAAACATAGTGAAAGGCTCCTGGCCTTAACCAATGTATTACTCTCTGTGCAGAACCCAAGAGAATCAGCATCAACTCGGCACATTCTCTATAATCGCCTCGAGGCAGGTTGTTTTTGGAATCAGGATTGGCAAGTTTCTCATTCAGAAATGCATTAACATCGCTACGACGTGTCTGTAGTTTTCGGTTACGGATGTTTAGGATCTTAAAATATGTCTTGTGATTAGTGATTGCACTCCAATTATTCTTGAATTCCTTAAATTTGGGGGTATCTGGACTACTCGCGTCTCCAAACAAAATATGCCACACAGCACACATAATTCTTTCAAATATATGATGTCGACATGCAAAGTAAAACAATTTTTTATCCAACAAGTCCTCAATCTTCAGACAGGCACCATTCATCCATCCAGAATTGGATGCTATAGTATCAAGGCTGGATCCAATTATGTTCGGTGTAAGATTCCACTCTAATGTAATTCCATAAGTGGTGTTAGCTTAGGTTAAACCAGTTCCATCTGGAATTGCAGGTACTCCAAGAAGTTTGCCTGACTCATACTCTGGCATACCAGATATAAGAACATCAAGTCTTTCATGATCTCCTGGAACGATTTTTCCATCCCAATGAAGAACTTCATATTTTGTAGGAACAAAAATATTCTTAATCTCATGAGCTGCTTCAAGTTGAACATTCTTTCTCGCTGATCTAGTGCTTGTCAAAGATAATGTAATCTGCTCTAAATCACCACCTCTTTCAGATACAATAGCAGCCATGAAAGCTGTACTTTGACTTGCAGACAGTTTCAAACAATCAGCCATTTGGGATACCCTGGTACTTTTATACGGATTCCGTGGCAACTGCAGGGTAACAGTTTCTTTCTTTTTACACTTCAAACTTGAAATGGAGGGAACGTCAAAATCGCAATCATCGTCATCTCCAACATTCATATTAGCATTAGCACTGGCTGGTAACTCAGTTTTCTTCGATCCTTGAACTGCAGCTACGTGGATTTCTTTTCTATCATCAAATGCTGAATCATCTGGATCAATGGTAACAGTCTGTTCTTGCTTCCTCTGTTCTTCAGCCTTTTCCCTGGACACTTCCAACCTATTCCGATAGAATTTGTTATCAACTTTCTTAGCATAAATTCTATCTGCTGTGCTTAGTGAAACTTTTCTATCATCTTTCAAAGCCTGAAGAAATTGCACATCTTCATCCTTATGCTTCTGTGGACAAAACCTGTTAGACTGAATAATATTCTGGGCATTTTTATGTGTAATGAAGAAATACTTAGTCAAATCTTCAACAAAGGACTTTTCCTTCTCCTCGTTTGACTTTTTTCCTTTGCTTTTTTGGACAAGGCGGTAACGACTGTACATATCTAGGATTTTGGCCTTCACTTTATCCTTGCATTGTGTTACAATCCCTGCCCTGGTCCACTGTTTTTGAACATCCAGAATAACTCTTTCAGCTACTGCACTATTAAAGTTTATGAACTTTTCCTGCTTCATTGGGCCATCCTTTGGGTAGAAAAAATATCTCAGAACATCTCCTTGGGTTGGTATTTGAGAGGGAGGTAATTCTATTACTTTTCCTAGCAACCACACTTCAGTCTCTGAATGCAGCTTAGGATTAGGAGTTTCTTCTAAATTTGCCATTGTTGTATATATTCTGGTGGTTAGCAGTTAGAACTCAGATGAATTAGAGTCTGCAAAAGAAAAAGCAAATGAAATAGTTGAATTAATTTTATGATATTGGTATGATTGAATGTTGTGCATACATCACATCATAAAATATATCAGTACTTTAGTGCATGTCACTAATTTTGGGAAATTAGTGATATACTGCCGGCAAGGCTTAAAAAATGCTCCGATTCCATTCAAATTTTTTATGAGATCTCATATATGCTATAGAAATGGGAAAATGGCCAGGAGCACGGTTTTGAAAAAAAAAAAGTTTTTTTTGGAGCACCCTAGTACCTACACACTTATATGAAACCAAGCTTCATCAGGAAAGAACACGAAATCCAGGATATGAAGACTGTTGTGGACAAAACGCAAAAACTATTGGCAGTATTGGAGTCTTTTCTCTTTATCAGGTTTTCGCAGTTTGTACATACATACATATCACTAAGCTGTTCTCTGAGAATCAGAGGTTAGCTCCAAAAAGAAATATATACTACCAGATATTTTTACTTTATTGTTGTCGTATCAAATTTCTCCATTTACAGCGATCTTGACATATAACTCGTGCTTCACTAACATCCATTACACGCCATACACAAGATCTTTTATACTTCATACTCATAATCTTTTTCTCATGCAGACACTCCTGAATCTGATCCACCCATGTCTTCCTTGGCCTTCCTCTGCCTTTCCTTCCTGCCACTTGGGCTGAAAAGATTTTCTTAGTAAGCATTTCATCACTCATTCTTTCAACATGGCCAAACCACCAAAGCATATTGGTCTCCACCTTGCTAACAACATTTTGCTTCACATCACACAACTGCAATACATCTTCATTTCTCACACAATCATATCGTGTCTTGCCACAAACCCCACGTAAGTAACGCATTTCGTGCAAAATGTTAATCTGATAGGGACGCAGATTTAGCTTCTTTGTTGCTCTGTGAACAATCCCATATTCTGGTTTGTTGGGACACTTTTCGAATTGACTTTTGTGGTGAAAGCATGAAGAACTAATGGACAGTTTCCAAAGATTCCTCAGTTAAGATTGACGGATATCCCGGACGTTTATGATGATTCACATGACCAGTTTCTCGAAAACGGGAGACCAAACAACATATTGTGGACTTATTCGGCACTTTAGGTTCCAGAAAATGACCTCTAAATTTATCCTGGCATTCATAGAACGAGTGCCATTTGAGATCTTTTCACAATAAAAGTGTGATGAGCTTGGGAAAAATGCATGTTTGCTCAGTCATGACCTAAGGGCTAAATATATTTGACAGCAGATGCAAATCAGATCATGTGATCAGTGCATGCTGACCTTGATCTGCTCAGTCTACTGTTGCCATTACATATACATTGATATTATCCACACAATCAATTTACCACTCCAATGTAGTTTCAAATTGTGGGGTGCACAACTTTTGGATCACCCTATATTATAGCTTGCACGTGCATTTTCAGTTGGGTTTACAATATGGGTCAGAGGTCAGAGCTGGCCATGGTAGAAGAAAGAGAACTACAAGCATAAGTTCAACTCCAAGTGTTAGATAAGTTTCAACGTAGTTTATAGATTTATTAAAATCTTGCTGTGTAATAATTTACGTGACCATAATAACATGCTTATGGGTCTTGTGCACAGGGATGACAGGAAGTAATTTTGTTTTTTGTAGTGAAAATAATTTGTTTCAAATAATTTTATGTATTTAATCAATGACATGATTTCCATTAACTTATAGCAGTGTTCCATCCTTTTGTAAGTGGTAAAACCATTGTCATGAAAAGTAGCTGGTTTAGACTTAAAAAGAGTCATCAGTGCAAGTTTTGGCAGCATAAAATGAATCCATATTTTTCATCATTAATGCATTCTGCAAATAACAAAACACAGGATAATCAGAAGGTGTTATATTTAATGAATATGGTGGATGCGAAAGATTTTCCAAGCTAAATTGTCTTAAGCCATAATAATACAAACTTTGTGCTGTTGTTACTCAAAATGCAAATAATTCCGTTTTATGCACGATTTTTAATAACTTAAAAGTTACCACATATTGTAAAATATACAGTATATATAGTTAAAAACACATTAGTACCTTCGGATTCACTAGAATTCTTTATCAAATGTATGTTAAAAGCAAAATGGTACTGAAAGAAACCTGCAAATCGCATGTTCTTTATATACAACTGATGCCATATGTCTATTAGTGCTTGCATTTTAATATTCAACCAATCACCTTAGGTGGAAGGGGATGGAGGTGGCAATGATGAAGAATTGGTAATTTTTAGAATTTGTTTCCACTGGGGGGGATCACACATGGGTAATCATTATTGCAACATTCTTGTTTAAATTGATAAATTAACAGACTTTCTGTTAATAATAAATGGGACTTAGCCTTGGGAGTATAGAGGATTTTACTGATTTCCCAGTGCAGCATATACGACCTGTCTCAGTATAGTCATGCTAATGTCGTAGATGTTGATGCAGTCCTAAAGTTATATTTGTGTTCTGCCAACCTGCAGTTTAAAGTCTAGAAGTTGAGCCCACATAAACTCAGTCTGGTTCTTCCTTGTCTTCCGCTTTCAGTGGGATTAAGTATACACCAAATTGTTACTGTTGATCTCATCATGGTCATTCTTAATTTTCGATAAAATATTCATGGCTTTTGTCCTAAAGCCCACATTATTCTTCGTATGTATTGTTCTTAAGTAATTATTTACCCTTGGTAAGTATGAAAGGGAACCAACAAACCTTATTTGTCTTTTTTCCCTGCTGGAGAGTTGTTACATTATTCCTTTGAGTTCAGTCATGGAGCTTTTTCACTGTTGTTGCAGGATAACTATATTCCTCTGCCAGATTAGCAATATATATGACAGTTCCTCTTTCCGGGCCAGGTGGTCCAAGGAATGAGTATATGCTCTTTGTAACAAAAATCGCAGCGAGGCGTGTTTATGGTTTAAAGGGTGGGTGGAAGCATAAGGGATAATAGTGGTGTTTGAGTTAGGCTTTCTATACACAGAAGATGAAAGATGGTTAGTATTTGGGTTCCAATGAAGAAGGATGTCCAGGAAAGGTAAGATATGGTCTCTCCAGTTTGCAGGTGAAATTTATGGAAGCATATTTGGAGGAAAGGAGCTGGACAAATTTATCCAAAGATTCGGGGGTTGATGTCAAAAAAGCAGTACATCATCTACATACCGCTTATATAAAATTGGTTGGATGTCAGCAGTAGGAATCATTCCTTTTTCAAGTGCCTGAAGTAAAATTTAGGCCAATATGCCAGACAGTGGGGAACCAATAGGTGCTCCACCTGTCTGGTGGTAAACTATGTTATTAAATTTAAAGTAGGTTTTACTATGAACTAATTGTAAGGCAGACTCACCAGGGGAGTAAGGGGTTTGAGTATTAAGCAAACTTTCAATAATATTACGTACTGTTTCAACTGGAACATTTGGGAAGAGAGAGACAATATTCAAAGAAGCCATAATAAATGGGAAAGAGATAAGAAGAGACTTTAAATGAGTTAGAACCTGATTAGAACTAGAAAGGGAGTATGGTGAGGAGAAAGTCAGAGACACTCTCCAAGGGATGGGTTGGGCTACCAAAGAAACAAAGAAACAAGAATGTTGTATCTTTGGTTTCAGGCTATAATCAATTTAAACAAGAATGTTGCAATGAAGATTACCCGTGTGTAATACCCTCCCACCCCCCAGTGGAAACAAATTCTAAAAATTACAAATTCTTCATCATTGCTACCCCCACCCTCCCACCTAAGGTGATTGGTTGAACATTAAAATGCAAGCACTAATAGACATATGGCGGCAGTTATATGTATATAAAGAACATGTGATTTGTAGGTTTCTTTCAGTACCATTTTGCTTTTAACATACATCTGATGAAGGATTCTAGTGAATTTGAAAGTACTAATGTGTTTTTAACTATATATACTGTATATTTTACAATATGTGGTGACTTTTAAGTTATTAAAAATCGTGCATAAGACGGAATTATTTGCGTTTTGAATAAATTGTCTTAATTTCTATTGAGTGTTTGCAACACAAGATCTGGCATTATCTAGGTGGAAGATTACATCATTCCTATACACCAAAAATGAATGTTCAACTCACAGTGTCCTATTCACTTGTGTCCAGTTGTTTACAAATAACTTTCACAATTAACTGTTTCACCAGGTTTTATGTGCTCATAATTCATAACACCTTGTCAATACAACTAATAACATAGCATATTCTTCCTGGGGTGCAAATCAGCTTTAGTAGTATGAGTATTTAATGGTGCTTCACCTTTCTTATGGACCAGTCTTTTGCATACTGTGTTAGCTATCAATGACCTGTCACAGGATTCTGGTTTCAAAAATAAGGATTTACATTTCATGTTGTTTCCTCATAATTTGTCCTATAAACAATTGTCAAGTGACCAATTGCAGGCTTGATTTAATTAAAATTTAAGGTCATATTTTCTCATTCAGAATTCATCAGTTATCCACAAAGACATATCTCTCTATGATAGTGTAATAATAATAATAAAAAAAAGCTCTTCTGCATCCACAGACAGGAGGGGCCCTACATAACAAGAAAAAGACATGGACTATTTTTTTGCAGTTTTCTCAACCTGCCAACTGTGTAAAATCATACTGTGCATTATGAAACTGAAAATCTCAAAAAATAATCTCTTTACTTTTAATCAGAAAATGTACTAACAAGAAACGGCAGCACCAACTAAATCACCATTATCATATACTTCGGCCAAAGTAATCATATGAAGATATTGATGAAGAAAGTCAACTAAAACCAACTTTATATCTCCAGTATGTTGATGACATGAGCATATTATTGGTTACTTGGAATTACATTACTGAAGAACATGAAAACTTTAAAAATATTATGAACTTGAGACAAGGAGGGATAAAGTTTCCTATGAAAATAGAACAAAATCAGCAGTAACCTTTCTCAGACATAAAATAAATTAAAAGAGATAAAAAAACAACAACAACAGATTATTGTGAATATAGAACACCTCAAGAGCTCAGACAACATTAATTCCTAAGAACTCTAACCACCCATGGGCATATAAAAACATCAACCTTAAAATCCTACATAAAAAGAGCCTTTACTCATCTCAACCGATATAATTTCCGTTGTCTGAATGTTAGTCTAACTTTGGTGGCGCAGTAGAAAGAGCGCTTGCTTGTTTTAATTGTTGAATCCCTGCCTCAACAATATACTTTTCTGTTTATTGTTGTGATGTTCATGGAACATACTTTCACATTTGGAACGAATCTGTTTCACTTTGAAGAAACACTGTTTCTGATTCTGTATCAAAATAATTAAACTGCGAGGTCAACTTGATATATATCATGCGCCATTGTCAATTTCTAATTAGTTTAGCTTTTGTAGTGACAATCAACAAGAGGACGGAATCATGAGAATCTTCAAGTGTATGTTTTATGACACTTCATATCAAGGTAAGATTCTCTATGATGAATGAACATTCAAGAAAAATGGGGTTAAAGAAATACTCAATAAATAAATGATTTAAAAAATTACATATTTTATTTTCCTCCATCATTACTGATGGGCTTTCACCTAGTAATTCCAATAACAAAGACAGGCAAGAAGAAATAAGATATGTAAAGAACACTGCCAAAAATACGGAATAATAAATAAAATCATTTACAAGTTCAAATATAAAAAAAAACTCAAAAATAATGTTGAAAAAAATATATATAAGAAACTTTTCTTATATCCAAAAATACCACAAAAAACATGAATTGTTAAACAACAAAATATGAATACTGGACTTACAGTTAAAAACCAAATGGATACCTGAATACAAATACCATCCCCCCCCCCCAAAAAAAAAAACTAATACAGGAAGAGGGTGTTTACAGTATAACAGTTGAAAATATTTAAAAAGATGCACATAAAAATATACAAGGTATAGGAAGTCCTAAAAATAGACTTAGGAACTGAATGGAACAACATACAGATAATTGAAACAAAAGTGAACCAAAATGTAATTAATACAGTACTGCATTAAGAATAATACAAATTTTATAGTTCAAAAACACAAAAATAAAAGGAACAAATGAAAAATAATGAAGACTAACAGAGACTGTTTTCGCTGTAAAAACCAAGGATTGAAATTGCAACTATAATACAAGTTCTGACTTTCTGTAACTGTGGAAAAACAATTATCTCACAAGAAATGAGTACAACAAATGACAGACAAATCTCTGTTGTTGTAAAGCCATGAGATGGAATAGACTACAGTGATGCAATTCTAAATGGGAAAAAATGCCTTAATAGTGTGTGTGAATGGATTAAGAAAAACAACCTGGAGAGAAGACCCTCAAATTTTTCAAATGCAATGTGAAATCTGATTACTTGTTTCACTATTTAGTATGTTCTATTACTGATCACTTTTGCCAATTTTTATTAAAATTGCTTAATTTCAGAAATTTTAAATAACAGAATGTTATGAGAGTGTCACATGTTAAGCTTTCAAAGTTTTTCTTCAAATATGTTGTTGTCATTCCACATGATTCCAAATCTTCAGGATTAAAAAATGGTATATGTAAATAATGCATTCACATCTATGCAGTGTGATTAATGCACACTTTTACAAAGTTTAAATAGTAAGTGTAGGAGTCATTTTTAAGCAGACCATAAGAAATCGGCATGAGAAGCCCTACTATGTGATCCAACTATTTGTATTGCGGTAATACCTCAATACAAACATTGTTATTGCTTGAATATTAAACACAGTACTCCTAATTAGCCAAAATTTTACATTTAGGTTATTACCTGTCACACAGTAAATACATGGCTTTATTATTTGTGGTTTGAAGCATTTGCATACTTTCATTATTCTGTTCCTCATGTACACTTGCTTTTTAAAGGGAATAAACGACAAGGTAAACAAGTAGTGATTTCATAATATTATTGCTTCATAATTTGATTTAGTATATATGAATATAAGATTAGTTACCAGATGTGTTCTTGATCTATAAGTTCCAACGTTCGTTTCATCTTGTTCCCACGTTCAATGTCACTAGGCTCAATTCGCTGCTGGGGCAGCATTCCGAATATGTATTTTGTTGAATCCCACTTACAGCTCTTCAAGAGTTCTGGCATTAAGATATTTCAGGTAAATCCTGATTCTTTCTTTTATCCTGTCGTACATAGCTTGCTCTTTTGAATATCAATTAAAGTTCTTACAAGAAAGAGATATGCACAACAGAATAAAAGAAAAAATCCAGTTTGACCTGGAATATCTTAATGCCAGAACTCTTGAAGAGCTACAAGTGGGATCCAACAAAAGATGTATTCAGAATGCGGCTACAGTAGCCAATCGAACCTAGTGACATTGAACCTGGGAACGGGATGAAATGAGCATTGGAACTCATAAATCAAAACACATCTGGTAAACCTAATCTTATGTTCATATATACTAAATGAAATTATGAAGCAATGATATTACGAAATCACTACTTGTTTATCTTGTCATTTATAACCCTTAAAAAGCAAATATCCATGAAGAATAGAATAATGGAAGTATGCAAATACTTCAAACCTCAAAAAGTACTCCTTATATATTGTAGAGTTCAAATTGCTATATTAGCTATTGAACGAAATTTACGTGGTACGTTAATTATTGTATGTAGTATATACAATAAGCATTCCTTATTTTTTCAAATTTTTCATCCTCCAAAACAATTCCTTTGCCCAGTTTAGGCAACCATCTAACCACAAAAAGTTCATTAGCACTACTAATATTGGGGAAATAGTGCCTTAGTACCATTAAGGCTATTCTCCACCACTGATTAGCTACAATGAAAAATGAATCACCACAGTGTGGGAAAATTAGCAGCTTGAAGAACACAAACTCAGTTTGGCAAACAGCAAACATTGAAAATGCTGACCTCTCAAAGTTGAAAACATGTTTTTTCAAAATGTGTTTGAATAGATCAAGGATGATGTTTTAAGTAATTTAGGAACAATTCTACAAAAATTCTAACCCTTTGTTCATGTTTAAGTTTTTAATGGTTAATAAGAAAATATGGAAAGATAGAAACTACAAGATACAGCATTGACAGCAATCATTCCCAGGAACTAACATGGCAGAAAGTGGACAGATACTGAACTTAAAAAAAATAAAAAAACAAGAAAGTTGATCCATCTTAAAAAACTCATTTTCAAAAACAAACAACAAAATATGGCTATAGAGTAAAGGTGCTCCTTGGGCCAAATCAATATCTACATGATGTATACTGCATTCTGCACTTGAAATTTTAAACTGGCAAAAAACATGCCTAAAATATTGATGATTGTATAATTTTATTTTGAAAATTTATTACTGTATTTTTCTTTATGTAGTCATATACAGTGAAACTCAGATAAAGAAAAAATGCTGTGAAATCCACACCTGCAGTGTTGGTAGTCCAAAGAAATAGGTACAAACGATCTTCTTATTAAAAAGAAAAAAATAGCTGTCATTTTTTAATAATATCCTACTTAAAAAAAACAATGGATTTTTTAAAAAGCTTTTATGTTACTTTCAAGTGAATAAGGAGCAAAAATCACCAGTTTTGCTGCATTACTACAGTTCTGTAGTTAGACTCCATAGTGTGCAGCTTGGTAATTAGACCTGCGACACCAATGAACATATACGACACTAAGGTTTTCACAACACGTGATTGTCCATGGCAGCAAATAATACTGCCTTCATTGTATTATATCTTCTGCCAAAATCTTTTTCCTTCTGTTTGCAGATCTCTATTTTCATACTGCATTAAATTTTTCTGTTATAGCATTTTTGTTAATTTTCCTAATATACAACCCTTCCTACAATTACGATATCTATTTTTTAAAAATCAAAGTGTCATAAAAGCATTGTTTTTTTTTTAAAGTAGAATATTACCTGCATTGGCATATTACTCAACAAAGCCTAAATTTATAACTTCAACAAATAATTTGCAGGTTATATGATTGAAATTATGACACTTTTTTTCCCTCCATTTAGAGCACTGTACTTATTTGCATTGCTAATACATTCAAATTGAGGGTAAATAAAGTTGTTCTAGACTATTACTTTCAGATGATATGTAATGAATGAAAATTGTGATCACATTATGTAACTATATCTGATAGTACCTATTATACATGGCATAAATAATTCCTTCTTGGGAGATCATTGAATGAAAAACGAGTCATTCACAAATAACTATTCAAACCAATTGGCATCCAATTTCTAGGTTGTCACTATGCTCAGTGAGTAAGACACTCATTGCAAGGAAGCAATGTGACCAACATGCTTTCAAGGCTATAGCAGATATTAACAAACTGGCCAAAACAACAAGAGCTCTCTACTACTTACTGTTCACAATGAATGGTTCACCACATGCAAAATATTCAAGCACACCACTGCATGCTCCTAAATACAATAACTCTTAATATGACAATCATTTATTGCATTACAGAAAACTAAGTAAAATAATTACGAAAAAAAAAAAATATATATATAAATAAAAAAAAAATACAGGTAGGCTCAGTTCTGATTGAGCAGTCAGTTTCGATTGTTCAATTGTAGGACTATGACTTGCAGATCAGAAAGTTGAAATGAGCTAGTCGAGTATGGATTCAAAGCATTTATTTAATTTGTTATAACCAACACAGGTCTATGACATAAAAAGTAGTTTATGTAATTTTTACAAATAATGCTGGATACATTGCAAACACAAAGCACATCGATACACGAATTACCCAAAGTGGGCTTTGCATGGGATCAGCTACAACATCCATGCCAAGTTCCCGGGGCACAAACTCTTTGAATCTCTCATAAGTGGGTCTGTCTTTGATGTTCAAGTCGAAATCACCCAGCATGATGATCGGTATGTTGCCATATTCCTTTCTGGACAGTTGTGGGGAGACTTCTGAAACCTATGGTGTGTATAATAGAAGCTGCTTTCAAGCATTCTCAATACTCTCTAGTTTGTTGGGCTGTAGTCTTCTTGGGCTTCTTGCATTCCTCATCACTTACTCTTGCCTCTCGTTTTGATTTTCTCCACTTTTGCTTGCGTTCATTCTGTGAATTCCGCATCATTGTCAAAAATGTTAACCCGTTCACATGAAAACAATTTTTAAAATTTTTAGTTTAAACCACTTCAATATGTTCTTTATATATTTGAATAGATCTCATCGAGAGCTTTAAAATGATACCACACACAGTAGTTTTGTACTCATGGTTGCCATGATACACTGAGTCAAACACTGAGCGCACCCAGAAATATTGCATCATCTCCGCCATGCATAGTGAGCAAGGGAAGCATCACACGCACGATATGTTGTGCAGTACGCGAATTGGACTCCATGCTGTTTATGAATATGTTAACATTAGTGTGAGGCACATAGTTTTAATGCTATAATGATTTCAACTGGGACCTATTCTTGTCACAGGTGCTTGCCTAAAAATCGCCCCATACTATCTGCGGAGTTAGAGTTAGTCCTACATCAAAAAATGCTCACAATCATTTTTGACTGCATTTCCAAGTACAAAACAAACTCACAAATTCCACAAACTTTCAGTCTAATTATCCCTGTAGTCCAGTTTGCCTGAAGTATATACACTGAAGAGCAATTGAATTAGAGACAGCTGGTGTTATGCAAATGTGGCGCTGTGGGCGGCCCTATAAACGGAAACGACATGACGTATGCAGCGATCTGACAATATAAGGAGTGATGCGACGGGAATCAGTAAGAGTCGGACGCAGTATGGGTAAGACGAAGGATCTAAGCGCATTTGATCGTGGGCTAATTGTCGGAGCCCGACAAATGGGTCACTCCATCTCGGAAGTCATGTAGGCACTGGGATTTTCACGAGCCACTGTGTCACGGGTGCACCGTGAGTACATCAAATCTGGTAAAACCATCTCTGCAAGGGTCAACTGCCATGGACAAGAGCGTGTGGATGAGCGGGGTCATCGTCGGCTAGCTCGCATTGTAACAGCGGATAGACGGGCCACAGTGCAAGAAATCACTCGCCAATTTAACGCTGGTGCACAAAAACTTGTAAGCAGCCACACCATCCAGAACCATCTCCTTGCTATGGGGTACAGAAGTCATTGTCCCACGAGGGTACAGAAGGGTACAGAAGCCATTGTCCCACGAGGGTACAGCTGCTGACCGCACATCACAGGGTGCAAAGATTAGCATGGGTGCGGGAACATCGCCACTGGACCCTAGACATGTGGAAAAATGTTGCCTGGACTGATGAGTCGAGATTTAAGTTGGTACATGCGGATGGTAGGATACGAGTACGGCGCAAACCACATGAAGCGATGGATCCTTCTTGCCAGCAGGGTATTCTTCAAGCTGGTGGGGGTGGCATTCTCGTCTGGGGACTGTTTACGTGGACTGAAATGGGACCCCTGGTACGTGTGACATTATACCTCACAGATCAACGTTACCGGGTTATCCTGGACGACCATTTGCTCCCGTTTGTCCGTCTTCAACATAACACTGGGGACCTCATCCTGCAACAAGACAATGCACCATGCCATCGCTCCCGAATTGTATTCGAATAGTTGGATAAACACTCCACCGACGTGACCTCACTTCCTTGGCCAGCTAGGTCACCTGACCTCAATCTCATTGAGCACATCTGGGATGCCATCAAGAGAGATGTTCGAGGCTCTGACCCCCCTCCATCAAATCTTCGTGAACTGTGAAAGCTTGTTCAGGGGTCGTGGATCCGTATGGTTTCCCAACGCTTCCGGTGTCTTGTCGAGTCCATGCTGAGACGAATCGCCGCCGTCATCAGGGCGAAAGGTGGTACTACACGTTACTAGACAGGTATCTCTAATTCAATTGCTCTTCAATGTTTATCTAACCAGTGAATATTCCTTAGTTGAATAATTTTTTTAAAATAACAAAAGGAAAAAAGAAAAAAACACTTGTAATTTTAAATTCAAAAATGAAATCTATGATACTTTTCCTTCCATTAATCAATTTCTTCTTTTGGTAATAAGTTGTCTGGCTTTGGAAAGCATGATGCACAATGAAGATAGCAGATATAACTGTGGTGTGATCAAGAAAGAGCATGCTAATACAGAAAGAGTGACCTCACTGAATGACTAAACAACCAAAGTGCCGGTGAGATAAGGGTAGATGTTGGCAAACTTGCCCGAATGGCATGGAGCTTAGCAGCCATTTATGGTTCATAATGACCTTTACTCGTAGCAAACAACAATTCAGGCACACCATTCAAATGGAAACCATTTTTATTTATTTTTTGATAGGAGGTTTAACGACCACTGTGAGCAACTCAATGGGCTATAAGCAGTCGCCCGTCCCTAATTTAGGGTCACTGGTTCCAGGGAAAGGAGAGAGCCAGTGCCGTAAGACAAACACAACATCCATGACTCACCAGGATTCAAACCCGGATCCCTCTTGGAATTGGAAACCATTCACCATTCATGAAAGTATCTCTGCTCATCACACACAAACCATTGGCATTCACGACTACAGCAGAAATTGACAAAATGCTCAAACGAGTGGGAGCTTAGTTAGAATCCATTCACCATATTTCCTATCTGACTGCTCATTGCTCACCCACATAGAAATTGACATTCATCAATTCCTGACATTACTTTTTCTTACAGGGAATTCGTTTCTGAACACACGGGGGCACAAGAGAGTTTAACGTGCTGTAACTTCATTCAGTATCACAGTAATGATGGACTGAATTACCATTCATAGCAGTGAGAATGAAACATTCACCTTTCACAGCGAAGAGTCTTTTATCATGAATGGTTTATCACTTGTACCTACACTGTATGTCTAAGACTTCTGAATTTCATTTTATTTTTGTGCAACTGTTTGCATTTCTTCTTATTCCAACTCTAACTAGGAAACAGTTACAGGGAACACTTCTTTGTTGGCGAGAAAATATTACGCCAGAACAGGTGAAAATTATTGCAATCACGGTGATACAGCCCTGCACATTCAGGCAGTCTTCACTATGCTCCAGAGGGTCCAGTGATTCATAACCAAAGACTCCCCTCACATTAATCATCACTTGCTTGGTGGGTCTACACCAGGCATGCCGAGTCCCTATCCTCATTCTGTTTTCCCCAAATGCCAAGCATGCTGCTGGTGTGATAGACTACAGCCAGGCAAGTAAAGGCATTGTCAGTGTAACTTAATACCAAGCCAGGAGCAACCATTTGCATCTAGAAGTGCAAACAAGATCGTGAAAGGGTTGTTAACTCTCATACCTTGGTTCACCAGTACATGACACAATTTCTGTAAAAAAAAAAATGGTCTGCCTATAAGCACATATGTATATACGTATATATAATCAATTTATGGCATATGATGTTGCCTTCCGATCTCCAAGAGTTTTTTCCATTTTTCTCTAAGAACCATTCTTCCATCAGGTCAAGTGCTCTCTTTATTCCATCAGACCATGTTCTCCTAGGTCAGACTCTATTTTTTTGTTTGTTTGATTTAAATTTCATGGCAATTTTGGGCAGTCTTTTATTGGTCATTCTTTTAACATGACCAAAGCAACATAATTGTCTCTTCTGTATGCCTTTTAAAAATGTTTCTTTCACTTCCATTAATTCTTTATTCCTTTCATTTGTTATTTTCTGTCTTCTAGACACTCTAGAATATCTTCTTAAAGCTTCCATCTCTACAGCTGTTATTTCCTTTTTACCCATTTCCAGTGATGGAAAGTTGCAAAATCATTTTTGGAACAGGTAAAATACATTTTTGGAGCTGCAAAATGCATTTTTGGAGCAGGTAAAATACATTTTGGAGCAGGTGAAATACATTTTTGGAGCAACAAAAGGCATTTCTGGAGCAACAAAAGGCGTTTCTGGAGCAGGTAAAATATTAGTAGATAGAACAAACTCTTAAGCAAAAAATGTTTTGAAACTAGATGCACCCTACTCAAATTTAAAACATCTTGCATTGAAACACACCCACACACATATATGCAAAATTTTAGTTTTCAAATAGATCAAAAAACTTGTAACCGTAGCAGAATTCTATTAACATTTATTTTACAAAAAAATGTTTAATTTTTAAAATTTTTGCTGCTTTTCTCAATATTTAATAGTTCACTTCCATTTTTTTTTCTAATTTTTAAGTTAGAATTAAAAAAATTTTTTAGTTAGCAACCTACCTTAAAAATTAGAAAAAAAAATTTGCAAAATTAAAAAATGTGCTTTTTTTAATAGTACCTGTCCACTTTCTATTGCACTCAGGGCTTTTTTTATTATGCCACATTCAATGTTCATCTCAGCATTGTTTAACATTTTATGAGAAGAATCAACTGCTGCAAAAGTTCAGCTTCTTCCCGTTTCAAACCACCTTATGAACATTCAATTTCTTCTTCTCTTTTTTGCTTATTTTGCTGCATTTTTCCAGCACTAATACGCTCTTGCTATTTTTTCTAGGATTCTTTATAAGCTGTCAGAAGTTTTTTGGTTACATTAATTTTACTCACATCTCCATGTAGTCTCTTGACATGATTTTTGCACTTCTTGATCTCCGCATGACGCCTACAATCATTGTGGCCACCATGCGCTAGGCTAAAATCGCAGCCACATGGCTTACAAAACGTGATGATTCGGGAAAAATTTCAATATTTCATAAAAAGGCCATTCTTTACTATATATATCGCGATACACTTGATAAGTTTTACCTGATTTTGTTCTTTTTGTTGTCATAGCTGTTCCCCTGCTACGTTTCATTTCGTTTTAATCTAAATTAACCCTTTCCACTCGAATAACTTTTCAACCATACTCACCCAGCACTCGTTTTTTTTTTTTTTCTGCAGTAGAGGCCACCACTTAGCAGTAAAAGCTCAGCTTTGGCTTGCCAGCCCCGATATACGAGCTATAGAGAAATCATTGGCGTGGTGGGTGACATCCGACCTATTCGGCCAAAAAGAAATGTCTTGCGAATGTCGACACGCAAGCCATAAAAGCGTCTTTGGCATGGAGGGTGACACCCAACCTGTTCGACGAAAAAGAAATGTCTCGTAAGCCCCGACATGCGAGCTATAGAGGCATCATCGGCGTGGCGGGCGTGAGCTATTCGGCGATTTCGTAATGTTGGGTGTCACCCGACAGTCATGTGGAAAGGGTTAAAACGTTTGCACCAAAATTTTCACATGCACAAAACCACATGGAATTAATGTAAGGAATTCCCAAAAGGGGCTGAGCGGAGCTCCCTCTAGGCTTTTGCGCACAGCACTCTCAAATGGCTGTACGGAGAATCACGTGACAAAACTTTGCCTCCGCTGGCGGGGGAAGCCAGAACATTGAAGGCATATAGGGACTATCTGTAAAGTGCATTTTTTACCAAAAGACGGCAAAAAATAGAAAATTGCGTGCAAGGATCTTTGCATGAGCTTTTCTGCAGTTTTTTGGGTGACTTCCGTAAAACCGTAAGATGGAGTGAAAATCTGTAAAAGTTGGCATCTCTGAATACCTATGAATCCTTTAGAAACAGGACCTGCCATGGGAGAGCCATTTTCAGTCATCCTTCAAAACAATGAAATAGCTAACGACTGACCTTACACTGTATTTACGTAATCGCGCACCTCGCCCAGAACGAAATAACTGCGCCATCCCAAAGAGCAGGGAACAACATATAAACAATCTCAATTGCACAACACTCCGAAAGACTGCCAAACAACCATCTGTAAACAATATTCATCAGGATTTCATAACGTACAGCATCGTTTCTCCTAAATACCATGTGATTACAACAAAACTTCTCCTCCATAAGCTCCACCTACATGCAAAAAAAAAAAAAAAAAAAAAAAAAAAAAACGAATCCGAAGGTAGGTGAAAACATTCCAAAATGTTGGGATTGCCGGTACGTGTTGATTAAGCGTTGTTATACGTTTAACCAAATAACGTGTCAAACTTATAAAAGCGTCATTCAATTCGCCGTTTAAAACAGCATTTTCTGCCATGAAAACATTTTTTTTGCTCGGCAGTTTTTGCTGTGGATTGCCATTTCGGCGCAGTTGGGCGCAAATATTACATATTTTCTTAATTTGTAGCAGTTTGATGCAAGATAATGAAATCGGTGCAGTTCGGTGCAAACTTTCCATCGCTGCATTTCTGTCAATTGCCAGGCTTCAGCCCCATATAGTAAGATGCTCTTAACAATATTATTACAAATACCCAATTTCCCTTTCCTGGTTATTTCAATACTCTACCAGATTTCATTTAGGCATCTAACAGCTTTTCTTTTCTGTGCAATTATCTTTCTTAATTCCATTGTATCTCTACTGTCTTGGGCAATTTTAATACCTAGGTAATTATATCAATCACATCTTTCAATCACTTCATTATCTTTTAGCTGTATATCTTCCAGCACATATTCACTATTTACTTCATTCTCATTCTGTGCTGTCATTTCTTGTTTCTGTCCATTATTCAACTACTGTTTTTCATTCATTTCCTCCACATTCATCGCTGTACTGCATGTACACCAGGCTAGATGTACTGCAACTCTGTCCACCAAATGATTCTCTCTTTGAAATTTTATGAAATTACACTTCTTTGACTTATTTTTCATTAAGTGACCACCATTTACTGCTGCATGAGCCAGCTGTGTAGTTTTATTGCCTTCACACAACTGATTCTGGCCAAATATGGTTGGTGATCATATTTTGTTGCTAAATCAGAGTATCACATTTAATGTAGATACTAAAAGACATTTTGCTGATATAGAAAATGATACTGCTCACAAGGAAATTATGTTAAAGGACCTATCACATGGGTCTAACAAGGCTGCAGACCACCCAAATAAAATAACTCAAGGGTAATCTTTGAGGACATGTTTGGTAGATTGAATTTACACAAGAGGCTTGAAAGGCCACAGAGTGTCAACCACCAGGTGATAAAGATAGAAATTCAAATGTAACATTGGAAACTCAACAAAAGAACAGTTGTACAATGGAATCAAGGTACACAAACATGACGTTGAGTGAGTAAATGACCAGCACACAAAAACAGGGGTACATTATACAAACTGAAACAAACCAAGACAATACAAAAAGCACAACAAAGTGGAGACATCACATTGATTGTTCAAAAGGTTACCCCATGCTGTTGATTCATCTTTTATATTCAGCAAAAGAAGAAAACAAGCATGCTCATGACAGACAAATGATGCACACACAAAACATGAGCAATTATGATAGGTGAACTATATGCCCCACACAGCAGGTAGTGATGAGTACAACTGCTAATGGGAAAATATGCAAGTACAACTTCCTCTCTATAGTTCTGATAACATTTTTGAAGTGCAGAGACCAAGAACTGATTTAATGCAATACAGTTTGTTTCCTATCTATTGATCCCACAAAACTTGCCAGGTATCCTAAATGTTCTACTACCTCATGGAAGCATTTTTGAGGACATATAGAACCTTATGTACAACTGCCGTTCGATAAAAACTGTAAGTAAAATCACACAAAATGAAGAAATATAGGCACAGTAAAATACAGGGTGTACGAAAATTATTGGACACATTACAAAATTATGTACAAAAAAAAACAAAACTATGAGCATTGTCTGTTTTTCTATGTCACGTATTACTAACACGGTTTCTATATTTTTGTTTTGCAGAATTGTAGAATTGTTATACCTAGAATCCAATAGATGGCGCTAGGTGTGGCCTGAGGAATGTATGAGAAATGTGCAATCAGTAGTCATGTCATCTGTACAGCAGAAGGCAATGTGTGTGTTATGGCTTGCGGAATTCAAGTCTGTCGTTAAAGTTAAAAGACGGTACTGTTTAGAGTATGGTTGTAATCCTCCGTCAACGAATTTAATTAAGCGGTGGATGAAGCAGTTTAAAGAAACTGGCAATGTGGAACATCATGGAGGAGCCAGTAGGCCTAACGTCAGCGGTGAGACGGTTGACCAAGTTAATTAAAGTTTCCGACAAAGCCCCAGGAAATCCGTTCGTAAAGCAAGCAGATAACTGTGCATTCCAAAATCGACAGTTCAAGATATCTTGCACAAGAAATTAAAGTTTCACGCTTATAAAATTCAAATAGTGCAAAAGATGCATGTAAATGATAACACTCTGTGATACGATTTTGTTGTGGATATGCTGAATCGAGTGGAAAACGACGAAAACTTTCTCAGTACTGTAATTTTTAGTGATGAATCCACATTTCATGTATCAGGTACTGTGAATCGTCACAACTGTAGGATATGGGGCAGTGAACTGCCTCATGCTGCTATTGAACTGGAATGTGATTCTCCAAAAGTTAATGTGTGGTGTGCCCTATCAAAAAGAGAAGTGATTGGCCCTTTCTTCTTCTGCAAAAAAACCATAAATGGTGACATTTATTTGGATATGCTAGAAAATTTCACTATACCCCAGATCAAAAGATATGACAACATTGTTTTCCAACAAGCCTCCGCACTGGTTAACGTGTGCATGTAAGTGCCTAAATGAGCATTTCCCCAACAGATTAATTGGGTGTGGTGGTCCCATTCCGTGGCCTCCTCGCTCTCCAGATCTAACTCCATTTGATTATTTCATGTGGGGTTATGTGAAGGATCGTGTCTATCAGACGCCTTGTACTGATTTGCAGGAACTGAAGCAGCATAGCACAGCTGCTATTAATTCTATAACTCCTCAGATGCTTGCCAATACATGGCATGAAATCGAGTATCGCTCGACATACTACGAGCAACCAAGGGATCTCACATCGAAATTTATTAACTTGTGTAGTTACCGTAATTTTCAGACTAAGAGCTGCAGGTGAGAAATTTTGTGATCTTGGAAGCAAAAGTTGCTGTAAGGGCCACACCTGTGAAGTCGTGGTGCTGCTCAGAAAACTAAATTATCTTCCTTATTTTCATGAATTAACTCACACCCAATGTGATGATATGTATAATTCAAAGGCTAATTCTGCAACTCAGTGTCGATCTGCTTTATGCACTTATTTTTTCATACTGGCAAAAGCTTTTATTTATACATTTTTATTAGTAATGCTAATGATGTTATTTGTTTGCCTTTATTAATGCTCAAAACCATTTATGTAATTAATATAAATCTCAGTTAATCTTAAGACTCCCGTTAAAATATCGCATTGCTCATAAAACCGTACAATTGTCTAAATTCCATTCAATGTGGATCTACAGGATGTTTTCTGTTCACCGCAACAATCCGTCTTAGAAGTAATTAACTTATAAATTATCACTTGTAATGCTTTTGATTAATGTGTTCTTTAATAATATGTTCCTTCTATGTTTGTTATGCTTTTTCCTCTCATCTACAGACGTTTTTGTTAGAATGAAGTTGCTTTAAGCTTCCTTTTACCAGCTGTCTTGCACGTGTTCGTGCATCTCCCCGCCAACACTTCGAAACAACGGTGTCTCCGCTTTCTCGCTTTTTTCTTTCAAGTGGTTTGACTTACTTTCATTTACTGCGCACTGAGCCTTTGCGTTGAGCTCCGCTTTTATATGAATGGAAAAGCTATCCCTTCTTTTTTTCTTTTGCGTTTGTGAAGATTTCATCTTCAGCCAAGTATTAAATTAATTACCTATTGTTAACATCAGATGATAATGCCACAGTGCTTATTAGTAAGAAACCATTTCCAGCCAAAGCCTTCAACTTCCACTGTCATCAGTCAATAAAAAAAAAAAAAAAAAAAAATTGAAGCAAAACTCAGGAGCACAGAGCTAAGAAACACCTGTATCACATACCAGATTAACCAAGAAGAGTGAACAGAATTTGTCTTTCCGTCCCACCAGTATTGTTTGGAATAAGTCACTGCTAATGGAATCATCCTGGGGCAGGCTTTTGCATTGTTCATGTTCTTAAGCTTTTGTTCAGGGAAATGCCCATCAAACCGGTCTCTCCAACCCAGAGAATTCAACGTTCCTTTCCTTGGTTGCATCGCACTTTCCTGCATGATGTATGCTGCAGCCAACGAAAGGGATACCCTGGGCACGCTCTCCACAGAAGCCTCAGACATCTGTGTGCTTATGTCCCCCATTCCATCCCCTACTCCCTCATGCAAAGGGCATTTGAGTCAGGCATTCCTTTCACAAACAAACCTCCTAACCTTAAGACCTAAGTGAGTATTTCCCATTCCTCCCCCACTTTCCCTCCTAAACCAATATCAGGACAGCGGAGTTGTCGTTTAAATAGACGTGCCTAACGTAGGAGTAGAAGGGGGGGGATGAACACAGTCGAGTTTGTAAAAAAAACGACGTTGTTTGAAAAATTTTTAAAAAAGGGAGGGAAAAAACAGTCTTATCGAAAACAAATTCGGCATAAGGACGGGCCGCACACCCAAAAAATTTTACCTTTAGTATCGTAAGAGCCGCAGCTCTTAGCCCAAAAATTATGGTACATTGTAATTTAGTACAGTCAGTTTCTTTCTATCTGTTTAATGTTTTGTTTTATATAATTTTGTAATGTGTCCAATAATTCTCGGACAGCCTGTATATGTTATTCTTTCTCAAAGTATCTTCCCTTGGATGATATGCAATGGACCCATCGTTCAGTCAACTTTTCAAAGCCTGTGGTGCAGGCATTTTGTTGAAGCTGCTTTAGTGACCCCTGTACAGCTTGAATAACATCACCATCTGTGTTGAATGTTGTGCCACAGAACTTCTCCTTCATTGTGGGAAACAAGCAGAAATCGAATGGAGCAAGGTCAGGACTGTAGGTAGGTTATGGCATGATTTCAATAAAGCATTTCATAAGAAACTGTTGAACACAAGCAGCCACATGTGGGCGGGCGTTATCATGGTAGAGGGTCCACTTGCCCACCAGTTTCGGTTGCTACTCAATATGTGTCATCGCAGATGCTTCAAGACTGAAATGTAATGCTCAGCATTGACAGTAATTTGTGGAGGAGCAGCATGCTGGTAGACAACACCTTTATGATCAAAGAAAATTATCATCATCATCTTCCCAGCTGATTTGGTTTGACGGACTTTATTTTGGAGGAAGCGAGCCTGCGTGTTTCCAGACACTCGTCGCACGCTTCGTGATGGGGTCAAAATAGTGGACTCGTGTTTTATCGGCAGTTGTTACTGTGTTTACATAGTTTGGATCTTTTGCAATCATTTGTTTCCACTCATGACACACCTGAACTCTGGCTAACAATTGTTCTCTCGTCAGGTGATGAGGAACCCATCTGGAACACACATGATGCAACAGTAATTTGTTGCATAGAATGCGGAATGCAAAAATTTCAAAATATTAGTTGACGCCGCTATGTCTTCACATGTCATTCGTCAATCTTCTTGCAGGATTGGCCAAACAGTGTTAACAATACGCCCGTAACAACACTTTCATGTCAACCAGGCCTAGGAGCGAGTTCTGCCAACAAACACCCTTTTTTGAAATCATGGTGCCCTCTAAAAATTGTTGACTCACCCAAACATTTATCTTTGTAAGCTTTTTTCATTAAATCAACTATTTCTGGAGCCATTTTACCCAAATGATAGCAAAATTTTATTGCACAACACATTTCACTTCTTAATTCTTAATCACTCAGCTCCATAGCTGTATGGCGAAATGCAGATGTACCTTAAACAACTGCGCAATAACAAAACCAGAATCATCTGCCATGGCTGATAACTGTTGCCATAGGTATTTCTCCCCTTCATACTAATGCCAACTCAAAAAAAAAAAAAAAAAAAAACCTCTCAGTTTTTATGGAATGCATACCTGCCAACCAAAATTTTCCTAAATCAAGAAGATTGCTTGCAAAAATCAAGATTTACTATAAAATCAAGAAGATTTCCCCTGAAAGCAAGAACATTTACCTTAAAATCAAGAAGATTTTCCTGAGAGCAAGAACATTTACCTTAAAATCAAGAAGATTTGTAACAGTACTAGAACTGTCAATTAATGATTATCTATTATTAGGGGTGAGTACTAACGTACGGGATGTGCTAGCAGTATGTTTGATGATACTTGTTTTCAATTATTTTTCTGTATCAGTCACTCATAGATGGAGTTCAGAAATTGGGATGATTTTCAAGGTTTCGTACTTTTTTAATTGAATGACGCAATTTTAGAAATAAATTGATTTCATTTAAGCAATGAGAAGACAGTGGCCTTTTTTATTTTTTAATGCCCTTGGATGACAATTTTATTCATCATGAATGCATGATAGCTTTCACTATTTTAGATAAAAGATGAATAGTGTAACTTTGAGAATATGAATACTTTTGAGCACCATGCATCAATCAATTCTCACAAATTTTCAGCTTTGTCGTATTCATTTTCAAACCCTTCTCCCTTTATCAAGCAGAAATGCAGCAAACCTTTTTATTTATTTAGGGGGGGGGTATTTAAGAATTCAGGATACATGTTCGGAACATCATTGGAAAAAAAAAATTACAGTTACGGGAGAAATCTTTATTTTTGCTACATCCGGCTTACGTTTTCGGACATTTTCAAGTTGAAATACAAATACACTGGCGGAAAGTGAAAAAGAACACCAAGAAGGAGATGTCTGATACCAACGAAATTTATACAGCATAATAACGGAATACAGAGGATAACGTCATCAAAACATTATGGCAAAATGCAGCTGTATTTGCTGGTAAACTGAAAAACAACATTTCCATGTAACATGGTTAGTACGAGGTTGAACCGCCATGAACTGCATCACACTGTGCAATTCTGGCATGGAGTCTGTCGTACAGATGTTGGATGTAAGGTATTGAGTTCCAAGCATCCTCAACCTGGACACGTAAATCAGGGATA
This sequence comes from Macrothele yani, assembly GCA_039090855.1. Classification (NCBI taxonomy): domain Eukaryota; kingdom Metazoa; phylum Arthropoda; class Arachnida; order Araneae; family Macrothelidae; genus Macrothele; species Macrothele yani. The sequence goes on along the minus strand of CM077013.1, from coordinate 29,497,295 downwards.
GTCGTGGCTGGCCGTGAAGACTGAATAAGTCGTTGTCCCATAAAATCCAACATGTGCTCAATGGGGGACAAATCTGGTGAACGTGCAGGCCATGGAAGTTATCTCACACCCTGAAGTGCATGTTGCGTTGCACGTGCCGTGTGTGGGTGTGCATTATCTTGCTAGAAAACACAACGATGGACCGACCTTACAAATGGCACAACAACGGACTGAATGATGTTGTTGATATAGGAGGTGCTGTTTAACGTACCCGGTACAAACACTAGTTGTGTATGGGAGTGATAGCTGATTGCTCTCCACACCAGGAGACCAGGAGTAGGCCCTGTGTGTCGCTGGCGGATGCAAGAAGGGTGGAGACCTCGCTCCCCTGTGCGTCTGCGAACACGCATATGGCCATCGGAGGCTCCCAAGCAGAATCTGCTTTCATCACTGAACACGACAGATCGCCATTGTGTTCTCCAGTGCAGAAGTTGGCGACACCACTGCAGCCATTCGTGACGGTGGGGTGGAGTCAGAGGTACACATGCCAGAAGCACACGTGCATGTAGTCCTGCATCCAGTAGACGGTTGCGGATTGTTCGCACAGTCACCTCAGGTGCAACGGCAGCTCGGATTTGCGTCACAGTGGATGTTCTGCTCGACGATGCAGCTTTTCTTATGCGTTGATCGGTCCGCTCATCAGTCCGTCTGTGACTCCCGGTTCTACGTCTTCTCGTGTGGGAATGTTCCTCAGACCATCTACGTCACCATCGTACCACCACCAATACTTCCCGTCCCATTCGCTCCGCAATACGACGATACGACCACCTGGCCTCGTGGAGTCCGACTAGACGACCTCGCTCAAAGTCCAATAACTGCTGAAATTGTACACGTCTTCCATGTCCAGGCATTGCAGCTACTCCAGGGTCTTCGCACGTGTCCGTACACCAATGACTGATTACATTCACTTCGCCGTACTCCTTAAATACCACCGACGATAATTTGCATATTATGCCGTGCTGTGGCGTAAGCGCTCACCGGTTGGTCCCGAAATTAACATCACACCTACGTAAACTCGACCCCATTAACATATGTACATTTCATGATCGTCCGCTAATTCCTTCTTGGTGTTCTTTTTCCACTTTCCGCCAGTGTATTTATGAAACTAACAATCATGCCCGTTCTCCGAATGGTAAATCTATAAAATAATTTTTTGAACATAAAATGAAAGAGTGGGAAAAGTATTAAGGGAAAGAAAAGTAATTTACAATCTGCAACTGTTTTATGATTTAAAACAGTGTCATGACATCAATGCATGCAGTTTGACATAAAGCGAAGCAAGCTTTGGCACCTCTTAATTTTAAATCAAAATTTGAAATTTTCAAAGCATTTCAGTGATTCTGACAAAATTATCTTTAAACTTATCAGCATTTTGTAACAGTAAAGCTAAGCCACCCTGTTGAATTTTTTGGTTTTCAGACTTTTCTAGGTATAGAAGTGGCAGAAAAATTCATGCAGACAATGTTTCAAAGAACTTTTTTTTTTTTTTTGTGTGTGCATTTGCAGATATCCGGACTTTAAGACTTACCACAGCATGCCAATTTTTAGATTTCTAGGTTATTTAAAAGTGGTCAAACAATTTGCAAAAAGTTCAAGCAGACAATATTCCAAAGACGCCATTTTTTTTTTTTTTTTTTTTTTTTTGGTTTTCAGACTTTCCTAGGTATCTGGACCTTAAGCCTTATTAGCATGCCAATTTTCAGATCTCTAGGTCATTTAGAAGTGGTCGAACAATACGCAGATGGACACACTCGCACTTTCCCTCCTTGCTTTTTTTATATATGAAACGAAAGCTTATATTTACATAGGTATTCATGTATGCTGGTGGAAAATGCCGAACTTTAAAAGCATCGCCACGTCATTACCAGTTTGACTGTAGCCTGTCCTTTCACCCAATGAGAAGAGAGTGCTAAACATAGCTACGTCACCATGGCATTAGGTCACGGGACCAGAACTTTCCTGTGTGGTTAACGCTGAAGACAGAGTAAGCCGCTTGTTCCTTTCTTTTGCGACTTTAAAAAATGCATAAAAATCAGAAAATGACTTTTCCTGAAAAATATTTTTTGTAAAAGAGGGATAATAGTTGTGAGTTTATGTTGCAAAAATTGCAATGCGTTATGATTTATAGTTTGCCATATATGCATTTTTTAAAATGGATCCCATCGCGAAATAGATAATTTTGTGAAATTTAAAAATTTAATTTCTCGTAAACTAAATTGAAATAAAAAAAAAAGGGGCAATGAGATGCAAAAATTCGGCCATGGCCCTACATGCCTACAAAGTTTCGTGGTTCTGTTGCTCTTAGTGTGTCTGGAACGTGAACCGATAGCACGTTTTTGCTTACCCTAACTTTGAAATACAATAGCTATTAAAGTATTGCCAGTATCAAAAAATGGTTTATTTCAGTGTGTTCTCCGAACAATTCTCTACAAACGATGTTAATTTCATATTTTTGTGTTCAATACTGTTTGCGCTGCGAGCTAGAAAAGCGCGAGTGTTGCGAAATTTCTAAAACAGTGGAAGCCGCAGCTAATTTTTTTAGAATAGAGAGATAAAATTATATTTAACAATAATACTAGGTAGAGGTAGAGGAAACATCGCGTGAAAAATAAAGTTACGATTACGGACAAAATCCTCACTGCATCTAACTTCCGTTTCCGAAAGTTTTGAAAGACGAAACTTCTGTTTTCGAAAGTTTCAGGTGGAAAACATCCTCCACCACTACCAATTGCCCCGAAATTTCTTTCCAGCTATGCATTGACCTCGAGGATAACTAAAATTATGAAGGAAAAGGAGAAATTCCTTGAAGCCGTTGCACACTGTTGCCTGAAGATTACAGAAAATTTTTGTGCCATCGAATTTCCGTTTTCAGAATTTCCCCCTCCATTTTAAAACTGAAATACAAATATTTTTGGAATAAAATTATGTATGACAACAATACTGGACAGAGGCAACATTGCAGGAAAACGAAATTATGATTACGGAATTTTTTTTTATATCGTTTACTTCTGTTTTTGAAAGACGAAATACCGTCCCAATGTGTATTTTTACGCGTTGGCAAGATTCTTCGACGAGCATTTTTACACACTGATGTGTATTTTACGCGTCGAGAAAAATTCTCGATGTGTATTCTTACGCGCTGGTAAAATTTTGAAGCCTACTAGATGCAATAATTATGGATTTTGGCAAACTCTGCACGGTGCAGAATTAAAACATTTTCACACTTCGGGGCTATTAGTGCAGCTATTTCAACACTGAGAGAGAGGGAGTTTGGAAGCATTGGCGGGAGGGGGTTTGTGCGATCTATAAATAAATATCGCTTACTGCTAGAAACATGAGAAAATGTAAGGCTCAATCGCTATGAAATCATAATAAAACAAAAGCAAGAAATAACACAAAGCGACAATAACAACAATATAAATTTCCATGAATAAAAAAAAAAAAAATTCACGAGCCATTTTGGCGAAAATCCAGAAGAAACTATCTTCCGGCTGTAAAACTACCACAAAATCCATGAAACTTCCGGGAAATCCGGAATACTCTGCAGGTATTGAAAGCGTACAGCCAGTAAAGAAAACAGAAAGTCAGACTCTCATTTATTACTGTTTATGTTGTCAGAGGGTGAGAATGGTGAAACTTCCTCCACTCTCGCGCACTCATGGAAGGGTGTCTAATGACATGTTCTTTTCGAACTGGGTACATTTAGTACTAACTGTTTTTTTTTCTGAAAGGGATTTGCAGGGTTGTAAAAAAATATATTCTTCCTGCGTACACACTTTTGGAACCAAAAATTTCGTGCGAGTTTTCAGGGGTCAAGAATCGGCCCAATCAAACACCGCTGAAAAACTGGAACCGGCGGCCGGATGGGGCGGGAGGGGTGAGTTTTCTCCATTAGCTTATTCAAGACCACAGGGAGGATGCAGGAATGACTATTGCTGCCTTCATTGCGAGAGGCAAACGCATAAACACCAAACATAGGAGATGAAACGTGAGAAAGGATTTGTAACTCTTCTTTCACACTCCCTAGTCTGTTCCGTGCTGCCTTCCCTTTGCAGCGCTTTCAACCTCCACCCCGTGCCGGGGCCTCTCTTTAAAAAAATTGTTCTCACAGTATATCCAGTAAAATTTCTTTAAAACCAAAAAAAGAAAAACAAAACAAAACATACACAGTACATTACAGCCTAAAATTTCCTGTGGGCATTACAGTACTTATTTTTTTGTGGATGCAAAAACGTGTTGAAATCTGGAAAAATGCTTTTTCTGTACGGAAAACCGGAAGACAACAGCAAAAACTTTTGGAAAATCTGGAAAACTTGGCATGTATGGGAATTGGCCTTTGCACATATACTTTATGAAATATATTATTTCTGAAAGTTGATGAAAAATAAAGATACCAAAAGTAAATTTCTATGCGCAACACACATACAAGAGTCATAACAAAAGTTCCGTACATGTTAATCTAAAACGGAAGCAAATGATGCAATCGAGAAAATGATTGCGTCATGTCAAGGTCAGACTCTCAGCAATGCAATGGTGTCAGAACGACATGCTATTATTTGCTGTGTGGACGTGGGAGGGTTTGGAAATGGAAGTGTGCAGCTCCTAAGGTCGAATCATGGTATTAGACCAGCACTTGTATGTAGAAATAGAAACACCAGGGGGGGACTCCTACACAGAATTACACTGCCTTGCAAGAAGTTTGTGAGGAAGGAACTTTTGATTGAAGCACAATTTCTCTGTGAAGACAACGTTGAAACTGAAAATTCGTTAAAATCTTCCAACTTTATGGAAGTGGAAGTGATCTTGTTGCATGGCAACCCATTGTGTCACAGTGCAGCCTCGGTAAGGGGACTTTTATCGAAATATGGTTGGGAAACTTTACCCCACCCACCATACAGCCCTAATTTCAGTTCATCCGACTTTGATCTTTTCCCAAAGTTAAAAAATTAGCTCCATGGCATCTGCTATTAATCACTGAACAAACTGTCTTTGGATGTGACCCGAGTCATATGACAGTTGAACAAAGATGGCATAATATGGGGCATCCAGGACCTACCTCACCACTGGCAAGTTGTCATTGGCAGTGGAGGAGAGTACATTGAACAGCAATAAGGTAAGTTTTCTCTGTTACTTCACACTTTTCTCAAAAATGGACAATGTGCAGAACTTTTGTTATGACCCCCAAACACACATAGTTCTTTGCTCATGCATAAATCTTTAGAGATATTGTAATGATTAAAAAAAGGTAGTAATTAATGAAAAAAAAAAAAATAGTTTCATACCTAGGCTTTGGTTTTCCTGGTTCTGTTGATGATAGGAATGCTTGTAAAAAAGGCAAAAGATGCTGCCCTTTCTGAAAAATTTGAACATTTTTAAATTTTATTTAATTTAAGACAACAATATTAAAAAAATACACCCTGAAATAGGAAGGGAGAAGCAGCTTACCTCTTTTATAAGCTTCATTGGAACAGTCTTTATCATCCTCCCTATGAGAAACAAGAATACCTCTTAATGTCACAATCATTCAGATCTTTAGCAGTTTCAGAAATACATTGTTGATAATGAAACCACACACACAAACAGACACGCACACACGCACGCGCTAGAGCTGGACATGAATAACATACACATCATAGACATTTTAAAAATTAAGTGGGCAGACAGAAGCCCTGCTGCCAAATTCATCTGCATGTAAAAACAAGGAACATTCAGCATGACGCTAAACAAAGCTGATTAACAGACAATCTCAGCTAGTAAGCAAGCAGCATGCAAGCATGAAAAAAAAAAAGTAGCAATACCACACATTTTGAAAGGTTTTTCATAAGGTTTGGAATCAAAGTTTCTTGAAGAAACTTCATATATATGGCACTAATTAATATGAAAGTCAGTGCCTCTGCCTTTTGAGCTGGCTATGGATTTTGTAAGTGGCAAAACTATACAACAACAATGACAGCAAAATTAAATAAATAATAAAAAAAAGCAACAATACCAGACATTTCAAAAGATGTCTGGTAAGGTTTAGCATTACAGCTTCTTTGAGAAATTTTATTAACATGGCACTAATTCCTCAGCAAATCAGTGACTCCGGTTTCTCAGCTTTTCGTGGATTACAAGTTTTTGATTGTGAGGCACATTCTTTGGTGAATTTTCACTTTCATTTTTTTCACGCCCGCAACATTCTCCCCATCTCAACTGACTGAGCAGATTTTCTGTTGATAAAAACTCTGTCAATCTCATGCCTGGAAGACTAATGTGACTCTCATGGTACATCAGCAATTACATTGTAATCAAACTTACTCCTTTGCAAACTCTGGGGTGAGGAAACCTTAATTAGCATAATTCCTGCCATAAGCCCATAAGCAGTATTCAATGGCAAGTGCTACATATGATAACAGGAAAGGTGATACAGAATTATTTGGTATAATGAGAAAATCTTTTGAACCAAAACCTGTGTACAAATATAATATGCAACAATCACTGAAAATTAATTGGCATCTGAAATCTTATAACAAAAGGTTTATGATAAACAACAAGGTGTTCATCATTGAAAATTAAGTCTGATGCAAAAGAATCTTTTAAAAGCAGAGTAATGGTTTCAAATATAAATACCCACTTGTGCCCCTAAAATAAAAACCGAATTATGTTGGTAGAAAATTTATACATAATGCTATTTGTAAAAAATCCATCTGCAGAAAAAAAAAAAAAAAAATTGGTTGGTCTTCCAGAAAGGAGTTTAGGTTACAAAAACAAATCAACACTTGCAACCCCTAGGGAAAAAAGGGTGCGTCATTAAGAGCAAGAAACATATCTTTATTATAATAACTGGTATCCTATGCAGAATAAATTCTTCCAAATGAAGCTATAACTTAAGTAAACATGCATTTCTGCTCCTTAGTGGCACAATTGTGCTTCAAGGAAAAGTAAAATAAATAGTGCTTCAAGGGAAAGTAAAGTGCATTGTGCTTCAAAAGAAAGTGAAAATTAGAGATGAAATGTTTCCCATAATAGAAATTTTCTGATATAAATTTTTTAAATTACATTGTAGAAAAGAAGAATATACATTTATGCCTCCTACTGATGACATTGTATTTTATTTAAAATACCCAAATGTGTGCAGTATTCTTCACAGTGAATGGTACCTGTAAAAAATAATTCTTCAATTGGATTTTTAGAAATGGAAATATATTTGCAAATAGAAATATACACTACAGCAGACATAAAGTGGTTTGAAAAGTTCTTAGCCCAACACAGATTGCAAAGATTTTCATGAAAGACAACAGTGCCAATCTGTATTGTGATGCTTTCTGCATGTGTTCAAAGGAAATTACAGGTTTGTAATTACTTTTTTCCCTTTACAGAGAGTAATGATATTGAAGTTGCAAAAGGTGGATGAAGATGGCAAGCGACTCTTGAGAGAATCAAGCACCATGTAGTCACTGAGTACCACCATTTAAAGGGAATGTCTCTGAAACAGATCCACAAGGACATGCAGAAAGCATTAGGGAATCTTGTTCTTTCCCTATGCTATGGGTCAACAAATGGGATGCAGAATTTAAGCATAAAGGCAGTATTGAAGATGCGTCCATCAGTGGGAGACCTGTTATTGGGTCAACACTTGTAAATGTAGATAGCATTCATGACCTGATTATGCAAGACTGCAGAATAACATTGAAGCCTATTCAGACTATATTCAGCATCTCCCATGAGAGAACTCGCAATACTGTAGCGAATGTTTTAGAAATTAAGATTTCTTGACAGTTAGGGCCTCCTAAAGCACTGAATGCAGAACAGAAGCACGGAAGAATGAAATATTATCAAGAGGCCGCATTTTAAAACCAACAAAATTTGGCTGTTGGTGTGGTATGCCATAGAGCTGAGACGGGCTGAGCCAGAGCCCGAAAGCCCGAAGCAGAGACCAGGCCCTAATCAGGCTCAGGCTGTAGAATATTTACTGCAGCTCGGGATCGGGCTCTTAGAGAGATTTTTTTTTATATATATAAATGTGATTTTATATGATTTAGCAAATGAGACACTTTATAGGAGGTAAAGGGAATTCTTCGGCAACTGGTTCTGATTGGGAAGCACGCATTCAAGATGGCTATTTATTCCGGGCTTTGGGGAGAAAATGCCATAGGCTGCACATTAGTGTGTTTCTGCAGAGAAGAAAAAGCTTTTTCAAGAACTATAGATATTGGATAATTGATAGCTTGCCGACGATAATTTACCCCGTATCTCCACGCAGTAGCTCCCTGCTAATTCTACTTAGCAACTTACATATTTCAGCGCATTATGGCCCGACAATATTAGCATTATTTGAGCAACATACAATTGCAGCACCACATAATCATTTTGGATGGCCGGCCGCCCGAAGCACTCAGATGGAAACGAACAGTCAAAGAAAATCGTACAGTTACACTGTAAAAATAGATAGAGGTCCCTTCCCCACTCCCTATTTCAGAAATACATTGGTTAATTGCAGGAGGAGGAGAGAATGGAAGTGTGGGAAAGAATATGTTTTTTATTAATGGTTGAACAGGTTAGCCAGTTTTCTGGCTCGTACGGGCCCGGGCTCTATCTTTCAATATAAAATTCAGGCTCGGGTGGACTCTGGATGTTATACCACAGGCTCGGGCTCCAAAAATTGAGCCCGAACTCAGTTCTAGTATGCCACTATGGAAAAAACATGGCTGCACTATTCGGACCCTGGTAGAAAAGAACAATTGAAATATTTTAAGCATCTCTCTTGTCATCCTCCTGAAAGGCTTTGAATACAGATGCCATCTGGGAGAGTCATGGCATCAATCTTCTGCAGAAGGAGTGGAGTGATCATGGTTGAATTCCTGGATCAAGGAGGCATTATGAATACAGATTATTATTCTAACCTACTGAGACATTTTTGTGGGGAATTGAGGTCCAAGAGATGTCAGGACTTTGGCTAAAGGGGTCATCTTCCATCAAAACAGTGCACTAGCACACACACACACACACACACAGCATTTTTGATTCACGCAACACTGCATAACTGTAGATTCAAGTTATGTCAAACGCCCTACTCGTTGGATCTGGCTTCAACAGACTATTTGCTCTTTCAAAATCTCAAAAATAACAAGAAGGAGCATAAATTCTACAGTGAGAATGCTGTGATGGATGCAGTTAACAAATAGTTTATGTCAAAGTCTTCTGAATTTTCTCTGAGCAGCTTAAAATCATTAAAAATAGTGGACCATGCTAGAACGGGTGTTGACTTAATAGATGACTAATTGAACATAAGCAGTTTTGACTTATAACTCAGTAGCCATGAAATACAAAATCTTTCCAATATGCTAAAAATATTTGGCAAAAATCTGTTTGCCATCGAAATCCATTTGTTCTGTATATAATTATAAGAGAAATTTTTCAGCAAATCATGACTTACATATAGATGATGATGATTTAAGTATGAAAATGAGGAGCAGTTTCTATTTAAATTTATAACTGAATATTGCATTATGGTCCCAAATCGAGTTTCACAGATATTGTACATACATGCATACATATATATCAACAAGCTGTTCTCCGGCTGATATTCAGAGGTTAGCTCCTCAAAGAAAGAAAATCTGCCAGAAAAAATATACTGTATTGCATATACAATGTGCATAGTAAAGCCCTTTAGACTGGAATAACTTGCGAATAGAGAGAGGTACAGTTATGCAAGTGAGATAATGGTATAGTAAAGCGACTACACCCGATCAAATGCAACAGATAGCAGCGCCCCTAGTGGCGAAATGCGGAAGTTAGCCACTGCAAATCGAAAAAAAAAAAAAAAAAAAGAAATAGAGCAAAATTTCCAATTACAAAGTTGCAGAGTATCAATTAATTAGTACAAAGCAACATTTGTTTCACACGGATAAGATATAAATTGTTGCCTGAATACCCTAAAATGTCCGAAATCGATGCGCAACCTTTTCTGTGAACGTTTGAAGGGAACAGGCATAGGTATGAGCAAATACACACAATTTATTGCATAAATGCATACTTATGTCAATACAGTTTGATGACGTCAGACAAAACAAAAAAGGCAAACTGGCGCACAGTGATAAAAAGTTAATGTCGAGTATGTTTGAAGAGTTCGCCATTGCCCACGATACACATTTGTATTCGTGAAAGTAACTCTGCATGAACATTACTCAGCATGGAAGGTGTCACACTATTGCAAGCATCTGTAACACGACGACGTAGATCCAGCAAACTTGTAGGCACTGTTGCATACACCTGATTTTACGTAACCCCAGAAATCCAAGCTCGCCATTCTCACACAGCGTACGTAGACCTAAACTTCTGACCAGGATACATCCTGCTACTGGTTTTTATATCGTGGGTATGGTACAACGTCACAATCTGCACTTGCATATGGCTACATTTGCAAAATGTAAATATGCAGATTCGAATCGTCGCACATCGATTTCGGACATTGTAGGGTATTCAGGCGACAATTTATCTTATCCATGTGAAACAAATGTCATTTTATACTAATTAATTGATGCTCTACAACGTTGTAATTGGAAATTTTGCTCTATCTCTTTTTGTTTTCGATTTGCAATGGCTAACTTCCGCATTTCGCTACTAGGGGCGCTGCTATCGGTTGCATTTGATCGGGCGTAGTCACTTTACTATACCGTTATCTCACTTGCATAACTGCACCTCTCTCCGTTTGCAAGTTATTCCAGGCTAAAGGGACTTTCCTATGCACCCTATATATTTGTACAGATATTGTAGAGCATAAGTATAAGAATAACATATACATTTACAAATTTAAAAACACTCCTCATCAAGATACAGAAGGTAAAGTGCTTGACCATGATACCAAAAAATTCAATAAAAATATATTCATGTGGCATATCTTATGAAAGCCAACATAAAATGCTTTCTGAAAATACTAATATCAAGGCATTTTGTGAATTAGGAAAGCTAATGTGGTTAAATTTATAATGAATGGAACACTAAAATGTAAGTGAGCTTTTGGAACCATTTTTGCAATTGTCTATTTCAGGAACCAAAAGAGAGATATTTATTATTGGACATTAATTCATTTTTCCATAAGCTTAACACGTGGGATAAATTTCATAAAATTGTGTGCAGGTCAGGTTGTAAAGTTGTGTTAATCTGCGTTGATTTGACATGGAGTGACCCAAATGGTTTTCCTAACATTCCATCAATAAGAGGCTAGAACCATTTCACTTTCTACCCGTGTCTTATTTGTGTGCTGTAGAAAATTTGAAAATATATGCAAATGTTTATATGCATATATATATATGCAAATGTTTATATATTTTGTGCAACAGGAAAAATATTTTTTAAATCTTACAGAAACAGAAATGTTGAAGAAAACATAACTTTAGGCTTTCCTAGAGAAAAAGATGCATATTATTTGAAGAAAATATACACAAAATGTTCTTCATGGTAAAAGTTATGTTCGGAATAGGATCCAAAAGTTCGGGGACAGTGCCTACACGTGATAACGCAAGCATATAGTTAAAGTTATGGTGTCTGAAACACATCTCGCCATCCCTCCCCTCTGTAGTCAGAATGGTTTGGCCCATAGAAAGTGATCAGAATGCACACAGACGTTTGCTGCTGTGGTTAGTTGTCTGTCTTCTGCGATGTGAGAAACATGGCTTTTGAAGAGCAACGTTGTAACACTAAATTTTGTCAGTGATTAGGTAAAACAGCTGCAGAGACCTTAGAAATGCAGTGACCTTAGAAATCCTTAGAATTCTAAGGTAGAGACCTTGAGAAATGCTTTTGAAGGTGTATGGTCACTCTACAATGGCAAGATCGAAGGTGTACCAGTGGTATCAGCGTTTCAAAGAGAGTCCATCACAGATAATGAGTGCTATGGTCAACCTGTGACTGCACGGAGAGACGAAAACATTACGATGGTGGTGCAGAGTGTTCATCAGGATCGTCGCCAAATCATTGAGGAAATCGCTAATGCAACTAACTTATCGGAGACCACATGCCAGCACATATTGACGGAGGATCTTAACAGGCACCCCGTGTGTCAGCACATTGTCCCTCGCCTTTTGACCTCCGAACAAAAGGATGGATAGATGAGGATATCGGGCGAATTAATCGACAAAGCTGATAGCGATCATATGTTTTTGGATAACATCATCACAGGCGATGAAACGTGGTGCTACTTGTTTGATATTCAGCCAAAGTCTGCTTCTTCAACATGGAAATCCCAGTCTTCACTGCGATCAATGAAATTCAGGCAGGAACACAGGAAAGGGGAAGTCATGCTGGAAGTGTTTTTTGATTCTCATGACATTGCCCATTCCAAATTTATTCCTGAGAACACAACAGTTAACAAGGAACGTTATCTGGATATTTTACGATGCTTACGGGAGTCAATCCGTCGCAAACAGCCGGAGATGTGGCAAAGTGGACATTGCTACTGTCTGTAGGACAATGCGCCTGCACATCGGTCCCTATTGGTCACAGAGTTTCTTGCCAGAAATCATACTAATGTGTTTCCACATCCTGCCTATTCACCCAACTTAGCTTCCTGCGATTTCCACCGATGAAACAATATCTGCAGGGACGTCATTTTGTGTCAACAAATGAAGTAAAAACAGCAACTCAGGAGGCATTACGAGGGGTGCAAAACACGGCTTTCAGCAATGCTTCCAGAAGCTTTGCGAACGCTGGCAAAAGGACATCGTCGCCCAAGGGGATTATTTTGAAGGTGGTTGTGCATCGGCGTTTTAAAGTATTCAAGGTAAGGAACTATACACCAAGTCCCCGAACTTTTGGAGCATATATTTATATATACATACATATATACTGTGCATATAAAAGTACTTTTACAATAGTATTTGTAGAAATGATGATAACATTGTAAGTACAAATATACACTTGTGCACTCCATGGCAGAACTGTGCATAAGAAAAAAATATAAAAAAATATGCGCAAAATGTTCCCAATGATGAAAGCAACAGAAAGAAAAATTAATTTTTCAAATACAATTTCTAGAAACAGAGATAGGAAAACATATACATACATGTGCTCCTAGTGGTAAAACTATATGTGAAGTGGGCAATGTGTATAATCTTCATTATAAGTGAATGGCACCAAGTGAAAATACAGTATTTTCAGCAGATCTTTAGAAGTAGAGATATAGTCACAAATGGAAATACTGTACTTATACAGTGGAGATACTGTATAGTCACAAATGGAAATACATATACACAATTATGCCACCTAGCAATAAAACTGTGCATTATAAAAAATGAGGGAAAACATATGCAAAATGTTCCCCATACTTAAAAAGTTTTCTTCAATTTTTTTTCTTTCCAAAATGTACCTTTAGAAGCTTTGAGAGTGAGGGTAATAGAATAAAGATTATGCCCCCTAGCAGAAAAATCTATATATTAATTCTATAAGGTTTTTTACTGTGAGTCCTATTTTGTGAGAACGGCTGAACATAAAGATATGGTTGAGGTAACAAAATAAAAGTCTATGATGTGCCAGTCAAAGAGAAAAATGAGATTGGGGCAACTGTTCGGGCGTTGTGGGGCGGCAATGTTCCCATGTAAAGTCTACGGGAGAAGCGTGCGGTTGACTCACGCGCTGTTGAAGGCGGAAGTATGGAGAAACTGAGATAGTCCAAAGCCTTCTCTTTTCTGCACAAACTGTTGCGCAAAGCAATGCTAGCAAGCATTCATATCAAAGTTCTTCTCATCGGAACAGCGAACACTCTCGAAGACATAATTGTGTTATGCCATTGGACTGAGTGATGCATATATACAACTTAATATTCATTCAATCCAGTTTATTCACGTAGGTCAGACGTTTCCCATTATGTAAAGATGTAAATAAACATTCCGTTGCCCATTGTTAGTGAAAATATTTCGAATGTACATATTGAGTTGCATCATCTATATCTTCATTCTATAAGGTTTTTTACTGTGAGACCTATTTTGAGAGAACAGCTGAATGTAAAAATATAGTTCAGGTATCAAAATAAAGGTCTTACCATGTAGATTAGGGTGGGCCGAAAAAAACTTTTCGAAATCTATGTTGGTATAGCGTGGAAAAGTTGCCTAATACGTCAGTTAGAACCCTAAAAAAATTCGTCAATTTTGCTCAATATCTAGCCGTGCCTGTCTGGCATTGAAAAAGTAAAGACAGATGGCCATCTGAAATGTTGATATCACAACAACACAGCCATTGCAAAGAAGGGAAGAAAGATTACGCTGAAAAACCAATAGATCTATTGTTCTGAATAAAATATTGCGTCCAAGTACAAGTGGACTTCAGAGGGACAAGGTTACTCCGGTTATGGAAAACCTGGGGTGTCAGGACAATTTGGAAGCGACAACCAAAGACACTGAACTTGAATCAGTAACGGACACAGACAGAGATTTCCAGTGGACCCATCCTTCAGAGAAAAGTTATAAGAAAGAAGTCGGACTATCATCAAGTCAAATGAGGATTAGCATGTCTCGTACTGCATTGGCTGCAGATTTAACAGGCGTTTCAAGTAGAGCCATGGCCAAAATTACTACAGCAGTTCTTGCTGATTTCAGTCTAGTTTCACCAGAAAACCCAACGTATATATATTTGACAAGAGCAAGATCAGAAGGGAAGTAAAAAAGAAAAGAAAACAAATCCGAGAAAATGAGTCGCGGGCAGTAAAAGAGACTCCCATTAAAAGCTTGTATTTTGATGGGTGCAAAGATCAGACTCTTAAGCTGATGACAGGCCTACGAGAGATAAAATTTGAAGCGCACATATCACTGATAGAGGAGCCCGAAGGCAAGTACATAGAACAAATCTCGCTAAATTCTGACGGTAATGCGAAAGAAATAGTCAAAAGCATAATCGCCTTTACAGAAACGCATAATGTCAATCTCCAGAGCCTAATGATCAACGAATGCAATGGAACAAATGTTAATACACGATGGAAGGGTGGAGTAATAAGTTTGCTTGAAACCCACAGTGGAAGACCTCTGCAATGGAGCACATGTTTGCTACATACCAATGAGTTGCCACTAAGGCATCTCATTCAGGAACTTGATGGCCACACAAAAGGACCATATTCCTACTCTGGACCTGTTGGTTCACTTCTAAAACATTGTGAAAACAAGGCAGTGGTCAAATTTGACAAAATTAATACTACCCTCCCACATTTGGACCCTAAAGATATCAGCAATCTAAGCTCTGATCAGCAATACTTGTATCGCATTTGCATTGCTGTTAAAAATGGCAGTAGCCCCCAAATCTGGCTAAGACCAATCCAGGCAAAATCAGTCATGCACGCTGGCTGACTACTGCAAACCGTCCATTACGATTATACATCAGTACCCAAAATCCATCCGATAATCTTCGTATAATTGTAAAGTTTGTGATGCTGGTTTATGCACCAATGGTGGTTCAAAATAAAAATGAAACCACAGTGCCAAGATGGAGCCTGACATATCTGGAAGATGATTTCTCTCACAAGGCGTTGCCTGACCATGTAAAGAAAATTACTGACAAAATAATTTCAAACAATGCATACTTTGCGCATCCCGAAAACGTACTACTGGCAATACCAGCGGATTCTCGAAGCCACATCCGGGAATTGGCGGTGAGGCGAATCCTGGACTCCAGGAATAAGAAATCCGAAGGCATACGCTTTTTCAAACCTCCCAAACTCAACTTTAAAGCCGTCGATTACATTGATGTAATAAACTGGACGAACTGCACCATGACAGAGCCACCTCTTACAATGCATATAACAGATGAACAGTTAAAAGATATGTGCAAACAAGAACAGGTTCTGGCACTAACTTTCCAGAAGTTTCCATGTCATACCTAATCAGTCGAGAGATGTGCTAAACTCATATCTGAAGCTGCAACGAAAGTTTGTGGTGATACTGCAAGAGACGGTTACATACGGGCTAAGATTCAAGTAAGAAGAGAATTCCAACCTTTGACAACAAGGGACAGGGTTATTCTAAAGCCTAACCTTTGTAAATATTCCTCTTTTTTTGCTTTATTATACTTCCAGTTTCTAGATTTCTGTATTGCAAGAAGTATAATATACTAGTAATTGCACTTTTTACTTTTTTTTATTTTTTTGTATTGTTTATACTTTTCCAATGCCAGAGGGGTGAGGCTAGATATTGAGCAAAATGGATGAATTTTTTTTTTTGAATTCTAACTGACCCATTAAGCAACTTTTCCGCACTATGCCAAGCATATTTTCGAAAAAAAAAAAAATTCTGAAAAGAAATTTTCCGAAAAAAGGCTTCTAAGTGGATTTTTTGTCTTTTTTTGACTTTCTCAATGCTGGAGGGGCGTGGCTAGATATTGAGTAAAATTGATTAAATTTCTTATGGGTTCTAACTGACGCATTAGGCAACTTTTCCATGCTATACCAAGATCGATTTCGAAAAAAAAAAAAAAAAAATTCGGCCCACCGTAATGTAGATGTGCCAGTTGAAAAGAAAACTGAGATTGGGGCAATGGTTCGGGCATGGTGAGACGGCCAAGTTCCCATGTAAAGTTTATCGGAGAAGCGTGCGGCCCTTATCTACATCAGGCGCTCAGTTCTGTGTCAGACTTGGTGTGTGCATGGTGTTCTATGATCAGTCTTAAAGTAAGTAAATACTTTATTGCATACTTACCCTTAACAGAATGTCTCTCCCGCAGAAAAAACAACGACAAAAAACGTAGGAGCCTTACTGGAAAGCGTGAGCGATCAATAAGTCGCAACTATATGTCTCAGAAAAGAGAGAATGAAGAGTATTTGCAACGTGAATCTCATTCCAACAACATTTACAAACACAGTTGTGACTGAAGATGACTCATCTTGATCATTTTTGCACATGATCAAGATGAGTGGACTTCCGCCTCACATTTTACGACTGAAAAAAAGTGCAGTCATGATGGTCATCACGAACTTGGCAGCCCCGGTGGCGCAGTGGTCTAAGCGCTGGCTTATGATGATTCGTTCATGAAGGGCCCGGGTTCAAATCCCGGTGAGGCATGGATCTTGTGTTTGTCTTACGGCATTGGCTCTCTCCCTTATCTGGAACCAGTGACCCTAAATTAGGGATAGGCAACTGCTTATAGCCCATTGAGTTGCTCACTGTGGTCGTTAAACCTTGTAAAAAAAAAAAAAATCACGAACCTGGACTATTGTCTTTACTGAAGTGGTTGAATGAATTTGTCAATCAAATAAAGTTTACATTTGTTGTTTCATATGAGTTTATATTCTCAAAAAAAACAAAAAAAAAAAAACTAACTTGATTCCAAAGGGTTTTGTCTAGTTGTAATTATTTTGAGAAGAAAATATACCCAAAATGTTTTTCACAGTGAGTACTTGACCAGAATTGTTTTTTTTTTCAATTGGGTTTCTAGAAGAAGAAATGTTGAAAACAGGAATATGCACTTATGGCCTTATAGTGGAAGCTGAGCAACAACAACAAATATCGAATTGAACTTATAGAAGCAAAGATAGATAAACAACAAGAACAGAATATGTACATTTATCCTCTCCAGTGGGAAAACTGTGCACTTTTCATATGAGAAGTAAATTTTTCAACTGGATTTTTAGAAAAAATGATAAGGAATAAAATGTGTTTATAGATTAAGGTCAGTAGCAGTTGGATTTGCATACGCTAGCGGCAAGATTGTGCATCAGACAAAGGCCAGAATGTCCTTTTTCTGATGCACAATATTTGTCAGAGTTCAAGTGTTCCAACGTGAACAGGAATTTTTCGAATGAATGAACAGATACAGAGATATAGTATCCACAAACAGCTACATGGACAACACTATAAGCACATACCGCCTAACCTTAAAAAAAATATATATGCTGAAATTAGAAAAAAATAAAATCCTCCCTGTTATACCAACAATCTTTCATACAACTACACATATCATGCACACATGCAACTTATCAGTACACATGAAATAAAACACCATTTGCACATAATGTGTTTTACTTACCAAGTTTGATATCAGGCAGGAAACTAGAAGTGAATGGGACAGGGGATTTCAAGAATTTATACAAAAGTTCACTTCCTTGCAGGGATGGCAGTGTCAGCAAAGTCTAAAATAGTGTGTATCAATCATACAACAATTTACATAAAATATCCAATTGAAAACTACATATAATAATTACATTTTGCTTTCATTCATAGCACAAGAAAAAAGAAAAATTCTGAAACTAATATTTGTGTAGAAAATAAGCGGATAATTACAAATAAAAAAAGAAATTCTTATCTTCGTTTATCCGCAATGGCTTTACACTGTTCGATCCTGGACACCGGTATTTATTTTCATTAGTATGAGAATTCTTTAAGAATAGTGATAAATACATGGGTGATTGTGAGGTCAAATAAAAAATCCTGAACACAGCGAGACAAAAGTAACATGCATGCTGAGTTCACTTAGGGTACAAACTGATTATTTTGGACTACACATATTACTTATAAAACAATTGTCCATAAATATTCTAACTTACATATTCTGTGGAGAAATAAATTGCTCTGACATAAATAAAGCAATCGTGAATTTAAAATCAAACAGCTTAAAAACAATTTTTGTTTACAGGTTCCTTTTACACAGAATAAAATCTAAAAACAACTAACCTGTTTTATAAAAGTATAGGTTCATGAATTCTAAAGATAATCCTTTTTTGAGAAAACACATCCATTTTGTCTGTTTTTTTCTCCTACATCAGCATAACCAGACTTTCTTTTACATCTTTTATTTTACTAAGTTAAGGAATCTCTACAATTTTTTTAATGTCGCAAACAATGTTCTTTGTTTTTTCTTTTTTTTTTTTTTTTGTAGTCCCACAGTTTTCAACAGTGCTACTAGATTTTTCAATACCACTTTGCATTCACTTCTTGTAATTGCCCCAACTATTTACCATATTTTGGACCAGTTGTACTCACTCTGTATTATTATATTACAGAGGGTGAGTCAAAGGTTTTGCAATATTTGGATCACTTTATGTCTTCATATGTGCCTTTACGACAAAAGCTGACTAGCATTCAAAGTATAGGCCATTGTGTTGCACCATCTTTAGCCATCGGTCTGCCAGTTCTTCGATTCAGTGGCGGTACCAGTTCTTGTCCTTCGAGGCAAAGAACTCCTTCACCCCAGCTGCCACCTCCTCCTGGTTGTTGACGTGCCGCCCACGAAGGAACTGGGCCATGGACTGGAACAAGTAATAATCCGACTGGGCAAAGTCTGGACTATATGCTCGGTGTGGCATCAGTTTGATGCCCTGAAGTTCCTGGAGTTTTGCCTAGGTCATTCGTGCGGTATGAGGCTGAGCATTGTCCTGCTGTAGTAGAGTGGGGTACTTTTCCTCCAAATTGGCATACATCCGCTCCAGCAGTTCAGAGTAGAGGTTGGTGTTGGTAATCCGACTGTCTGGAACAAATTTGTAATGGATTATCCCCTTGAAATTCCACCAGACGCAGAGCATTATTTTATGCTCTAAGTGCCCAAGTTTGGCAACAGGTTCTGGAAGCTGGCATGGGTTGAACCACTGCCATTGTATGTTAGGATTATGGAAACAGACCCACTTTTCATCGCACTTAACAATTCTCTTGATGAAACGTACATCACACAGGTTTTCTAGGAGTTTTGAGCACATTTTCACTCGGTGGTTTGCTTCACCTGGTGTCAGTTTATGAGGGATAATGCTGCAGCCCCTGTAGACTTTGCTGAGGTCCTGAAGGTGATGAACCACGATGGTCTGTGATATGCCCAGCTCGTCTGTTAACCTCTGAGTGCTGGTTGTCGGATTTGCCTCTACGGCCCGGCGCACGGCCTCCGAATCCATGGTTCACTGCCTACCTGACCTTGGCTGATTGTCGAGGTTTCTGTCACCTGAGTGAAATATCTTGAACCATTTGGTTGTGGTGCTGTGGTCCACGGAACCTTACCGTTTCACATGACAAATGTTTTATGTTGCTTGAGCAGCGTTAAGGCTGAGTTCAAACTCGTAAAGCAAAAGTTCCCTAATTAGCTGGTTGTGGCTCTTCATCTTTTAGGCGTCCCAACCAGAGACAGAACGGTGACGTGCAATGCTGCTTACAGCAATGACTGCCAATTTATATTCCTTTTGACTGACTGCAGTGCACAATTTGAACTAAACAAATGACATATTCATCACAGCACTTGCATTTATGCAAACATTGCAAAACTTTCGACTCACCCTCTGTATTGTTCCTGGCTCGTTTGATCAACGAATATTTGCTGACAAGTACATTATTTCTAGATTACAGGATTAAAATTTTGGATATTTTTTTAGTTTTACAAACTGGTTTATCCTGCAAAAACTATAAATTCCTCTACTTTAAATTAAAAGTCTAAGAATAATTTCAACACATACAAAATATATTGACATCTCATTTTCTCCGGAATCTCTGGATTTAATTGGCAAAAAAAAAAAAAAAAAAAAAAAAAAAAAAAAAATGCGGACCACAACCTCTCTTCAACTTGAAAACCTTTTCATTTATTTCCCAATTTTTTTATATTTTTTACTACAGAGTGATCAAAAAGTCATGCAACCCAAAATTTGAATTTGTACAAATCGTTGAAAAATAGTTATAATCATTCTTTCTGCCACTAGATGTCACCACCATATTATTACAAAGTATCAGAGATGCTGAGTTCATCGTCACATGCACAGGTTGTTTTCAGCGTAGCTTTGTTCCTTGTGGAAGTAAAACGTCTTTTTTCCAACCACAATAAGTTTTCATTTTGGAAAGTTATTTTGCTAATCGTTCGTCTGCATGTGCTGTTGAGGAATTTCACAAGAAATATCCAGGCATAGTCGACGATAGAGAGATTAGTGCAGAAGTTTTGGGAAACCGTACCTGTTGCAGGTAAGAAATGCTCCGGGAGCTCTCAACTTTGACTGATGATAAAGTGGATGAGGTACAGAGAGCACTGCAGTGGTCCCCAACAACAGCCTCCAGAAACTGACCATGCAACAATCAATCTCATACAGTTGTGCTCAGAAAGGTGAGAGATTGTTACACCTTCGTCTATATCGTGTTCACTCAGTTCATGAACTTAATGACCCAGATAAAGGCAAACAAATAAACTTCTGCAGATGTTTATGCTCATTCACTGAAGAACATGGAATACAGATCCTTGATACAGTTTTCTTCAGTGACAAGGCCTGGTTTCACTTCGGTGGATATGTGACTCAAAAAACTTGGAATTTGTTGTGTGACAAATACTTGGAGTTTGGTGTTGGCATCACATAGTGGAACCAATTTTCTTTGAAATGACGGTGAATAGTTTCATTTACTAAGACATCACACAGTTTGTGGCACTCCTTGAAGTCAGCAAAAGACACTGTTGCCTAGTATTGTAAATTTTTTCTGCAAGAATTTTTTGGTGATCGTCTCATCCCAAAAGAACTGTGGCCCTGTGGCCTCCGTGTTAACCTGATTTGCAGGGATGGAAA
This sequence comes from Macrothele yani, assembly GCA_039090855.1. Taxonomy (NCBI): domain Eukaryota; kingdom Metazoa; phylum Arthropoda; class Arachnida; order Araneae; family Macrothelidae; genus Macrothele; species Macrothele yani. The sequence continues at coordinate 29,475,784 of CM077013.1, read as the reverse complement.
CTAATCAGTGGGTCAAAATTACTGCCTTTACTGACCAAAATACCAAAAATACTGACCAAATACTAACAAATTTAATTACAAACTATCAATAAATTAGCATTTTAAAAGTAAAATTCGGAACTCATTAAAAAAAAAAAAAAAAATTCGGCCTCCACTATCTCCATAGTCAGCCACTTGCGCACCTTCATATTGAAAAAAAAAAAAAATATTTTTATGAATACAGGATAATATTTTCATTATTGTACTATAAAATTTAAGACAGAAAAATATTATTTTTTAATAATAATAAAGTACTGCAGATAATAAAACATCAAAACATTAAAAATCATACATCAAATAATCATTATGAGAATAAAACATAATTACTGTAAGGTACAAGTTGTCTTTACTTTGTCTTTTTTTTTTTTTTTTTGTTGAAAAAAGAAATTATTAACAAACTCTGTCGTTTCTCAACGGTTTTCTGCCCCCACAAACTCTGGTATCTTGACATGGTGTGGGGGCCCAACTGAGTTACAACTGCAAAACCCAGAGTGATCCTGTACTGGTGAGTAGTAGATTACTTGCATGTAGCATGTAATACTATGTTACTCCCGTGTTATGTCTTCGTTGCTGGCGGAATTCTTTCTGCCGTCCTTGGACTCTTCGTCACACTGCCTTAGAGCTACGCAATAAGGCTGGTGCACTTTGTCGACATGGTTCGTCAAAGTCTCACTGCTGCTTACAAAAAAGGAATATTGAATCATACGGTCTTTTACAGGGATTACGTGGTGAGTGAAATTTTTGGATCCTGGAATAGGTAACTATATTTATTTTTATTTGGCTACTAGCTTTACTACCCGGCTTTGCCCGGTACAAAATGTATGGAATCTGTAGAATCAAACAGACCAAAAGCGTTACGAAGTATTTATCACATGTTAAGGACACAGAGCATTCGAACATTGACTGAATAAAAATCGTTAGCAATTTGTTATCGACGATCAATTGCATCACGTGCTTTCAGTTTCAGATGACTCTGAGGGGCTCTGGGATAAAAAGAGTTAAAAACGTATCTTTGCAAATATTTTATAAAACTGGCTGAAATTTTAATGAACACCATAAATCGTTAATAGGAACATGACCTCCAAATTTCACTTGAATTGGTGAATAACTTTTTAAATTAGCCGTCAACATTTTATTAACCGTTTCTGCATATACACTATCTACCAACAAGTAATTGGACACCACTGCAATCGACGATATCCGCGGTCTTGATACACGTCACGGCCGCCGCCATTAAATATCGTGTGGGAAACACCAACGCAATCAGTCGCATGCAAGATGCCACGCAGTTCGGAGCTCTCTGATTTCAAGAAAGGTGTAATCGTCGGGTATCACAGAAATGGCCGATCCATACGTGACATATCCAACGAGTTGAAGTACCCAAAATCGACAGTGGCCTACGTGATTGGCAAGTGAAAGATGAGAGGTGACTGTTGGAATATGCCCCGACCCGGCAGACTCACAAAACTGGGAGTTAGAGACCGATGGGTGCTGGCCAGAGAAATTCGGGAAGAACCGCACCAAATCGATGGGCCACATCTGCAAGGAGTTTCAACAGGCATTCGGGAGTGTTCTTTTGATGAATACCATCCGCAAGGAAGCCCATCTGCTCGGTTATCATGGACGTGCTGCCGCCCACAAGCCTTTTTATCACCAAGTCCAATAGCGCTGCTCGGCTAACGTGGTGCAAAGCACGTCGACAGTGGACCGTTGAACAGTGGAAACAGGTTCTCTGGAGCGACGAATCAAGGTTCACCCTCTACCGTTCAGACGACAGGGTCTGGGTTTGGCGTCTGCCTGGAGAACGCCTCCTGCCGGAATGTATTGTGCTAACTGTGAAGTTCGGTGGCGGTGGAATTATGCTATGGGGGTGTTTCTCCTGGTATGGCACGGGGACCCTTGGTCGCAATTCCTGGTAGACTCGATGCCGAGACCTACTGCACCATTTTGGATGACCATGCGCTTCCTACGTTGTGGCAGTTTTACGGGGTGGACCTATGTTACTTTCAGGACGACAATGCCACCTGTCATGTTGCGAGGTCCACCATGGCTTGGTATGGTGACAATGTGGTTAATCAAATGGACTGGCCTGCGCAGAGCCGGACCTAAACCCTATCGAGCACCTCTGGGACGAGTTGGAGCGTCGACTTAAGGTGTGCCCCCACCGTCTGAAATCGGTGAAGGAACTGACCTGTCTTCTCCAAGATGAGTGGAAGAAAATACCGCTAGCCGTTGTACAACGCCTGGTTGAGAGTATGCCCCGGAGGGTCGCAGCTGTAATCGCCGCTCGTGGAGGCTCCACCAACTATTGAAGGTGAATAAACTTCGTTTTCCTTTGCTATCACAGGTGTCCAATTACTTGTTGGTAGATAGTGTATATTTCTGCAGGGATCATAGCATACTTCTGGAAAATTTTAGGTAGGAATTTTAGGAATTTTTGGAAAAATTTTAGGAGTGTATTTCAATAAAAACTAGATAGGCAGTAGGCATATACATCTAGTAAAACAACCTCGTATACATTGTAAAGAGTTTGCTTCACACCCTTCAACCATATATATTGATAGACTGCGCATGACATCAAAATTTCTGGCTCCAACATAAAATTACATGACATCAGTCAAAAAGATGGGTTATACCTGCTGTGCTTATGGTTGCTCTGAGCGATATAGTAAAGGAAGTTCTATGATTTTTCATAGGTAAGAAACGAATTAAATAACTAAGTCAATAAAGTTCAATTACTTAAGCAGAAACTTGCAGCTATTGATATAAAAATATAGTAACTTAAGAAAAAAAAAATGGAATGCATGTTCCAAATTCTTCGCAAATGTTCATCACATTATAAATCACAAAATGTAAACAACCCGATCATGCATGTATATAGCTCATAAGTAAACTTACCTGAAGAGTTTTCATTATATATGAGGCACATTCACATAATACACCGAAAACACTGAAGTTCTGCAGCGTAAATTAGTAATCATAACAGCATTTTTACACAAAATTTGGAGTCTGATGATGACGTGCCCAATGTTGGAGCCATGGTGGCTTTGATGCAGCTATTGCCAATGCGCAGTCCATTAGTATATATGGTCGAAAGTTCACACCCAAATTTTTTGCATAACGTCTAATGTCTAAAGTTTAAGTATGATTTACTTCTAATGTTCAGTTCTTATCTTTTCACGTGTTATTATCATATTCAAGTATATTTACCACATTCAAGTTTCACTTTGAACATTAATATGCTGTTGAACCAGAAGCAATTCACGATTTTCACAGTAAAGTTTTCAGGTTTCACATTAAATTATAATATCCTAAAAAGGTAATTAAAAACCAAGAACTATGTACAATTGTTCACTGAATTACTTTTCATATTATTGTTTCAACCTTTTTCCTGATAAGCCTATCTTTTTCTGCTTCCACCACAACTAATTTACTTTCAGTTTTCTTTATTTCAGCTGAACCTTGTATGATCAAGTTAGAGGCAACTGCTATTTCAACAGTATTTTGTTTTTCTACAGCTTTTCTCATTCTTTCTGTTACCTCTTGAATTACTGCTAGGGAGGCTTCTTTATCTTTTTTAAGCCTATTTATTTCTGCATCATTTTCTTTTATTTTGTCATCAAACTCAGCTTTTCTTTTTTTCTCTAGCTGCTTTTCCTTATTTTCTCTCTCTTTCTGCTTCCTTTCTTTTACCTTTTTTGATTCTTCTTTCTTCAGCTTATCAACATACTCTTTATAAAATTTATGTGAATCACGAACACTATTTAACAAATTTCTTGTTATGGGAACTTTACTTACACACATCCATAGTGTTTAATGGCCCCTTTAACTATTCTTAATGATGTCATAGTTGAGTCTTTTAAGTTTAGCCTTGTTCTTCCTTAACAGAACAGTGTTAACCGAAAATCCCCTTTCTGCATCAGCATTACCATGAGGTAAAACTAAAATTGACTTGATGAGTTTAGCAAGATTTGAGTATTTTTTCTTTTCCGCTAGAGTCTTTAATACTAAATATATTACGCCAGTAATGATCAATCCGCATACTGGAATATGCCCTTCCTCTGAAAATTTCACTAGTTCATCTAGAGTTGGCTTATCAGAATTTAAAAGTTTCCACTCTTCTCTTACTCTATCAATTTGTTCCTCAGAAAGATGCAAAACACTTGAAATTCTGGTTATTTCTGAAAGTCCTTCAGTGACTGAAAGTTGAGTTGACTCTTTCTTTGGTTCTTTTACCTTTAAAACTTCTATGTCTCTTAGCTTTTGATTGCAGAATAGCAAATTTGACTTTAAATATTTTGTGGTTGCAATTAGTGATGATCTTACATCTAAGAGAAATAATTTCTGCCTGGTCTCCTAAACATTCCTGAGGAGATTTTTTGTCTTCATACCAATTTCTAACTCCCCTAGTTTTTCCATGAATTTTTGTTTTCAAAATCTACATTCTTTAGGTCTTCTCCAAATTTCCCTGCAATAACATCATCTTGGATAAACTGAGCCATAACATTCCTCGTTAAAGTATTTAAATCAGAATATAACTGGTGTATTTTTGGTTTTTCACTCTGATAATATAATTAAAACTTTTCAAAATGTTGGTGTGAAAATGAAATTAATGATAAATAGCAAGGAGTTAGCTCATTTTTCAGGAAACAGTGAATTCTTTTATACCTTGCGCAATTGCGTAGTTGTTTTTCAAATATTTTTTGAGATGGCAAGAAGTTTAAAAAATATTCTGTAATATTTAGCCATTGATCCAAGAGCCTCTGGGCTACAGAACCAACGGTTAATCATCTGTTGCTGACATGACGCAAAAGAAATTTGGCTGTGACCAATGTTATATATCCTCGGCAGATTTATAATCCTCTCGTCTTGCAGCACTACTCTTTAAAAAGTAATGCATATCAGTAGCAAATTCGTCAAAATCTATACTTAACCTTGTCAAAAAAATTTTAAATGCATTACTAACAACACGCAGGTTGCAAAAACCTAGTTCCAAAGATTTCTGGCCTGTTTCTTGTTTTACAACTTCATTGAATTTGCGTAAAAAGCACTTATTTACATTTGGGCTGTCCATGGATACACAAATAATTCTGTTCAACGAAATATTGAAGGATGATAACACATCAAGAATTTCTTTTAGCAAAATATCTGCTGTTGCATGACCCAGAAAAACGCTTGCTAGGTATTGGCAAGAAACTGAATTTATTTCTGAAGACCAGTACCTGAGATACACATCCAACTGCCGTTTCACTTGTGCATTTGTAGTTTCATCAAATGCTACAGTAACCTTTCCTGGGCTACTAGATGCAATGTCTTTTTTCAAATCCTCTTTAAAATATTTTGACAATGCATGTGATATCACATAAGCAACTTTTTTTCTTTAAGTTGCATTTTGGCTGCAATAGCAGAATCAGGAAACATTTCTTTGAAAAGTTCAACTGTTTCAGTGCATGAAACAAAAGACATATTGTCCTTAGCAACTTTCATGGCCCATAATGCTTCGGCTTTAGCCAACTGTAAATCATGACTCAGTACTTCACTAATATTTGTTTTGGGCTGAAGATCCCGTCCTCCAAAGGCTTTCAAGGATGGACTTATTTTGAAATTTACTTTGAAATTTCTGCAAATGTTTTTCCTTTATGATGCGCTTTTACTTGTGAAAAGCCACTATCAGAAATATTGAAAATTTCTGAACACAATATACACTTAGCAGAAAATATTGTTTCAGTTGCAGAACACCATTCTTTCAACTTCACTCCATCCAATTCTTTGGCGAGCCACGCATCTTGAAATTTCGTTCTGGATTTAGGCATCTTAAACACTTGTATTACTAACCAGAAAATGAAAGGGAAGTACAAAAAACACGTTCCAATATTGCAAAACCAGACAACTTCCCGAAGTTTGGCTGTGAGGATGTCAGAAGATAGAAAAAAAAAAAAAAAAGCAAGTCACCACTAGAGAACTGAACCTGCACACAGCACAGAGAACACCATAAAAGACGCAAAACCAGAAACTATCATACGCATCTCACGCAAGTTCAGTCAAAGCGAGTCGGAGCCGAGATATATTGCGTATCGAAGGTCGCTGTCGCCGACGCATTATCGAGGTCAATGATCCGTGCTCTACTGCCTTCCACGATAATACTCAGCTACCATCCCATCGTCATTACCGGAGGTTACGGAAGGATACCACATGTTTCCTCTTTGCTTCCACCCACCTGCGGTTTACAATAACAAAACATCAGCAGAAAGAGGAGGTTCCACGAGGCATGTCCAAAAATAAAGTACGATCTTCTGCGTACCACTGAGTTCGTCTGCAAGCGCAAACCAGGGTGAAAATGACCCCTCCCCTTTTCCCTTAGATCTCTTGTTACTCTCGAAAACTGTCCGAAGGCACAAAAGTGGAGCGCCCGCCCCGAAGCAAGTGCATCTCGATGGCGTCATTTTCCCTCCCTTCAGCAGCACAGCATATAGGCTGTGTTTCTACAATAACAGGTCTTTTTACCTTACTGTAATGGTCAATTTATTGGCGTTAATAACGGTTGTATTTTTAATAAATAAGCTTACGAAAATTTTAGGAAGAATAGCAAATTTTAGTTATAATTTTAGGAATTTAAGGAGGGTCACAAAATATTAGGAATTTTAGGAATTTAAGGAGGGTCACAAAATATTAGGAATTTTTAGGAGAAATGCAATCCCTGTTTCTGTTTACCGATGAATTAAAAATTCCATGCCTATTTTAAAAAGTTTTGACCGGATTCCGGTGAAATTTTGAGGGACCCCTCTTATTACCAATTCATGGCATGGATAAAAATTTTAGCCCGTTTCGTTAAGATTTTGGCAAAGTTCGCTTTTGCATTTTTTTATGTACAGTTCTCAAAGAACACAAACACTTGTGAATGTGCCGTGGCGATGAATGCAGTCACATGCTTTCAGATTTGGAACAGATAATGATGACATAGCAAACAATGCTGACTTTACTGATTAGCTTATTAATTAATTCATAACTTGCGAATGGAATAACTTCGAGATTTTAAAATAGTTGCGTTGACCTAGAAATTCCAGTATTAAAGCTATGCAAATTTCACGATGCCACAGTTCTGCGTTCGAGAGCTTTTGCTGCTTCAGACAAACAAACAGACATTTTGAGTTTTATATATTAGATATCATTTGCACAGGGCAGCCATGATAGAGCGTAAGCAACCCTAGCAAGTGGTTTCTTTTTACTTTTTCTTTTCACTGTCTTATATTCTAGTGTGTGTTCATTTCAATGCTAACTACAAAACAGCTTAATGCGTAAAGACCTAACATTCCTGCTATCCAATCGTCTCACATTTCTCTAATCCTCTCTATTCCACAATATTTTTGTCCCTTTCTACTGCTAGAAGCAAGGTAGCCTTTGGTGTAAAGACCTAAGCATGGAAGTCTTCACACTTTCCTTGCATTGCTACCTTTCATAACTTGAAAGAAAGAAAATTGATATTTGTATACTTTTGAAGGCACTTCATGTCAAAGCAACACTACCTTTCATGATTTGAAATAAAGAAAAAAAAAAGATATTTATACACTTTTGAAGGCACTCCCTGTCAAAGCATTGCTACCTTTCATAATTTGAAAGACAAAAAGAAGATATTTATACACTTTTGAAGGGATTTATACACTTTTGAAATTATTAAAAAAGGATTACAGTTGTATATAACATTTTGATTCTAGAATAGATTAGGCATACAAATTCATGAAATTTGGAGATAAGAGAAAAAGAAAACCTCTGTGAAAAAGGCCCTAGCAAAGAAAGTAGCAACAGTCAAGACCCATAAGAAAGCAGTGAAAGCCACCAATCCATTTACAAAAGAGTACAAATAAAGTAGTTACCAGAACAGATTAAATTGAGAAAATTATAAAATTTGGAGATAAAGTAATTTAACTAAGAAAATGCTTAAATAAGAGATTATTAATACTGGAGTTGGTAAAAATTATACACTTTGATTTTCAGAGCAATTTTGATATTCTTCACACGTGTGAATCTAAATTCACACAAAACATAATATATGTAACACATGCATAATAAACTAAAATTCACAGTGGCTTCACTAAGAAAACCACCAACTCTGTTATAAATAAAGAATCTGACATGAAAGACTCTGGAGAGAAAAGAAAACCTCTGTGAAAAAGGCCCCAGCAGAGAAAGCAGCAAACGTCAAGACCCCTAAGAAAGCAGTGAAAGCCACCAAACCATTTATATAAAAAGTTACAAATAAAGTAGTGTTACTAGAATAGAATAAATTGACAAATTTATGAAATTTGGAGATAAAGTAATTTAACTAAGAATTTTTTTTAAATAAGAGATTATTAATACTGTAGTTGGTAAAAATTATACGCTTTTAATTTTCAAAGCAATTTTGATATGGTGCAAATTTATTCACACATGTAAGATATAATAAACTAAATTATTTTCAGCAGTAAATCACAATTGGTAACTTGATTTTAAAATTAATAGAATGAAGATGACCTACATGGTATTTGAAATGATAGATGCTAATCAATTCTCTTATTAATATGAATGTTAAACTGTGTGACCCTAAAATTTTAAAGTGGCACAAAAATTTTCCTAGGAGCTTGGAGAATTAAGATTCAAGATTTAAAATTAAAATATAAAAATTCGAGATTCGAATTTGGAACTCATTTTTGAAACTATTTTGAACCTAATTCTAAATTGATAAAGAACTTGCCACGAAGATGTTTTCACATATTAAATTGGATGAACCTTTCTAACATATATTGAAGTAGTATTGCAGAATTGATTATGTTTTGATTGCAGCAGCAATTTATATTGAACTCTCATGACCTTTACTGGGCGAGCATATCAACAGCAAATTTCAAGCTTTTTCATTACTCTCAGCTAATTGCATATCCTCTTAAACCCTAATTTCTTCCTAGCTTTTGCATTTTGATCTGTTCTATCTGAAACCCTGTTCATTTCTATTTTCAAAGGTGGTTGGACCTACGGCATCACACCTTTCCCATCTACAAGGGCTCCTAGGAGCTGGGGTATAAGCGATTAAACCTGTTAGGGAAAATAGTAACCAGGAGGTGTTATTTCAAACGGTGAGGTGTGTGCCTCATTCGTTTTGAACCTTTGGTTCTTGATGTGCCATATCGAATCCCACCATTTCCATTTTCTCAGCAGACTCCGTAATATGTTTGGTTGTATCACTTAGCAACGCTCGAGCAATCGTCCTCTTCCCGTTGTTCTGTTCTTGTCTCAGCTTTTTCAGTTTTGCTTCCTTCTCTTGTATACTATCCTTTTCAATGTTTATCTTCTTCAATCTTTCTACTTCATCTGATTTTTCCCTTTCATTCTTTTCCTTTTCACATATCAAAGTCACAAGAACATAGCAAAAATTTCACTAAATAGAAAATTTGCTATTTAGAAACTGTTTCATCTTTATTGTATGCAAAATAATATCATAACATAAATTAATTTAAATCCATATACATTAAAGATTATTATAGCTTGTACAATTACTTTAATATATAAAAACTAGCTAGCTAAGGTTTTCATTTATTAAATATGTAATGTGATAAAAAATTATTAGAAAAATAACTTGTGATGTAAAATAGTCATTAGCTCCCACTGTAATAGGTGTGATACAATGTATGCAATAAAGCATGACTCTGTATGAAACATTAATATCGTAAATACTGTATACAATGAAAAGTAATAAAAACTACAGTAAACATCAATTACATAAAAAAAAAAAAAGCTTTCCAACTTTAACTTCCATGCTCATCAAGTCAGCAGATGAGTAAAACATTCAAGTCATTTATTCAATGTTGAACATTCAAGTTAAAAAAAACAAAAACAAAAAAACATCAATGTTTGTAAAATGTTTCATGTCTCTGCAAAGAAAAGAACGAAACACATCACCTGGTACCACAGCCTGGACAACCTTTTAATATACCTTTAATTTCACACAGACATTCCAACATTTTCTTTTCGATATTTTGAGTTTGAACTGGTGGTTGACTGCCTGAGAAATATCTAAAGTGGTATCTAAACTTTCCACTATCCCCACACAAAAAATGCAAACATTATAGAAAATTTGCCAATTTTTCCCTTTTAGTCTGTCTCAGAAATACAGGGTATCTGTGAGCTTGAAGTTTGAGTTACACTATACATGGATCAATGCTTTTAATCTTTTCTTTGGTCAGTGAATTTCCCATCTCTTTTCTACCAAGCTTCACCAGCACCACTTGTTGTTTGACAACTCACTCACTGCCAAGTAAAAAAAAAAAAAAAAAAAAAAAACAGGGGCAGGGGAAAGCTCAACTAGCTCCTTGAATGTCTGCAATCTCAGTGCATATTCTTCCCTCCCACAATGACTCCAATAACTGTGGCAGAAGAGCAAGAATTCTGTTAGGAAAATAGAACCTGTGAATGAAGGGACAAAAATGGAGATAAAACAGTATGTGAGCAAGGTACTTGTGAATCCCAGAGTAAACTAGCCAATGCATGGAGATTCTGAAATAAAAACTTTGCAAGACAGAAATTTTCTTTGTTAAATGGAAGTTATATGGAGAAATTTGATGGATGGGACTTCATTAATACAGAAGTTCAACTGTACCTACATAATATTAATTCTAACATATGTTGAGTTTTTCTTTATTCTGATTGCTGTTAATTAGACATGAAAAAAAGAAGTTCAAAGGGCAAGTTGCGACTCAGTTTCCCTAATGCCATTTCCTCATATAATCTTAAGTTTACCAATTGCAATGTTTTTCAGGAACAGAACCCTCATGGCTAGAAAGGAGCAACCATACTTCCAGGATTTTTATGACTCTTACTGGATCAGAAGAAACTTATTATGTTCCTAAAAGAACAATTTATTGCTGTCAGCTATTAAAAAGGCAAAAATAAAATGAAATCTGAAGCATGTAGTTATGACAATGTGATGTACCTTAAAAGGTATCCATACATCTTTAAAATGCGATTTTCGATCAAAATATCGATTTTCTCAATTTCATTCTTATATTAAAGTCTGTTTTTTTTTACCTTTCCAAATCAGTTTAAAATTTGTTTCTATCTTTTTCAGAATATGGGTTACAGTTATTTTAATGTTACTTGACAGTGTTTTGGTGGAAAAAAAAATTGAATTTAATTCATTTTGGGTATATTGAATTGGATTGATATTTATTAAAGGCGTTATATTTATGCTGGTGTTGAAATTCAAAATATGGAAATTATAGAAAATTTAAATTTGGGAGATGGGTGGATGCATTTCGAAACAAAAATATTTTCTAAGTACTAGAAAAGGCCATGAACATCCTAAACAAAAATGCATCTGAAAATTTACATTCCACAAGAAGTTATTGGAAAGTTTGCGTTGTTTGTGTTCAAGCAGAGTTGAGTCACCTGAAAGTGCAAAAATAAGTGGATATTGTTGCATGTGTATGAAAATGTGTCACTATAAGTCATACGATAAAATGTACTCTGCTCAATAACAACTTGTGGAGGCGGTGAAAGTCAATTTAAAAAGGTTAGGACAAAAATTGCAGTTATGAAAAACCTTAAAATACCAGGATTCGGATCGATAGCCTTAGTCAAGCTAAGGGGAGTACATGGGACCAAGTCATGGAAGACAACAGCACACAAAACTTTCCACACTGCACTCATTTTGAACTTTTTTGAAAGGCTACTGCCTGTATTTATTATTTTTTCTTAAAAACTTAATGAGTTAATTTAGAGGACAAACAGATGGTATTTCCTTTTTTTCTTGTTTGCTTAAACACAGCAGTATAAAACAGAATCTCAATTTACTTTCTATTTCTCTTTGGCCACTGGCCTTATGAACAGCACAACTTTACATATGTCAACACAGTTGGTTTGAACACTAGGCATGCATCCAAAATTATACCATGATTCACATAGCTTACAAAAAAAAAAAATACTGGATTATTTTTAATTCCACAAGGGGGACAAATTCTGTTCTTTTGAAACGTACTCTCTTCTCTCTCACCCAGTTAGCTCAATGACCAATTTACAATTTTACACTTATTGATTTAAATTTACGGCACCTAAACAATCTTAGCAAACTCCGCAATCCCCAGACCAGATTCAAAGACTTCAATTAAATTTACAGTTATTTTAAGAGTCACAAATTATACTTTAACAAATCTACTATCAGCAAGCAAACAAACCAAGTAAATTATCCTCAAAACAGAATTTACACTGAGCACAAGCATTAATTAACATTACATAGCCTATAGAACTATCCTGAATGAACCTACTTCACTTATAAAGAAACCTCACTAACTAATCTTAAAAATTATCACTATTCATAACATCAACATAATTCAGAAATTCAAACAATCTTCTTGCACTAGCTTGCTCATAAAAATCACCTCACTCTGCACTTCACATAATAGCTCAGGATACTTAATAACTCTATACTGTAAACAAAAGCTCAAAATACCAATTAACTAAATTTCCAAACTAAATATCAAGTTCACTAACACCAACAACCAGAATTTAGAATTTACATCCCTAGCACTACAGCAAATCATAAACAAATAAATTTAGATACTTTAAATCACCAAACAAATTTAAATTTAACACCTGCAGTGAATTACTGAGGTAGCGGTGAGGCAAATACTCTCAGTTCAGACACTACCCTGGGTTTTGAGAACCAACACAGGAAGAAAATACCAAGTCAGGCTGAAGGCGTGAAATTGGGTCGTGAATCCACTTTCAGCCTATGCAAAGGGAAAGGAAAAAATCCTCAAGTGTGACACATCATCATCAGGCACAGAATTTCCTCTAACATGATCTCACCACATTTCTTGAAGCAACGCTCGACCGACCCTCGCTGGCAGTACATATCTCCGTGAGCAGCGAAACTACTGGGGGTTTGAAGACAAGTTTTCCCCCAAAACCCACGTCCTTCAAGGATCTCCCCTTTTCGAACCAATGCATGATCCCACCTTGATCAACCACGCCTGCAAGAGCCTGTCGTACTTCAACCCTAAATACTCCAGGCACATCTGGCCCAGAACTAACACACTATATCTCAGGAAAATTCACTTATCTCTGTATATATCCCAAGAAATTCTAAATCACAGTATCCACATATATCCCAGGAAAATTCACTTATCTCTCTCTATATATATCCCAAGAAATCCTAAATCACAGTATCCACATATATCCCAGGAAAATTCTACTTTATCTCTCTATATCCCAAGAAATCCTAAATCACAGTATCCACATATATCCCAGGAAAATTCACTTTATCTCTCTATATCCCAAGAAATCCTAAATCACTATATCCACCTATATTCCAGGAAAATTCACTTATCTCTCTCCACATATATCCCAGGAAAAATCACTAGCAAGGAAACTCTCTTCTGCACCATGGCAATGCGCAGGTCCACTTCAGACAATAACACTGACCATTTACATAACCCACTAAATATTTTCACCTTATTGAAAATTAAAATTACATTTAGACTTTTAACCTTATAGTAAAAACAAGAAAATTTAGGCCAAAGAAAAGAACAATTAATACTGGAACTGGTGAGCAAAAGTGTGTCTTCTCAACCCATGATGTTCATTCTTTTTGTGAAATACTAAACTTGAGAACAAAAAATACTTTAACTTCTATTCTGCACATATCGCATCCTGGTGAAAATTCCCTACTCAGAGCTCCTGCCCTAGAACAAGTTCCCTGCTTGCCCTAAGATCACCCCTTTCCAATGGGAGATTAACACTCATCTGGAGCATGTAAAATACTGGTCCTCAATTAACACTCCTACCATCTCAATTTCGACACTCAACACTCCAAGAATGTAAACAGCACTTTAGGTTTCCAATTTCATCACACTATAATATGTTCCCAAAATTCCAATATAAATCATCCCATAATTTATCTTCACTCAAAAAAAAATAACTCAACGCTGTAAAAAGGCTAGAGAAAAATGTTTACAATTATTTTATCAACCACGACATCACAATAACACTGCTTTTCAATTATCACATGCCCAACTAAACTATTATCGATGCACCAAAATTTACTGTGCTCAAACAATAAACCAAATTTTTCCGATACATTAAAATTTACTGGCCTGGGAAGTTGCTAAACTACCAGACATGACAACACAAAAAAAAAACATAAATGAAAGCATCTTCAACTCCCTCTTTTTTTTCTGTCTTGCAATATATTTTTCCGACAGCCCCCAATTTTAAAATCAACTCGTTTTATAATTTTAAAGAAACCACAACATAATACAAAAAAAGAAAATGCCGAGAGAAATTTACCTTTAGGACTGGGGCAGCAACATTTCCTGCCAAGCACACTAACCGTCGATAATAATAAAAAAAAGGTTTCACAGCCTAATAATAGATAAAATGAATATAATAAAAAAAAAAAAAAAAAAAAAAAAAACTCTCCCTCAGAGAACACCACTGTCCCGGTTGATTTTCACTTCACTTCCAAGGTGCTTTTTTCCTTCTTTTTTTTCTCTTTCCTTAGGCAGCGTGTTTGGCCAACGATACAGGAAACGGGCATTTTGGAACCCTGCTGGTGGACCCCTTGTTGTAATCAGTAGGGCCCAACTCGACGATTCAGCAGTTAAAGGCGGTATCTTCTACAAAGCCGTGCATGCCCTCTTTTTTTTTTTTCGGAACTTCCAGTGTCTGGTTGAACTGGCTTGAAGAGTTCCTTCCATATTGAACCGAGTAGTAACAGCATTCGGGTTGCGCTGGCAGAAAATTCTCCTGCGGAGATCAATTCACGGTAGTTATTACTTTTCTTTTTATTGCAGTTCACTCCTCCGTCGTCCACTAGGAGAGGAGGAGAGGGTTGAATCTGCAAGCATTTCCTCTCCAGTAATGAGATCCTTGAAATTCAATTTTAACTGTTGTCCGTTTAGATTTCAATACGAAATTTTCCTTCTTGCCGCCTCCTCCGCCAAAAGGCGAGGAGAGACTCGGCTGTGTCCTCTTTCTCTGCCGGTCAGCAAAAGTCAAGTACAAAAGTGACTCTCAACGGATAAAAACTCTGGGGTGCTTGAAACCGCTGACCCCTCTCATTGGTCGAAACTTCAGCCTAGCAACTCACGGCTTCCCAACGGACCCTTCACTCCCACGCCTCGAGTGACCTCTGACCTTCACACGTGCAGACCAAGCTCTCCTTTTTGACCCTGGGGTCTAAAAATAGATTTCGTTGCTGAATTCCTTACCCCAAAAGACGAAAAGATGTTACTTTTGTGCGACTTTGGAAACAGGAACGCAAAAAATGGCGGATTCTTGCTTTGCAGAAAATCACTAGTTTTAATTTTCTTTTTCTCTCGTTCCGTGATGTTAAACCAAAATTAATTTTGATTCTCTGAGCTGCACACCTACTCGCCTTTTCCTATTGCGATAAAAGAACCGATAAAATAATTATTTTCAAAACCCCAAAGTCAGTTAAATCAAATATTATTCTTTTTTTTTTTTTTTTCTTTTCACCAACATGAAATTTTGTTTTCCTGGTTGTGATTAAGACAAGCGAATTTTGCGCACGAATTCCCCTGCCTTTCAACCAGGAATTTTCTTCTAACGTATGTCATGGAAGAAAATTTTGCATTAATTAATCTCTGATAAACCAACAGAAAGATTGATCAGGTCTCTCTGAAATTCACCAGAGGTTAAAATTTTCGCCATGACAACAGTAACTTTTTAGAACTGTAAGCATTGTTAATGCTAACTGAAAGTGAGCTTAAATGTTTAATTACATTGTAATTTTATTAAATATGAATGCTCAAATTTGATCCTGTATGTAAATCAAAACAGAAATTGAAATTTCAATTTAAAATACCTAAAAGGATCTGGCAACACATGTTTTGTTCAAGCATCTGGCAACAAAGTTATGATATGGCAGTAAATACTGAAGGAGGTTTTCCACAGAGAATGGAGAGACAGAGCGTGCACAAGCCAGAGTTATGGAAATTGGTGGGCGGGAAAAAGAACGATAGCAGAGCACCGTCGGCGCTTTATGGAACTAAACCCCACGTGCTCTCTGACGTAACGTCCCTACTGTAACGCTCATAATTCGAAATTGGTTACTTTGCTTGTTATTACTACCGTTACCACTGTGTGATTCTGTGATTATAACAACGCTTTTCGTTATTTCGTAGAAGTTATTTTCGGCGGATAATTATTTAATCTTTTATGTGTAAGAAATCTTTGTCTATTTTTTAACTTTTAAAAATCTATATAAGTAAAATTTATATCAGAGTAGAGCCCTAACTGTATTTTGTTTTTCGTAATTCCATTTGATCCTTCGGGCAGATGTTTACAGATGTTTGATTCGTGATACAATTATGTCAGTTTGTTACTTTTTATTTGCCATTGCTTTGATATTTTTCCGTTGTTTATTTTCAAATTCCGGCAGTAGTATGTTGCGTTGACGAAGGTCTGCATTTTGAGAACGAAAGCTGCTACAGATTTATTAGTTTCTTTTAAGTCAGAGTTAGTACTTTATTTCTCAGTATAATTCCCGACTGCAAAGTGCTGTTCTTACGATTAAGAATATACGCCTAATTCCGTTACACCCACCGCAAAATTCCTCGGTCAATCACGCTACAGTGAACCTAACCAACTCGGGAAGTAAGGAAAATGGCGGCTCTCGCAGGGAAGGAAAGTCGAGAGAGACATTTGTAAACAAGTGGGAGGAGCGTAGTTGTGACGTCACTTTTAGTTCTCATTAACAGGCCGTGGGGCTGCCAACGTCTATGTGAGTTTAACATTATGCTGTTGCCATCGGACAAAGTGGAGAATTTCCTTTACGATCTTCTAGAGTGCACACTCTGTACCTCTCTTCTCTGTGAGGTTTTCATTTGCCTCAAAAATTTGAAATTGGCAATGTTACTGCTCGTATTCTACACGAGACATCACTGAATATGGTGCGATGTGTTCAACTGTGTTTACAAGAAAATGGAGGACAATTCCAACATTTGCTTTGATAAAATGATTCTCCAATACCACATGTCTAATTCTCAACTTACTGCATGATTTTGTTGTTATTTATAAAAAGTTATAAGTAAATCACATGGTACTGGTTTAAATGTATATTGATTTGATTTTGAGTTATGGGTTTTGCGGAAGAGTTAATTTTGCTATTTTTACCTATTTTTCGAGCTAAAAATGAAAACAAAAAATCAAAACCTTTTTTTTTTTTTTGTTATTCCATATTTTTAGCCATATTCCATTATAAAATGCAGACAAGAAAAAAAATTCAAATTATCTGAAAAATCCCCTCAGAAGGTGTACAAATACCTTAATAATAAAAAATGAATGATAAAATCATTTTTTACCTGTAAAAATTTTTCAAAATCAGGCCTACGAGATTCTAAAAACTGAATTCCTTTATGATATTGTGAACGTTTTGTGGGAAGCTGAACAGGTAATTCTCCATGAAATTCAATAAGCTTAGCTTCCAAAACATAAAATTCATTGTACCTCCTACAGAAAAACAAAAACAAAAATACAGTTTTTTTTTGTACAAGATCATACACAATTGTACCTATTGTTTATTTTTTGCAGATAAAATAATCACACATACAAATATAATCACATTTTACTTCTTTGGCATAAGTCTTGAAACTAAGAGAAATATAACATTTGGATGGGGAAGTTACACCAAGCTGATGATGTCTTGCCCTATCTTTGGAAAATTAACCAAAAATAATTATACCATTTACAGAATATAAAATCTGCAGTATTTGAAAGGTAAACATATGAAATTTCATAGTCTGCCATTGCATGTAGATGGTGCTAGCTGTTCTTCCTGTTCACAGCTGCAAGCTACAATTGCAAATGTGCAGGAAAAGCGATTTGTGTGGTGTGGCTTTCTGAAATGAAATCAGTAATTCCAGTGCAAAGTAATTTTCATATATACGAGGCAGGATTGAAAAGTAACGCATAGCAATATTTTTCTCTTTGCAGGTTGCAAGTAGCAAATTGAAGTTTAGCAGATGAGTTTGAAAATCATGCTACAGATTGGTTTGGCTGGATCAGATGTCACTGTGATGGAAGACAGTGTGAACGATGGCACAAAGATGTTGCGTTTGTTAGCGTCACCCATGAATGAAGAGCAACGCGATGTAGTCTGATTTTTGTGGGCTAAACGGGAAACTCCGACAGAAATTCACAAAGAAGTGGTCAAAGTGTATGGTGGTGATTGCATGGACTGCAGCAATATCTCCAGATGGTGCAGTTTCTTTGAAGAGGGCCGTGGCAACCTTACCCGATTCTCCACATTTCGGTCAGCCTGTAACCACATCATCACCTGCCTCTATGTGAGGCACTGAACAGGCAGTTCTGAGTGACCGGTAGTTCCATGTGGGCACATTGGCACAGAAGTTCAACATTTCATATGGTACAGCATTACGACATTGTGCATGACAAATTGCAATTTCGCAAAGGTCAGTGCATGATGGGTGTCCAAGAACTTGAGAGATGACCAGAAGGGAGAGAGAATGATGTCATACTTGGACCACATGATGCGTTATGCAGAAGAAGGACATTAATTTCTGTCAGGTGGAGTGATGGGTGATGAGTCCTGGGCGTACTCACTACACTCCCGAAAACAAAGAAGGTCAGTATGGTGCGAAAAGATTCTGACTCCCCGTCACTAAAAAATTCATAGTAACCCAATCTGCGTGAAAAGTCCACATGACAGTGTTCTGGGATATGCATGGCATCCTCCTGGTGGAGTTTCATCCAACAAGAACCACTGTGAATGCCATAACCTACGTTAACACACTGACAAAGTTGCGTCATACCTTTCGTGACAAAATACACAACAGAGAAGCTACAAATGTCAAGACTGCTTCACGGCAACACTCGCCCAACATGTTGCTTAACACATTCGTGACAAAATTGTGCAACTTGGCTGTGAGGTGTTCCAGCACAAACCGTAGAGTCTGGACCTGGCTCCTTCGGACTTTCATCTGATTGGTCCCTTGAAAGATTCCTGGGCGGCCAATGCTTTGATTCGGCTGACGAAGTTAAATCGGTTGTCCACAGGTGGCTATATGCCCAGAACACGGACTTTTATGAACCGGGTACAGTGAAACCTCAAAAATCCGGCATCGACGGGACCGGAGGAGTGACTCATTTATGAAAATTATGTATTTCTGAAGTTGCACATCTATGCCTTATAAATATGCAGGGGTCAAGCTGCCATCGCATTCTGCAATTTGCATAAGAAAATTGTTCTGGGGATGGAAACAAGTTTTGGCAAAAATATTGGCGATCATCTTTTTTGTACTATTTATAATAAAACTCTGTCTAAAAAAATTGAATATGGCGAATGATTAAGTTAGAACTTGAAAAAAGCCAGAGAACCGCCAGGGCTGGGCGATGTATCGATACATTGTGAAAACCCGACGTGAATTTTAAATTGATGTTATGTTTTTTCGACTGACGAAATATAATACACCGTGAAGGCGATTACTTTGATGCATCATGAAGGCAGATGTAGATGTCATTACACGATCAAATCCACATACTGCCATCACCAAGCACAGATCATCATCACACGTTCGACATGCATTTCAAAGGTACACACCGATTCGTCGCCTCATTGGTACACATCACTTCAGCGTTGGCCCAATGAGATGACCTAATTTGAGAAACTTCCGTTGTTAAACGTAGGCAACTATCGGAAATTCGCACGCTGAGATTGGATGATCTCGCTATGTGTTTTTGAGACGGTATGTCGGAGATTTCCATGGTGAGAACATCAGATGTTCTCACGAAAACGAAATCAGAAAAGTGCCGGATTTCTGAAGTTGCCGGTTTTCTGGATGTCGGATTTCGAGGTTTTACTGTATACTAAAACTGGTACCATGCTGGGATAGATGTCTTGAACGTCCCAGTTCTTATGTAGAAAAATAACTAAGAAATGTAGTTTCACTGTGTATATTTTTTGTTTTGCTTATCTATTAAACTGTTGCCCCCCCAATAAAGAAAGTGTACGTTACTTTTTCGATCCACCCTCGTATTTTGGGAGGAATCTTCCTAATGCTAAAAAAATAATTAAGCCTGGGAAAAATAAATTTCTAGAAACTGGGTGTGTTGAGCAAGTCAAGAAATGGACATTACGTTCTTCAAAAAGGTGATGCAGAGTGAGTACGGTGTGCATTTTCATGGAGCTTGAGGAAGTCAACCTGACAAGCTGCTGCACAACTGAGATTGCCATGCACAATAATGATGTGAATTAGCATAAAATACTGTGGTCATATGTATACATAGTCCAGACTGTTTAACATCTGGTGGAGAGAGATAAGCCTTGTCATTTCAAATTTGCCTGTACCTTGATGGATCATCTAGATAATAATGAACACTTCCTTGAACATGCACTTTTTACTGATGAGTCAACATTTCATGTATCTGCAGCAGTTTAATAGAGATAACATTCACATATGGGGTTCAGAAAACCCACGCCTCATCAACTCACATTCATTCATACATACATACATATTGCTAAGCTGTTCTCTGAGATTCAGAGGTTAGCTCCAAAAAGAAATACAAACTGCCAGATAGTTTTTTACTTACTGTTGCTGTATCAAACTTCTTCATTTACAGTGATCTTGACATACAACTCAGGCTTCACTGACATTCATTACACGCCATACACAAGATTTTCTATACTTCATACCCATAATTTGTTTCTCATGCAGACACTCCTGAATCTGATCCTCCCATGACTTCCTTGTTTTTCCTCTGCCTTTCCTTCCTGCCACTTGGTCTAAAAAGATTTTCTTAGTAAACATCTCATCACTCATTCTTTTCAACATGACCAAACAACCAAAGCATATTAGTTTCCGCCTTGTTAACAACATTTTGTTTCACATCACACAACTGCAACACATCTTCATTCCTCACACAATCAGAATGTGTCTTGCCACAAACTCCCCATAAGTAACACATTTCTCCAGCACACAAATGACTCCTAGGTTTCTTCTGCAGTACCCAAGTCTCACTGCCATATATCACAGTGGGAACAATTGCACTCTCATACAAAGCCATGTGTGACTCTCTTGAGAACCCATCATTCCTGTGAAAACCTACCAGAGAAGCCATGACTTTCAATGAAGAATTCACTCGCCTACTAATTTCGCCATCCAATTTGTTCTCTCTGTCAAACATGCTTCCTAAATACACAAACTCACTCACCTGGTCAATCACTATGCCATTTACACTTACATTACATTCAGTGCTACCAGTTCTCTCTCAAAAACCATAACTTTGGTTTTTCCATTATTTATACTCAGTTTGAATTTCATGCAAACTTCGTACTTCCGGGACAACATAGTCTGCAACTCACTTTTGCTCTCTGCCAACAGGATAGTGTTATCAGCATACAGCAATCTGCACACACGGATATCACCAAGACATAAACCAGCATTATCTATTTTGGCATCACGCATGCATGCATCCATAAATATATTAAACAGCGATACAGACATTACACAACCTTGCCTGACTCCTGCACCAATAGAAAACCATTTTGATAAAACACCATTCACTCGTACACAGGCTCTACTGTCAGCATACATGGCTTTTACACTATTAAGTAGATTCCCAGTAACACCACATTCATTCAATACTTTCCACAAAAGTGTACTATTTACTCGGTCGTAAGCTATCTCTAAATCTATGAATGCAGCAAAAACTTTCTTACCAACAGCCAGATACTTTTCAATCATCATGCGTAATGCAAAAAATTTGGTTAGTGCAGCCTTTACCAGGCATAAAACTACTCTGAACATCCAACACTTTTTCTGATGTAAGACCCAGTACTTTTTCAATAACAACCTTACCAAACACTTTCCCTGGCACACTTAGTAGGCTAATACCATGATAGTTCTTACATTCAGTCTGATCACCTTTTCCTTATACAAGGGAACAATAATTATAGCATCCTTCCAATCCCAAGGAACCATTCCTAACTCCCAGCACAACTGGCAAATTTCAGTTAACCAGTCAATTACAGAGTCACCACCATATTTCAACATCTCGGCAGTTATGCCATCAATTCCTGGAGCCTTACCATTCTGAAGAGATTTTAGAGCTTTACACACTTCTTCTCTTGAGATCCCTCCTGTGCTTTCATCCTTCACTGTGCCATCATCTGCATTTGTCTCAGAATCATCTTTGCTTTCCTGATCTAATAACTCACAGAAATATCACCCCATCTTTCACTTAATCCATTGGGCTCCCATATCATTTCCCCAACCCTATTCTTCACACAACTTAACACTTTGTTTCCCCTATTTTTCCTGAGTCTCATGTACTTGCAGAAAGACTTCCTATCTTTTCAAAAAGTCAATTCATGCCTTTCCACCTTCTCCTTCCTATCTTTTGCCTTACTTTGGTGAAAGAGTTTAGCGACTTCACGCTTCTTACAGTGATATTCATCCGCTGAAATTCTACCTTACACCACCTCCAAATAGGCTTCCTTCTTTCTCTTTACTGCCTCTTCAAAATCACTATTCCACCATGCATCACCTCTATTGTTACCCACAATTGTGGTGCCACAGACCTCTTCAGCAGCAGTGACTACACAGTTCTTAAAACATTCCCACTTCTTTTCTACATTCCTCTCACAAGACTTCAGCTCCTTCAGTCATTCTCTGAGTGCGTCACAATAATATGCTGATGCTTTTCAAGGAGACTTTCAACCTTTATTCTTTTCATCCTTGGCCTCTTCCTATTCCTTTTCCTTCAAACAACATTCAGTTTTACTCGTGACACTACCAAGTAATGATCAGAGCCAACATCCGTACCTCTCATCACACGAGTGTCAACAACTAAGTGTTTCAGATGCTGATCATAGACACCAAAATCTATCACACTCTTTTAACCAAGAGTACGATTTTCCTAAGTATATGTGTGGATATACTTGTGGTTGAAAAATGTATTAGATACATACAAACCATTCTCAATGCAGAGTTCAATTAATCTTTTACCATTATCATTCACACAAGGATCATTAAACTTACCCAGAACATTGTCAGAAATTGCATTCTGCACACCTACTCTAGCATTGAAATCCTCTGCTATTATAACTTTCTTTAGCACCAAACTGGCTCAAAACAGCTTTTAGCTCATTCCAGAAATCTTCCTTCCTATCAGAGGGTTCAGAGTCACATGGAGCATACACTACAACAATTATGATTCTCTGAAGTTTCACTTCCCAATGAATCCAAAGAATTCTCTCACTTATACAACTATAGTGAATCATTATTAACTATATGTCAACAAAATAGTTTCCATATCATCTACTGTTTCAGACGTTACTAGAAATTCGAGCACGGAAAAACATCCATATAATAAGAAAAATTTTATTTCAACTTGTCACTAATATTCCTTTTTTCTTTTTGATGTTCTTTATAATAGTTTAGAATTTTATTATGAAGATTACAAATTTATATGAAAAAATGTTTTTATATGTGCAGTCAAATGCATCATAAGTTGTCAAAGTCCTCCAATACGTAGAGACAATATGTATTAAATGATTAATATTATTCCAGTTTTTTAAGTCATGATTTACGAAATTAATACAATAGAAAAGAACTTTCGAACCTTTGATTATGATGCGTTGAATCAGTAATAAGCCATCTTGTTATCGAAGAAGGCATGATTTTCCTTTCCTGTGGTATCAGCTTCCAAGTTGAACTTCGATCTTATAATTTCTTATTATAGATGATGGTTGCATGTTTTATTTTCCGTGGCTCGATATCCCAAACTAGTTTCAATTCCTTCTTTTTGGAAATCATCTTCAGTGGGTATTATGATCTTCTCATACACGTTGTGTTTCGGCCACTTACATCGATTCTACTGGTAGCGTCAGACTTTTTCACGGCAGTTGTACTCTTGCGCATGCTATTTTTGGTATTAATGCACGTTCTTAGTCGTGTTTTGATATACTTGGATGATATGAATTCCGAATCTAAATTAATTGGTGTTGCCATTCGTTTGTTGAAAATAATTAATAAGGTCTTTTATTATATTTTTTTTATCGTTAATTTCTTTTTCGATAAAATATTTCCAAGCGTACGGTAGATTCATTGGATCATTATTATTACAATTTATTTCTTTAGTTTTTTCAATCATTACCGCTTCTGAGGTTAATATTTGATTTTTTGTTTTATGTGAGGTTATTAATTTTGCATCATACCAATCAGGATAAGCTTCATTTTCAATACAATGATTTATTAATGATGTTTTGTTTTCTTTTTTATTCCAGTTCGATATATGTTCTTTTAATCTGGTCTTAAATCTTCTTTTTGTACTTCCTATGTATACTTTATTTCTTTCATTTCTTTCTATTTCTGTATAATATTTTGTTGGTATAGAATATACTCCGGCTTTATCAAGCATTGATCTTCTTTAATTTCCATTAGTTAATATAGTTTCGTTATCTATGACGGTTTCTGCCAATATCATTTTTTCTTTAATGCATTCCTTCTTTAAGATATCTGTTATTGGAGGAATGTAGGGAATTTTACCAGCAAATTTTATTTCATTTTTTTTGTTTATTTTTATTTTCATTTAAAGATTTCTTTATATTTTCAAGTATATCATCTATGATCTTTTTCTTGTATCCAAATTTCATAGCAGTTCTTTTTATCCAGTTAATCTCAATCTTTTCTTTGTGTTTATTACAGGAATGGGTTAATGCTCTTTCTTATGTAAAATTGAAGTGCTGCTCTTTTATATTTCCAAGGATGATTTGAATCAATCGGAATTATCGTTGGAGTATAAGTTGGTTTTCGATATACTTCGTATTCAATCATATTATTTCGCCTGAATAAAGAAATGTCTAAATAGTTTAGTTGTCTCTTAACTTCTTTTTCCATAGTAACTTGTATTGTAGGATAAAAACTATTGTATTTGTTTACAAATGTTTCAAGTTCTTTTTCAGATTGCTTCCAGAAGATAAGGATATCGTCAACGTATCTTACGTATAGTATTAGTTGTTTTTGATTGAATGAATCCAAAAGTTTATTTTCTATGTCTTGTAATATTATTTCAGCAAGAAGTCCCGAAATTGGTGATCCCATTGGTGCACCTTGTTTTTGTCGGTATATTTTTTTATTACATGTGAAGTAGTTATTATCAGCTACTAGTTTCAATGCCTGGATAATACTAATTCTTTGTGCTTCAGGTATTTTTCATCTTTTAACTTCTGATCTAACAATTGAATTGCTTCATAAACAGGTGTATTTGGATATAGGGAAACAATATCTAGACTGATCATCAGAAAATTGGTTGTTTTTAGTTCTTTAACTTTTTTAATCACTTCAATGGAGTTGTTAATTGTATAAATATGTTGAAAGTAATACTGTTTTAAATGTTTAAATAGTTCTTTTTCAAGGAGAATTGTTGGAGACGTTGTTTTATTTACTATTGGTCTTAATGGTTCTTCTTTTTTATGCGTTTTGATTTTGCTGAATATGCTTGGAATAGACGCTCCAACGGGCGGAATGGCTTTGTTTTTAATATTATCAGGTAAATGTCCATGGTTTTTTATATAAGCCATTTTTCTTAGAATTGTATCTGTTGGGTCAAGTGTAGTTTCTTCGATATCCAATTTTTCTATAGCCGTTTTCATTTTTATATCATAATCATCTTTGTCTAATATAATAATTTGTTTGGCTTTATCAGCGCTTACGCATTTAATTGCTGGGTTGTTCTTGAGGTTCATTAGCTCTTGTCTCTCATATTTTATAGCTGGTATTTGTTCTTCTTTTTCTTTGTTATTGATTGCTCTTAATATTTTAAATCTTGTAGGGTTTTGTCTTTTATTTGGTAGTTTCTTGATGACGTCTTCTATATATGGGATTATTATCTCGGCTTTGAATTTCTTGTTTATATGCATATCTCGTTCCTCTATTGAGTGCTTTAACTTGTAGATATGTCAATTCATTATTAGATTTGTTAATGAACAGTGGTTTGTCTTCTAATGTTGGTAGTTTTTCTTTTTCTTCTTTGTTATTATACTTTTCTTATGAGGTTTTCAATTTTATGAAAGTGTCTCCTTCTGTCTTTAAATTGTTGTCTTTCTATAATAGCAAATATTTTAATTAATGCTATTTTTATTTCTTCTTTATCTTTCTCTTGCATGCATTGATTATATAATCTGTAGTTTTTCTTACTCAATCTATCAATGTCTTTTCGTTTTTCTCTAATAGAGGCTCTTAATCTTTTAATTTCACAAGTTTGTAAAATGGTTTTATCTTTATAATTCATTGGTTTATTTCTAATTTGTAAAAATTTAGGTGTAATTCCATTGTTTTTACAAGTTGTCAAAAAGTTTAAATGTTCGACTTCTTTGCTCAACTGGATTCTATTCTTTTTAAAGTTTGTGATATTCATTTTGTTTAGTTCGTATATATTATTATGATTTCAGCCAATTTCAGATTCTCTCCAATAAAATCAACATTATGAGCCTTTTAAATCTCCAGTTTCCATAAATTATATTAATTCAACATTTGTCGAAAAACATTACGTGGTTTCAGAAATTATTAACTATCATCATCATCATCATTGTCAACCATTATCAATCCACTGCTGGACGAAGGTCTCCCCAAGTTTCCTCCACAACGGTCTGTCTTGTGCCAGTCTCCTCCATGTCACCCCTGCATACTTTCGAATTTCATCAACCCACCTCCCATGTGGTCTTCTTCTGGGTCTTTTCCTGTCCCTTGGAATCCAATCTAAAATTTCGGCTGTCCATCGATGATCTGTCCTTCTGGCAGTATGTCCAGCCCATTGCCATTTCAGGGATTTAACTCTGATCATGATGTCTTCCACTCTTGTCATTTTTCGGATCCACGAGTTCCTCTTCTTATCTCTCCTGGTTACACCAAGTATGCACCTCTCCATGCTACTTTGAGTTGTCTGCAGCCTTTGTATGTCTCTTTTAGTTAAGGTCCACGTCTCTGCACCATACGTAAGCACTGGAAGGATGCATTGATCAAACACTTTTCTTTTAAGACATAATGGCATATTGCTCTTGAAAATTATGCTGTTTCTTCCAAAGCTCTCCAGGCAAGTTTTGTACGCCGATTAATTTCTTCATCAATGTGACCCTCACTTGATATCTGCTGTCCAAGATAAACGTACGTGTCTGTTATCTCCAGCTTTTCTCCATCAATCGATAAATCTTCATTTCTTGTAAAAGCATTGAACATCACTTTTGTCTTCTGAAAGTTCATTTTTAATCCCACTTCTTTACTCTTGTCAGCAAGTTCCTGGATCATACTCTGCAGCTCTGATGGGGTAGTTGCAAAAATGACTACGTCATCAGCAAAACGAAGGTGGGTTAGATAATCTCCATTAATCTTTATCCCCTTGTTTTCCCAGCTCAGCGACTGAAAAACACCCTCCAATGTGGCATTAAAGAGCTTCGGAGATATGGTGTCACCTTGTCTCACTCCTTTCCAATTTTTACGTGTGTTGTATTTTCAAACAGCCTAATCTTTGCACTTGCATTTTCATAGATGTTACTAATAATATTAATGTATGCATCTTCAATACCGCAGGTTTTCAGAGCCATTGTAACTGCTGATGGTTTCACCGAATCAAAGGCTTTTTCATAATCGATAAAAGCCATGCACAATGGAAGTTCATATTCCTCGCTCTTTCAATTAGTTCTCTCAGCACGTGGATATGATCTATTGTGCTGTAGCCACTCCTGAATCCAGCTTGTTCTCTCGGTTGAGCCATGTCCAGTGTTACCTTCAAGCGGTGTGAAAGAACTTTAGTGAAGATTTTATAAACTACTGATAGGAGGCTGATAGGTCTGTAGTTTCCGAGATCCTCAATGTCACCTTTCTTATGTAGCAGGATCATTGTAGCGGTGTTCCAATCCTCAGGAATCTTTCCTTCATTAAGGCATCGAGTGAAAATTTGGGCGAGTACTGTTTCGATTTCTCCACTTGCTTCTTGTATGATGTCTACAGTAATTCCATCTTCTCCTGGAGCTTTTCCTCGCTTCATGTTCTTGATTGCATGTGCAACTTCTGCTGGAAGGACTGGAGGAACTCTGGTACTGGTATCTTTCATGATGTCTGGAGTGCATATATCATCCCTTTCATATAATTTGGAGTAGAAATCTTTCACTCTTGTCAAAATTTCGCCTCTATTTCTTGTTACAGAACCATCTTCTTTTCTCAGTGCCATAATCTGTTTTCTTCCCTACTGAGATGTCCCTTTGCTATCTTTAGGCTTTGGTTGTTTTCAATTGCTTTCCTCACTAGTTCACAGTTGAATTTTCTTACGTCTTCAGTGATACTTTTTCTTACTGTCTTGCATAGCTCTATATATTCCACTTTGGAAGTCACATCTTCTTTAGTTGTCCTCATCTCTCTTCTTTTTTGCATCAACATTTTGGTTTTTCCTGATAATTTGTTCACATGCAACTTGTTCTTAGACCCAGCTAATTTTGTTGCTGTTTCCATAAGAGCTTTGGTTATTTTTCTGTTAACTTCAGAGATGTCCACTTCTTCCGATGTTAGGCCTTCTAAAGCAGAGAACCTGTTCTTCAGTTCTAACTTGAAGGTATTATGGTGTTTTTTAAGGTTGGTTATGTCAATAGATTTTGTTTGTCTTATGAGCTTGCCACGTTCAAGTTTAGTGTCGAGGTGCATCTTACATCTCACCAATCTATGGTCACTACCTGTGTTGAACTTGTTTAGCACACTGCAGTCTTCTATGATGAATTTTTGTTACACATAATAAAATCAATTTCACTTGTCGTCCCATTTGGATGTCTCCATGTCCATTTCCTGTGTGGCTTTTTCTTGAAGAAGGAGTTCAAGATGAAAAACCCTTCTGCCTCTGCAAACTCAACGAGAGTATTTCCACGCTGGTTTCTGTTGCCGTGACCGAATTTACCTACTGAAGTTTCATTCTGTTGCCGTTGCCCTATTTTTGCATTGAAATCTCCCATAATTATTTTCAAGTGCTGCTTACCTTTATTATTTAGATGACAAATTTCCTCATAAAATTCTTCAATTTCTTCTTCAGGATGACTTGTGGTGGGTGCATAAGTTTGAATAATCTGAGCCTGGTATCTTTTCGAGAGTTGGATAACAAGTCGTGCAGCTCTGTCAGAGGAACTTTCAACTTCTACAACTTTATCCTTCAGTTTCTTGTTTATTATAAATCCAACACCACTAGTTCTGCCAGTATCTGTCCCACGATAGTAGAAGAGATGTCCACTTTTCAGTTCGATGAGATCTTCTCCTTTTCTCCTTACCTCACTTAGCCCCACGATGTCCCACTTGATCCTTTGTAGTTCCTCTTCCAATTCAAGAAGCCTTGAATCAGAAGATAGGGAGCGTCCATTGTAAGTAGCCAAGGTCAGCATCAGATGGCAGCCTAGTCCGGTCCTCCGGGGATTCTTAGCACCCTCTGCCTTCATGTCGCACTGGCCGCTGCCTTGGCCAGGTACATTCCAGCTGCCGGAGACTGAGGGCCAAGATTTAAGTTGTGGAATCATTTTGGAGGGGTTTGGCCATAACTCACCACGCTGGCCAAGCGGGTTGGTGAGTGTGGGATAGAATTTCCTCTTATCCCGATGGTATAGTTATACCGCTATGGGCGGTCGTCAGAGCCCCTTTAGTGGGAACAGGATGCACCACGAGAAGGCGGGGTTGACATTTGTCAAGGAGAGGCTGTGATGTTACGCATCACCTGACCTTACATCCCTATTAACTATATGTCAACAAAATAGTTTCCATATCATCTACTGTTTCGCACGTTACTAGAAATTCGAGCACGGGAAAAACATCCATATAATAAGAAAAATTTTATTTCAACTTGTCACTAATATTCCTTTTTTTCTTTTTGATGTTCTTTATAATAGTTTAGAATTTTATTATGAAGATTACAAATTTATATGAAAAAAATGTTTTTATATGTGCAGTCAAATGCATCATACGTTGTCAAAGTCCTCCAATACGTAGAGACAATATGTATTAAATGATTAATATTATTCCAGTTTTTTAAGTCATGATTTACGAAATTAATACAATAGAAAAGAACTTTCGAACCTTTTGATTATGATGCGTTGAATCAGTAATAAGCCATCTTGTTATCGAAGAAGGCATGATTTTCCTTTCCTGTGGTATCAGCTTCCAAGTTGAACTTCGATCTTATAATTTCTTATTATAGATGATGGTTGCATGTTTTATTTTCCGTGGCTCGATATCCCAAACTAGTTTCAATTCCTTCTTTTTGGAATCATCTTCAGTGGGTATTATGATCTTCTCATACACGTTGTGTTTCGGCCACTTACATCGATTCTACTGGTAGCGTCAGACTTTTCACGGCAGTTGTACTCTTGCGCATGCTATTTTTGGTATTAATGCACGTTCTTAGTCGTGTTTTGATATACTTGGATGATATGAATTCCGAATCTAAATTAATTGGTGTTGCCATTCGTTTGTTGAAAATAATTAATAAGGTCTTTTATTATATATTTTTTTTATCGTTAATTTCTTTTTCGATAAAATATTTCCAAGCGTACGGTAGATTCATTGGATCATTATTACTACAATTTATTTCTTTAGTTTTTTCAATCATTACCGCTTCTGAGGTTAATATTTGATTTTTTGTTTTATGTGAGGTTATTAATTTTGCATCATACCAATCAGGATAAGCTTCATTTTCAATACAATGATTTATTAATGATGTTTTGTTTTCTTTTTTATTCCAGTTTGATATATGTTCTTTTAATCTGGTCTTAAATCTTCTTTTTGTACTTCCTATGTATACTTTATTTCTTTCATTTCTTTCTATTTCTGTATAATATTTTGTTGGTATAGAATATACTCCGGCTTTATCAAGCATTGATCTTCTTTCATTTCCATTAGTTAATATAGTTTCGTTATCTATGACGGTTTCTGCCAATATCATTTTTTCTTTTTTCTTTAATGCATTCCTTCTTTAAGATATCTGTTATTGGAGGAATGTAGGGAATTTTACCAGCAAATTTTATTTCATTTTTTTGTTTATTTTTATTTTCATTTAAAGATTTCTTTATATTTTCAAGTATATCATCTATGATCTTTTTCTTGTATCCAAATTTCATAGCAGTTCTTTTTATCCAGTTAATCTCAATCTTTTCTTTGTGTTTATTACAGGAATGGGTTAATGCTCTTCTTATGTAAAATTGAAGTGCTGCTCTTTTATATTTCCAAGGATGATTTGAATCAATCGGAATTATCGTTGGAGTATAAGTTGGTTTTCGATATACTTCGTATTTAATCATATTATTTCGCCTGAATAAAGAAATGTCTAAATAGTTTAGTTGTCTCTTAACTTCTTTTTCCATAGTAACTTGTATTGTAGGATAAAAACTATTGTATTTGTTTACAAATGTTTCAAGTTCTTTTTCAGATTGCTTCCAGAAGATAAGGATATCGTCAACGTATCTTACGTATAGTATTAGTTGTTTTTGATTGAATGAATCCAAAAGTTTATTTTCTATGTCTTGTAATATTATTTCAGCAAGAAGTCCCGAAATTGGTGATCCCATTGGTGCACCTTGTTTTTGTCGGTATATTTTTTTATTATATGTGAAGTAGTTATTATCAGCTACTAGTTTCAATGCCTGGATAATACTAATTCTTTGTGCTTCAGGTATTTTTTCATCTTTTAACTTCTGATCTAACAATTGAATTGCTTCATAAACAGGTGTATTTGGATATAGGGAAACAATATCTAGACTGATCATCAGAAAATCGGTTGTTTTTAGTTCTTTAACTTTTTTAATCACTTCAATGGAGTTGTTAATTGTATAAATATGTTGAAAGTAATAGTGTTTTAAATGTTTAAATAGTTCTTTTTCAAGGAGAATTGTTGGAGACGTTGTTTTATTTACTATTGGTCTTAATGGTTCTTCTTTTTTATGCGTTTTGATTTTGCTGAATATGCTTGGAATAGACGCTCCAACGGGCGGAATGGCTTTGTTTTTAATATTATCAGGTAAATGTCCATGGTTTTTTATATAAGCCATTTTTCTTAGAATTGTATCTGTTGGGTCAAGTGTAGTTTCTTCGATATCCAATTTTTCTATAGCCGTTTTCATTTTTATATCATAATCATCTTTGTCTAATATAATAATTTGTTTGGCTTTATCAGCGCTTACGCATTTAATTGCTGGGTTGTTCTTGAGGTTCATTAGCTCTTGTCTCTCATATTTTATAGCTGGTATTTGTTCTTCTTTTTCTTTGTTATTGATTGCTCTTAATATTTTAAATCTTGTAGGGTTTTGTCTTTTATTTTGGTAGTTTCTTGATGACGTCTTCTATATATGGGATTATTATCTCGGCTTTCGGAATTTCTTGTTTATATGCATATCTCGTTCCTCTATTGAGTGCTTTAACTTGTAGATATGTCAATTCATTATTAGATTTGTTAATGAACAGTGGTTTGTCTTCTAATGTTGGTAGTTTTTCTTTTTCTTCTTTGTTATTATACTTTTCTCTTATGAGGTTTTCAATTTTATGAAAGTGTCTCCTTCTGTCTTTAAATTGTTGTCTTTCTATAATAGCAAATATTTTAATTAATGCTATTTTTATTTCTTCTTTATCTTTCTCTTGCATGCATTGATTATATAATCTGTAGTTTTTCTTACTCAATCTATCAATGTCTTTTCGTTTTTCTCTAATAGAGGCTCTTAATCTTTTAATTTCACAAGTTTGTAAAATGGTTTTATCTTTATAATTCATTGGTTTATTTCTAATTTGTAAAAATTTAGGTGTAATTCCATTGTTTTTACAAGTTGTCAAAAAGTTTAAATGTTCGACTTCTTTGCTCAACTGGATTCTATTCTTTTTAAAGTTCGTGATATTCATTTTGTTTAGTTCGTATATATTATTATGATTTCAGCCGCGAATTTCAGATTCTCTCCAATAAAATCAACATTATGAGCCTTTTAAATCTCCAGTTTCCATAAATTATATTAATTCAACATTTGTCGAAAACATTACGTGGTTTCAGAAATTATTAACTATATGTCAACAAAATAGTTTCCATATCATCTACTGTTTCGCACGTTACTAGAAATTCGAGCACGGGAAAAACATCCATATAATAAGAAAAATTTTATTTCAACTTGTCACTAATATTCCTTTTTTTCTTTTTGATGTTCTTTATAATAGTTTAGAATTTTATTATGAAGATTACAAATTTATATGAAAAAATGTTTTTATATGTGCAGTCAAATGCATCATAAGTTGTCAAAGTCCTCCAATACGTAGAGACAATATGTATTAAATGATTAATATTATTCCAGTTTTTTAAGTCATGATTTACGAAATTAATACAATAGAAAAGAACTTTCGAACCTTTTGATTATGATGCGTTGAATCAGTAATAAGCCATCTTGTTATCGAAGAAGGCATGATTTTCCTTTCCTGTGGTATCAGCTTCCAAGTTGAACTTCGATCTTATAATTTCTTATTATAGATGATGGTTGCATGTTTTATTTTCCGTGGCTCGATATCCCAAACTAGTTTCAATTCCTTCTTTTTGGAATCATCTTCAGTGGGTATTATGATCTTCTCATACACGTTGTGTTTCGGCCACTTACATCGATTCTACTGGTAGCGTCAGACTTTTCACGGCAGTTGTACTCTTGCGCATGCTATTTTTGGTATTAATGCACGTTCTTAGTCGTGTTTTGATATACTTGGATGATATGAATTCCGAATCTAAATTAATTGGTGTTGCCATTCGTTTGTTGAAAATAATTAATAAGGTCTTTTATTATATTTTTTATCGTTAATTTCTTTTTCGATAAAATATTTCCAAGCGTACGGTAGATTCATTGGATCATTATTATTACAATTTATTTCTTTAGTTTTTTCAATCATTACCGCTTCTGAGGTTAATATTTGATTTTTTGTTTTATGTGAGGTTATTAATTTTGCATCATACCAATCAGGATAAGCTTCATTTTCAATACAATGATTTATTAATGATGTTTTGTTTTCTTTTTTATTCCAGTTCGATATATGTTCTTTTAATCTGGTCTTAAATCTTCTTTTTGTACTTCCTATGTATACTTTATTTCTTTCATTTCTTTCTATTTCTGTATAATATTTTGTTGGTATAGAATATACTCCGGCTTTATCAAGCATTGATCTTCTTTCATTTCCATTAGTTAATATAGTTTCGTTATCTATGACGGTTTCTGCCAATATCATTTTTTCTTTAATGCATTCCTTCTTTAAGATATCTGTTATTGGAGGAATGTAGGGAATTTTACCAGCAAATTTTATTTCATTTTTTTGTTTATATTTATTTTCATTTAAAGATTTCTTTATATTTTCAAGTATATCATCTATGATCTTTTTCTTGTATCCAAATTTGGCTACTATGTTCACAGGATTATTATATGGATGTTTTTCCCGTGCTCGAATTTCTAGTAACGTGCGAAACAGTAGATGATATGGAAACTATTTTGTTGACATATAGTTAATAATTTCTGAAACCACGTAATGTTTTCGACAAATGTTGAATTAATATAATATAGTGAATCAAGTTGTTTTTCATCTTTTCACTTAAAATCACACCTACACCAGCCTGTCCTCTCACATTATCCAATATTCCAGGCCACACACTTACCGTTCCATTCATTCTATACCAATTTCCTTCTTTTTGGTTTCACTTACACACAGCACATCCAATCTATACTTATTCATCTCTACAATCACCTCATTCATCTTGCCATTTATACCTTTAGTATTCCATACACTAATCTTACACTCACTCAGCCGAGATGACATTCATGATAGCCCTAAATTTAATGTTTGGTGCAAGCTTTCGCAGACCTGAAATTTCAGTCCTGTTTTCTTTGTAGAAAAATCAATCAATGCAAATGTTTGATAGCTTCAGCCAGATGCCATCTTTCAATGAGACGGAGCTCCTCGACAATAGGGAACAAGTGTTCGCGACTACTTGGCTACTATGTTCACAGGATGCCCGATTGGCTGACATGGCCCAATTCTGAGGCCTGCTCATTCACCTGATAAAACTCCATTATATTGTTTTTTATGGGGATTTGTTGAAGACAGGCTATTTAGACCAGAGGTGAGTGGTTTTTCTTAAAGAACCTAAAGGAACTGATTGTACACATCACTGCTGCTGCTGTTGACATAGATTTATTACAATGAACAATGTGGGAAATTTAGGTTGGACATTCTCCATGTAACTAAGTATGGAACATATAGAAATGTAGCAAGTTTACATGCCTCAGAAAACTTGAGAATTACGTTCGAGTATGTTTCCGTTACACAACCCAGAACAAGGAATCTCCAAGCAACTGAGGATGCTTATTGGGACTCAGATGAAATGTTCCGCTGTGCGCAAATTGAAGCATATATGATTCTTCATCTCAGCGGCACGCGAGCAGAAGGCGAATCCCCTGAAGTAATAACTCTTCAGAAATAAATTATAGTCAAGTAGATGTTACAGGCAGATGGGTGTCAAATTAATCAAGCAAGTTTACATGCCTCAGAAAACTTGAAAATTGTATTGTCCTGGAATTCAAGTTTTCTTTTAAGAAATTTTCATAAATGAATTCCACCTCAATTCTTAGCAAATTTGGCGCTAAAAGTGAATTGCTAAAAACCAAAAAAAGCATTCCATAAACTGTAAAATATGCCTTCCCCCCTCCCCCCAAAATGTTAAGCAATGCGCTTGACAGTTTATTATCAACAGAACTGTTATTTATTAGATTAAATTGCATGGAGTCACGGCAGGCCTTATCTCAAGCAGGCTGATGGCATAAAAGGAACTAATTGCCAGGTCTTCCTTTCAAGGAAGAAAGACAAGTAACCATGGAATAAAACAAATGGAAATTGATACCAGATACCATGTAAAGACATAGTTATCTATTTATTTTCTATTATATTCTTCCGTGCTATATTGCTGCATTCAATGCAGTATATCTAATGACTGATATACAAAAATGTTTTGCATTCAAACACTATTTTCAGAAAATGTATACATTGCATACGTGTACTTTCACATGCACAGCTATGAATGAAACACAGTCTTTCAGAGAACCTAATGCACTCTATCATCATACCTTTCCACTGTCCAATGAAGATCTTCAGGGTCATCTGAAAAAAAGACTGTAATCAGAATAACAAGTGTTTACTTTAAAAAGATTTATGAATGAAATAGTATAAAATTCAGATTACAGAAGCATTGAGAAAAGAGAAGTGGGATAGAGAAGAAATAAATCATAGGCCACATTAAAAACTGCTTTGAATTTACACATCAAGTACTGGCTTAAGAAACTGAATAAGAAATGTTGCTGTGCACTAGATTGTTACTGTTTACTAGAATCTAGGCTGAGATCTTTAGATTGTTTGGCTCTCACTTCTACATTTGTTTCCTTCACATATGCAAATGAAATTTGTGCAGTGTCTCTTAATTTCAGCATAATTTGCAGGTGGTAGTGTAGGAGTTTCTGGTTAGCTTTCTTTTAGTTGCTTGTATAATACAGGGTGTTCGTAAATGATTAACTTAATTCATCATCATCAATATTGTCAACCATTATCAATCCACTGCTGGACGAAGGTCTCCCCAAGTTTCCTCCACAACGGTCTGTCTTCTGTCAGTCTCCTCCATGTCACTCCCACATACTTTCGAATTTCATCCACCCATCTTCCATGTGGTCTTCTTCTGGGTCTTTTCCTGTCCCTTGGAATCCAATCTAAAATTTCGGCTGTCCATCGATGGTCTGTCTTTCTGGCAGTATATCCAGCTCATTGCCATTTCAGGGATTTAACTCTGATCATGATGTCTTCCACTCTTGTAATTTTTCGGATCCACGAGTTCTTCTTCTTATCTCTCCTGGTTACACCAAGCATGCACCTCTCCATACTGCTTTGAGTTGTCTGCAACTTTTGTATGTCTCTTTTAGTTAAGGTCCACGTCTCTGCACCATACGTAAGCACTGGAAGGATGCATTGATCAAACACTTTTCTTTTAAGACATAATGGCATATTGCTCTTGAAAATGATGCTGTTTCTTCTAAAAGCTCTCCAGGCAAGTTTTGTATGCTGATTAATTTCTTCATCAATGTGACCCTCACTTGATATCTGCTGTCCAAGATAAACGTACGTGTCTGTTATCTCCAGCTTTCTCCCATCAATCGATAAATCTTCATTTCTTGTAAAAGCATTGAACATCAATTTTGTCTTCTGAAAGTTCATTTTTAATCCCACTTCTTTACTCTTGTCAGCAAGTTCCTGGATCATACTCTGCAGCTCTGATGGGGGTAGTTGCAAAAATGACTATGTCATCAGCAAAACGAAGGTGGGTTAAATAATCTCCATTAATCTTTATCCCTTTTTTTCCCAGTTCAGTGATTGAAAGACATTTTCCAATGTGGCACTAAAGAGCTTCGGAGATATGGTGTCACCTTGTCTCACTCTTTTTCCAATTTTTATGTGTGCTGTATTCTCAAACAGCCGAATCTTTGCACTTGCATTTTCATAGATGTTATTAATAATATTTATGTACGCATCTTCAATACCGCAGGATTTCAGGGCCATTGTAACTGCTGATGGTTTCACCGAATCAAAGGCTTTTTCATAATCGATAAAAGCCATGCACAATGGAAGTTCATATTCCCTCACTCTTTCAATTAGTTCTCTCAGTACGTGGATATGATCTATTGTGCTGTAGCCACTCCTGAATCCAGCTTGTTCTCTCGGTTTAGCCATGTCCAGTGTTACCTTCAAACGGTGTGTGAAAGAACTTTAGTGAAGATTTTATAAACCACTGATAGGAGGCTGATAGGTCTGTAGTTCCTGAGATCCTCAATGTCACCTTTTTTATGTAGCAAGATCATTGTAGCGTTGTTCCAATCCTCAGGAATTTTCCCTTCATTAAGGCATCGAGTGAAAATTTGGGCGAGTACTGTTTCGATTTCTCCACTTGCTTCTTGTATGATGTCTACAGTAATTCTATCTTCTCCTGGAGCTTTTCCCCGCTTCATGTTCTTGATTGCATGAGCAACTTCTGCTGGGAGGACTGGAAGAATTCTGGTACTGGTACCTTTCATGATGTCTGGAGTACATGTATCATCCCTTTCATATAATTTGGAGTAGAAATCTTTCACTCTTGTCAAAATTTCGCCTCTATTTCTTGTTACAGAACCATCTTATAATTTTTTAATGATGAGTTTCATATTAGTTTTTTTAGAGGTAACCTCATACAGGCAGAGTTTTTATGCTGGTGTGTTTCGTCTACCGCGTCTGCCACTAGGAATGCTGTAGCAGCTGTACAGTTAAGGTGACATCTGTGACAAAGAAGGCCCAATGTATTGAGTGGCTGGCAGAAACAAAATCTCCTGTCAGTGTTCAACAAAAAAGTTCAGGCAGAACAAGGTATGGAAATAAACCACATGATGCAAAGTTAAGTTGTGGATGACAGAATTCTTGAAAAGAGGAACAGTGGAAAAGAGAAAGGGCATTGGTGAACCATCAGTTTCTGATGAGATAGTGGGTAACTCTCAAACTGTATTCACATGTGGTCATGAAGGAAATCAGTGAGACAAACTTCAAACCAACTATGGATACCAAAGTCTACAGTGTATAAGGTGTTACACAACTGTTATAAGTCACATGTCAATAAGTTACAAATTCTCCAACTGCAGCCTAATTTACAAATTCTCCAACTGCAGCCTAATTTACAAATTCTTCAACTGCAGCTTAATGACCATTCAAGATGTGAAACATCTGCTAATCACATTCAGAACTGCATTGATGAGGATAATGATTTCTTGCTATGTGTCTGTTTTTCAGACGAAGCTATGTTCCCCCTCAGTGGTACAGTCAACAGAACAAGTGTACAAATTTGGGAATTGCAAAACCCATGCATCATAAGCACGCACATTCCAGACAGTCTGAAGATTAACGTCCAGTGTGGGCTAATGCATGACACCAGATAATTGGCCCTTTTTTCTTCACTGAGAAAACAGTTTCCAGAAATGTTTACCTAGATATGCTCATCAATTATGCCATATCCCAGATGCAGAACAGGCAGTTGACAGTTGTCTTCCAACAAGATGGGGCATTCCCTTATTGGGCACATGTTTGTGAAACTCTCAATGCAACATTCTCAAATTAATGAACTAGCAAATATGGACCAGCCCTGTCACCCCCAATATAACCACACCTTACCCTGTGATATTTGTTTCTGTGGGGTTATTTTAAAGATGTAGTTTATGCAACAGTTCACCCAAATATTAGGACTTTGAAAGAACATATTACAGATGCAATAGCAACAGTTGCCCGACAAATGCTGGAAAATGTGTGGTGTGGGTGTAACTGTCATTCAGCCATTTTACATGTAGAATTTTATTAAGTTCATTAACTATGTGAACATCATTTAGTCATTTCACATGTAGAAGTTTATTAAATTTATTAACTATATATTAAAACTGCACATGCTTACCAACTTGTGTTCAAAACTGTGCTTCATTACCAGTGTTCATTTAAAAGTTATAACACGCTTAAATCAAGTTAATCATTTATGAAAATCCTGTATATATTCTGTTGAAGCTATTGTTTCCTAATAAACAGACACAAAGTGACATGTGCATAAAAACTTGAGTCTTATTTTAGTCAGTTTTATACAGTTATCAAATGAAATGTGGGCATCTTTCCATTTCAGAAGGTGTTTTGAGATTGTAAAATCACATTGTTTTCTCTATTTTCAGTAAATCACACACACAAAAAAATTTACTGAAAATAGAGAAAACAATCTATTATTTTCAGTTATATACACAGAGTTTACACACTATTACACTTTTCTGTTCAACATGTCAGCATTTAGTCATGATTAGATAACCCACCAAACACACAATATTATATAATCTTACACTATTTTATGATATTTTATCAAAATAAATTCAAGCATACTTTTTTTTTTAGTTGCTTTAATGATCACATATATTTGCATTTGTTCAGCTCAACTTGGTCTTTATTGCACTTTAGGCCTAACGTTTGTTTTTAAGCCTAAGATCTCCGTCCTTGAGTATATACCATCACATTAATTGAAGACTGTCATGTTATTGCAGTGATTCAATTAATTTGAATTTAAATCCGAGTTGAGAATTTCAAGATATGTATATACAAGCATTGCTTCAATCCACAAAGAATTTTTGTAATGTAATATGAGACCTTGTTGCTTCCACTGCATACTAAATGAGTACAAATAAAGTTATTGGGGCATAATCTCTGGTATCATTACTGTTGCTTATGAAGTTCAATGCTAATGAAACATTTTCAATCAATTTCTTTTCCATTATGTGGAAAAAAATTTATGTAGTGAATAAATCCACAGTTACAGAACTTTCTGCCTAAAAAATGTGCCAAATAATGAGTTGTACAGAGTTCTCCTTAAAATAAAATAAATAAAATAAAGTAAATTGCATGCACACATACATACATTAATTAATAAATAAATACATAAATGAATAAATAAACTAACAGGAAGACCATGCTATACATGAGATGAGCAAAATTGGAAATAACAATAATATTAATAATAATGCAATGGAAACCAGAATTAACATCAGAAGGTCTTACCTTCATCTTTCACGTCAATTCGCTGCACCTCGATGGAAAATGTATGATAGTATTTGCAGTGTTGGTCCATGCAAGTTAAAACACGAGGAATAAATACTCTCCAGGCACTTAATTTCTTTAATCTTGGATCGTCTTCCATTCTATAACCATCACCATTTCCTAGTATATCAGATGGTGCAGGAACATCGGACTGAAAGTAAAATTAATAATGATTAACTTAAAAGAAATGCATTTTTGCGATGTTACAGATGCTACAATGTTAAGCACTCTGCATGTTTGAATGTAAACTGACTTTAATTACTGTGCTGTGACATCATCATCTGTAGTATGACTAGTCCCACTTTTATATTGGGTTGTTGTTACTGATTGTCTGTCTTTATTCCTTTCTGTCTTTTGTCAACTTGTTCTTCATTTATTTCTCCTTCATGTCATTGTTGACACAGTCCTTCCACCTCACCCTAAGTCAATGGTGTAAAACCTTTGTGACATCGCATATCCAAATTGGCAATAATCTTCAAAAGATTTATTGCGTGTGCCCATAGGAATTTTGTGCAGCAGGTTATTATTTCCTATTATTTATCCCCTGTTCATTCCTAAACAAACAAACAAAAAATACAAGCACAGAGAAGCCAATGTCAAATCTTTTTTTCTTTTATTACCTAAATACTAATGTGTACATTGGATCTGCAAGAATTTCAAAATGTGTCTCATATTCTTGCAGCTGCCAAACTGGTCGAAGTCAGCATGAGAAAATTCGTGAATGTGTGTGAACACATTTCTCTGCTCTCATTGGCATCTAAAAGAAGCAAGTGTAAAACAGCAGGGCCCCTCTTCCCCGTGATCCGCAGAGAGGATTGCCTGTCTCTCTCTCTCTCTCTTCCTATTTCTGCCTCTGTCTCTCTCTCCAGACATATCTACTACCATGGTCATTGAATCCTTCAATTTTCACTTGTCAACTAATATCCTCTTGAGTTACAGCCAAGGAGAATCCTTTCATGGCCAGTTGTATATGAACTCGATGAAGTATTATCTCCCTGTCCAGCTGGAGCCCCTGTTTTGTGCACTTCCTTCCAAAGTTGCACGTTAAACGAATTAACCTTTTTCAGACCTTACTGAAATTCCCACTCAAAACCCCAAAATTTCCCTTACTAAACAGCTGCTTCATTCGGCACTAATGATAAACTTTCTCTCTATATATACATATTTATTTATTTTACATAGGTTTAAAGAATCAAGGGATTGCACTGCATGCAGCATGCTAAATTTTTTCATTTTTGCATGCCACCTTCAGCATGAGTGCCATAGGTGTGAGACCTCTGCCCCAAGTCTTTCATCAGTTGCTTTCCAGGAAGTTCATCATCATCATCATTGTCAACCATTATTAATCCACTGCTGGACGAAGGTTTCCCCAAGCTTCTTCCACAACGATCTGTCTTGTGCCAGTCTCCTATATGTTACTCCAGCATACTTTCGAATTTCATCCGCCCATCTCCCATGTGGTCTTCTTCTGGGTCTTTTCCTGTCTCTTGGAATCCAATCTAAAATTTCGGCTGTCCATCGATGGTCTGTCCTTCTGGCAGTATGTCCAACCCATTGCCAGTTCAGGGATTTTACTCTGATCACGATGTCTTCCACTCTTGTCATTTTTCGGATCCACGAGTTCCTCTTCTTATCTCTCCTAGTTACACCAAGCATGCACCTCTCCATGCTTCTTTGAGTTGTTTGTAGCCTTTGTATGTCTCTTTTAGTTAAGGTCCACGTTTCTGCACCATGCGTAAGCACTGGAAGGATGCATTGATCAAACACTTTTCTTTTAAGACATAATGACATATTGCTCTTGAAAATTATGCTGTTTCTACCAAAAGCTCTCCAGGCAAGTTTTATATGCCGATTAATTTATTCATCAATGTGACCCTCACTTGATATCTGCTGTCCAAGATAAACGTATGTATCTTATCTCCAGCTTTTCCCCATCAATCGATAAATCTTCATTTCTTGTAAAAGCATTGTACGTCACTTTTGTCTTCTGAAAGTTCATTTTTAATCCCACTTATTTACTCTTGTCAGCAAGTTCCTGGATCATATTCTGCAGCTGTGATAGGGTAGCTGCAAAAATGACTATGGCATCAGCAAAACGAAGGTGAGTTAGATAATCTTCATTAACCTTCTTTATCACAGCTCAATGCATGATTATACCGTGGCAATTTTGCTTCTTCGGTGTTCTTTAAGAGTTCAATAATTTCCCCTATCCCCTGATTTCTAATTCCATCCTTTCTGCTTAAACCAAACATCCACCTCAGCTTCTTAATTTCACCAATATTTAGCATTTCCTCCAAACATGTTGGCAATGCTCAAGTCTCAGCACCATGTGGCACCAACATTTAGCTTTTTTTCCAAACATGTTGGCATTGCTCAAGTCTCAGCACCATGTGGCACCAACATTTAGCTTTTCCTCTAAACATGTTGTCACATCTAAAACAATGTCAAATAAGATTGTGGTAAATGTTTATCCTCGATGTGATCCAGTTCTCATGTTAAAAATTTCTGTCTGCACTACATTGCTTCTGATTTCATGTAATATATGTCTGTAAGGCCTCCATTTACTAAAACGAAAGTGCCATTTTTCTCATGAGCAAATTAAATACAAAAAGTATAGCTCAATTATTAAATTCCATAATTACATAGGTGGATGAAAACCTATGGTGGAATAAATGTGACCCATTGGACATACACTTTACAGCCTTAACTTCATGGGGTTCATACACATTTATAGAGAATAAATTACAGGTGTTTCCAAAGTTCACACAAAAAAAAAAAAAAATAATAATAATTCCAGGAGCTTAAATTTTTGCTAGAATCATAGTGCTTTGCTTTATATTTTATAAGTTAGGGTGAAATTTACTTGCATTTACAATTCTTAGAAGTCCTATGGGGTCCTCTGGTGTTACAGAGTGCTGTTCAGTGAGTGTTACATGTTCGATGAAGAAGCAAAATTTCCCTGTATAAAAATTGTTTTGTATGTAACTTATACATAGAAAACAATCTGGAACTTAGCATAATGACAATCATGCAAAACAATTTTCTCATGGCACTGAAAATGTTACAAATATGAAAGTAAATACAATAACAGGGACCAACAGGACCTCAGAAGAGCTTCGAGACGTGTTTCATACGTGCGCATGAATTGATACAGTGAAACTTCGCTTATAAATTTTTCTAGGGAATGGCTTTAAAAATGTATAAAAGAAATTTCAAAATGTTAAATACTATTGTAAAATTTGTTCTTACAGTGAAACTTCGCTTATACATTTTTCTAGGGGATGGCTTTAAAAATGTATAAATGTAAAAAATGTATAAAAGAAATTTCAAAATGTTAAATACTATTGTAAAATTTGTTCTTACCATTTACCTTGCGGAATGCTTTAGGTTTGTACTTGAGGAGTTTTACAGTTCTAGTTCGGTCGCTTGGTAGTGTTTGTGTACTTTTATTTACAGATGAATCTCTATTTCTAAAAATCCTATTTGAGAAATTTCTTTTTTTTTTTACTGTAGGCCATTCGCTACAATAGAGATGTGGAGCACTGTTGTCTTTAAATAATGGACGAATTATAGCAAGAAAACCTTTTTCTTGCTGTCTCTGCTTCCAGGAGACATATTTGAAAAGCTTCTTTCCTTATCATAGCTTTTTCTGTGATGAATATTTTTCATCTATTTTTAACTTTTTCATTTTTCTTCCACTAGAAGGAGTAGAGTTATAGCATGTTTTCTTTTATCTTTCTTCTTTTAACTGTTTGATCTGAAAATTGCTTTGTCTCTCATACCTTCCTTCCACTACAAAAAACTTTTTGTACGCCATTTGTTAATTTTTGCAGCATACTTTTTAGCTGCTAGTGGAATTAAGTAGCTGTTTCTATATTTCAACGATTTTTTTTTTTTTTTTTTTTTTTGTAACTGGTTCCATTGACTTTGAATAACTTTGATAAATTTGATTTGCATCAGCATGGATACAAAGACGTGCTCATTAC
The DNA here is from genome assembly GCA_039090855.1 of Macrothele yani. Lineage (NCBI taxonomy): Eukaryota > Metazoa > Arthropoda > Arachnida > Araneae > Macrothelidae > Macrothele > Macrothele yani. Next base: position 29,431,047 of record CM077013.1, on the reverse strand, counting down.
AACTGGAAATTTGGTGTCATCTTTCTTGTTTAAACCTCAATTTCACGTGAAATGAATGGAAAATCACTTGCTCAGTTCCTAGAACAAAGTGATGCAATCAATCCAAAAATTTCGACCAACTGTTTCCTCATTGCAAGAAAAATTCCAGAATTATTCCAGAATCTTTCATAAAACTGTGAAAAATCAAGGACTTTTCAGGCCTGGGAAAAAGAGATATCAAATTCAAGAATTCCAGGGGCTGTACAAACCCTGACTTCACTACAGGAGAAGGGGAATATTTTGCTTTTCATATTTATAGTAGGTGGGTTGCTTGCATTTGGAGATCACATCTTCAACCTTATAAGTTCTACGACCATGTGCTATCAGATGTTGGGAATGAATAGAGAAACAAATAAATAACAAGATTGACAAAAATAAAAAAAAATCCATAAAAAGATGGTTTTCCTACATAATTCCCATAACCGTTGTTGCTGAATTAATTTGTGGGCTGTTATTATGAGCTATTTTTCCTTGAAGGTGTTTAGGATCATACCTGCTCCACAAATATCATCAAATTAAAATGCCTTTCATACATAATTCAAAACGTATTCTTGTATAACATAAGAGTAGACTAACATTCCAAAGAACAGTGAACTTGTACCATGCGAAAGAGAGATTTGATGTCCAAAGCAAAATACAGTAGAGTCCCATAACAGCGAAATACGGTAGAATGAAAAACCCGTTATAATGAAATTTTTAGCGTTCCCTGGCAAAATTCCCATTTACGAAATGTATTTTTAATTCCGTTTGAATGAAATTCATTAAAACGAAATTTTCGTTACAACGAAGAAATATTTTGAATTTTAAAAGAAAATGTTTCCATTATAACGAAATTTTCAGCCCTGAAAACAAGCAGCACATTTCTTTCAAAGTGCTTTTACCCACATTTAAAAAAGAAAAGGCAACTTCTTCATCTGACTTTTTTCACTTGGATGACTCACTTATTTTCGTGCACCGGTGGTAACTGACCTACGATCAGATGCCGGTGTTTCCATAACAAACTACTGGCCAAGTGCGGTAAGCCCCCCCCCTTTTCCTTCCGCAACTGGAACACAGTTTTCCTGACCTTGAAATGAGAGATAAGATGCAGTTAAGCACGGGATTTTGTTGCAAAAGGAGGGTATTTTATTTCTTTCAATTGTTCTTAAAATTTTGCTCATCAACTTACGTTCCAGTTTGGCGTCTTCTTCAAGGCAAGTCGATCAGCTTTTGCAACAGGTTTTAACAATGAATTCAGCCAAACGAAAGCAATTTTTTTTTGAAAAGGAAAAAAGAATTATTGATGAAATGAGTGCAGGGAAAAAGAAAGAAGATGTGTCAAAAAAATATGGGATCACTCCATCGACATTATGAACATTTTTGAAGAACAAAGATAAAACCACAGAGCAGCTTCAAAAACCAGCAATCGGACCTCAAAGAAAAAGATTACGGCAAGCTCAATTCCAAGATATGGACTTTGCCACTTTCACCTGATTTCAAGATGTATGATCAAGAAATGTACCCATTAGTGGACCATTGATTCGAGAAAAGGCTGCATAGTTCGCCAAAACTTTAAAAGTTATGGATTTTGATGCAAGCGGGGATGGCTGAATTGGTTCAAAGATGGTACGGAATCGTTGCAAAAACAATTTGTGGAGAAGAGAGTGCTGCTCTGATGGAAAATGTGAACGAGTGGAGAGCAGAATAATTGGCAAAACTCATCCAAACTTATAGTCCAGATGATGTCTTCAATGGACAGCTATGGGTTCACCTTTATCTGCAGTCTTAGCAGAAATTCTTCTTCAGCATATTGAAAATAAAGTCATGCAAGAATTCCCACAAAATCCTAGTCTCTATATCCGTTACGTTGATGACATCTTGGTAATTTGGCCATATACCATAAATCAGTTACACCAGTTTGTCAACACTATGTCTGCTTAATACCCCTCCATCAAACTCACGACAGAACTTGAAAATAATTTTGTCTTACCTTATCTTGATTTTCAAATTACTCGTAGCACTTCTGACAATTCCCTGTTTTTTGCCGTTTATCGAAAACCTACTTCCACACCCACTCTAATTTCGTACAATTCTGCTCACATTTTTCCGCATAAAATTTCTGCTCGGCACTTCCTATTTAGAAGATCATATTCACATTCTTCTAGCCATTTTTCCAGAGCTCAAGAACTACAATGGATATCATCCCTTGCTAAAAACCATGGTTACCCGGACAACGTTGTTAAGGGGGTGCACAATAAAGTACGGTTTGCTATGTCAACTGTTTTAATTAGTGAACAAGTGCCTAAAAAGTATGTTGGATCTGTTGATTTTAATCCACATATTGTAAACCTTCTTACCAACATATGTTCCAGTCATAAAATACAATTTGGAATATGATCATGCAATCTATATACCATTATCCGCAACGATCGTGACAAAATTAACAAAGGGAAAAAATGGGGTGCGTATGTTATTCCTATGCTCGACACTATCTCTGGTGAACTAAATAATCATTATGTGGGTTCAACCAAAATAAATTTGGATTTGAGATTAAATGAACACAGATATGATTTAAAAATGAATCACCAAAGCACCTCTTTTGCAAGAACTGTAAGTGCTGGAAATTCCATCCCAGACTGGGACAACACTAAGATTATAAACACACCTAACTCTGTTTATTCCTTGTTATTTACAGAAAGCCTCTATATTTCGGCCTATAATACATGTTGCTGTAATGACTATTATCCTTGTGTTTTACCTGAACCCTGGAGCAATCTTGTTGGGAAGGACAGCACAATAACAATTGTTTATGTTAAGTAATTTTCATTGGCTAATTATGCTTTTTTTGACTGTCTTGTTATCTGGTATATCATGTGACATTGACATTACCTTTCCCATGATGCATCTACTCCATGTACTTAAGACCAGCATGTAACCACATGGTGAAATCACATCTGATGAAGGTGTCAATGTGACACCGAAAGTGCTCATGTGTTTTTTAAACTGTACATAGATTTTGTTTTTTAGCTGAATAAATATCATCGTGCAACAAGACGGATTTCTTTTAATACTAGTCTTCAATGCGGACGAGTCGGAATATTCTTCCAGTTAGAGCCCGGCAAAACTTTGGTAATGAAGAATGACAAGTGTGTTGGCGATAAAAGATTGAAACAGCGACTGACCACTCTCTTCTGCTGTAATCAATCAGAAACTGAGAAGAGGAAAGTGCTAGTGATTGGACGATCACCAAAAACTCAGTGTTTGAAAGGTGTGCAATCGCTATCTTGTGACTACAAAGCCAATAGAAGGGCGTGGATGATGCAAACTATCTTCAATGAATGGCTATTGAAGTTTGACTCTGAGATGAAGAGGAAAAAAAGAAAAATTATTCTTCTGGTTGATATAATTGTACGGCTCATAACGAACCTCCTCAGCTTGAAAACATTCGTGTGGAGTACTTTCCACCAAACTACACAGCAGTTCTCCAACCCTTGGACCAGGGGATAACAGAGTCTGTAAAAAACCATTACAAGTGCATGTTGATGAAATTGATTCTTCTTGGAATTGAGAAAAATGATTTCATAAAAGTGAATGTCAAAGATGCATTGCATATGATTTCCGCAGCACGGGGCAAAGTGTCCAAGGCAACAATAAAAAAAAACAGTTAGTGCCATGCAAAGTTAATTGACTGTGAAACTGAACCCGAAAACAATGCGACCGACACTGACACTGATTTAAGTGCTTCGTTAGGGGCAGTGTGAAACGCTCTCCAGACATCTGCTTCAGTTCCCACAGATGTTTCACTAGAGGATATTTTACATGCGGATAACAATATTCTGACCACTTACGAACTGACTGATGCAGATATAATTGAACTGATTTCGGAAAACAGAAATGAAGAAATTGCGGAAAGCAGTGAGGACGATGAAATTCATTCAACTCCTCCATTGCGTTTGAGTGCGTGTGAAGCACTTAGTTGTTTAGAAAAGGTTTGCCATTTCATATCAGAGCAAATGAACGTCCTGGACGAAACTTTCACCCATTTATATTGTTAGCAACAACTTTTATTCAGTAGCAACAAAGTCCCATTTTTAAACAAATATAACAAAATTTCTTTAAAATGTAAATACTACGTACATACAGTATATACTATATGTACTGTATAAGAAGAGAAAACCTCTAATGTACAAAAGTGGTGTAAACTTTGTGAAAGGTATGTATGGAATTAGATGTACTAGAGTTTTCTTTTTCATTTTATGTTTTAAGATGCAGTACAGTATAAGCACTTTGAATACAGCCGATTCCTGTGAGTCATTAAAAAAAATAAGTGCAAAATTAAAAATTCCATTATAACAAAATTTCGATATAATGAACAGATTTCGGCGGTCACGTGAAGTCCATTCTAATGGGACTCGACTGTACATATTAATTTAAAGCTTAAGGAATAATTTCAACTTACTAAGGAGTATACAGTACAACAGAATATTCTAATATTTTTTTATTATTTCTGTACCAGAACATGTGCTAAGATTTAAAGGATTTTCAAAACACTGCAGACAGTTCTTTTGGGCAAAAATGGTTCTAATTTTTTCTTCATATTTTTTTTTTTTTTAAATAACTTGGGTAGACAGACATCAGAAACTGGTAAATCTGGTCACCTTTACAGTACTTCATGAAATTCCAAAATAATTGTTAACATGTGCACTGTTTCCTTATTTTTAAAATCTGAAGTAAGACAGCAAATTTACAAAATGCAATTGTCATGGAAAACAAAATAAACAAACCCCACATACAAATATAGCTTCTGCTAAGTCTGTTCCTGCTTCCTCTTCAAAAACTTGGCCTTCATCTGTAAAAGAAAAGTGGAACATGTATCAAGCATGTCACACACAAAATGCAGAATATTCTTATGAAATACTAATTGGGAAAAGAAAATGTTTGTATGTGATAGATACAACTTTTTCTGTTTGACATCTATGCAACAAAGTAGATCATACAACAAATCCATGAAAAATGGCCTTTTTGTTCTCTAAAAATCTGTGTGTTAAAACATATTTCAATTTGTAAAATAATAAGACTAATTTTGCAGCTTTATTATCACAAACAAGTATCTTAAAGGGTTTGGTAAATGTTCGCATGGTATATCATCAAACATTATGGAAAAGTACACTAGTACATGAAAAATTATGTACAGTGCAGTGTACACATACATGTGTACCAATGAACACATACAGGAACGTTAATGATAAATTCATAAATCTTTAAAAAAAAAAAAAAACTAAAACCTTCCTATTTTTTTAAGGAGAGGGGGTTTAATTATCACAGTGAGCAACATGATGGGCTATAAGCAGTTCTGTCCCTAATTTAGGGTCACTGGTTTCAGAGAAGGAAGGGGGCCAGTGCCATAAGACAAACACAACATCCATGCCTCACCGCTATTCGAAACCAAACCCATAGCGGTGTGAACTGATCGATAGCCCGTTTTTGCTGGAGACTTGGTAAATCAGCGACTGAAACTCACAGAATGTTAAAAGAAGCATATGTGAACATAGCACTATCCCACAGCAGAGTTTTCAAATGGTATGCATGATTTCATGATGGGCGGGAATCCTTTGTTGGTGAGCCGAGATCAGGGCATCCCTCCAGTGTGAGGACAGCAGAAAAAATTTAAATTTAACAGATGCGAAATCAGTTAAAGAAAGATTGCCAAATTACAGTGAGATCTTTGGCTGAGTTGGTAGGCATCGGTAAGTCCATCTGTCAAGAGATTCTACGCGAGGATCTGGGGAAATGAAAACTTAATGCCAGATTGGTACCCGGCAGTCTGAATGATGACCAAAAGGAGGCTCATTCATCGATCTATTCCGATCTGCTGGGCACTGCAGCTGAGGATCCTGATTTTTGCTCCAGAATTATTGCAGATGAAACATGGTGCCTGCAGTATGATCCACAAACCAAACTACAAAGCACTGAATGGAGAGGTACCCACCCACAATATCATGCAGACATTACATCTATCCAAGCAGCCATGACAAGACAACTTGTGGCCATCACAGAAAGTGCCTTCCTGAACTGTTTTCAGGATCTTCAGAAATGCTGGAAACTGTATATTGAATCAGAAGGACAGTATTTTGAAGGTGACCTGCATTAATTGTGAAAATGGTACTTTTTTATATTCTTTATTGTGTCAGTCCTAGAACTTTTTAGATGTAGGCTGAACATGTGACTGTCTGACGTGAAAATTTGAAACAGTTTGGCAGTTTCAGTGATTGAACAACTGGCCTTCCTCACAGCTATTATCTGGCCATGGTCAAACTTTTTCATATCACTGCCTTTACCCAGGATATTACATTCCATGGCAGGTTTCCAATGCACAGGAGCCTGCTCTATTTATAGACATTGCCAATTTTGGCATCCCACGTGACTGGGCATGATACTTTTGCTTTGCATATTGTTATTGAGGTGTATATAATAATTTGTCCTTCAGTGTATGATATCAAACTAAAACTTGTGCCAACTCACTTTTCCATTCTAAAGTATGAGTTGAACAAGAATATTTATTACTGGCTAACATGTGTACAATGCATACTTGTAGGAAGGATGAGAAATTAGAAAACTTTAGTAGGTGCTTAAATCATGCCTGTCATTAAAATTCCAGGCACAAATCTTGACTTTTCATATGCAAATTTGCTTGCATTTGTAAGAAACTGTTAATCATATGGTATTATAGGAATCTTCCCATATGTTTCAAAATTACTGTATCCAGAAATGGAAACAGCATTACTTTTGTTGAATGGAAAATTTTTAAATAGTCCATGTAATTTGCTAAAATATTTGTATCTGTGCATTCAATGACATTTTGTAAGTAAAACAGAAATATCTCCAATACAAGGTAACCGGCATACACATAAAAATTACTAAAATCCTTATTTCTTTTCAGTTGCTTCATTCAATTTCAAAGCAAAGAAAGGCGTCAGCAACCTCATTTGTCTTATTTTATGTTGTGTCTTTCCTTCATACATCTGAGACAACTCATTCCTGCTCTCTTCTAACAGGACTATGTCATCAGCATGAAGTATATTAAACAGCCACAGAGACATTAAAAATTCCTTGCACCAATATAATACCATTTTGATAAAACACCATTCACCTGTACACATGCGGTAATGCCAGCATACATAGCTTTCACACTAGGAAGCAGATTCCCAGCTATACCATGTTTATGCAAGACCTTTCACAGAAGTGCCCTGTTTACTTAGTCATTAAGCTTTCTCTAAATCTATGAAAGCAGCAAAAACTTTCTTACCAACAGACAGATACTTTTTGATCATCATATGTAATGCAAAAATTCGGCTAGTGCAGCCCTTACCAAGCATAAAACCATGCTGTACATCCCATGCCTTCTCTGATGTAAGACCCTGTACTTTTTCAATAATGACCTTACCAAACATTTTCTTGGAACAGTCAGCAAGCTGATACCATGATAGTTCTTGAATTCAGTCAGATCACCTTTTCCCTTATTATACAAGGTAACCATAATGATAGCATTACTCCAATCCCGAGGAATCATTCCTAACTCCCAGCACAACTGGCAAATTTCATAAAACAGGAAACCTAGACTAGTAATCCAATTTATTGGTGTAAGAATATAAGTCAATGTTTCCATGCTTTCGCACATCAACCAGATGCCCACCTACTTGAAAAGCCATCTGGTTGATGTGCGAAAGCTTGAAACACAGACTTATATTTTTACAAAAATATATTGGATTACTAGTGTAGCTACTATTTTACACATAGTTGGTGTACAGTTCCTCATTATTAATTTGGTAAATTTTAGTTAATAAATCAATTACAGAGTCACCACCATATTTTAACATCTCAGCAGTTATATCATCTACTCCTCATTTTGCAGAGATTTTGGAGTTTCACAAACCTCCTTCCTTGAGATCCCTCCTGCACTTCCTTCTCCCACTCTCACTGTGACATCACCTGCTTCTTCTTCAAAATCACTTTTGTTTTCATGTTCTAATAACTCAAAGAAGTATTTATCCCATCTTCCACTTACCTCATTAGGCTCCCATGTCATTTCTCTGATCCAATTCTTCACACAACTTGGAACTTTATTTCCCTTATTTTTCCAGTCTTGTGTATTTCAAGAATGTTTTCCTGTCTTTCAAAAAGGCAGTTCATGCCTTTCCACCTAATCCTTCCTATCTTTGGCCTTACTCTGATGAACCAGCTTTGCTGTTTCATGCTTCTTACAGCAATTTTCAGTCTCAGAAAATCTAAACATCAAGGTATTTTAAATTAAAAAAAAAATCAAATTTTACAAAATTCTACAAGATATTTGTCCTCACCTATGTTTGTCACAAATACACCTTTGATTCTGTTACCAAGTTTTGACATAGTTGATGGAGAAGAAATTCTTTTGTTCCCTCTAAAAGGAAGAGAAAATTCAAAAGTTTAGAAAACTTTGATTGTATGCATTTTACATAATTAAAAGATAAAAATAACACACATCAAACATAAATTACAGTAATTAATAACATCATGGTGCCTGTAATTATTCACCTACAGTGTCCTTGTCAGGACTACTTCACTGGAACTACTCCAGTGACATAGTCCTAACAAGGAACGAGGTTTCAGTTCAAAAATTTGACTACCAAATATATTAAAAATTACCTCTATAAAACTGGCAATTAAAAGTTTTTCACTGTAGATAAATTACAGTTTAACTCTCAAAACTATGGCAAGCAAATAAAGTTTAAAAATACACTTGAAAACATGTACTAATTCTTCCTTTCTTTAATGAACTGACAGGGTTTCCTATCTCATCAGCTAGAAGTCATTTTGTATGCAATCTTAAAAATTAATACATCTGCACAGTTTATTATTTTGCACAACTGAGACATAACATTTCAAATGTGTATGCAGCCAAAAAGAATAACACACTGTTTAAGGAAAACACCTTACGAGAGTGAAATATCAACATTAAATTTCAGTTAAGAACAAAATGCATGCTTCTAATAAAGACCAACAGAATATGCACACACACACTCACTATCACTACACTGTTCTCCAATTTTCAGAAATTAGTTCCACAAAGCAGGGCCATCTGCCAAATCTAAGACGCTGATGGAGTTATGCTTTACTTACTGCTGCTACGTCAAACGACTCCACTTATTGTGATCCCACAATAAAACTAACGTAGCTGAATGCCCATTATCTGACTAACCTCAACCAAAGATGATTTCAATAATTACAAATCTGTTCTAAGACATGCCAACCTTCAAAATCTGAAAATTGGGAGATTTTTACAGCTCATAAAATAACATGAGCGCTATTTTTTTTATCGACATTTTCCAGACGTAGGAACAATTTTTCAGAAGTAGTATTATTGGTCCACTAAAAGTTCTGGAGAAAAAAGAAGCAGCACGAAACTCAAAACCCCGTGCCCCTACTGAAATTTGTTTTCAGGTATGTCGATTCCGCAAGATAATGAAAACGTAAAATGTTTTTAGTAAAATAATACATTAACTGAAATAATGTGAAATACTGCTAATAAACCCCATATAGCACAAAACCTTTAATAAATGCAATATTGTTTCTTTCTACCTGCTCAATTCCCATGCATTCTCAAGAGTACACTGCCATTCTCTTGTTCATAACATACTGAGTGACAAAACTCATTACCTTTCAAGTGCTTTTACAATGTATTGCTCTCTTAAATACAAAAAAGGCAACACGAAATTTTTAAGTATGTATGTCTCATTCAGACTATGACTATGTATGATATCACAATCAGATCCGACTATGTATGTCAATCAATCATAAAAGTATGTCACAATCAGACCATGTCTTTTGAATCCTTTTCGACATCAAAAATATCTCAAAATAGATTTTCAGAAGAAAAAAATTGGCAAAAAAAAAAAAAAATGCATTTATGCCCTCTAAAAAAATTTTGGCAAAATTTAAAATGGGCAATTTACATAAGTTGTTGGAACTTGTACTTAGCAGAAGCAGCCCAGCCGCTGGCGATTGCTAGTGGATGACACAACAACAGTAACCACGGAATACAGATGGTTTTGGTTGAGCCTTGATGAGACAGAGTCCGAACATAGACAGACATTGCAAAGAGAGAGTTGAATAAGAAGTTTGTGATTTTGTTGTGTAAATGTTTATGTGGGAGTCAGTGGTTTTGTGTGTGTATTTGTGCATATAAATGAATTAAAAATCTCACCCTCATCGCCTATTATTTGTCGGAGTGACTCCTCAAAGGTAATATATTCATTTGCAATTAGATATTCAAAACATAAGCATTCCTCATACAGTACTGAACTGGTTAAAAATATACATACAACAACTGAATTTTTACACAATCAGTAAAACATTCACAAATAGAAATAGCTACTTTTGGTCACTAGCTGCTGAAATGTGCACTATAATAAAGCATGAATTGTGCACAAAGCATTTCTCATAATGGAAGATATCTGAGGCAAATATGATTTTTCAAATTGGGTTCCTACAAATGAAGATACGGTTCCAAGTATGGTGCAAATAGAAATTAACACTTACACTGTCCCCCACAAGAAAAACAGTGTGGTTCAAAATATTGGTAAATATATGAGAAATATTTCTCACCACAAATGCTATCCATAGCAAAAATAATTTTTTAAATCAGAATTTTAGAAGCTGAGATATCATCATAATAGATATTTATCTTAATGTCGCCTAGTGGGAATCTAAACATTATTTGAGGAAAAAAAGAACATAAATGTTTTCTGCAGTATGGGGAATTTCATTGAAAAGAGAATATCTTGATTAAATTTTTACAAGCAAAGATATGACTGCAAGTATGTTAAACAGAATTATGCACTTTACACCCTCCTAGTGGCAAAGCATTTTTTCACAAAATATTGTAAAATGCATGCAAAATATTAGGTGTCATGACTTCTATCAAATGCAAAAATAATTTCAAAAATCTGATTTTTGGAAGCAGAAAAATGCAGTACACATTCACATCCCCTAGCAGTGACACTATGCATTGGTTCAAGCAGAAACTATGTAAAATGGCATTCATAATAAAAGGTATTGCAAGGTGAAAATAATTTTTGTGGAGCAATTGTATGGAGTAAAATATATTTTGAATTTAATAACAATGTGCATTATACATTTAAGCCCCCAAACGGCAACATTATGCAACAGAAAAAGACCACAACATATGTTATGAGAGAGAGAGAGAGAGAGAGAGAGAGAGAGAGAGAGAGAGGGAGGGAGAGAGAGAGAGAGAGAGAGAGAGAGAGAGAGAGAGAGAGAGAGAGAGAGAGAGAGAGAGAGAGAGAGACAGAGAGACCTAATTAATTCATGCTGCATATACATGTAGAATGTCTTAATTTTGAGCCCAACCCTCCATTAGTATAATAAAAAACGATATTTACATATGAAATTATAATTAAAAAACACTACATTAAAATATTAATTAGTTCAAAGTAAAAAATACCCAAATCTAAACTTGTGGGTATTTTTACTTTGAACTAATTAATATATACATATTTTAATTTGATGTTTTTTAATTATAATTGGAGAAGAATTATTGTGGTGTTTAGTACTTTGGTCTTAATACACAAATATTGGTTTTATAAGAAGGGAGCGGTAGGCTCAAAGTTAAGACATACTACATGTATGTATTATGAATTAGGTGAGTTCTCTCTCTCTAGCAAATCAACCTTAAATACTATAACATTCTTGTAAGTACATTAGTAAATAATGAGCATACAACATAATTGGCTCATTACACTTCTATAGATATGGTTCATTGTTCTCACAGTTCAGGATTTTGACTGCAAAGAGAATTTTTCAAATCAGATTAACAGTTGCAAAGTTATGGCATTGACACACATTCAAGGATAGTCATAGTATAACAGTCAGTGAATCCTTTTTTTTTTTTCCGAGAGATGTGATGGGGAGAGAAAGGGAAGTAATTTTTTGCTGTTTAACAAATGCAGCAAACAAAAATAAAGAACCAATTATAGTTGTTTATTGAAGGGTTTTCTTTCTTACTCTTCTTTTTTTTTGCAGCCAAATGTCACACTCATTCCAAAGAAGTAACTTGAACAGCATAACTTGAAAATGAAACAGCTTTACTCATCTTTCTTTTTCAGTCATGCCATTATTTCAATATCTGTATATGCTGGCCCTTTGTGATGCATGTTATCCACTTCTACCCTTTTTTCTAGAAATTTATCATGTTGAACAGTTTTAATAATCTTCTTTTCAGCTCAGAACAAGTAACCTTGAGTCACCAGCACACGATTCGTCTATTGTTTGACAATACTTGATACCTCATGTTTCAAGTAAACTTGGAATCAAGTTCTATTTGATACTATGATAGTGAAAAAGAGTTCTGCTTCACTGATGTTTCTTCTTTGAATATTATACTCTTATAGCAAATTTTAAATATTTGTTTCCGCAACTTCTGTGCAGTAGAATAATTTTATGGAATTACATGTGCCGACAACTGCCCCTATAAAATTTTGCATTTTGATTGACTGAGTGTACGTGCTGATGTATCATTAATATTCAAATGCCATGCCAATAAAACCTAAATTTGTTTCTACAAAATTCAGTAGCAACTGACTACATCAAAAGCAAGTTCACGTAAAAGATAAACATTCATTTTCAAGAATTTGAACAATTTTCAAATTACTCTAGCCATGTTAGCAATTACCTGAACACTACAGTAATTTTGCCCAATTTAAATTTATAGATGAGACAAAAAAATATAAATGAAAAAATGCAAGTTTTGTATAAAGTTTGTTGAAGTAAAAAACAAATCCATTTTCATTTGAATTACTCATGCAGATGACTGTCACAACACACACACATGCTTGAAATATTATGTTCTACATTTCATGCTAGCCATAAGCTAACAAGAGCAAAACTTTCAGTGCAATCATGAAACAGCAAAATTAACTGTGCTTATTAATTAGTACACAAAAATGGCAACAAATGCATAGAAACCGCTTATACTAAAAAAAAAAAAAACTGAATGACAACAACATCAGTGTGTAAATGTTGGAAAATTTACACTAACAAAACTATTTACCATCAACATGAACCAGTAATGCAAATGAAAATTCAGTTAACTTAATTGCTTATGTATTAGACAAACAGCACACAGGCAATCACTGTTATTACTAGGAAGTCCAAAACACAATGATGTTCAGTCATAAAAAAACAAACAAACACACACACCCCATGTGAGCAATTTAATTAGGTCAACGTTTAGCCTTCAGAGTAGGAGCAGTTCACCCTGGCATTTATTCATCTAAGTTTTGGTACCATCTTGGTGAAATATTGACCAATTGCATGTTGAATAACATCTTCAAATCAGGAAGATTAGATGGCAATGGATCCAGACATCTCATGTCTTATATATGCATAATTTAAGACTACACACTTGTGATGTTGAAATAGAATAAATTATCAATGTTTATTCACAATTAAATGTTTTACTAACATCACCTATCAGCATTATCAGGATGAATGGAGTGAAAACATTCAAATCATTGTGACATCAGAGTTCTGACGGGCATGGTTTTTGGCAAGTTGTTTCTACGCACTTGAAAGAAATGCAGTCGACGTCATGTTTTTGACAAGCCATGAAGAGTTCCGGTATATGTGGAAAGCTTCTAATTTATTAAGCTTGATAGTCAAATCAAGTTTATCAATAAGTGCAGCATTTCCAAATAAAAATTTATGGTTATTTTCGTGACAGTATTGGGCTATTGATGACTTCTTCAGTTCATAGTTCCATACATAAGTCTTCTGTTCCTTCACATGGAAACTTAAAAGTCCTGCAGGTCTGTCATATATATGAAAATCCACAGTCACAACATATCTGATGAATTCCCCACAAATTTATGTCTTCAATGTAATCTTTTGATCTGTAAAAAGTCACTTTGTTTATGGGTTTGAAAATAACTTTGAAATTAAAACTTTTGAGAATTTTTGAAATTCCGAAGCAAATTTGAGGAGCAAATGGGATGACCGCCCAATTTGTTCTTACTGAGAGGTCTATTGGCATGAGCGAGCAGACAGGCTTCGGTTTCCTAAATTTTTGAACAGGTTTGTCCATAATGGAGGGCAATTCATTTATGAAAATCAAGCTCTTTCGGCAAGGAATCTTCAGTTGAGCATATATGTATTGCGCTGTATACGTATGTGTAGAAAGCAGACATTTTTTGTTTCCATGGGTGATTTAATTTTGCATGTGGGGGTAAAGAAACAGCAAACGTTTTCCAAATTTAATGTTTATTCACATTTAATTGTGAATAAACATTGATAACTTATTCTATCCAATGTATTGTCTGAATTCATTCCATACATGCTCCATGGGACTTGCTTGGGTTTGGAGATTAAAGTGGTCAGTAAAGCCTGGGAAAGTTTCCATCACATTCCTGAAACCACTACAAGATAACGTGGACATTGGGGCATGGTGCACTGGCCTGCTGGAAATGTCCATCACCACTGGGGTAGAAAGTGACCCTGGTTGGATGAACTTCAATATGTTTATGCATTCAAGTATGGATCAGCTCGAATAAAGGAGCCTAATATAAACACATGATCCACACCACACCACTGTCCCCATCTGCCTGGAAAGTTCTAGACCAGGAAAGATGAATCCACGTTCTCATGGTGTCATCCCCAAATCCTCATTATCACATCAGCAAGGTGCAGACGAAAATGCAGTTATCATATTTTCTAAGAATAATGCTGCAGTTCCGTTTATCTTGCTGGTTTGTTATGGGAAATAAAGCAGCAGGTAAACATACTGAAAAGGAATTTTTATTTGATAAACATTTCGAATGGCAGCAGAGTACATTGCATAGATGCCAACCTCTAAAAGTAGTTTTCAGTAACCAACATGTTCATTTTTCAGTAATTTTCAGTAGCAATTTTTTTTCCAGTAATTTTCAGTAATCCAAGTCTACAGCAGCAAATTTGGGTATTTAACACTGCAACAAATTTTAATCTGTCAGAACTATTAACAAAATAATAATAATAATTATAATACAATAAAAATAATTTGTTAGTGGGAAAATTTAAAATACTGTCTACCAGAAAAATATAATAAATTACCTCCAGACATGAAGAAAAATTATTTCTTGGAATGTTGGCCAAATTATTATGATAAACTGGCTGTAGTTGCCATTTTGGCCTTCCTTAGTTCAATTTGCGAAAACTTCTTCTGATAGCATAGTTCACTGTGTGCAACGCAGTTTATTTTTTCTACTAATAAAGAAGACAGCACATGAGTACTTAAATTAGGTCTGAATTCATTCATGGTTTTTTTCACAATACTGAAAATTCTTTCTGTACTTGCATTGCTATGAGCGACTATTAAAATCATTTTCATAATTTTGCTTAATGATTCATACTTCAACTGGCCACTTTCATTTTTCATTAAAGAAATTCTGTGCCACACTTCATCTATTCTCCCAGAAGTAACAGCACAGTTAAAATTTTCAAACTGCTAGTGCAAATTCAGATTCCACCTTGTCAGATTCTTCTGGTTTCAAAACTGGAAACAGGGAACACATATATTGGACTGACGCAAAAGAAACACTTTGCTTTAATGCTACATCTGCAATTTCAGCATGACTCAGAAATTCATCATTAAGAAACAACACTTTTTACTTGACCTATCATAGTGTTAGCATTGTCACAGGAAAATGACACACAGTTGCTCCATGAGATTTTTTTTAACAAACTCATTGTTCAAAACATTGAATTTTCCCCTATTTTTTCATCAAAATATGTTATTGTAATGGGATACAGTTTTTAAATAAATTCCGTCCTCCGACGGAGAAAACGACAACCACCCCCCGCCGCCGCCACCAATCCTCCCAAAATTTAAGTTCAGTTATGCATCGATTTCGTACATGGTCTAAATGAAAACAAAAAAAGACGGAATTCCTCGAATCAGCGTGAGAATCTCGTCGCCGAAGATTACGGGGAAATTTTCGGGCGGCCTAACTTCCGTTTTCGGAAATCGTTGCCTACAATTTCAAGCTGAAATTATGCAATGAAATTATATTTAACAATACTGAACAGAAGCAACATCGCGAGAGAAATAAAATACGATTACGGGAAAAATCTGCACTTCGTTTAACTTTCGTTTCCGAACGTTTAAAAAGACAAAACAAAGTCCCCAGACGGAATACGACCCCCCCCTTCCCCCAACTAATATTCCGAAAATTTCTTCACTTTTGCATAGATCTCAAAAATGACAAAAAACAAAAAACGGAGGGGACTCCGCGAATCCGCGGAAGAATCTCACGTACGAATTAACCGCTAAATCGATTTCTAATGTCGTAAGATAACGCTAAAATATCAATGAGTGGTAAATTTTAACTTTTGGCACAAAATTGGCGCAGATTTCGTCGAAATGGCGATTTTTTAGCAGAATGGCGCAAGAACAACGTTTTGGTGAGCTGGCGCAATTGGCGCAGGTCTGGCAGCCCTGAATGTAGCATTAAATTTTTTTCCCCCAGAAAAACTTGAAGAACCAACAAAAATTTTTAAGCTGATGAACATTTGCTTAATATCTCAGAAAATTAAATCAAATGGCGATTTTCCGTAATTTCAGCGGTGTTTCCGTACTTCCGTAACAGCAACCAAAAATCCGTAAAATTACGGAAAATCCGTACTAGTTGGCATCTATGACATTGCATCATTTTTAATGAAGATAAATGATGCAATGAAAGAAGTGTTAGGAAAACTGTTAATTTATTTTTAAAACACTTTAGATTGCATGAACAACTCACATCAAATAACATCAAAGGCCAATTTGCTTCGGACATACGGAAAAATATACACTAAATGGCAGTTGTCACCACTGCTGTATTTGTGTAACTATTCCTCTTAATGGGTAAAAGACCTGTTCATGATCATCCTGTTTATACCTGTTAGCAGGGTATAAACAGGATGACCATAAACAGGAGGAGTGTGAAAGAGATCATAAGTGTTTCACAGCGGGGTGTTTGTTATCAGCTCTGCATGGTAGGAGGTGAATATTGTTTAAACTGTAGTTGACACCACTCTGATTTCATGTGTGATAGTGGAAGTCTACAATTTTGAGGTTTTCCCTGTTGAGGACTAACCTCACCTGGCCAAAGAGAAATCCATGTTTCATGTTTTACACTCCCTGGCAAAAGGTAAGAAAAGAAAACTCACTAAAATAAAAAATAAAAATATTAAAAAATGGTGTTAGAGCATAACTCATTAATCCCAATAATGATTTACTGTACTAGTGATCCAATTTATTGGCGTAGGAAGTAGACACATTAGCGTTTCCAAGCTTTCGCACATCAACCAGATGGCTTTTTCAATGAAGTTAGATGGAAACGCTAATGTGTCTACTTCCTACGCCAATAAATCAGATCACTAGTACAGTATTGCTATTTACTACTTAATCGGTGTACTGTTCCTCGTTATCAATGATTTAGTGTTTGATAAAGACTTTCAAACAGTTAAATCTCAAACCATTTGCAAGCAACATGAAAGACAAGATTGAATTCTTGCCATTTTGCAAATGTATACTCATTTGTAATCATGCAGACGACGAGATATTATTTACATGACCACCAGGAGTCGATAATAATAATCAATACAGAGTCGACCTCCGAGTTCTTTATAGCGCTATGCTTGCTATAAATAATTCATGGAACCAAATGTTTTAGTATCGTGAACAATGATTGAAATTTGTAATGTCACTAAAAACGATAATCAGCCAATCTAGTTAAATGCTGCATTTCATAGCTGCGCATGTGTAAAATCGAGTTTAATGCAGCTGCATTATAATTCAAAGATACGGTCAGATCACACGACCCTTTCCCAATCACTTATCGTCCACCTGCAATGTTACTGAGCCAACCGGAAATGTTTTGTCTTGTTTGCTGTAGGTAGCAATGCTGTACAGAAAAGACTTCTGTTGTTATTCTGATGGTGTAACAAATGGGGCAGTGTACACTGGGATGCCATTTGACATTGCTCCCCTGATTCAAATGCTTTGCTACTTGACACAGTGTTGTGCATCTATTGACCTGCACAGATCTGGCTGTCCTCTGCTCATCTCAGGCATCAACTAGCCATTTCTGGTCATAGGTCATGTGATCACTACCCGTTTTTTTGCCGCTCCAATTAGTCTCTATGAACTCTTACTACTGCCGCTCTTCAAAATTCACAGTTTTGTTGACACTCTCACTACTTCTCTCAGCCCCCCAAATCATACCATGCTCAAACTACATTAGGTCACAACATTTTCTGTTGGACCAGGTAATACACTGGGTGGCTCGAAAGACTTTAAATATCAAAGCTTTATAACAGAAGAATAAATACATATATTACAGTGCAGTATGCACAAAAAGCATCAGCTCATAGAGGGATTTTGTTTGGCAATAGAAAAACTTTTAGTTCAAGAATGCCTTTAAAGACACTAAGTGATCAGCTGCAGCTATTAATTGTCCGTGAATTGCCTTAATCTCCTTAACGGTATTCAGGAGAAGTGTTGCTATGATGTTAACTTTGTCAGATAAAGCCTTGTTAGTGAAGCTTTTTTATGTAATGGGTGAATTGGCAACAGAAGCTTTGCAAAAGTTCCAAACACAGGAAGTACCAAGGAAGGGCCAAGGCCCTATCACCTGTGCCAGTTTTCAGTATCTGGTGAGACGGTTTCAGGAAACTAGAAGTCCCCCCCCGTCATGGGAGACCAGGGTTAAGGAAGTCAGTTCTAATGCTGTGACATCACATATGGCTGAACTAGTATCTCAAATGACAAATGAAACAAACAGTGCTCATGAAGTGGCAAGATGTTGGGCATACCAAAAGCATCAGTAAATATTCTTCATGGTGTGTGTTAAATCACATTCATGCAGACTGTAAACTTTACACCAACTGATACCACACAATGGGACAAATTTGTCAAAATGGGCTCTGGCAAAGATTACCAAAAATCTCCATTGGTTGTTAAATGTGTTGTGGACAGACAAAGCTCATTTTTCATTACATGGGTCTGTCAAGATCTATAATTTCAGAATATAGGCGCAGGACAATCCACATGTGCACACAGAGGAATTAGCTGCATTCACCAGAAGTTACGGTGTGGTGGGGATTCACTGCATCCATCATTTTTGGGACTTTTCCCTTTGAGGAAC
Organism: Macrothele yani; assembly: GCA_039090855.1. Classification (NCBI taxonomy): domain Eukaryota; kingdom Metazoa; phylum Arthropoda; class Arachnida; order Araneae; family Macrothelidae; genus Macrothele; species Macrothele yani. Next base: position 29,411,812 of record CM077013.1, on the reverse strand, counting down.
CATGCTCCAGAAACAGCTGGAAGATTTGCTCAGTAAATGCTGAATGCTACTTGAAAAAACATTATGTCATGTTTGCAAGAACAAAATCTGCAGCACACAGCGACATTTATGCAGGACGGTGCACCAGCTCATGTTGCATATTCAGTCAACAACTTTGTCACTATATTTGGCGCAGGAAGACTAATCAGCAAACACTGCAGCATCTTGTGGGTCAATCAGCTCGATCAACAGATCTGACACCAGTAGATTTCTAGTTGTAAGATTATTTAAAATCCGCTGTGTACCTTGTGAGATTATTTAAAATCCGCTGTGTACCACACAGGACCTTCCACACCACCACAACTGAAAGAGGCCATTCACCATGAAGTCTGTTGCCTTCGCCTGGACATGCTACATTCGGCAGTCACTGAAGTTGTCACATGCATAAATGCTGTAATACCTTATTGTGGAGGACATATTGAACAATTACTGTAGTGTCCCAAAATTAATGGGAGCACATATCTTAATTTATTTTCACTGTATTTACAAACTTTTAACAGTTATAGTCCTCAGTCAATGATAATTTGAACTAAAAGTTTTTACACTGATAAATAAAATCTCCCAGCTAACTGATGCTTTACATGCAAACCACACAGTAATACAGGCATTTGTTCTTTTGTTATAAAATTTGATGTATATATGTAATAACTTCAAGCTGTCAAATGCACGATAAAAACCAGCTAAGTTTCACAGTAAAAGATGTCAATTTATTTACATATTAAATAATACATAAAGTTAAAAACCTAGTAGGGTGAAATCTTTCAGAACTATCACAGTTCCACCCTCAGGCTATGAGCGTCGAATGAAACAGACAGGGTGATATACAGGGTGTCCGAGAATTATTGGACACATTACAAAATTATGTACAAAAAAAACAACAAAAAAAAACTATGAGCATTGTCTGTTTTTCTATGTCACGTATTACTAACACGGTTTCTATATTTTTGTTTTGCAGAAGTTATTCCCAGAATCCGATAGATGGCGCTAGGTGTGGCCTGATGAGGAATGTATGAGAAATGCGCAATCAGTAGTCATGTCATCCATACAGCAGAAGGTGATGTGTGTGTGTTATGGCTTGCGGAATTAAAGTCTGTCATTAAAGTTAAAAGACGGTACTGTTTAGAGTATGGTTGTAATCCTCCGTCAACAAATTCAATTAAGTGGTGGATGAAACAGTTTAAAGAAGCTGGCAATGTGGAAGATCGTGGAGAAGCCGGTAGGCCTAGCGTCAGCGGTGAGACGGTTGACCAAGTTAATGAAAGTTTCCGACAAAGCCCCAGGAAATCCGTTCGTAAAGCAAGCAGAGAACTGTGCATTCCGAAATCGACAGTTCCCGATATCTTGCACAAGAAATTAAAGTTTCATGCTTATAAAATTCAAATAGTGCAAAACATGCATGTAAATTATCACATTCTGCGATACGTTTTCGCTGTGGATATGCTGAATCGAGTGGTAAATGGCGAAAACTTTCTCAGTACTGCAATTTTTAGTGATGAATACACATTTCATGTATCAGGTATTGTGAATCATCACAACTGTAGGATATGGGGCAGTGTACCGCCTCATGCTGCTATTGAACTGGAACGTGATTCTCCAAAAGTTAATGTGAGGTGCGCCCTATCAAGAAGAGAAGTGATTGGCCTTTTCTTCTTCTGCAAAAAAACCCACAAATGGTGACATTTACGTGGATATGCTACAAAATTTTGTTATACACCGGATCAAAAGATATAACAGCATTTTCCAACAATACAGAGCGCCTCCGCATTGGTCAATGAGTATAGGTAAGTGCCTAAATGAGCATTTCCCCAACAGATGGATTGGGTGTGGTGGTCCCATTCCGTGGCCTTCTCATTCTCCAGATCTAACTCCATTGGATTATTTCATGTGGGGTTATGTGAAGGATTGTGTCTATCAGATGATTTGTACTGATTTGCAGGAATTGTAGCAGCGTGCCACAGCTGCTATTAATTCCATAACTCCTCCGATGCTTACCAATAAATGGCATGAAATCGAGTATTGCTTGGGCATACTATGAGCAACCAAGGGATCTCACATTGAAATTTATTAACTTGTGTAGTTACATTGTAAGTTAGTACAGTTAGTTTCTTTCTATCTGTTTAATGTTTTGTTTTATATAATTTTGTAATGTGTCCTATAATTCTCGGACACCCTGTATATAGTCGGAAACAGTTCTTTCAGTTTCCAACTATATATATCACCCTGTCTGTGACATTCAACGCTTGCAGCCCAAGGATGGAACTATGGTAGTTCTGAAAGATCTCGCCCTACTAGGTTTTTAACTTCACGTATTTTTTAATATGTAAATAAATTGACATCTTTTACTGTGAAACTTAGCTGGTTTTTATCGTGCATTCAACAGTTTGAAGTTATTACATATGTATGTCTCATTTATTACGAACTTTCTTCATCGATCATTATAAAATTTTGAATTTAAATGGATTTTTAAAGTATATAAGTATGTGTGGTTAACATCAATCAAAATTAAGGCAATTAATATTAGTTCTAGAAACAAAAATTTAGTAGATCTTCATGCAGCTGGGATTTTTTTAATTCTTTAAAGCAAAAGTGGGAAAACAAAATCCACTTACTTGGCAGAGTTGCGAGCGACTGCACTGCTCCACCTTTCTCCACACAGTAAACTAAAATACTGAAAACATATAGTTGTTGATATACATGTTTCATATAATAAAAACTTTATATTAGTTTAGTAAGTCAATAACTGCCCACACAAAACAAATAAATCAGCATTTAATAAATAAGCTAACAAGTACACACACCAGTTGCACTGCAGAACTTGAGTGCACTTCACAGCATGCAACATGCAATCAATACAAAAAAAAAAAAAAAAACATTCACATATTTAATTTTATGAAAATGCATCCTGTTACATTGATTTTCTTTTATGGCACACTGGAAATTTGTCAATTGTATAATCCTGCAACCTTTCAAAACTGAACACATCACTAAGAAGGTCATTTCGTGCCATACCTTACAATGAACCATATTCTTTAAATATTCTTTCATGAAAGAAACCTAAATATTTTCACTTCAGAATTTTTTAAAATTAAGAAAACATACTAAAACACATTTTTAGAAATATTTTTAATACAAATTTTGTGGCATTATATGTATGTATACAAAGCTACATGCTATCCACCTAAATCTAAAAAGGACTTCAAATAAATAGAGAAAATTAAAATACATTATGCTGAACCCCTCCCATCCAAAAATAATATCTATCAAAATCCCTGTAAAAAAATTATAAATAAATACATTTAATAGAAGCAGGCTCAAGAATGGTGCTAGTGAATTTGTTCTCTGCACCGGAACTGAAATATAGATTGAGAGCTCAGAAGTCTCAAAATAATAAAAGTGAGAAAACCTAAAAAATGCAAACAAACTTACTAGAAACCTAAACTCCTAACAATTTTGAGGGAAGAGAGAAACAAAAATAAAATGCCAAAAGGCCATGGTTCACCCCTAAGCACCAAGGAATAGAGGCACCAACTAAGTTGTTACACGATGAAAAAGCAAGGGGTAACCACACTTGCTATAATGTGCAACATGAGAAGGCAGTAAACAGACTAACACCGACATTTACTGCAAGATAACAGCTTTTATTTTTTTTTGCTTTACAAAAGCAGCACCAATGTCATCCTTATTGAATGATGCAGAAGGAGATCATCTACTTTCTGGAGGAGGGGGATCTCTTCTAGGTACTCTGGGAATAGAAGGCACAGATGTAGATGCTGTTTGTGCCCTGGGGTTCCTGGAGAAGGTACACTCCCAGACAGCTTCTACAAATTTCTGTACTACAATGGGGTAACTCACGAGCTTAGGAATTTGTGGAGATTTATCTGTGGGGCAGTACAACATAAAATACCATGTAAAACTTCAACTGGCTGGGTGATGTATTCGGAAGGCTCAAGTGCAAGAAATGCCCTCAGCTCTAAGAAAATAAGACACTCTTCATCTGTAATAACAGGAAGGAAGCCTTTTAAAATAGATTTGAAGAATCTCTCTTCGACAGTTTTTTTTTTTTTTTTTGATTGGAGGTTTAACGACCACCGTGAGCAACTCAATGGGCTATAAGCAGTCGCCCGTCCCTAATTTAGGGTCACTGGTTGCAGGGAAGGGAGAGAGCCAGTGCCGTAAGACAAACACAACATCCATGCCTCACCGGGATTCGAACCCGGACCCCTTACGGACGAATGATCAGAGGCCAGCGCCTTAGACCACTGCACCACTGGGGCGGCTTTCGACAGGTTTCCCAGTTGAGGTAGAAGGTCTAAGCAGATGAGAAGTTGGTGGTGACTCTGGAGCTGAAGCAAATTTGGTTGAAGCAACAGACTGAGAATACTGCTTCCTGTTTACATTCGGCTGGGTGTCAGTAGGATTTGGGGCTTCAGGTGCCAAGGTAGAGTGGGATGACTGAGAAACAGCTTCAGAATATGTTTAGGATCTGGAGAAAGTATCACTGGGTGAGAAACAAGGATGCCCCTGATTTTATCACATGACGGTCTTTTTAGCATGGTGGCAAACGGCATTTGCTGCCATTCTATCAATATTCTCAGCCTTGAGAAGTGTCCAGACACTGTTGAGCTTCCTTCTGGAATGATGAGAAGGCATAACTTTTGGCCTTCTTGATAGAAGACTGGATATTAGATAGTAGAGAATCCAGGAAAGAATTAAAGGCCTCCTTGGATTGATAATCAGCAATAATTTTTCGCTGGTTGGTTAGCACCATTTGGGTGGTGCCAACAAGAGTCTTTAGGAGCTTCATTTTGTGCAGCAACTTGCTTGTGGAGAAGTTCGATTTTTACATTAGGGCACTTTACTGCATGTATGGCGATGTCTAATGAGGACAAGAAGTCTTCTGTAGAGTATAGCCAGAACAGCTGGCTATTAATATCTGCCATAGGAACAGTAGAATCCTGGTCAGGGGAAGAATTGACTTCAGTTAGGGAAGCCAAAAGTTCAATCTCCTTGCCATCCACCTAAACCTTGCTTCATATCTTTTACTATTTCACCCCCTTAAATTACTACATGGACTGACATTCAAAGTGAAGTATGGTTGAAAAAAGAATGAAGAAGGAGTCCTTATTCAGTGCATTTCAAAAAATTCTGACAAAACAGCATCACTTGTGCATGCATGTGATGAGGTTATACAGGGTGTTTCACTAGGTAGTCTCCTCAAAGAATCAGTCAGATTTTGCAACACACTCTATACTTAAAAACATGACATGTGCTTTACAACATGCCTTAGTTCATGGGAATGTAGCATCATTCACAATAAACACTGAAAATGTCCTCCACCGACATCCAAACGCAACGCTGCACATTATTGAAGGTTCTCCACAGCATGTCCTCATCAATAGTCTGGATTGCTGAACTGATGTCGCTTCCTAAGTCTTCTAACGTGTGAGGCTTATTGCTGTTAAGCATGGTGCTTCAAATATTCCCATAAGAAAAAATTGGGAGGAGTCAAATCGGGTGAATGAGGTGGCCACAGTCCTTTGGAGATCACTCGGTCACCAAAAAAAGAGGAAACTTCTCTCATGCTCACACGCGATGTGTGGCATGCCGCTCCATCCTATAGAAAGTACCCAGCTGTCAAATTGATGTCGGTTAATTGGCCCACAAATTGTCTGAAAATGTTCATACATGATGACGAGTTTACTGTGCTCGTGAAGGAAATGGATCCAATTATTCTGGTTCGAGATACAGCACACCAAACACCAACTTTTGCAGGATGTAATGGGGTTTTGTGTAATTCATGTGGATTATCTGTAGCCCTAATGTGGGAGTTTTGGGAATTGATGCACCCATCTAAATGAAACCATGCTTTTTCAGTGAGCCATGTAAAATCCAAAATGTTTGGAATTGTGAGTAAAAATGTCAGGAACCATTAACAATAAGACACAAGCTTTTCAAGATCTGGTTCTTGTAACTCTTGCACAGCTGTCGCATGGATAGAGCAACGCTTTCTCCACAGCTCTTTGGCAGGTGGAAACAAGAATACCCAGTTTCTTGTGACAAACATTGTAGTGACTTCCTTGGTGATGCAAGTAGCCTGTGCTTCACCTCTTCAATTTTTCTTAAGCTAAAGGAGGATATCTGCCACTTTATTGGTTCAAAACAGTGCCCATGGTTTCAGATTTCTTTTGTAACCTGGTGATGTAATGTTTGTCTGGTGCTTTTCTTTCCCCAAACTACACCAGGAATTCACGCTGTGATTTGGTTACCCAATAACTTTTCACAATAAACACCCGCTCTGCAATGGTGTACACAGCCATCCTGGATGATGTTCAACAACACAGCAAAACGTGCAGATTGCCTCCCAACAGAACTAGTGTGTTCGGCCATCTGGAGGGGTTACGTCACATTGAGTAGTCATCTTAACAGGAAAATCACTTCCGTGCATTTTTCAATGATCAAGGACACTCGTAAACCAAACATGTTTCTTTGTAGAGTGGGAAGAAAATAATAGTTGTTTTTCTTGGGGGGGGGGGGGGCTACCTAGTGATGAGAAAATATTACGAAGCAGATCTCATGTGGAAGTGAGTATATTGATAGGCAGAACAAGTGTCATAAGGAGGTTTCAATTAAAAGGTTGCTCAATAAAAAAATGAGTCTTGAGCACGAATAAATCCAGAAAAAATGTTTTGTAATTAATCTGTTTCTTGGTAAAGGATACATGCTACACAGGAATATGGTTTTTCTTGAACTTATCGAATATGTTTTTAGCATGTAAAGTTTCCTTTTTTCAGCTATAAAATATGAAACTTCAAGACTATACTTTGTGTTTTTTTGACCAAAATCTGATGATCATATCCATTTGGTTCCTCTGAGAGATTTTATTCAATGCTTCACTGATTTTTGCTAAAAATTGGGAAAAATCAAACAGTTCTTTAATGAGTGACTCATTGAAACACATCGCATGGCCGTATATTAAAATATGCCATCTTATTGTTTCCCAAGGTGAGTTTTTTTCTTCTTTTAATTTTACTATTTGGATGCATATAATGAATTATTTCTATCATTCATGCAATTCAATGGAAAATGAGAGACCACAAGTTTTAAAAGCCCACGTGATTTCTGTTACAAAGGCAACACCTTTTAAAATAAAATTTTGCATGCAATTTTCCCCTTGATATATGTTTCACTGACTAGAACTTGGTACAGATGTCACAGCGACATCTAAAACATCTCTCTCTAGAATGAAGACAATTTTACATGATGACTTGAGGATATTTTTTTAGTAATAACTTGTTGATTCTGCACACTTTTTGCATTTTTATGCTGTGCACTTTGCTTATGGCTTTTTACAGCCTGTTTGCTCATATTACTGAGCATCTTGATTGACAGTATAGCTCTTTACCAGGGAGAAAGAGATGGATGCAAAATTTTAGTTAAGGAGGTATATCGACTGCTGCAAATAAAATGCGCTTACTTAAAAAAAAATTAAAGAAAAGGACAGGATTACAAATCCTTTGAGTTTTCCCAATCTTTAACAAAAAATTTTATTTCTTCATTCTCTGATTTTTTGGGTCCAAATTTCCCCCAAATAATTTCTTGACTTCCGGGTTTTGCAGTATGCATACAGATCCTGTTATCTATTTAAATTTCGCTTGGTGCTATATAGATGCAATTAAATTTAACAAATATGAATAATTATGTTTTCATAAAAAAGGGACAGGATAAGTCAGTGACAATGTCAATTCAACTGAAAGCCAAATGTGAGCAAGCAAAGATGATTAACTTCAAATCATCTGAAGAGGATAAGAAAGTTGCATTTTTATCCTGATGCACTAATCAGCACTAAGTACTATGCTGGAATGCAGTGATCTATTAACAGAAAGAACAGTAAAGATGTGTTAAGTGAATTGGTCAATTTATTGGCAGCAAGCATAGCTTTTATAAACATTTCATAAAAATGTATATCTTCCTTTTCCAATCAGTTTCATGTGAAGAGAAAACACAGGAGTAAACAATATTAACTTCCCTTCAGCATGCTTACAAAATGTCTAAACTGCTCAGCAGGACTCAGTGTCAGATAGGTAATTTTCCTACTACAAGCAATCAGTGAATAAATAAATAAATAAAAAATATGGAAAATTTTACATATCTGCTCAACAGGACTGATTGTTAGATTGATGCTTCCTATTACAAGCAACCAGAGAAGAAATAAATAAAAAAAATATGGAAAAGTTTACATACAAAGGCTGTTCCATAAAAACTGAAGAGTATTTTCTTTTTGAGTTGGCAACAGTGCGAAAAGGAAAAATAACCACACAGACGGCTAATTGAATTAAGGAAGTATCTAGGGCAACAGTTATTAGCCGTGGCAGACAATTCTGGTTTTGATATGGCGCAGTTGTTTACAGTACGTTTGCATTTCACCATACAGCTATGGAGGTGAGTGATTCAGAGTTAAGAAGTGACATGCGTTGGGGGATAAAATTTTGCTATTGTTTGGGTAAAACAGCTCCAGAAACAGTTGTTTTAATGAAAAAAGCTTACAAAGATAAATGTTTGGGTGAGTCACCAAATTTTACATGGCACCATGATTTCAAAAACGTGTGTTTGTTGGCAGAACTCATTCCTATGACTAGTTGACCTGAAAGTGTTGTTATGGAGTGTATTGTTAACACTGTTTGGGCAATCCTGCAAGAAGATAGACGAATGACGTATGGAGACACAGTGGCGTCAACTGATATTTCAAAAACATCGGCATTCTGCATTCTACATGACAAATTACTGCTGCATCACGTGTGTTCCAGATCGGTACCTCAACACCTGACAAGAGAACACTTGTTAGCCAGAGTTCAGGTGTGTCATGAGCAGAAACAAATGATTGCAAAGGTTCTAAACTTTCTAAACATAGTAATAACTGCCAATGAAACATGGGTTCATTATTTTGACCACCTAACGAAGCGCACAATGAGTGTCTGGAAACACACAGGCTCCCTTCCTCCGAAATAAAGTCTGCCAAACCAAATCAGCTGGGAAGGGGATGATGATAATTTTCTTTTATCATAAAGCCGGTCTACTAGCATGCCATTCCTCCACAAACTACTGTTAATGCTGAGTATTATATTTCAGTCGTGAATAGTCTTCGATGACACATATCGATTAAGTGATCGGAACTGGTGGGCTAGTGGACCCAACACCATAATAATGCAGGCCCACATGTGGTTGCTTGTGTTCAACAGTTTTTTATGAAATGCAGTATTGAAATCATGCCATTGCCTGCATACAGTCCTGACCTCGCCCACTGTGATTCCTGGTTGTTTCCAACACTGAAAAAGTTTCGTGGCGCAACATTCAACACAGATGCTGACATAATTCAAGTGTACAGGGGTTCCTAAAGCAGCCTCCACAAAATGCCTTTGCCACATGCTTTGAAAATTGGTCTGAATGATGGGACTATTGCATATCATTCAAGAGAAAATACTTTGAGAAAGAATGACATTTATTTTGCTGTACCTATATTTCTTCATTTTGCTGTACCTATATTTTTTCATTTTGTGTGATTTTACTCTCAGTTTTTATGGAACGGCCATTATATATTTTCAAGCAAAATGAAAATGTACACTTGTATTGTTAGTTTTTTTGTTTTGTTTCCTGGAATGTATTGGCAACAAGAATGAGGCAATACATTCTTTTCAGTTCATCACTTTTCTACTTTTCTTCATCTCTCCCACTTTTTTTTTTTTTTCCAGAAGCTGAATAGAAAGTGATATTATTTAGAGGCACAATAGGCACTCACACAGCTTCTACATGCATTCAGGTAACGAAAATGTATTAGGCATATTTTCATCTTACACAGCAGTGAAAGAACCCTCAATGATTCATACATAGGTTTAAGAATCCTCTTTTCCCTCAAAAAAGAGTGCTCCAGGAAAAGGGACAAAAGTACAGATATCTGACATACAATACATAATTGAAAGAATGGATGCATCTTAGGAAATCTGAAGTGTCAAGAACAAGTGGGCAGTAGCTCTTAAATAAAATTGCTGTGATTTATGACAATGATTATTCTGACACTACATGAATATAATTAAGAAATTACACTGAAAATATACATAAAATTCCTATGATGCAATTCAATCTGATACACTAACCAATATATTCTAAAGGTGCTTGATAGAATTAGAAAAACTAATGCATATAGCGAATAATTCTAAAATGTGGCAAAAAAATAAATAAATGAAAAGTGGTAGCAACTATTCATAAAGCATGATTATAAGAGATTTCACATTAATTACTTACTCTGTCACTTTGAAGAAACATGGGGCAATAAGACTGATCAAGTAACGAATACGCATGCTCATATGCTCGGAACAAAGGTGTTGTTGTGCGGAGCTTTGTCACATTTTCAGGAGGTCCACTGATAACTAGAAATTAAGAATTACAGAATACGAAATTAAAAAAAAAAAAACTTTTGCAGTGCAGTTTTCAAACACAATGAAAAGTACAAATAAAAAACACATTTCTTCTAAGTGGAACTACACTCTGACAACAACAACAACAAAAAATCTATGCACCCACAAAAATAATCTAACAGTGAAATTCATATGTACGTGTCTTTTGGCCAGGTATGCAAATGGTTCAATTTTTATTGCTGCATTGTGCCCGCAAGAGGGCATCGTGACTGCTTCATGTTGCATACCATACAAGGACTGTGAGTGATCTTACGTGAACATGGTGGCCATTTTACATGGTTGTGATGAGTTTAGCAGATGCCCAGAATGCCTCAATGGCAAACTCAAAAATCTTACAAACAATGCAGGGAATTTGTGAGGGGACATACTATTGGACTGTGTGAAGCAAGTTGGTAGTGACAACAAACTGTCCGTCTTGGCTGCTATGATGTGAGAGTGAGGCTATGCTGGGAGTAATGGTTGTGTTAGGGCACACATACACGCTGAACAGGCTTTGGTTGGATCAGGCAAGCAAAAGCAGGAGAGCATTGAATGATCATTTACCAAGCCCAAATAGCACCAACAAAATCTCTTTCTACCACTACAGAATGTAGTGTCATCTATGAATCATCCCACATTATCACACACACGCCACTGACTCCACTTCCATATTCCCAAAAGAAGTGTAATCCTTTACCTGACTACCAATGTTGGCTACATCTACAGTGGAGTCAGGCCCAAGCATTGTGGACTGCCTCCAAGTGACATAGTAGGATGTTTAAGACAAGAGTCCCACTTCTGTCTTGGAGCAGATGACCACCATATTTGTGTGTGTAGGCAAAGCAGGCAATGGCACAATTTGCGTGATGTTACCGAATAACACACAACCAGAAAAAATGCTGCCATTGTGTGAGGAGCCATCTCCTATGACAACTGATCTCTGCTAGTTGTAGTGACAGCGACTTGAACAGTACACCAATACACTGACAAGATACTGTGACACATCACACTCCATATGATGTCACATCTTCCAGGGCTAGTTTTCAGCAAGATAATGCCTTACCACACACAGCTCACATCTACCAGGAATGTGTTTGTGGCATCAACATTCTACCATGACCTGCCAAGTCACATGATCTATACCCAATTGAACATGTATGGAACCTTTTTGGAAGCTAGTTAGGTGCCAACCCTCATCCACCCTAGAGGATCATGGCCTTGCATGTGTAATTGCAAAACGCCTGGAACAATTTACCACAGAACATAATATGATGTCTCCACAAATCAATGCAATGGCACATATCTGCATGCATTACTACCTGTGGCACATTTAATTTCTACTGATTTGTAAAGTTTGTACTGAAACCTATTTTGATATAAAGTGTCATTTTGCAGGGGCAATGGAACCATCTCATTATTCCTACACCCCATTCCATCTCCAAAGCTTGAATGTGGAAGGCCACCTGGCTTTAAGGTGTATTTTTAAATTTTTATTTTCTTCCAAAGGGTGTATATACAGGTTTCATTCTGTTCAGAAGTTACTTATGTCTATTGGAAATATTGCACAACTGGAAATTACGAAACAGAAGATAATATCCGACTGAACAAAATCAAGATGTAGACATATTCAGGATCGCTGCGTGTGTGTAGTCACAGCCTCAACACTTGTTACATAACAATTTCAGCACGCGCGCGCGCACACACACACACACACACACACACACACACACACACACACACACACACACACACACACACACACACACACACACTGGATGTTTTTAAGAACAAATAAACATATAAACTTTATGTTGCACATAGAATTGCAAAATATTATTGGCAATGAATTCATACATAAAACATAAACTACTAATTGATAACATTTATCTTACTTTCTTTACATTGGAATTTCAGCTAAAAGGGGAAGTTTCACCTTATCCTAAATCTGATAAACACAGAACTGAATAGGATTTATTTAGAAGGAGACAAAACACCATGGAAGATGAACGTGGACAGGAAACTTCTGTTACAGAAATCTGAGTCATCACCTTAATGATTTATTTATTTTTTAAAATTTTTTACCATCTTTAGTTTTTCTTTGTAAATCTAGTGCTACAATTTCCATATGACAATGATTCAGGAAAAAGTGATACAGCAGTGGGAATTCATTTGAACACTTTTGAGGCCATCAGAAGCATTTTCTTTGTTATACATTTATTTTAGCACTTCAGGGGATAAGTTTCTTGTTGTAAGGGTCCAGATTTTAACCACATCTAACCCCACCATTTAGAAGCCTGCCCTTCTTCACAATGAGAACAGTGGCCAACACGTATATATATGAGCTTGTATTACTTTTCACTGTGGAGAATCTTTTCCCTTTTGAAGTAAATGAACAACATATGCATATTTCAATTTGTGGCTATCCTTTTATCTAGTAAAGCCATAACTGGATTGTTGCTTTATTTGTTATCTAATATACCTAGTCTTACCATAAATACTGGTACAAAGTATTCAATGAAATCACAAAAGAAATTTAAAGATATTTTAATATACCTGTGACATGACGTAAGTAGTACACTTGTGAATACATGGCACCAATCACTTTTCAAAATAACCCCCTTTTGCCTTCAGTCTTTGTGGCCATTTATCAATAACTTTACGCAGGGTCTCCACAGGGAAAGCTGTTACTGCCTGCACCAAAGAGGGTTTGAGACTGTCAATACTGGTGTCTCTTTCTGCAGGCCATGTCCTCCAGTATGGTCCACAACTTGTAGTTCAATGGGTTGAGGTCTGGGTTGCTGGAAGGCCAATCAGCTGGAGAAATGAAGTCTGGCAAATTCACCTGAAGCAATTCCTGGGTTAACTAGGCCTTAAGGGCTGGTGCGGAATCCTGCTGAAAGCTCCACTGTCAGTTTTGGAAGAGGGTGTGACTCACATTTTTGACCACTGGCCCCAAAACCCTGTCCTGGTAGACTTCGGTGGATGTTTTCACTCCTTTCTCACAGAAAATGAGCTCCGTGGTACCCTCGTAGGAGACTCCCTACCAAACCATTACAGAAGCACGATGATGGCCCTTCATGATCCTTGGAGCTTTCTCCTGAGCTTCTCCTGAGGATGTATACACCCTATCATTTTGGCAGTTGAAAGCCTCTTCAATAGTGAAAATTTTTTCATCAGAGAAAAGGATCTGTCTGTGGCAATTGTCTGTGTAATACTGTAGCAAATGTTTCACTTTTAGGAATCTCTGCTGCTTCAGTTGTGGGGTGAGGAAGTGCCCTGTAGGCCGTCGGTAAGCTCTCACCCTTAGGTCACTCAGCGGCATGTGTGACATCAACATTCTTGAAATGTTCAGTTCATGAGCCAACACCGATTGTTTTCGGACAGGATTTCATCGAATACGAGCTACCACTGCTTTCACCTGGCGAACAGTCTCCACTGCGCGCAGCCGACCCTTTCTGAGGCAGTCTCAAGGAACCATTTTGTGGTCCAGTAGACAAAATTCGGCTGATTTTTAGCTTCTTCAGCATGTTGAAAATCTCGGAAGCTGGTTTTCCAACTTTGTGCAGTGCTATTACAGCAAAATGATTCTCATAATTGCCCCACTCCATGGCAAGTACTTCACGAAACATGCTGTCTCCTCTGTGACAGAACACACAATGATTCACTAGCTGCTTTATTCCTTCTGGCTGGTCAGTGACATTGCACAGGTTGTGCACCATCTGTTGAACATTTGTAATAGTATCTATGCTAAGACTAAGTACATACACGCCTCAGAATTTCTGTACATAATTGGCTTATCCTTTGAGGCATCCCATGAAACAATCATAGAGCTGAAACTTTTGTGTTTTATCAATTATGATACCTGACAGAACACAAATAGAAACCAATTAATTCCAAGCATTTTCTTTAAAACTAGCAGTTTCCAGTGATGTTTAATCTCAGCATTTTTATGAGGAGAGACATTACTGTGAACTGAGAATTTCAAGGTAACCACTTTTGCCTGGACAAAGTATAAACACCTGAAATCAAACAAACCAAAACATGTATCATTCTAATTTTCACATCAGATAATCAAGTCAAATCACACAATTTCCAATCTATCATTCTACTATAATAGCAGATAATTTTCTATCATTAGACTCCAAAGTTTCCTTAAAATTTTTTCACACTGCCTGCATTGCTGGACCAACTGATTAAAGTTGTTCATCAGCCACCCATAAAAACAAAAAAAAAAAAAAAAAAAAAAAAACAGCATATCATTAGGAAGCAAAATAACTTTTTTTGCATGGCAGATGAGCTGGTTTATCACTTTTCCAGAAACAGATGCTTGAAATCTAGAAAGGTTCTTTCATTCTCTTACACCATGAATGAACTGCAGTTCAAAACTTTTAGATATTACAACCACCACCCAAAAATTCAGTAATAATAATAATAATAACCTACAGTATTTTCTTGAAGATATTTCACCTCTTTTGTATTACAGAAATGCAAATTAAAATGTTTTTGCAAACTAAACTGCACAAAAAGACCTTGCAGTTAGGTCATTGGTAGAATATACACTCTTGTTAGTGCAAACTATAAGAACTAACTGTTCAAAAATGTTAAGTAGTTCCATTTCATACATATGTATTTTTTCATAATTACTTTGATCAAAAAACCTTTCCTAAAAAAATCATCTTCCAGTCAACCTAATCAAAGACATGTACATTCCTTTTCACATTATTCAATAGCATATAGTTTTGTTTACAATGAATTATAACACAAACAAATTTATCCTCAACAATTCCCGTTTTGAAAATATTTATAATACTGAAAGTAATAAAAGGAAGCCATGAAGTCATTAATTATTAAACACAAACAAAGAAAACTGCATTACAGTGAGTTTTCTCTTATTTCTCCTCCTTGTTAAACAACTTTAGAACTCTAGGAAAACCTGCTTTCAAAATTTTAACCTTCCAGTTGAAAAAGATATGTTGATTATGTTTTTTTTTTCAATTTGGTTTCACTCCTAAGAGAAATTAAGGGTTTTAACTGATACTATGATTGAATAGTATTCTACCATCAAATTTCATACCAGTGTGAAGAAAACCTCATTATTTTGAATATTTCTCTTGAAAAAAATCATTGACCACTCCATGTTTAAGAAATCAGTTTACTGCCACTATTACAAATCACAAATATTATTCCTTTTTTGGTGTTCTCTCTTTAAAACTGAAAATTGAAGTTACAAAATATTTTATTAATAGAACTAACATAAGCTGCATCAACTTTGTGGAGCTAAGATGTTCCTAAAAAAATTATGAGCTTGACCATGTTTGAAAATAAATAACATTTATGAGTTAATCTCACAATTTTCTTGATCTATCATTTCACACATAACATTTTGTGTTCTAAGAAAAATATGAAAGGTCTGGTTATCATCTTGCAATCAAAATCCTACATCTTATCAAATTAATAGATGACAGATAAAAAATATTCTTCCAGAAGTACACCTTCTACCATTTTCCAATTCTTCTGGCGAAACTTATTACATTAGAAGTATTTCAACAGAACTGAAAGCAGATTAGCTAAACACAAAGCTAACATTAAGAACAGAAATCTACATGCAGACATAATTTAGATTTCCTTAACTTAGCATAAATTTTAACTGAATCTCACTGGAATGATCTAATGTACATTCAGCTTATTAAGCAACTTGTACTTCATCATCAAAAAAGTTAATAAACAATTCTCACTTAAAAAAAGGTTTCTTTGGGATATTTTTTTCTAAAAAACATTCCCCCAGAAACATCAATTTCAAAATGCTTCTTTGTATTCATTTCATTGATATGAAAATTAATCTTAAAATGCAACTAATAAGCATGAGACATTATAGATTTGGCAAGCATCGATAAATCCAAACCTAATTTGCTAAAAAGAGACTAAAGGTGGAATAGAAAGCTTCAACATATTTTGATTAGATATTTTTATGTGTCTTCCATATATATTCATTCTTTTTTAATATCTGATAAATCATCTTGTAAACCAATACATTTATTAAACTGACACTGGTATACAGAATATAGCTTACTTTCTTTAATTTCATGTACTATAGCATCATCAAAATTAATTTTATCTACAGCATTTGGTGCAAAGTATGTATTGTACATTTCCTGAGCACGAAAGTGCAATTCTTCTAATTCATCTTTGCTTAGATCTGGATTTAGAATTTTGTTGTTGAAATCATCTGGAATAAAAATAAATATATAGCAAAAATCATCTGGAATAAAAAAAAAAATAAAGCAATTAAACAAAAAATTACATGTTCCAGAATAGAGTTTCATATCCAAGAAAGTTTTTTTTTTCAATATACCATATTTTATTTCATATAATCTGCTGACCATGAAATTCAAGAAAAAAGAAATTCCTACAGTGGCTCATAATCAGCAGGCTTTGAAATTCAGAAAAAAAAAATTGTCATATAATCTGTACCTGCGATGTTGACCCTGAACTGTAATTTCGTACAGAAAAGTTCAGGTTCACAGGATGACCCAGCAGTCTGAAGAAATAAAAGAAAACAACAACAACAAAAACCAATCTTGTTAAAAGAAATGTAATTTTTATATGTTTTTTTGTTATTTTCAAGTGAATAACAGCAAAAACTGAGTTTTTTCAGCATTACTGCTGTTAAGTAGTATGCAGTTCTGTAGTTAAGACCTGGGGCACTCACAAATGTGTGTGATGCTGAGCTTCCCACAGTACATGATCAACTGCAAAAGCAAATAGTACCACCTTTGCTGCACTATACATTTTGTCAAAACGTTTATATTAAAAAAAAAAAAAAAAAAGAAAGAATTGTTTCCAACTGTTCATGGACCTCTATTCTCATACTGCATTATGTTTTCCTGTTATTAACTCATTTGTAGTAATTGTTCAAATATACAACCTCTCTTCTCCTGACAATTTCGATGCAGATGTTTTAAAAATCGAAGCACTGTGAAAACATTTTTTTTTTTTTATGTGGCGTATTACCTGCATCAGCATATAATCCACAGAACCTAAATTTATAATTTTTTAAATATATAATCTGCAGATTATAAGACAAAAAATATGGTACAAAAATATCTCCACATATTTTTTCACTGATACAGTCTTTATAAAACATACAAAATAAGTGTGTGTTTATATATGTGGGAGGGAAAGGGGCAAGCAACAAAAAATTAACTTTCAACCTCACTATAAAAATTCCTCACACATTTTTTAACACATACATTTGTTTTTATTAGAACAAACCAAGACAGAAAAAAACTCCTTATTGCATAAACAGCTCCAGTATACACTAATATAACAATTTATTAAGAACACCTACCTAATAACGTGTTGGGCTGCCCTTGGCCTTCAAAACAGCATCGATTCAATGTGGCATGAATTACACGAGTTACTGATATTGTTCTATAGGTATGTTTAGCCAAGCAGATGTGATAGCATTCATCAGCTGCCAAATGTTAGCTGGAGGAGGATCTCAGTTATGAATGGTTCTCTCAATCTCACCTCACAGGTGTTCAATTGGGTTAAGGTCTGGGGACTGTGGAGACCATTTTAGCACTTTGGCATCCTTCTTGTGCTCACACTGTGAACCACTGTGTGGCGATCCAAGCCTTGTGGCATGGCACATTATTTTGCTAGAAGTAGCACTCTTCAGCAGGAAAAACTAATACACTTGTATGGGTATGCCATGTCTGGAGAAAGCTAAGACTAAAAGGGGACAACTCTGAGGCAGGAGAGAGAACATACAAAGAAAAGTGCAATGAGGTAAGAAGAGCTGCAAGAATGGATAAAACCAATTGGTTGGAAAACCAATGTAGGGATGTTGAAAAATACCATGATGAATATAAGTCAGGAGAAGTGTATAAGTTGATCAGAAATATAAACAGAAAATGGCAACCAAGACCTACTGCTACCAAGGATGAACAAGGCAAGATTTTAATGAACACTGAAGAAATTATACAGAGATGGACGAAATACTGTAGTAACCTATACAAAACTCAGAATGAACAAAATACTACAATGCAGGTTTTCAAAGAGTTAAACAAATATCACCGCCAACCACAGATTTTGAGAATGATATTTTGGAAGATGAAGTACGTAAGGCAATAATGAAAAAAAAATAAAAAAAATGGCAATGATGACATAATGGAGGAAATGATAAAGAATGGTGGCAACATCTTATTTCAAGAAATACACAAAATCTGCAACAAGATATGGAAGAATGGATGCACCACAAAAGAATGGAAGAAATCAATACTGATAGTTCTCCATAAAAAATGGAAATGCATTGGAATGCAACAACTATAGAACTAACAAATAAAGTGGTTAGTATCAACTAGCCATTTAGTTTACATGGCTATCTAAATAATACAATAGCTGTGCTATTATTACATTAACTGTTTCATTGAATGACGAATGAGCACTTCGTCATTCAATCTCCGCCGCTGTATAATATTATCTAATTCAGTAAATTACCAGTCAATGAAATAAAGTTTCAGGTATTGTAATGTGCACTTACCCACAAAGACAAACTTTTAGAAGTATACTTGTAGGTCCAACTGTTTGTTATATTTCTTTAGGTTGTTTAGCTGAATGTTGAGTGGACAAAGTTCGTTGAGTTATCTTTTAAAAGCACTTGGGGTATTCAATACCAGTTCAAATGAATGTGACACATGAAGTCCACAAAAGTCTGAATTAAAAAATTAAAATACGGCGAGAGATTAACCATCTTTACCTAAATCATTAAAGACCAACTCGTCAGAATTTAAACGAATATCTAAAAAATCATAAAATTAAAAAAAAACATACCGTAATATACAGTTGTCAAATGTATAAAATAGCTAGACAGATTAAAAACAGAAGGTGAAGATAACAATTTTTATGTTAGTCAAGTTTTCAACAAGAGAGCAGAAATTTCACAACAACGAGCACCCACAACACGGATATCCGGACCCTGTTCCAAAAAATTGTACCGAGAAAACTAACTCTTTGGGCACATCTGCAGAATGAAAAATGACGGAGAGGTATAGACATTGGTGTTTGGTTTAATGAATGGAAGAAATGCAAGATGATTTCACTGTGTGTGGGCTGACGATATTAAAGATTGGTATGATGGAACTCTGAGCCACTCTGCAATGAACAGACTTCAATGGACAATATAATTAAAATGGCAAAAGACACCTACAGGAATTGTACCCATGGTTGATGATGATGATGTCTGCAATGGTGCTAAGATAATTGGTGGCATCCAAATGCTGTTTCAGAGGTATTAAGGATCCCACTGCCTGCCATGAAAACAGACCTCAGACCATTACACAACCTCCATCAGCTTGTACAGTTAAAGCTGGGCAGCTGGGATCCATAGATCCATGCTGTTGACGACATATTCTGGCCCATCCATTGGTGTGCATTAATTGTAAATGTGATTCATCGAACCGTGCAACCTTTTTCCTGTCCTTAGGGGTCCAGCTTTGGTGCTGTTGCTGTGCCCCGCAGAAAGATTTAATAGCTTTTAGCAAAAACAAGAAGGCAACTGCTGTTGCATCCCATCAACACCTATATAATCTTAAATCCCATTATGATCTTAAATTCTCCTCCTGATATTGCTCCTCTTCAGTGCAGTTATTTGACATGATACAATTCGTCTTTGAAAATAATCGAGGAGCGAGTCATCGTTGCATGATATATAAAGACAAGCGGTCAGAGATGGATAATCTAAAACTATTTATTTACAATTAAAATGAACACATAAGATCTTTCGACCACCACTTTAGTGTCATCATCAGATGTTTGACAGAAAAGTGGAACAGAGACTGGTATTAAATAAAATAAATGTGTAACATGTGACCAATACAATTGCATAGAATAATTTACATAAAGAGTCAAGCATTCATAACATCCACAGCTGAGTGTTGTCCATGAGGGATCAATGATCTCCAAGTTTGTGATACATAATTAGGCAAATTATCATTACAGCAAAAGGGGATATTAGCTATAATATGTAAACTTTCACACAAAAGTAAGGAATAACTATTAGATGTTCTTTGCAGAATAGCTGCTTCCTTCCATTGTGGGTAATAATGTCCTTCCAGAACACAACAGCTAAAGTTGTAGTTAACTTACCATTTTTGAGATCATACTTGTGTTCATTTTATTCTAGTCTTTAATGTCCTTCTAGTAGAACCGATGTATAATTTCTTGGTTTGCAATGGGTCATGGAGAAGTAGAGGAATGGAATAAATTCCATGCATGTTTTCCTCATGCACCTTGTCACAATTACTCCTAATCAGATGTAAGAGATTAAAAGTCTTTGAAACAAAATCAATGTCATGGCGTCTGCACAAATTCTTTAACACCGGAGTTAAACTTGGGTGGTAGTCGAGTGAACCAACAAACCTCCTTTGTGGGGTATCACGAATTAAGGAACATTCCAGTGAGAACAGGATTTTATTGTAGAGTTTGTCTACAGTAGTATTATGGAAAGCAAACAAGGAGGCCAGTTCCTTGATCACTCTCAGAACATCTGAGAGTGTAGTTTGAACAATGAGCTATTGCTCGTCTAACCATAAATGAGATTGAGGCCAGCTTATGGTTACTCGAGTGAAAAGAAACCTTAGGTATCATCGTAGGCAAAGAGGTTGGTTTACGATAAACTGTAAAATTAAGTTGATGTGTATCAGGGTTGCGTATTAAGCTAAAATTCAGAAATGGCAGGGTGTGGTTTTCTTTACACTCCACTGTAAAGGATATAGTAGGATATTGTAGTGACATATGACCTCGAAAAACAATTAGCTTGTTGTAAGAGATAATAAGATAACTAAAATGTCACCAACGTATTTTACATATAGAAGTGGCTAGTAGTTACAAGTTTCCAAAGCGGTGTTTTCTAAATGCTGGAGGGAAATTTCAGCTAGACATGGTGACAGAGGGAACCCATGGCGGCCCCGTGTTTGTCTATATATTACATCCTGATAGCAAAAGTAAGTATGCTTATGAACAAGTTTTAATGCGGAAATAACTGAATCTATTGAGTCGGGAGCCAAGCCAGAGTTTATAAGTTTTTGACGAATGAGCATGTGAGTCTCAGCAATAGGCACATTATGATATAGTACTGAAACCATGTCCAAGGAGGCTAAAAAGAAAGGTGTATTTGTAGCCTTTATCCAGTTAAGAGCTTGCATCGAGCTTTGAACAGCGTAAAGTGAGTCAACAAGAAGGGGGAGGGGGGCCATGAAATTTGAACAGAGCCTTTTCAAGGGGTCTCATAAAACTAGCGTATCCCGAAACTAAGGGGAGAACTGGGCTGCCAGCTTTGCGGGTTTTCACCTTTCCAAAAAGATCAGGAACACAGGGGCCAAATGTATGCTGAAGACCTGCTAAAATTTCCAGGGGAAGGGCCGAGTGATTTTTAAGTCTACTAATAGCGGAAAGTCTACAGTTCATCTGTTACATTGTAAAATTCTCTCCAGTCAGCTTATCCCTCAAACTTCGACCAGCTGTTTCCACCCATAGAAAGACTGCTGGCTTGTTTGCGCACCATTCATTGTACACCCTCGATACAATTATTCTTGCATAGCAGAGAAGGTTTGCTGCTTCCGAGATGCTTGCACCAGCCCGCCTATGTCCACAATCATGCCTCTTTTAAACTCCCGTAAATGACACGCCTTTCCCATACTGCCACTATCTATGCTTCTTACAGTTCTGAATCCTTTGCAGTGAGCTATTTAAGCAGACATCTCAATGTCAAAGTTGTGTGCGTAAGTGAGGATGGCACGTGTCTGATTGCTATTATGTAGGTGTTCTTAAAAATTTGCTACTTTAGTGTGCACCTTGGCACTACAAATTTTCATTGTCATCTTCCCATAAATCAAAATGTGTTGAACACAAAAGGAGAGTAAGAATTTTATATTGCAAGCCTCAATGAATAATGCCAGGTATTGGGGGAAACTGAGATTAATACTTCATGCAGTTCTACTGAATACTCAAAGCATTCTTTCCATGGATATGCAATTACAAAAATAAGCATTCTGCAGCATTGGCTACACTTTCAAACATGAATTTATTGAATTTTAACAACTATAGTTAACAATATTACTCATCTTTTATATTATGAACTATCCATTCTCTGTTCCTCCCAATTTGGTGCTAAAAATTAAGTACTCAACACCATACATTTTGTTGTGTGTGTGTATGTGTTTTGCATATATGTATATTTTGTGCCACTCCACAGGAGTCAAGGTCAGTTGATTTCAGCCACGAACCCCCCAAAATTAGCAAAAGGGTTTCTGCAGCCAAGGTGGTCCACTACAAAAGAAGCATTCATTGGTACATTGTCCACAGCATTAAATACAAAGTAAAATTGTTTGACAAATGTTTTTGCTTTTTCAAGCTGAAATACAAACATTTCCGAAATAAAATGCAATTTAACAACACAAGATGGAAAACATGGAGAGGAAAAAATTTACAACTTCAGGGGAAATTTTCTTTTCATCTAACTCATTTTCAGAAATTTTTGCATTCTTTTTCCAAGCTAAAATACATTATGGAATAAAATTAATATGTAACACAATAAGTTTATGGAACACAATGATATGCAATATAAAACAAAAAAATTATGATTATGGGAAAAAAGTTTTGCTTCAACTTCCCTTTTCAGAAATTCTTGCCTCCTTTTTCAAGCTGATATTCAAATATTCATGGAATAAATGCATTTAGCAATGATATACGGCAGAAAGACGATTGTGAGACAAAAATTTTGGATCACAAAATAAACTTTTGCTTATCTTACTTTCGCTTTTGCAAAGTTTCGCGAGAAATTTTTTTTGCAATAATAGGAAATTTTTCCGCTCCATCAAACTTCTATTTCCGAAAATTTTTAAAAGGCAGAATTCCATTTCCAGGATGGGAACTTTCACCCGTGATGCAGCAGGCATTCAGAACAATGCAACCAAAACAGAAGTACTTGGTCACTGATGAGAGAGTTATGAATATGGCAACACATTACCATATAAAAAATCTTCATTACAAAGTCTAAAAATTAAAATAATACAGGATGTGAAATTAATTTTTTTCTTGTGAGACAAACTAAAATAACTATATATAAATAAATAAATATGTCGCTCTTTCCACGTTCCAGAAACACATAGCAACCGAAAAATTATTTTCAGCCGCTGCCGTGGAATTGAACCATGGATCTCTCGATATCTAGCCAAGCGCGTTAGCTTTACACCACGGTGGCCAACAATCCACAGTGCTATGTATATTTTTAAGTCAGCTTCTGACATCATAAATCCGTAAGATGGGCTCAGCTACTGAGACGTCTCCATCTGGTGGGCATTAACGGCACTGGCTATATATATATATATCATCATCATCATCATCATTGTCAACCATTATCAATCCACTGCTGGACGAAGGTCTCCCCAAGTTTCCTCCACAACGGTCTGTCTTGTGCCAGTCTCCTCCATGTCACCCCTGCATACTTTCGAATTTCATCCACCCATCTCCCATGTGGTCTTCTTCTGGGTCTTTTCCTGTCCCTTGGAATCCAATCTAAAATTTCGGCTGTCCATCGATGATCTGTCCTTCTGGCAGTATGTCCAGCCCATTGCCATTTCAGGAATTTAACTCTGATCATGATGTCTTCCACTCTTGTCATTTTTCGGATCCACGAGTTCCTCTTCTTATCTCTCCTGGTTACACCAAGCATGCACCTCTCCATGCTGCTTTGAGTTGTCTGCAGCCTTTGTATGTCTCTTTTAGCTAAGGTCCACGTCTCTGCACCATACGTAAGCACTGGAACGATGCATTGATCAAACACTTTTCTTTTAAGACATAATGGCATATTGCTCTTGAAAATTATGCTGTTTCTTCCAAAAGCTCTCCAGGCAAGTTTTGTACGCCGATTAATTTCTTCATCAATGTGACCCTCACTTGATATCTGCTGTCCAAGATAAACGTACGTGTCTGTTATCTCCAGCTTTTCTCCATCAATCGATAAATCTTCATTTCTTGTAAAAGCATTGAACATCACTTTTGTCTTCTGAAAGTTCATTTTTAATCCCACTTCTTTACTCTTGTCAGCAAGTTCCTGGATCATACTCTGCAGCTCTGATGGGGTAGTTGCAAAAATGACTACGTCATCAGCAAAACGAAGGTGGGTTAGATAATCTCCATTAATCTTTATCCCCTTGTTTTCCCAGCTCAGTGACTGAAAAACACCCTCCAATGTGGCATTAAAGAGCTTCGGAGATATGGTGTCACCTTGTCTCACTCCCTTTCCAATTTTTACGTGTGTTGTATTTTCAAACAGCCTAATCTTTGCACTTGCATTTTCATAGATGTTATTAATAATATTAATGTATGCATCTTCAATACCGCAGGTTTTCAGAGCCATTGTAACTGCTGATGGTTTCACCGAATCAAAGGCTTTTTCATAATCGATAAAAGCCATGCACAATGGAAGTTCATATTCCCTCGCTCTTTCAATTAGTTCTCTCAGCACGTGGATATGATCTATTGTGCTGTAGCCACTCCTGAATCCAGCTTGTTCTCTCGGTTGAGCCATGTCCAGTGTTACCTTCAAGCGGTGTGAAAGAACTTTAGTGAAGATTTTATAAACTACTGATAGGAGGCTGATAGGTCTGTAGTTTCCGAGATCCTCAATGTCACCTTTCTTATGTAGCAGGATCATTGTAGCGGTGTTCCAATCCTCAGGAATCTTTCCTTCATTAAGGCATCGAGTGAAAATTTGGGCGAGTACTGTTTCGATTTCTCCACTTGCTTCTTGTATGATGTCTACAGTAATTCCATCTTCTCCTGGAGCTTTTCCTCGCTTCATGTTCTTGATTGCATGTGCAACTTCTGCTGGAAGGACTGGAGGAACTCTGGTACTGGTATCTTTCATGATGTCTGGAGTGCATATATCATCCCTTTCATATAATTTGGAGTAGAAATCTTTCACTCTTGTCAAAATTTTGCCTCTATTTCTTGTTACAGAACCATCTTCTTTTCTCAGTGCCATAATCTGTTTTCTTCCCTTACCGAGATGTCCCTTTCCTATCTTTAGGCTTTGGTTGTTTTCAATTGCTTTCCTCACTAGTTCACAGTTGAATTTCCTTACGTCTTCAGTGATACTTTTTCTTACTGTCTTGCATAGCTCTATATATTCCACTTTGGAAGTCACATCTTCTTTAGTTGTCCTCATCTCTCTTCTTTTTTGCATCAACATTTTGGTTTTTCCTGATAATTTGTTCACATGCAACTTGTTCTTAGACCCAGCTAATTTTGTTGCTGTTTCCATAAGAGCTTTGGTTACTTTTCTGTTAACTTCAGAGATGTCCACTTCTTCCGATGTTAGGCCTTCTAAAGCAGAGAACCTGTTCTTCAGTTCTAACTTGAAGGTATTATGGTGTTTTTTAAGGTTGGTTATGTCAATAGATTTTGTTTGTCCTATGAGCTTGCCACGTTCAAGTTTAGTGTTGAGGTGCATCTTACATCTCACCAATCTATGGTCACTACCTGTGTTGAACTTGTTTAGCACACTGCAGTCTTCTATGACGAATTTTTTGTTACACATAATAAAATCAATTTCACTTGTCGTCCCATTTGGATGTCTCCATGTCCATTTCCTGTGTGGCTTTTTCTTGAAGAAGGAGTTCAAGATGAAAAACCCTTCTGCCTCTGCAAACTCAACGAGAGTATTTCCACGCTGGTTTCTGTTGCCATGACCGAATTTACCTACTGAAGTTTCATTCTGTTGCCGTTGCCCTATTTTTGCATTGAAATCTCCCATAATTATTTTCAAGTGCTGCTTACCTTTATTATTTAGATGACAAATTTCCTCATAAAATTCTTCAATTTCTTCTTCAGGATGACTTGTGGTGGGTGCATAAGTTTGAATAATCTGAGCCTGGTATCTTTTCGAGAGTTGGATAACAAGTCGTGCAGCTCTGTCAGAGGAACTTTCAACTTCTACAACTTTGTCCTTCAGTTTCTTGTTTATTATAAATCCAACACCACTAGTTCTGCCAGTATCTGTCCCACGATAGTAGAAGAGATGTCCACTTTTCAGTTCGATGAGATCTTCTCCTTTTCTCCTTACCTCACTTAGCCCCACGATGTCCCACTTGATCCTTTGTAGTTCCTCTTCCAATTCAAGAAGCCTTGAATCAGAAGATAGGGAGCGTCCATTGTAAGTAGCCAAGGTCAGCATCAGATGGCAGCCTAGTCCGGTCCTCCGGGGATTCTTAGCACCCTCTGCCTTCATGTCGCACTGGCCGCTGCCTTGGCCAGGTACATTCCAGCTGCCGGAGACTGAGGGCCAAGATTTAAGTTGTGGAATCATTTTGGAGGGGTTTGGCCATAACTCACCACGCTGGCCAAGCGGGTTGGTGAGTGTGGGATAGCATTTCCTCTGATCCCGATGGTATAGTTATACCGCTATGGGCAGTCGTCAGAGCCCCTTTAGTGGGAACAGGATGCACCACGAGAAGGCGGGGTTGACATTTGTCAAGGAGAGGCTGTGATGTTACGCATCACCTGACCTTACATCCCATATATATATATATATACATTAATTTAATGGTACACATTTTTTATTTATTTTTTAGAACTGACAATCCTGGACAAATTTTCAATTATTTTCTGCTACAGAATCATATTTTTGCCAATACACTTATTTCAACAATAAATATCAACATGCATTCCTGCAGGATAAAAACTATTTCGCATTTCATGAAAAAAAAAAAAATTAATAGCAGTCTTCATAGTGCCACTAGTGCCAGAATGATGAAAATAAAAAAAATCTGAGATCCTACATCAAGGGTTAAAGGTACAGTATGGCAGTAAAGTTTGCATCAACCTTGCAATCAGCGGCTTGTGTATAATTTCACATTGTGATGTTGGAAAAGGATGAGTTTACTATGCACATTAAATGAATTCCATGAATATTGCCATATATGGATGTATACTTTGTGCAGCGTCCCAGTCTACAATTTTAAATTCATAGCAGCAACCCTCTTTAAAAAATAAATAATAACAGCACAACAATTTCAAAATGCAAAGCACTCAAAATTTTCTAGCAGATTGTTAGACTTGAACAATTTGTTTCCTCACTGACATATCTTTTCCTTGTAATGCCTAACTTACTCCACATTGAAGACACTAGTAAGGTAATGGCAGGCAATTTTGTAAGCACATGATGTTATTTATCCCAATATTTTGATGAAAAGTTTGGGAATAAAATTTCAAGTTTAAATAACACAAATAATTATATATTTTCTCATGTGCTGGAACATTTTAATAACATTACATGAACTAGACAATCATTTTTAGAGGGCAAATATTTAACAATGACAGGGTTATACTCATAAAAAAAAACAAACAAAGATTATAATTAACATACCAACACTAAGGAAAAATTGTAGCACATTAACAGCAGCTTCTTCTCGTAAGAAATGCATAAACATATAAAGGAGGCGCTGATCATTAAGAACTGTCTGCAAATCAGTTTGAAGGACCTATATAAAACAGCAAAAATAGATCTGTAATGATTTTGTAACCATTCAAAAATGTTCATAGATAAATATTAAATATTAATCACATATTGCACGAGCAAATTTGAACAGTCGGAAAAAACACATTTGCAACTTTTAAAAACTCTGCCTGCATGTGTGTGCAGTTTTGTATTTCATGGAAGAGGTACCATACCAATGAAAATCCTGTTCCATAGTTTGAAAACATGATTCCTGCAAAAGACTATATGCCTGGGAATTTTACAGATGTCTCCAAACTAACAAATTTCACTAATATCCCACTTTTTATGAATGATCAAAGTCTTCTTTTGATGTTATGTTTTTACCAAACATTTAAGACCACCATGAACAGCTTGTAGGGCTATAAGTAGTCAACTGTTCCTTATTTAAGGCAACTGGTTCCAGAGAAGGGAGGAGAAAGCCAGCACCTCACACCACTCAGCCACCAGGGAGGTTGATCAAACCTAGTAATTTTAAAATGTTCAACAATGCTTTTAGTACAATAATGTATTAAAATGGTGACTTATCAAAACCAGATCTAATATTTGATGAAGTTTATTCCTAGAGGGTAATACTTGGATACTAGAGATGAGCTCGAGCCCGTCCCAGGCTCGGGTGCGCTCAGGATTCATTAAGAGCCGAAATCCCTGGGCCCGGGTTTGGCATTACACATGTTGAATTTCATTACTAAATTCTTCATATATATCCTTCACTGTTTATAAGTTACCCTCACGAAAAACTGTAATTAAAAAATAATTCCTTGGATATTATTGTTATAAACTGGTTACCAAAAATTACAGAATTTCTAGTGTTAAGAACATGGGTGGTGGTGCCACTTCTAGATCTACAGCTTGATTTCTTCAGCAATGATTTTTTTCATTTTTCTGATTATTTTTTTTTTCCGGAAAAAAATCAGCAGGGTTATTTAAAGATTTGGAAGATGAGTTTGAAATTCATGATCCTGATCCAGATGAAATCTGTAAGTATGTGGAATTGCACATGGGAGAAACACACTTTGAAGCTGTGGATTTGTTACCGTGATGGAAGAATTATCAATTTCCTAAGCTAGCTGCCATTGCAAGACATGTACTATGCATACCAGCCAGTAGTTCTGCTAGGGAAAGAGTGCTTAATGCAGCAGGTCAAGTTTTAGAGGGAAAAAGATCAAGGTTAAACACTGAAGCATTAGATGTGATTCTTTTTTTGAGGAGTTTCGAGAGGCTTAAACGATAAGCAATTTTTATGATGAACTTGCTGGAAACTGCACACACAAAGAATAATATCGTGGTTATTACACTATTATGTGCAAAGCTTCGTTAACGTTACAAAATGCAGAAAAATCTGGTCTGGAATGCTCATACTTTTTTTTTCTTTCCTTTTGGAAATTTTCTTACATAATTTTTTTATACTCTACTACATTACTGTAAACTATCTTTACCAGTTAGCATATACGTAAATTATATTGCAAAGGTTAGCATTCCAGAGTCACTATTTAAAACACGTTGGACTGTCTGTAAAGAGTTGTATGTTTTATAATGCAATTTATTCAAAATAAAGGCAAATTTAGAAATCCAAAACAAATAACGAATGGAATATTTTGTGTTTCTAAAAGATTTTCTTATCTTCAGCTTTTGGCAAAATCACTGATTCCCCTGGTATAGTCTAACTTCATGTGTATCGATTATTTATTTATTTTCTAGTCCACATTTTAGAGCATTTGCTTTATGCATAGTGTTTCAAAGAACATATTAATATTATGAAGTGGATTAACTGAAGTAAACTTTTTAAACTAATGATTTTTAAACTTGCTTTGGCCTGTGCATAATGCAAGCCTTGCTAAGCAAAATTTTCTGAGAGCCCAGGCTTAACAAACACATGTAATCAGAGAATGTGGGCTGGGCCTGGGCTCCTAAAATTGAGACCGAACTCATCTCTACTGGAAACAATACTTCCAAACTAGCAACATGTAAACATGTAAAGAAAAAACAAAGGAAATAAACAACAAATTTCACTGTAAATAGAAATAAAAGGGAATAACAAAAAACACTGGGTCATTTTTACTACAACTGGAACATATATTAACAAGTCAGTTTCTTATATTTTAATGTGATATAAAAATACACTAGATTAAAATTAACTAAAGTTTCTCTGTTACAGAAATTTCTAGGAAACAACAAGAACAACGAAAACCCTTCCCCCCTCACCCCATCAACTGTATGCAATAAACTTCCTCTGTGTTTTGTTACTAAAGTTAAAAGCAGACTGCATTATCAGTCCTATAGGCAGGGCTCGACAAATATGTTCTAGATTTAGGAGCCAGCTCCAAAATTTCGGCGCCGTTGTGAAACGAAGTCAATAATGCATGAACAAAAACATGTTTGGTTATGATGCTGGAACGAAAAGTGGTAAACCATATTTGTTGTCAATTTTTTTTTTCTTATTACCCAAACCACTTATTGCAAAATAAAGTTCCAATTTGCTCCATAATTTCCTTTTTCCATTCTTTCAGTGGATGATCACAAAAAAATTAAAATTTCAGATTTCAATTTTGTTAAAATACTATTTGCGGATGTCATATTTTGTACATATTAATTCAAAGTAGCATTTTTTTCTTTGTATAATCTGTAGAAAAAAATTAAAAAAAAATCCTTCATGAGATCCGCAAGGGTATAAATCCAAAGGCTGTAAAACCAAATCCCATGCATAATCCGCAGCGGCATTTGCATATGATCCGTAAATCATGAAATTCTGAGAAAAACAATTTTTTTCCTTTGCATAAATCTGTGGCAGCATGCCTCAGGCCATGATATTTCAAAAAAAAAAAAAAAAAAAGAAAAGAAAAAAAAACCCCATTTTGCCTTGTTACTAATAACTAGTATTGTGTGTCATACATAGATTCCATTTTACGAAATGATCCATTTCTTTGTAAAAAAACAAATATGCGTCCCAACCAAACGTTACAACAAACAAGGACTCTAATGAAAAAAAAAAAAAAAAAACTAAACTTTACAACAAACAAGGACTCTAATGGAACAAACTAACACATGCAAAACACAAAGTTGATTACCCGGCGAGGGCATGATTGCGAGATTTAAGTTCGAAACTTCCACCCGTAAAAATCAGTAAGATGCATTCACAATTCCACAATGCTTGACAGACAGGAAATCCAAGCAAGTGAACGTGCAATGCATGAACCTCCACTTACCATATGATCATACTGCCTCTACAATTGCTGTTAAAAACACGATGAGACCAAAGAAGGAGGGGAAAAAAAGCTGAACATTTTAACTGGTGAAAAATCAAAACAGACAGCAAGAATGCGGACTACTGTTAGTTTGTCTTTTGTTGACTCTGCAACTGCACAGCACTATTGCTTAATTTTTCTTTCTGCTGATATCATTCTCTCCCTACTTCTTCATTGTTGCTTTTCTTTCTTTCTTGTTTTTTTATGCCTCTGATAAAACCGTCAGCCTGAGGACCATGAGCGCATGATATCAAGCTTCAACTATTTTAGATAAATGGCGTAACTTTGGGAATATTAATACTTTTGAACACCATGCATCAATTTTCTTAAATTTTCCAAATTTGTCCTTTTGTTTTTGGGAATTTCCTCCTTTCCTTATCAAGATAAAATGTAAAAACTTATGGGGTGGGGGATATTTATCAGCGCTGGAGAGTGGGAACACCGCGGAGAGGGGGGATTACGGGAAATCCATTCGACTTCCGGCTTTGGAAGTTTTCTCCTATATTCAAGCTGAAATGCAAAAATTCATACAGTAAAATGATACTCAAAAATACTGAACGGAGGCTACATCACGAGAAAAAAGAAATTACAATTATGGAATAAATCTAAACCGTTGAATTTCCGTTTTCAAAAAGATGGAATTCTGACTTCCGACGAATATGTCTACTCCCCCCTCATTCTATTTACCTGTGCATCGATCTCCTGAGTGGCCAAAATAACGAAAAAAGCGGAATTTCTAGATTCATGGAAGAATCTCGTGCCTGAAGATTAGGAGGAAATTTTCGTGATGTCTAACTTCCGTTACTGCAAATTCTTGTCTACAGTTTCAAGCTGAAATACGAACATATATGCCATAAAATGATATTTAACAACAATACTAGACACAAAATGCAACATCGGGAGAAAAAAATTACTATTGGGGCAAATTCTTTTTACTCTATTTTAACTACTGTTTTCGAAAGCTTTGAAACATGAAATACCGTCCCCAGACGGAAAATGGCGCAACCCCCAAATTATCTTCAGTTTTGCATCAATCTTGAAAATGATCTAAAGATGACAAAAAAAAAAAAAAAAAAAGAACACCAACGGAGAATTCTGTGAATTCACTTAAGAATCTTACGTACAGGGTGGAAAATAACTGAAATCTTTTGGTAAGCAAATTTGCTCCTCAAATTTAGCATTGCAGAGCAATTCAGTAATTATGTGGAGAACTTTTGAGACTTACTTTTCATTTGATTTAAGTGACTAATAATTTATTATCAAATAAAACTATTACTGCACACTAATCAATATATATAAAAAATACTCTAATCAGTAATTAAAAAGTAAAATTTAAAAATATTTTAGTAGATACATAAAAAGTACAAATTTTCTTTCTATGGATATATGGTGAAATGTTACTTGGCCACACACTGCAGCAGCTTCTTACTGTAACTTGACAGTGAGAGTACTCCTGAACTTGTGGTAGCTTCAGGTTCAGCATCTGTTCTCTTTCTTTTTTCACAAGACTTCACACTTGTGGGTCGAGGCTTCTTTTAAAAAAATACCTTCACTGCTTGTTCAGGGTGAAACTCCCACAGTTCTGGTGCTTCCAGCATTATCCGCAATAGGTGGTTCAAAGCATCAGAGTTCATACAATTATGGAAATCAGTCTTGATTCTTTTCATCACAGAAAAGGCTTTTTCGACTTTAGCATTGGATACGGGCAATAATCTCACGATATCTTTCATGTGGTTTAGATTTCAGAATTCATTCACATGCTTTTCTTTCAAGCATTTCCATAACTGTTGCTCTGAAAAGTGTTGCAGATTTCTTACCCAAAATGTTTTGAAATAATCCCAGTGCTCTTGAATTTTATCGTTGTCAATGTTGTTGTGGCTTTCAACAACTCATTGAAATGTTCAGTTAATACAGTAATTTGATCATCACCACATTGCAAGAGTCGATTTGTCTGTTGGCCAAAGCTTAGGTTCTAACAGCTTGACAGAGTTAGAAACCTGATTTTCGTGCAAATCACCAAGCCTGATATGCATACACTAATGAATATGATATAAAAGATATTCAAAATTTTCATAGAATACATCTACTGTCAAATTACAGCTCAGTTCAATGCCACGAAGTTCTACAGTTTTCACTGAATCACTGTCAGTGGAATCACAAGCTGATACATTTGCTTAAATTTCAGACATGTAAGCTGAAAACTTTTTTTTCTTCATAATTTCAATAGAATCATAGAATTTCTCTAATGCATTCAAAATACAAGGTACAGCCTCATCATCAAACTGGAGAGACAGATAATTTTGACAAAGAATATAAAATGTTGCAAAGCAAGAGCAGCCAAGTTACAAATTTGATGGATTTAATTTTTCTCAAAATGCATGTAATCCTGGCTTTTTCTCCTTCGCTTGATGGATCTGCAACCATATTTTCTAGTTGTAGTACAATAACAAAACAATTTTAAGTCAGTGTGTTAGTGGCTCTGTGCATATGTGAAACCCATTGGGTGCCATGGACTCTCAAAGCTGGTGTATCTGATACATCTTCATCGAGTATTGTTGAGAGCTTATGAAAGTCTCTAATTCGTTTCACACTTTTTTCATAAAAATGATGAATGTCTTTCATCAACCTATGCATCTCTCCAAAATATGTTGATAGCATAAAATCTTTTACAGCTAGCTCTAAGCGATGACTTAAACAATGAACTGACACCAAAGAAGGAAGTTTTTCTTCAAAAGATCTGCAACACCCTTTTTTGTGTCATGCTAACATTTA
This sequence comes from Macrothele yani, assembly GCA_039090855.1. Classification (NCBI taxonomy): domain Eukaryota; kingdom Metazoa; phylum Arthropoda; class Arachnida; order Araneae; family Macrothelidae; genus Macrothele; species Macrothele yani. The sequence goes on along the minus strand of CM077013.1, from coordinate 29,377,748 downwards.
CTCCGTCAGCTAAAAATCCAATTAATTTATTTTCAAAATTGACTATTTCAAATTCTGCAATGATCTCCACAACTGCATTTTTGATACCATTAGCATCAGCATTTTTCAGTTATTGTACTGCCAGGAATGGGAATTTGGTATCTCTTACTTCATTGACATACATGATACAAATAATTTCAATTTCATATACACTAACATCTGTACTGCTATCAATAAATAAGGTAAAGTAATCTGTCTTCCTTAAGTCATTGCAGAAATCAGTTTCGAAAACATTAGCAATGCACTCTGTGAACTGAGCACACATCGCGGACGAATGGTAAGTTTGCCCTACATCAACACTATGGCATTTTTCTAACTCAGTAATTTTAGGAAATTTCGAAAATGGAATTTTCTCTTTGGCAATCATATATGCTATATCAACTGATTTTCCAATTCGAGCATTAGATGCATTTAAAGCAACAATCATTGACTTGCCAACAGATGTTCTTTTAAAAATCAGCGAGTGATTTCCTTTATGCTCTGCTAGGAGACACTGGCATGGTGAGTTTCTGTTCTAGTGTGCTTACCATATTGTCCTTTTTAATAATGAATCCAGAAACTCCATCAATAAAAGAAGAATTGAAATTTCGAAAACATTTTATGCTGTCTAAATTCTTCAGACAAAGTTCACAACAGGCTAGCCGGATGAAGATTTTATCGCCGTCAACATCATAGCGTAACCAACTACATTTTGGATCTAATTCCTCCATCCACCTTTTCATGGTTATTTCCACTTTGGTAGCCATAATTTCAAATAACAACTAGAGAAAAACAACAAAACTCACATCCCCCTAAAATTAAGTGGATGCAAAACCGAAACAAAAACAGCGATAAGGGCATCTGTCCTTAAATGACTCGTGGTGCAGACAGGCGGGAGTGTGGAAACAATCATAGACGCTCTGTGGTCGAACGATGATCACATCATCTCTGTACAGCTACAGTTACATGAGGAAGCTTTTTCCAGTTGAAAGCATACAAAGTATTCGTAAAGTTATGAATATGTGAATTTTATTTTTTTACACGTAAGCAAAATCGCATTTTCAATAAACAAATTGCTCTACGAATTGAACATTTAAATGGAAATTTAATTTTTAAACTTTGAATCACGGTTTTGCAATTCCAATATGAGTTTGCATCGCAAACTGCGATGCGATACCGCTTATTTTTTTTCCCCTGCTTACGTATATCATAAAATAATAGTAAAATGATGTTTTTTAAACAAAATTAAAATTCGTAGGATCTATAGTTTGAGAGTGAGTTCCGTAGTCAGACAACTAAATCCGTGGAAACTACGGACATTCCATAGCAATTGGCATGTATGACAGTGGTATAATTCGCACCTATAATGTTAATCGTGAATCGTAATTTCCAACAGAAAACTGCGATTCACAGGAGCAACTCACAAATCCAAAGATGTAAGAAAGAAATGATCGTCTTATTGAAAAAGTAACTGTCATTTTGAAGTACTTTTGTGTTACTTTTAAGTAAATAAAGAACTAAAATCGCTAGCTGTTGCAGAATAACCGTAGCTCATTAGTCACATTGAAACATCCGTTGAAATTGCGGACAGTCCATAGCATTGTTTTATTTCTGAATATGTTTCAACTGAATACCGAAAGAAAAAAAATCCTTAACTAATACAATTAGCGCACCAAAACTAGGCAATGCGATTCACAGAATGGTTACATGGTACGGAATAGCTCTGTGGTTTCCCGAGAGTCACAGATTCTCCCACCACAAAGGCTTCAGCATGCGCAAATAATGCCTTCCTTGTGTCATATTTTTTGTCAAAATGCTTCTAATATATGGATTTGCGGTCTTCTACTTTGCTACTACGTTTATTTTTTCTGTTACTGCGTCTTTGGTACTTTCCCAATAACACTACCTCTCCCGACAATTACCTCACAGACTTTTTAAAACGCCGCACCATTCTTTTTTTATATTCTTTACTGGTGTCTGCAGTACCTAAATTTATAACTTTTTAATAGATAATCTATGGATTATACAACAGAACTTACGGTATTTACGCAAATTATGAAATCTCAAGTAAGAAGAAAATTAGGCGCCAAGGCCCGAATTTTAGGCGCCTGGTGCTCGGGATTTGTCGAGCCCTGGCTATAGGGTTATCACCAAAACTGGATCCACTTGACATCTTGTGTGTTTGAAAAGGGGTTTTCAACTTACCAAAGCAGGAAAACACTTGTGGTCCCTTTGGTTTACAGTTGCTTTTGTTATTTTCTCAAGTTATGGATTTTATGCTTTGATAACCCCATTAATTCTGTGTGTGTGTGGTGGTGTAAGATCAAATCAGTAAAATCCCCAACTTTAGAAGATAAGGAAAACAATTATAAACAGAAGACCATGAACACCTGCCTGTGCTGGTAAGCCAAATATATATACCCGTTTTTGATCATAAGAGTTTATAGGCGTAAAAATCAGATCCAATGTGATAACTAGAATCCACAGCATTTAGAAGATCATGAAAACAACTACATACCTGCCAACTTTGAAAGTGTCTAATCAGTAGCATGTTACGTGGCGAACGCGGTACGTGAAAAAAGTCGGCATCAACCTTGAGCTAAATAATGCATTTCATGACATGAGATGCTTGAACCTGCCCACCTAACACCCACTATCCTCTTCCACTTTCAAAGTCACTTAAATTACACACACATACACAAGTTTTTCCCATATTGCCACCATCAACATTTATACATGTCTCATTCCTTTGCAGTGAGCTGTTTATAAAGCCATCTGAATGTCATAGTTGTGCAAGCGAGAGTGGCAAGTGTATGATTGTTATTGGGTGTTTCTAATAATTTGCTACTTCAGTGTACATCGATCAGCCAAAACATTAAAACCACCTCTGTGTTATGCAAGTAAGCACACGTGTAACCGATCAGCATCACGTGCCAATGTTGTGAATTATACATATAAATACCTGGGTCAGAGCTCTCTCAGTTAGTATTTTGTTTCGTCTCAACGTGGGAAAAGTAAAGGATTTATCTGATTTCAACAGTGGTCAGATCATTATGGCAAGATGTTTTGGTAAGAGCATCTCCAAAACAGCAATGACAGGAAGCTGCTCATGCTATGTAGTAATTAGCACCTATCAAAGACGGACCGAAACAGGTGACACTTCGAGCCATCAAGAAGGCATGGGCAGGCCATGCCTCACTGATGCCAGAGGTCAGGGCAGCCTATTTCACCTTGTCCGCAGTGACAGGAGGGCTACTGCGGCTGACATTACCTATAATTTCAATTGTGGTGAACTGCCCAATGTGTCCGAACACAGTTCATCGTGTGCTCTTGGATATGGGTCTCCGCAGATGCGAACCCATTCGCGTGCCTATGCTCACAGCTGTTCACTGTCAGCAATGCCTGCAGTGAGCACATGATCGTCATTACTGGACCGTAGAAGACTGGAAGAGGGTCTCATGGTAAGGTGAAACCAGTTTTCTGTTACGCCATGTTGACGGACGAGCTCATGTGCGGCATTTACGCAAGGAATCCTTTTCATGTGGATGCACTGTTGAACTGATCCAGCCGGCTGGAGGAAGTGTGATGGCCTGGGCAATATTTTCTTGGGGAACACTTGGACTCATTATCCCTGTAGAGCGAACTCTGACAGCTGTCATGTACCTGAACGTTGTGGCTGACCAAATACACCCCTTTACGGCAACTGCATTCCCTGGCGGAGATGGAGTCTTTCAACAAGACAATGGTGCTCCATGCCACACTGCGTAGAAGGTTCAGGAATGGTTCCAAGAACATGAAGAGAAATTCCATCAATTGCCATGACCTCCAAATTTGCTAGACATGAATCCTACAGAGCATTTGTGGTTTGAGTTGGAGAAACAGGTATGAGCAGCATCACCCTAACCACATAATTTACAGTAACTGCAGGATCTTCTGTTGCAGCCATGGTATCAAATATCAATAATCATCTACCAACATCTTATTGGGGGTGGGGGGATCTATGCGTCAGCGAGTGAGAGCTCTTTTGGAGGTAATTCTAAGATCTTGCCTGTTATTGATTTTACCTTCTCAAAATTTCATCAGCAAAACTGTTTTCCTATTTATTTACTATTATAAATCCACAATTTTTTTTATTTTGGACTAAGTTCAGTTTTCAGTAGGTTAACATTATGCAGCCTGCATTGTGATATCCGCACCACCAGCAGGCAGTGATTAGGTTTGTCTCAAAATCTTCATAACTTCCAGAGTTTGTTCGATCCCACTGATTTCTGCTAAATTAATTGTTTGGTGTAAAATAAAATCTCTCTTTTTCTATGGGCTGTGTCTCCTTTCATCACCATTTTGCCCCAAATTTAGCTCACACCTATGCAAGTAGAAAACCTCTAGTAATCTCCAGGAACTTTAATCAATCACAGAAAGCTTTTTCGATGTTCCTGCACTTCTTTAAAATCATAAAAGAAACAATGGGAGAAACACTGTTCGTGAAAATGAAAATAGGGATAGTTTCAATAGTTATGAAACTGTTGTGTTTTTCCGCAGGGTGTCAAACTAAACATTATCTGTAAGAACCGATCAAAATTAAAGAAGAACATAGTCTAAAGAAAAAGCATCTGTGCTTTGTTCTGTGTAAATTAATTATCTACAGCATAATACGGTCATATTACAGTGCTTTGTAATAGAATATGCTCATTATTTCAACTGAGTTTTACTCAACATTTCGAAAAGGCATTAGAATAGTTTTCTATGCACTCTACATACACCTAGTTTTCTTTTACATGCGTGAAACTGACAAAACACATTAATTTAGGCCTAACCTCCAAACCATGACCACCTCTAAATGACAATCATTTTCTGTGGTCCCAGTGATGATCATCATTTGGAGATTTCAAAAACTTGTTAAACAATAAAACTCACTGAATCATTAGGAGACGCATGGGAATTAACAAAGTTTGTCAGAAGTTCAACAGCTGGTTCTTTACTGTCTGGGTATTCAATCATCTAGGGAGAGAGAAAAAGAACCAGAGTTAAAAGGCATAAATAAATTATTTTTTTCCCATTCAAAAATGCACAATGTGCACAGAACAATAAAAACATAAAATAAACCCACATAGCTATAGAATGCTGAAGACATGTAGCATCACTAGAGAAAGAAAATGCAGTAGAAGCAATTTTTATTTTAAAATATTTGACAAAAAGCCCACTGATGATTACAAAATGATAATGATGAGAAAAGATGAGTAAATACAAAAATAACCACAATCTCTTTATATGAAAACTATTTTTTTTCCTAAATAGAAGCAGTGTTATTAAAGGATGTTCTATGACAAATACAGTGAACCTCTCTTAGCGACCATCCCTCATTATGACTGTTTTTCTGTGGAATTGATTTCAGAACCCATAGCGCTAATGCTAACCTTCCCCCTATTAAAAGACCGCTCATCCCCTCCTCTTTGCATAAGGATCACTGCACAAAAACTGCGTTATCTGGATTACCATTTCTGCTGAAAATTTTCTCTACACCCTGGAACCACGAAACTGTAAGTTAAACAAATGTGCATTAGTATGGAGAAGTCACTTTAAATTGCTAGGAAGTTTCCTCCTGCAATGGAGTGTGTGTGTGTGTGGGGGGGGTTCTCGGTTGGCAATGACAGGCAATTCTAATGGCTTATGTAGTATTGTAAAGAAACACAGAAACCCCATCCCCACACTTCCTACAAAGGCTGAAAAAGAAAGTGACAGTTAAAACCCATCTTTACTTTACTCCCCACATTTGGTTGTCGGGCAGAGGGCACTTAAGAGGGATGACTGTCCTGAAGGGGAAACAATTTAGAAACTATTCTGTAAGCAGAAAGAAAACATAGAAAAAATCGTGCTAAAAGAAAAAATCTGATAAACTTAAGCAGACAACATTACATTCGTTTTTCAAATGAATGTTTTTAGATTACCACTATAGGTTCCTTCCAAATGTGTAACTCTACTACATATACTGTAGTGTTTTTTTTTTTGTTATATATATTGCTTACATACATAGTGTACTGTAAATAAACTGGAATGCATCATGTTTGGAATGTAGCAATTCAGAGTACATAATTTGTAAAAGTTATGCAGTAGTTCACAAAAGTTTAATGTCAAAACCCTTCATTGGATGGGCCATTAAAACCTTTTCCCAGGTATTTAGCCTCTCTGAATGACTATTTTTTAGAAGAACCAGCAGTGGTTGCCTTAGAGAGGTTTTATTGTATATAAGCAAGTCAGTCACAGAAACAATCCCATCAATACCAAATGAATTAATGTAACTTATTAACAATAAGTGGCAGCACATTTTGTGGTTGTATAAATCAATGCCGAAGAATGGCAGAAATCCACAGAATAAGATAACACTTCAAATTTACCTTTTCCATATCGGTTACAACAGTGTTCCACAATCTTTTCGTACTCGCGGCACACCTTAAATTATCTATGACTCAACACGGCACACCAAAATGTTAATCCCCTCAAAAACATATATGACACTCTTGATATAAATACGTAATGTAATCAACCTATTATTATTATCATATTATATTATTATTAAACAGAGATTGACTCGTGCATTTATTAGCACTTTATGAACTTTAATTCACTGTAAAAAATACAAGAAAATACACTTTTCTATTGCTATTAAAGTAAATAATTCTACTCATTCCTTCAATGTGATACTTGCGCCTGCAGGCAGGCTGCTGATCCGTGGCAAAATCGTTGACAATGCAAGTCTCATTTCTTCATCGATGGATTTGAGTCTCTCCCTCTTTGATGTTTTAACTTCAGTCAACGTCGAAAAGTCCAGTTCGCACACATATGTAGTTGAAAATTGCAATAACACATTAACTGCCATCTCAGAGATTACTGGGTATTCATTCCTTATTGCCAACCAAAATGTACCCAAAGGCACTTCGAGAAATTTTAATTTCAATGTTCTGTCTGCTTTAAAATCTGCGAGTCCCTCTTGTATATTAATCGGAAGTGGTTTTGAATTCGCAACGAATGGATCACGAACCCAGTTGAAATCTTGAACACTCTCTCCAAAATACTTCTTGAACTTCTGCAAGATTTCTAAATGTTCTCTAATTAAGTCCATCACAACTTTATTACAGTCAGCAAGTGACCATACAGTCGGGAACATCTCAAACGACCCATTTTCAATTCTCTGTATCCACAAATTCAGCTTATTCACGTATCCTTGAATCTTATCCATACTAGTCAGACCATTTTCACCATCTCTTTAGAAGCAGGCATTAACAACATTTCAGCTATTGTGTGTGGTTTTTTGGTCTTTACGATAAGTTCAGCTACCTTACAGCTAGCTTCCTGTACTTTTTCCTGAAACACGTACTGCCGCAGTCATGAACGTTGCTTGTTTTTCATTTTGTTCCAACAACCAATGAAAATAATTGATATCTTTGCTTGACAGAGAAGAATGCTTTGTTGACAAATGTCGTTTCAATTTACTGGAACCACAGCAGCATTACTGAGTTTTTTGCCACAAATGATACACACGGAGATTGGGCATGTTTTATCACACACACACACACGGAGATTGGGCATGTTTTATCACACACACACACACACACACACACACGCACACACACACACACACGCACACGCACGCAAGATAAATAATTATCACTACACTGCCAGTGTACTAATTTTAATTTCTTTTTTTCTGGCTCAATGCTTTTACTACTTGCACTCGTGGACGGTACACTCCGTACAAGGAACTTGTCCATCTTGAAAAAATAGAATACTTTAATAGTAATAGAAAATAGTAAGACTGACTAACAATCACAATTTTCAGACTACTTCAGAGCACAACTGTGATAGAACTGAAATAATTGTAAGACGCGGGACCTATACTCTTTAAAGGGAAGAAGAGACACATATACTGACTTATTTAAAATAAAGTCTAACAATGGGTGGGTGCATCGGTACAGGAGAAAGTAATAAAGTTGAAGAAGCACTAACAAACAGGGACAAATAGCAAAACAACCTAATAAAATAATAAAAGACTGGGAAAGTTTTGCAAATCCCCGCACTTTTAGGGAAAAGCATACACAGAACATGCGGCAAGTGTAACAAAGAAGCCGAATAGTGCAGCGGTAGAGGCGAGAAATACAAATATATCAATAAGCAAAACTACAATATAACAACAACTGTGAGTAAATAATTTACATTTAATTTCTTAGAATGCATAAAAATTTGCAGCATGTAATAAAGAATAAACAAGTATCACCTTATGTAATCAGTGCAGCAGTAGAGAATGAAATACAAGCATATGAAACACAGTAACTGGGATAAAATTAAAAAATAAAACTCTACTATTAATTTCTTACAATAGGATAATAGGTAAAAGTTCACGTCACACCTTTCACCTTGTGGGGGCACACGGGTGTGCCGCGACTCACCGATTGCAGACCACTGGGTTATAACACAGACTCACCTTGTCATATTTCCATCCTTTGGAAATTCATTCTCAAATCTGGCAATATTTGAATCAACACATGATACCCACTTTTTGGAGAACTTTGTAAACAACAACAAAAGTGCTGATATAACTGCCTTATCTGTCCTTTCCTTGATGTACTACTAACTTTTCGTTTTGATATCTTTTTAAAATTCTTTTTGTGTTTGTTGGGGAATCAAATAATCATAATTAAAATGATTCAAAAGTCTGACACACTAAAAAGATATTGTCTGAGAGGTCATGCAAAATACTTAATGTTTCCAGGTTTTTGTTTCTACAACTTACTTCTCAAGCTTCTCACTCCAAGTGCTTGAAGTGATGTACCTTTTAGACTGGGGAATAAAGGATATTTTAATTACAGTACAAAGCTCTTTTTGAATTTAATAGCTCTTGCAAAAAACATACTTTTTTCTATACAAAGCTCTTTTTGAATTTAACAGCCCTTGCCAAAAAAAAAAAAAAACCACATACACACTTTTTTCTATCACAGAATACACAATTATTCCAATAAAAAACTTACACCCAATATAAATGCACATAAGACATCTGATACTATATTAATGGTATCTAACAAATGCATAATCAAAGAATTTATTATAAAAGTACTTACAGGGGTTTTATCAAAAAACAGAAGGAGAAGGTTGTTGATGGTATCCTAAAACACAATTTATATAAATTAGAAAGTTAAGAGTAAATTTACTACATCAAAAGAGAGAGAGAGAGAGAGAGAGAAAACGAATTATAGCAAACAAAGTAATGCATCCGTACCAAAATTTGGAATTAAGTATTTAAATTTGCTAATATAACAACTAGAAAATATTGCACATATGAACTAAAACATGTGTTTTATAGAAAACAGTCTAGAACAAAAATGACAGACAAGCACAAATTCAAATGCATGGAAGACACAAAAAGACTACAAACCAGAGACAGTAGCTTTACAAAGCAGACTGATGAAGATTCTTCCACAAGGGGTGAGAATTGTAAGAGTAAAGCCACTGTCAGTGAACTGTCATTGATTAAATGTTTTAGGTACATACACACACACTTCAGTCCCTGTAAAACTACCCTCTGCACTCCTGACTGCACATAACTCATTCTGTCTCATCTTTAAGCATTTCTCACATTTTGTGAATCAGGCAGAATAAGTTTCATTCCTGTGGTAAAAACACATATACAACTTGAGAACATATGTTGCTCGTTCACAAGTGCTTGCAAACAGGGACATTTGAGCAGTCACATTGAGCGTTTCAAAGCATGGTTAACAGATGGGGGTGGGGGAGGCACCATCAAAATTCTGCATTCAGAAATGGTTTAAAGATACAGCAATGCTGAGAAGCTTTGTAAATTGGCATTCAAGAGGTCGGAAGTTATCAGAACAGATGATACAGGCAGAGTTGCCATCTTTCAAAAGGGAAAGTCACCAGCAGTGTCAATATAATGGACAGGAGTCTTTTTTCACATTGATCAATAGCCATTTTTTTTCACAAAAGAAATGCACATCATATAAAAAATGACAAAATAAAAAAATAAAATTACTTAATCTTTACTACTAACAGGGTAAATATAACTTTGAAGTTTACAAACAGTTCTGCTTTGTTGAAATATACCAGGGTTTTGTTGGTTCTTTTCTACTGGCATGGACAACAAGTCTTGCACAGTAATCTGTTATCAGAATGTTAACACTATATACATATATCTGTATATTCAATATGTGTTTGAAATGCTTTTCCACACACACACACACACACACACACACACACACACACACACACACACACACACACACACACACACACACACACACTGTAAAGTTCTGTTAATGTTTAAAATTCACCAAAACTAAAAATGTGATAAAAATGAAAATGCAATGAATTCATCTGCAAAGGTGAAAACACAGATATAAAAAATATATTTACTGGATCTTTTTTTAGAACCAAAGTTGTTGCTTTTTTTAGCTTTAATCAACACTTCAGTCATAAAGTTGTTCTGCTGGTAACTCAGATTATGGGCAGTTATTCTTAATTTTTCCACTAGTGCAGCTTACAATGTGTGCATGAATAAATTAGAATGAAAATCATTCTGATTCTTGCAAATGGTGCTGCAGACCTGTTCACAAGAATCACTGCCGTGTGGTATCAGGAAAATTGTGTGCTAATGACAAAACTTTGTACTAAGACACCATTGTGATATTTTAAAATTTTTAATTAATGACCATGCTTGATCAACTTGTTCATAGTTTACAATGTCAACATGCAACATATCTACTTACAAATGTGTGAACTCAACTTCTGTGCATTTTTTCATCAGAGAAATCACCAAAGAGGTAAACAAAATAGTTAGAATGTTCTAAGCCCGACATTGGCCTGCAGCAGGATGAGATAATTCAGCTGAAAAATTTTAAGCTTGCAGTCACAGAATTTCTTATATTATCTCGCAGACCAATATAAAGAAATTACTTCCATTTTCAAACAAATAGCTGCCATTCAGGTACTGCTGCATTTTACTTCCAATGGCAAATTCTTCATCTGACCTCAATATCAAATGGTTATACCGTTTTGCACACAATAAAAAGTCAATAGGAGCACAATCCTTATGAGTTAAAAATAATTTTACTAAAAGCTTAAAATAGATACACGTTAAAAACAACGACATCAGATCTTTCGAGCTCCAGAATGGGTTCATCTTCATATTTTAATATCAAGGAATGTCTGCGCACGGTCTATAAAATATCACAATAGATCATATCTTCGTAATGACATGCCAAACCACCTGCGTTAAATCTATCATTAGCATTTTTCTAATGTCAAATCTATCATTAGAAAAATCGATAGCATGCAGAATGAGGAATACAGTAACATGGTTATGTGAAGGCATGGTCTTCTAAATTAGAACTCTGGTGCATCTGAAACAGCATTTTCCAGGCATGCAGGATGATATGTGGAATATAGTATTTACAACACATGTGTTCTTGAGCAAAGATACACAAACTTTTTGTAAATAAGAGTGATGACGCGTTGGAAGGTGTGGTGAGAATTTTAGCTTCACTCCATACAGATAATATGTCCCACTATGCATTAGACATGCTAAAGCGGTAGTCATAGCTCTGGTTTGAATGCTATATATGTGTGTTCTGCCAGGCGGGTTTTTTCATTACATCACGTGAAACCCATATAAATTTTTTAATCCTCGTTGTTGTCCACAGCTTTCAACAGGATGCTATATATTCCATGTTTTCTGCCCATTTTAATGGGGTCTCTATCATTTTTAATAATAGATAAAATATTTTATATATTATGATTCCAAAGGCTAAATTGTAGCATTTATGGTTTTTTTAATATTGGGGTGGTATTTGGGTGGAAATCCATAGAACCAACATACTTTGTTCGACGAAGTGTAGTAGACATCAACAGACTTAGTTTTCATAAAAGGTCGTGTATGATGTGGTCATCATACCCATGAAATCTCGTTATTTCTTTAATCTTGTCAATTTCAATCCTTCGTATTCTGAGGCTTGATGAGTGAGTGTAATTCATTGGGTGGGCTAAAGTAAAGGGGATGATAGATAGTGGGTTTTGCTGACACTTTTCTATAAATAGAGTAACTAAGGGATTGATTAACTGGGTTTCTTACTAGAAGGAAGTCCAAATATGGCAAACTGTTATTTTCTTCAATAGTCCATGTGAAGTTAATTGTATCATAATCTTGTGACATGTATTCTACAAATGCTGAAAGCTGATCCAGAGAGTGCAGCCAAAACATTAGAACATCATCTACATACCTTATATAGACTAGCGGTTTGAACGGGTATTTATTTAGAACATCTTCTTCTAGCCTTTGCATGATAATTTCTGCAAGTATTTTTTCTTCTTCATCAGACTTTGCTATTTCCTATCAAAAATTGGTATGTCACACCTTCTCAGACTCTACAGCAGCAGATGATTTAATGGATCCTGCCATGCGATCACTAAGTACAGAAATCAGTTCTGGATGCAGTCGATGAACAATTGGTGCAATTTATGTTGCAGTATGATATTTGGTTTAAAGAAAAATGAGAAAACTTGTAGAAAAAGGAGGTACAATTTTGTCACAGGCAACCAATTCTCTGCTGAATATGGAAAACCATTTCTCACAACTTGCTTAGTCTTATTTTTCCTGACAAAATATCTTTTCAAGGACTCCCACTGCTCAAGAAAATGCTTAATAACCTGATCCAGTGAAAGAAATCTGGTCGACAAATATTTAATAATTTGGTGACTTTCAAGGTTACAAATCTTTTGGCATGTTTTAAATGCTTAATACACTTGGTGTCTTTCTAGAAAAAATAGAATATGCCAACCACAAAATCTTCAACATCGACTTTTAACTCCCATTTTGGCAGGTAAGTGCAACCATGAAATACCATATTTGGACTTTCCCCCCTGAGAAACTTTGTGACCCCTTCATGTTTTCCTATCATAAGAGACACATTACCTGATGAGAATGCAATATAAGTGTGCCATGGTAGTGCCCCCCCCCCAGTCTATTATCCAGTAATTTAAACATATTTTCTCCTGTCAGATCACCATCCAACTTTAGTAAGTTTAATAACCTGGAAATAATTTTCCCCACTGTTATTTCTAAATATGAAACAACAATGTGAAATATTTTCTCTGCAGAACTAGAGTTACTGCCTTCAGTTCCTTAAAGAAAATTCTGAAGTTTTTAAAATTTCCAATCAGCCAAACTGCTAATATTGGCTGCTGCTTTTGTCTGAGCACATGTGATGTCAGAAACCAGAAACACCCTAATGAACAAATGCCACATATAGATGGCCACAGATATGGGCAAATTATGCTCTACAATAAGAGTTGTGAACATTTCTGCACATAGTACAAGGACATCTTCTGACGTTGAAACAAAAAAACATGTACAGGTTTAACAAGAAGCCTTTACTTTAGTATTATCCACATGTTGGTGGCATGCCAGATGGCATTTACACAAGTTAAACTGCCACATGAGATAGTAAAATCAGTTTCACAAACAGAACTAAGCACAGATTTCAAATTTCTTGGAATGCTTCAAAATGGGCCATTGCTTCTCATAGGCATCTGTAAAGCATTGGTTATGCAATTATTTTGACATAATGGACAATTACAAATTTAACTTGTTCAAAATACAGCACTACATAAAAGCGAAAACTGTGAACAACTATGTCCACTCCACTGACACAGTCAAAACTTTCTAAACTGAACAGCATAATAAAGCCACTTCATATATCTTCTGTTCTACAACTCTCTCTCAATTGGAGTAACTTTTTATTTCATTTAATTCTCCCTCCCAAGATCTATTGGGCTCTCTGCTAGGATACACCTGTAACAAACTTGAACACACTTGCAGACGCAGTGCAAACAGTCTTGGCTACAGCAAGTACTGAAAGCAAAATATCCCATTCTTCTGTTATTATGAACACACATACTGAAAGATGGTTTTTGAAAGATGCTAAAAAAAAAAAAGGAGAAAACTGTGGGGTTTAATACACCAAGAAAAGTATGTACCTTAAACTTTTAAAAACCCCAGAATAAGGATAACAAAAAATCTAAGTCACTTTTAATGACTGGAGTTTTAAATTAAAGCCTTGAGTGAAATGTGCAGATTTTGCCATCAAAAACAAAGCCACTCCACTTAGGTGGAGCACTTGGCACAGAGATGAGTAATTTGTTACAGAGATTTTATACTGGGTTTTAGAATTTCATATAAAATCTCAAAATGCAACCTTTTTCCATCTCGTGCTCCACTTTCCTTTGTTTCCACAAAGCATGAGAGAAATTTCTGAGTCAGTTCCCCATTAGACACCGGACGCACAGTTATTTACTAAGACGACATTTTGTCTATGCTTAGTATCTGCACGTTGCTTGTTGAATGGAGATTAACTCTATCACACCTCTTTTGATGCTTTATAGGTTTGTATTTCAATGCTGCTGACTAAATGACTAGCCCCTTACATATTACTTTGAGGCTTTAGATTTACCGAGGGCGGCATGTTTGTTTCTCACAGGGAACTTTCGGATATGCTTAAGGGCACTTTTTGGTCAGGAGGGGAGAGGAGGCGAGATGACAGTTGTCTCTAGGTTTAGGAAGCGAGCGGTCGCAAAATAGGACAAGGAAGTGAATTGTCCCAGGCGAGGCTGGGAGGAATGAAAGGAACAGCGAGGAAATATAGCATAGCTAATGGACAACCTTTACAGGGAATTAAATAAAGAAAAGAATGAAAGTTTCTTGGACATATTTACGAATCGCAAGAATTATTTGCAAACAATTATTATCATTTGGTTATTACGTGTTAATTACTATCATCTTCAACTATACAAGACTTAGTAACTCAACCACGCAATATTTATGAAGTTAATATGAACATGTTAACAACAGGCTACAAAGATAGCAACGGAAATTGTTAACAATTGGCGCCCAACTCGGTTTACCCCAACCCTTTGGATTAAGTGATGACTTGGAGACTCTACCGCAGATTATTGCCAGCCGGCGAATAGGACCTTTTTCACACAGGTTTGAGATCCGTGCATGATATGAACTTCTACTTGTGCTTAAAAGGACTGTGGAAAACTAATTAATTAATCACTTATCGAGGTTTGTTGCAGGGATCCAAGTGTAAGTACTTTCCTTTCCTTTTTTATCTTTCTCAAGTGTTGACACATCATTTTGATATGGCAAACGAAACAGATCCAGGACTAGGACCGAATCCATATAGTGTCCCAGCCCTCATTGCAGGTGCTGCATCTCTAATACCTAACTACGATCCTACAGACAAAAGTCTTAAAATTAATTACTTTTTCCAAACCATCAAGGATATAGGAAATTTAGCAGGATGGAAAGATATGGAGAAAATATTTATTGCACGGATGAAATTGCAAGGAGCCGCAGCTGATTTTTTATGTTCAAATACTTTGTTGCGTACGGCAAACAGCTACAACACTTTTAAAGCAACACTAACAGAGCGTTTTCAAGATGAAGAGCCTCTAGCTATGTGTCTATTGGCACTTGCTAACTGTTTTAAAAGAGAAGATGAAACAGTTAAGGAATTTGCAGCGAGACTCAGCGCTCTTGCTGATAGTTACTTAAAGGTTACTCCGGGTGATCCACCACAATTGCGGCACTTCAAAGATCAAACAAAATTAGGCTTATTCTTACAAGGTTTGTGACCATAACTCAGAAGATGGGTTTTATCTTTGAATCCCCAGGATTATGCAACAGCAGTAATTAGAGCTATTAGCGAAGACAGTTATACCAAATCTGCAGCACAACCCATCCCAGTAGCTGAATCTTATTACACGTCACCCCTACCAGTTTCCAGGAAAGATGTACTGCTCGAAAAAATTTAGAAAAAAATTTATGAAAGGGACGAAAGCATTAGAATCTTGTCGGAGGAAATAAAGGACTTGCAACTTCGGAAAACAAGGAAAAATATAGGCCAGAATGATAGAATTTCGAAACCGGCGGAGGGCTACTGGTCAGATAACCGAAGGAGCAGATATAGAGCCAACAAAGAAGTTTGGACCTCTGGCTCTTTTCGGCACGCCCAACGTGCAGAAAAGAGCCTGGTTTCATAACGATCGGAAATCATATCCCGATCGTTATGAAACCAGGCGTTATGAGCATCATGAAACCAGGCCTAATCACATCCAACATTATGAAGTCATCCCTGATCCAATTTCATATGCCCCACACTCGCAAGAGCAGTGTCTTAGAACAGAGGCGTGGAAATCGGAGCGATCAGCCAACTTTAGAAGCCAGCAGGATTTAAACTAAGACCGACGGCGTTCATGGGCCTGAATTCCGTCGTGATGGATACAACTTCTCCCTTCCCCGTATTTCAGCTCATATGAAAATGACCCTCTGCGAAGCCCGCCATGTGACGAGGCAGAAGCGCGAAGTATATGCCTGGAAGAAGACAGTAAAGCACATTCTAGTGAAAATTCTGAAACTACAAACACAAGTGCTCTTCCTATGGTTAATAGTTTACCTGTGTTTGTTACTAGTGAACCACTTGCGACAGAAATTGATAGGAAATTTATTTTGCCTGAAACTGTCATTCCTGAAAGAAAATCAGCCAACTATCACTCATGAAATTCAAAATACTTCTAATGATGGGAATAATGATTCTAAGGATTCGAAGGAAAATGACAAAGTTCCTAGAAGTATTTCTAGGATAATTAATGTGAACCCTACAGAAATCATTCCTGATCTTTCTAAGATAAATCAGTACAAAAATCAGTACAAAGCTGGAGCTGACTGTATGAAAGATGAATTCTCTAGTGAACAATACCTAACAGAAAATTCCAATCTAGTCAAAAGTGTTAAAAATGAATCATCAGTTAAACCCAAAACTGTAACTGAAATTCTTCCTAATGTTAAAAACAAAAAAATCACTCTTAGGTGAACTGAATTGTGAAACTCATAGCAGAAATCACAGATCATCTATGCAATCCTCTTTCCCTACAACACAAGTTAGTCCAGATTACCAAAACCTGTGAGATGCAACTTCCCTTAAATTCACGCAGTTCATGATATGGAACACGAAGAAAGTTAAATACAAACCGCAATAACGCCAAGCCAATCATTCACACAGGTGAAATTTTGCTAAATCGGAACATTACGGGAACGGAAAGGGACTATGAATACAATATTATCCTATAAAGTGTGAGTATGTATATAATGTAAAAAAAAAAAAAATTCATGCAGGTGAAACGTGATCTTCGATTTCACACAGGTGCTACTATATTAATTTCTATTGTGAATTCCATGCAAAATATAATGCTCATTATAAGCTGAAAATAAACTCTTGTTTCTCAGAAAACAGCATAGAACTTATGCATTTATGCGAACGTTTTGATAAACTAAGTCAGACGCACAGTTTTACAAAAGGAGATGAGCACATGCCATTATTTCTTTAAATAAGCTTTGTTTAAAAATATGTATATTAGTCAATACATGAACTCACGTGCACGATTTTAACAGACAATTTCTGGTATATCAACTGTGATCTACAATGATACTATTTTAAAACTTTAGTAGCACAAAACTTTTAAAAAATGCAAATATGCACTGAACTGATTATGAAACGGTTAAATTGTTAACAAATTGTTGACAACCTGTTTCAAATCATTGTGCAGGCTGTTGCAAGAGTTCCACATTCACATGAAAAAGAGCTCCAAATAAAATGAAATTGTACTGTTACATGCATTGCTGGTTCAAGAAAGGTTTGTGTGGGATCACAAAAACATCAATCTGTCCATATTTTACCATGGTTTCAACAATTACTAAGATTCTCAGCAAACAGCATAGGACTTATGCATTTAAATAAGTTCTATGCTTATGTTCTTCACGTTTCACCTGCATGAATTTGGACCACACATGGTTTCATTTAAGTACCTATGGGGAATATAAAAATCCAGGTGGAACCACCACATTCTGAGAAAACTGGTATGTAGTGGACTCTTTCACAAAGCTGAAAAATTGCCTGGTTTCTTCACCCTACTGAAACCACAAAGGTTTATCTCTACTTCCCATGAAATCTGTAAATCTGAAAAAGACCTAACTGGTATCTACTTTCAACAAGGTGGAGTAGCATGTCACAAGTGAATGCATGAATAAAGGAAATTGTGAGCTTTTTGTTTGAAGACCAGGGCAGGTCATCACAAAAATTCTCTGGCCAGAAAGATTCCCAGAATTTAAGTCTGCCTAATTAAGTGAAATTTTTGGACAATCTGAGTTCTATGCAGAGTGTAAATGTGGTTTGTCAGTGTATAAACTGTAATCTGATTTCAGTGAAACTATACTGCAGTCCAATAGCAGCCTACTTATTTCTTTTCTTGTAGCGACAAAATATCCAAAAAGAGCATTCTTTTAGTGAAAAAAATTATTTGCTAGCTGTCCATTATAGCCAAACTATATCCTAATGGTAAATTGCCATCACACATGAGCAAAATGGGTGGTAAAAATTGTAGGTAATGCATAGAGAAATAATGACAGAATTACAGCCCACTCTAGAACATAAACACTAACCAATCAGCAGTCAGACTAATCAAAACAGAAAATATAAATTATTAAACAAATTATGAGCTTTTTTTTTCTCTCTCTCTCTTAGTTGAAGACCAGTGGTGAATTAATGGCTACACTTTAGACTTCGGCCCCCATAGTCTGTTTCAGCTATCGTGCCGATGGAATGCCAGGAGAAACCTTTCGCGATAGGTGGCGCTGAAGCTGCGTCGGCGTTTTCCCCCGCGCTATGTGTGTTACACAATCACTGTTTGCTGAATGTGTGAGCCGCGAATCCCGTATATTTACTTCTATTCGCCCTGTTCTAAGCGATACGTGGCTTGTGTTTTTTTCAGCATGAGGGTTTCTTCGACGAAGTTGGGAAGGATGAAGAAACACGCATTGCATGGTGTGAGCGGAAAGGATTGCTTCCAACCGAATGAAGATGTTCCGCAGGTCATTCAATGAGTTTGCGAGTGGATATGTGTCATCGTTTAGGACAATTCAGGTGTAGGAAGGATCACATTACAGGGAAAGGTGAGCAGTGTTCCCGTTTAATTGGGACGTGGTTTGAAGCTTCTTGTATTCCTCTTGATAAGGTGATGACTCTTTTATTGTTTCGCCAAAGGATTGTCCTACGATGATGCAATTGAGGAATCTTCCCAGGGTGGGGTTTCCACATCCTCTGCGACAGTCAGTGACTATTATCAGTCTTGAAGAGAACTAGTCGCAGAGTTTATGGTAGCTTACGAACATGACGAAGGAAAGCTTGGAGGCCCTGGTGTCATCATAGAAGTGGATGAGGCGAAGGTTGGGAAGCGGAAGTATAATTGTGGTCGTCTCATTGAGGGCACCTGGATTCTTGGCATCTTTGAACGAGATTCGAAACGATTCAGGGTTGAGATCTGCCCACAGAATAATCGCTCTGCTCACACATTGCTGCCGCTCATCCAGAAACATGTTCAACCTGGAAGTACTGTAATGACGGATCAGTGGGCTGCGTACCGCAATCTCCCATCCTGTGGTTTCCAACATCTGTCAGTAAACCACTCACTCAATTTTGTCAATCCTACTACTGGGGCGCATACGCAAGGTGTTGAGAGCAATTGCCGTCCCCTCAAATGCACACTATCTAATGGAATTCACAAAGATCACTTGGCAGACTACATTCTGGAATATTTATTCCGACAAAATTGTCGTCTTTCCTCTGAACACTGTTTTAAGGTGATGATTGCTTTCATCAAACAGTTCTTCCCTAGTACGTAATGTTTTCCACTTAAATATTCGTAATAGATAGACAAGTTCTCAATTAGGAGGAAACACTTCTTTTCCGTCGTTATAAATACTTAACACCACCATATTGCGAAATAAACCCCTTCCTTTCAAAAATACACCCGCCGCATATTTCACGTCCCTAGCACTCCTCCCACACAACACAGACACCGATTGCATAATGCACGCAGCGAAGGAGCGAAAAACGCCGACACAGCTGCAGCGCCACCTATTGCGAAACCTTTCTCCCGGCATTCCAGCAGCGCTTTAGCTGAAGCAGACGATGGTGGCCAAAGATTAAAGTGCATCTAAATTAATTACACTAGACAGTGACCATGTGGTCATCAGCATGGTGATGAAAGGGTCATTCTTCTTTTAAAACAAAACTGATTTCCAGTACACTTCTAAGTAATTAATAAATGACATTATTTTAAAGTGTTCTTCCTTTGTCTGTAGAAAGTCATTTTTAATAGTTTTTCAGAATGTTAATGAAACCAGCCTTGGAGATTGGAGCAGAGAACAAATCCAACACCCATTTGCCTTCACCAAAGGACATTGTTAGTTTTCGAAGATTTACTCCAGTCAACACAGTATTCCAAAATAGCAATTTCTTAGTGACAGCCTCTGGAGTTTTCCCCAACATTCACCTTCCTGCAGACAGGAAACTGGCTTTGCATTTATACTAAATAAAACCTGCTTGAAAAATGGTTATATCATTCAGAAAGTGCATAGTTCTACACATGTGTTTATTTTCATGAGACTTCAAGCAGAGGAGAAAAGAATTTCATACTGCATAAGGCATGTTTTTTTTTTTGTTGTTGTTGTTTTAATCTCTGGCTGTCTCTTTGTGATAAACAGTACTTCATAGTATTAACAACTACATAAAAGTACACTGATAATACCTGAATTGGAAAAAGTTTCTAAATAAAATTCAAAAGAAATAAAAAGTTCCCAAATTGAAAAGAGAACACACATTAACAATAACCAAAACTGCACTTTTGAAAAATGCACTACCACAGATCTTCAGTACCATTTTTTCCACAAGCAAATGGGCATGAAGTACAAAATGTTTTGTTGTGAGACATTGACGGATGTCAGTGAAGCTTGAATTGTGTGCTGAGATCGTTGTACAGCAGGATGTTTGATATATCAATATAGTAAGTAAAATCCAAGCATCATCAGTTTTAAATTTTAATCTAGCAGATGAGCTTTCTTGGAAAAGCTAACATCTGGATCTCAGAGAAAAGCTTAGTGATGTATCATAAATTATACTAGGGGTGTTTAATAAGTATTCAGATTTTTATTCCTATTGACACACTGAAAGTAGTCGTAAAAGTTTCATGTGTGCATGAAACTATTACGACTACTTTCAGTGAAGCACCGTAAAACGGAGCAGCTGGATACCAATGTTAGGTGGTGCTGTCGATCAAAAACAATGGTGGCTACGTTAAGTGTTCAGTTCGAGCAGCTAGCAGTAGTGAAATTTTTAACGAAAGAAGGTTTAAAGGTGCACGACATTACGAGAAGACTTCAGACAGTGTATGGTAATGCGGCTATGTCTTGTTCCAGTGTTTATGAATGGATAACAAAGTTCAAAGATTGCCACGAGAGCCTTGAAGATGAGGTATGGTCAGGAAGGCCTAACACGCTGGTGACTAAAGAAACAAACGAGTTGATGACTTGATTAAAGGTGACAGATGCATTTGTATTTGAGATATTGCCATGGAACTGGGTATCAGTAAAGATTCTAACTGGGTATCAGTAAAGATTCTGTTGGACGAATTATTCATGAACATCTCAACTATAAGAAGATCTGTGCCAGATGGGTACCCTGAACGAAAGCTTATGTCAAGACACTGAGAAAATTTGTGCAGCGTATCCAGAATAAACGGCCAACATTGAAGAACAATCAAGTGTTGCTTCAGCATGATAACACTCACCCGCATATTACTAAACCAGTGCAAGCAAAAATCGCAAAACAGAGGTGGACCATTCTTTTGCATCTTGCTTACAGTCTGGATTTGGCACCTTCCGATTTTCATGTTTTCGATCCCTTGAAGGATAGTCTTCGTGGCCACCACTATTAGAGCATGAACAATCTGCGAGCAGCTGTCATCAATGGATTTCCAACACCCCTGCTGATTTCTTTGCTACCAGAATGAATCGACTTGTTGATCGGTGGAGGAAATGTATTGTGCTGAACGGAGAATATGTGGAAAAGTGACTTTGACTGTTTGTACCCCTGTATTACATATGTGAGCATCATGCATTCTGTATTTTTTATTTCTCTCCTGCAATTGATAGGAATAAAAATCCAGATACTTATCGGACACCCATCGTATCTTACGCTAACATTCTGATGCTCCGTATTGGACAAATCGGTACCCTGGTTACAGGTACATTATAATTCAATTTTACCTCACATTTCATATATTTTATTTTGAAATATGATCAAATCATCCATTTAAAAATTTGAGATTCACACTGTATATCTCAATGCACTAGCAAGATGTACAGCTAATCATGCATTACAAATGAAGTTCAGCCTTAGAAATAAGATAACAAAAGCATACATTATTTTGCACTTTTTTTTTTTTCAATATCCAAAAGTAGAAAAGATATGGAATTAAAATTTTGGCAGAGAGCTATACAGAATCATAATACAAATAATAAGCATGATACTCACTGGATCAGCAAGAATGTCCATAACAGGAAGCAAAATGGAACCACAAAATATTTCTCTAACTAATGAACATGCACTCCTGAAAGAACAATAATAGTGAAAAGACTTCACTTAACATATTATTATGTAATAAGTTACATCAAACATCAATGATATGAAATTCAACATTAGTAAGTGGTAACTCAAAACATAGATACTTTTATTTTTAGCTAGTTGGTTATTAGATTTCAATGGCCCAAGAACCTCAGAAGAATACAGAGTGTCAAGCATCACAACAGCTGGATGAATAGCTTCCTCTGCAGTGTAAAGGCACAAAAATATTAAGAGAAAAACTGCCTATGTGTAACAAGGTCAGCTAATGTCATGCTGTCACTGTTCCCCAAATAACAGGAAATCGGTTATCCCTGCATGATGCTGGTTATCCCTGCGTGATCTATCCTAGAAATACCAACTCTAGAAACATCCAGGCTCTTCACTTCAAAAGTTCCTCGAACATTCAGACTTCCTCTATCGGCCCCATTGTGCTTTAATCAGGGATATTGTACTTCAGTTCTGTTGCCTGTGTGAATACTTTTGTGAACATGGTGTAAACAATTAAGACTTGGACGTCTTGAAGATGTGGAAGTTCGTAAAACATATTAGTACATAAAAGGATCAAGAAAACAGTGCAGAGAACAGTAAATTTACCAGTGACCAACATAAGGTAAGTGATAATGATTCAATGTCCAAACCAAGAACAAGTAGTGAGAGCAGGGAGGTTACAGACACTAGGAAGAATTGCCTTTACTATGAAAGATATTTAGCAATGGGTTTTACTTGAACTGGTGATGAACATTGTCTCATTCCACTGTGTATTATTTGTGGCAAAAAAACTAATTAACATGCTATGGCCCCAACAAAACTGAATTGACATTTTATAACTAATCACAGTCATTTGACCAACAAAACTGTGAATTATTTTAAATGTTTTTTAGACTTTAAGAAAAACTAAGTACGGCTTTTGTGAAAACAGTAAATGTTAGTGAGAAAGCTCAGGAACCAAGCTATTTAATTGCAGAATTAGTTGCTCAAAAAATGAGTAGTCATACTAGTGCAGAAAACCTCATTATGCCTGCATGTAGAATTATGGTCAAAACAATGATTGGAAAAGAGATTGAAAATGAAATATGAATAACTTCCATTTTCGATAATACTGTACCATTACCAATGAATACATGATATAACAAATGACATTGAAGAAGTTTTATCAGAGTCGCTTAAAAATTGCAACTTTTCATTACAAGTTGATGAGTCAACTGGCATCACAAATAAAGCTCAACTATTGGCTTTTGTATGATTTGAGTAAAAGGGAGAAATTGTAAAAAAAATTTCTTTGTTGCAAAGAACTACCGCTAAACTCTCAGGGACAAGATGTTTTTGATATTTTATCTTTGTATCTGGAGTCAAATGGTTTATCATGGAATCACTGAGTTGGAATCTGCATGGATGGTGCTCCTTCAATGATTGGCTCAATAAAAGGAGTTACTTTTATTAGAAACACAAGTCCAAATATCATCACAACTCATTGCTTTCTTCACAGGCAAGTTTTTGTCTCAAAAACAATCAGTGAGGAACCTAACAAGTACTTGATACAACAGTAAATATGGTTAACTTCTTAAGAAATGCATATAAAATATTTTATCTGTTTATTTATTTTTTGTGGTACAATAAGCACAAAGATTTGCCAAACTTTCGCACTCCACTTGGAGGCTTTTTCAAGGCGATGGTAGACATAAGACAGCTTGGCGAATCTTTATTCTTATTACACCACAAAAATTAAGTGATTAAATATGCACTATGCATTTCTTAAGTATTCACGGTCTAAGGTATTTAAAGTAACGTTATGGTTAACTTCATTCATGCTCATTTACAAAACTTTGTGAAGATGTAGGGAAAGATCATTTAACTCTCCTTCTACACACAGAAGATCAGTGGCTTTCATGGAGAAAAGTTTAACACGGCTGCAATGTTTTTTAAAGAGAACAATAAAACATTTTTATGATTTCTTTGATGACAAAATATGGCTCTTAAACTTGGTATGCTTAGCAGATATTTACCAGCTTCTCAGTTCATTGAAAACTAACAAGCAAGGACACAAAGAAAATATTAAAACTGATAAACTTCTGCTTTCAAAAAGTGAATTATCTTTTTGGAGAAAACATCTTAACTAGAAGACGTGGGTCGATTCCCGCTCCAGGACAATGAAATTTTCAAGTTTTCGGATATTATCTGACTAACCATCCTTGTCATATTTACACTAAAAAACGGATTCACATTTTCAAAATTTGTGTTGTATAGTGTAATCCCGTATTCCATTCATGATATACACTGAAGAGCAATTGAATTAGAGATACTTGTCTAGTAATGTGTAGCACCACCTTTCTCCCCGATGACGGCGGCGATTCATCTCGGCATGGACTCGACAAGACACCGGAAGCGTTGGGAAGCCATACGGATCCATGACCCCTGAACAAGCTCCCACAGTTCACAAAGATTTGATGGAGGGGGTCAGAGCCTCGAACATCTCTCTCGATGGCATCCCAGATGTGCTCGATGGAATTGAGGTCAGGTGACCTAGCTGGCCTAGGAAGCGAGGTCACGTCGGTGGAGTGTTCATCCAACCATTTGGATACAATTCGGGAGCGATGGCACGGTGCATTGTCTTGTTGCAGGATGAGGTCCCCAGTGGGATGTTGAAGACGCACAAACGGGAGCAAATGGTCGTCCAAGATATCCCGATATCATTGACCTGTGAGGGACGATGTCACACGTACCAGGGGTCCCATTTCAGTCCACGTAAACAGTCCCCAGATGAGAATGCCACCTCCACCAGCTTGAAGTGTATCCTGCTGGCAAGAAGGATCCTGTGCGGTCAGCAGCGGTACCCTCCTGGGACGATGGCTTCTGTACCCCATAGCAAGGAGATGGTTCTGGATGGTGTGGCTGCTTACACATTTTTGTGCACCAGCGATAAATTGCCGAGTGATTTCTTGCACTGTGGCCCGTCTATCCACTGTTATAATGTGAGCAAGTCAACAATGACCCCGCTCATCCACACGCTGTTGTCCATGGCAGTTGGCCCTTGTAGGGATAGTTTTACCAGATTTGATGTACTCACGGTGCACCCGTGACACAGTGGCTCATGAAAATCCCAGTGCCTGAACGACTTCCGAGATGGAGTGACCCATTCGTCGGACTCCGACAATTTGCCCACGATCAAATGCGCTTAGATCCTTTGTCTTACCCATACTGCGTCCGACTCTTACCGATTCCCGTCGCATCACTCCGTATATTGTCGGATCGCTGCATACGTCACGTCGTTTCCATTTACAGGGCCACCCACAGCGCCACATTTGCATAACGCCAGCTGTCTCTAATTCAATTGCTCTTCAGTGTATCTGCTTCTCTGGGCAATCACAGGATAGGATTCATAACCTCCAGATTCGCTAAACACGAATGCCGGTTGCTTTGACTAGAAAATCCTGTGATGGTTATATTCAAATTAATCAGAAACCTGAGACTTGGTTGTTCTGGGTGGTGTAGTGGTTAGCATACCCGGGCGTTATCTGGGAGATGCGGGTTCAATTCCCACTCCAGGACGACGAAATTTTCAAGTTTTCGGATATTATACCATGCTGGTCATATTTACACCAAAAAATAGATTGTCATCTTCAAAATTTGTGTTGGTTACTTTTTTTCTTTGCTTACATTGTGGTGAGATGATAAGCGATTATGTGAAAAGAGTGATGTTATTGCTGACACAAGACCCTTCTCAACTATGCTCCTTCCTGTTTAATCTCGTGTTGATCCAACACTGGGGTCGACCCGTATTTCTGCTTCACTTCTCTTGAACACTAAAAGAAGTTCTATTCTCGCGACACCATCAATGATATAACACAATTTCATTCCGCACTCCTCCTGGCAAACTGGCATACAGAATTCACTGGGTGGAAGTGCCCCACAGAATTGAAAGTTTTGATTAGTCCATGCTTGATTTATGTATTTTGAATAATTCTGTGACTTGGTTCTAAACAGGCCAATATCAATTTTTATTTTGGCAATGCCAAGGACATTTTAAAAATTAATGTAGAAACTTTTAAATGTGATCATATTTGTGGATTTCTTATGTTTTGAAGTGAATCATCAAACCAATATTGCACAACTTATATGAAAACAGTTATTAGATAAAAGTTCTATAAGTAATAAAGTGCAATTTTTCAACAACATCTGTATCTTTTTACACTGGCCCTTTCAGAACCAACTCACAGAATAAGTGTAATACCCAATTTTTCAATTAATGTGAAATTTATCCCATCAATAATTCTTTGTTTAGAATTTTTTCAGGTAGTGATAAATTCAAAATTGAAAATAAGTGTCTATATTTCTTTCTATTAGGATTCAGGATCTATATTATAATGTTTTAATTGTAAAGAATCTATAACCAATTGTTTTTGTACTACTATAATAATTTATGTTTTTATGGTTTTTATATTTCCAATGGAGAATGAAACAAATAATTAGTAACTTCAGATTACATATGGCGAAAAAAAAAATTGAATTTGGCGAATGGGTTGGAGAAAACTAAAAAAGCCAGAGCAAACCTTGCAACCTCATAGAGAATTTGTGGGATGAAATGGAAAGATCCATTTGACCCTGCCAACCCCCAAATGTGGAAGCTGTACAAAAGGCAAATCCTCACTTCATGGTCAACAATACTACTTCTGTGTTCTCAATACATCAATAAGTTCTTACCCAAATGTCTAGCTACTGTGTCTTTTTTTCTTTTTCTTTCTTCTTCTGGGGGTTTAATGACCATTATGAGCAACCTGATGGGCTATAAGCAGTTGTCTGTCCCTAATTTAGGGCTGCTGGTTCCAGGGAAGACAGAGAGCCATTGCTGTAAGGCAAACACACATGCACAAAGGTTTTAATGGTTGGTTAAAAAGCAATGATTAATGGGAAAATACTGGAAGGGGGATGGGGATAAGGATACTCAGCCAATTCTGAAACTGAGCTTAAGCCCACAGATCTTGGTTTCCTCTTTTCTCAAAAAGAAAGCTTACTCACACAACTGTGCTGAACCACAACTGTTAAAGACACTGACGCAAGTTTTTTTTTTTTCTCGTATATTTCACATTACAATTGAGTGAAATTTATCTTTGATGAACTTTCAGATTTTGATTGACAGTATCACTGTGCATGGTTTTAAAACAAAGAATACCGTTATGCACTTGGTGACTAAAATTTTACTACAATTATATTTTGCAAATGACCATTATAATTTTTTTAAATACCATGTGGGAACCTTTCACTTACTACCATGCAAGTAGTAGCTATAAAATGATCTTTAATTCATTTTATAGCTACTATTGTGGCTTTCTTCACAAACCAAAATGCTGTACAGCTGTGCTGAGCTTCCATTTCTGCTATAGGGCTGTTGACTTCAGTATAGGGGCAGCAAAAACTACTGTAAACAAATACACTATCCACACCTTATCTGGGATTTAAACCTAAGCCCTGACACATCGGAAGAGTCTTAGTCATATGGACATATTACTGGTGCTCAGATGGCTGGTATACTGTTTGTGAGAAGAACAACAAGAAAACTGATATCTTTTCTCCTTTGACAAAAATGGTAGCAACAGGTCCAAATATCAATATTGGTTTCCCCTCCTGATCTAATATTTTTACTAATCTACATAGTATTCTGCAGATGGGATTAATTTGATCAAAGAGCTTTTTAGGTCAACAAAACGGTTTTCTTAGGCATGTGAATCCATCTAAACAACATGTGCATGCGTGTTTGTGTTAATCAATATTCTTTAGTTGAATATGGCTAAATAAGTAAGTAACAATTTTTTTAAACTCAACTGAAATTATACAAACAAAATTTCTAAAGTGGAACAGCAACTCAAACCAACAGGAGTTTGCAATTTATGAAACACTAATTAATAATTGATATTTAATGTTTTTTCCAAAACAGAACAAGACACTTACATTATAATTTATTAGACATAATTATAATATATACTTCATTATTATAATTACAGACAGAATTATAATAATAAAGGGTATGCAAGCCTTTAATTGGTTATCATCTGTGGCAAGGTTCAAAAAATAAAAAAAAAATGGATTATGAACCTACACATGAACCATGAACCTTCAAAACCTATTAGTTCAATTTTTGGTAGGCCATTTAAGTGGTTTGTAAATGGGGAATGGAGATATGTCAGTGCTCATCATCCAGAAAAAAACACCACCACAATTTTGAAAGTTAAGTTAAAGGATCTGGCAGCAAATACATATTATTGTTTGCTTTTTCATCTTTCAAATGTATTTATGTTGTTGCACTGAAGACAGGCCTTGAAACTAAAGGCTTGAAATGTCTGATTATAATAATAAAGTACTCAGCAATTTGCAAACTCTTGTTAGTCTTGTTCTGTTTTGGAAAAAAAAAATTAATATCTTTTACACTGCTTGTACATATACTTGTACACTGCTTGTGCATATGTATTTTTCTTATCTTTCATTGAAAATATGTTCAAAGAACATTAGATTATCTACACAAATATACACTGCCAAACACAATAATCACAGCACCCATGAAGAATGTATCTGGTAATACCTGATCATTACCATATGTAGTAGGAAGCTGTATGTAAATTATCTCAGTAGCAGTTGGATAATGTCATCAGAAGTGATAATATAGAAAGCACTGACAATCACATCACCTCTTAAAAAAGTCAACATAACATGCAGTAGGGAAGACATTGATGGTGAGTGATTCTCAGTAGGTGTAACTTCACAGTACACCAAGGCATCACATACTTGTTCATTATTAGCACACAGACCCATTTGAAGGGGGTCATATAACAGGGATGCATGAGGATATAGTTGGCCTGCTAATCACACAGCAAATCATCTTGGTCGTCCAATAAACACTTTATTGCACAGCCCAGCAGGGGAGGGCTCTGGTCCTTCCAGCTGCACCACAAAAAGAAAAGGCCACCTTAACCAGCTGCAGACCTAAGTACAACTTCCATGGCAATCCAGTGTTCCTTGGCATTTACACTGCATTCACCAGAGTCGACAGGAATAATCCAACAGCTGAATGGAGTGGGACTACAAGCACAGTGTGCTGCTGGTTGCCTCTAGCCATCACCAGTAATGTCTCAAGTGGTGCATCAAACATCAGTCACTGGAGCAGGAACTGAACCACATTATCTCCTCTGATGAGTCCTACTTCAGCCTGGATGCAGATGATGGTCACATCTAAATTTGGTTTCATTGAGGCCAACATGGGGATAGTGAGCACCACAGCAGGCATCATGCTCTGTGGTGCCATCAGTTATAACTCCAGATTCCCTCTTGTGTTTATGCAGGGTTCATTGATCAAATTCTGCTGCCCCATTGACTGCCATTTCTGCAAAGCACCCCTGGTATCATTTTGCAGCAAGATAATGCATGATCCCATTCAGCATGTGTTGTGCAATGGACTCTAAAACCCTGCTTGCAAAGTCTCCCGAATTTATTTCCTACAGAGCACATTGGGACATGATAGGATTATACCTCCTACAGCATTTACAATCAGCATGGACATTAGATAGCCTGCATTACCAGTTGGAGGAAGAATGGTGGATTGTGCAACATGACATTATAAGCAACTTACGTGCATCAATGCCTTGACATCTGGCTCATGTAATACCACTTATTAAATACCCATGTTACAAGATCCTTTTCTTGTGCCCATAGATGCATGTGAGACAAATCATTTTCATTGGTGCCTGGTAATATGTCCTACACTGTGCATAATTTCATTGATCTTCAAGGCTTGCTTTATGGTGGTGTAATTTTTGTGCCTGGCAGTATACATAAGAAAACCTGGAAATTTATATTACCTGCATTGTAGATACTTCCTCTGAACAATGAATGGCAGAATGTTTTCAGTAAGCTGCCTTAAATAACTTAATTCCATCTGCCTGTTCTCCATGGCAGGGTGTAAGTTGCTTCTCAAATACTGAAGCACAAACCTTTCAATTTGGTCAGATGATTGAGCAGCCTGTTTGGCATGAAGAAAACAGTCTACATGTTGAATCAAAGCTTTGCCAATCTTCACAGTGATAAGGTGTACAAGATCTACCTGTGACAGGAATTAGAACAGCAAATATTATAGAAGTGACATGACTCTATTTTAATTAAAACTTAAATTCAAATATGCAAATGAGTTTACATATGTAGTTTAAGCATTACATATGTCTAGCTTAAACAGCATTACATGGTAATATAACGTTATTAGCTATATAAATATTTTGCAAAATATAATTCTGTTTTACACATTTAAAATTAGCATTAACAAGAAAGATGACACCGAATTTTCGAGTGTAATAAGCACGTCTTTTCAATCCGTTCTGACACAAATTAAATTTATCAAAGCTATTCAAAGTCAATGGAACTGGTATGGAAAACAATAGTATCTGATGGAAGAAAGAAGTTTTTCAATCGGATTTTTAATCCCTCAGATATTGCTGTAAACAGAATCATGAGCTTACAAACTCTTAGGAACAGAGATATTGACAAAAATAAGATGTGACTTTACGCCCCCTGATGGGAAAACCATGCATTATCTTAGGAAGAAAGTATTCTCAAAAGGTTTTTCCATATGAGTGGAATCGGTCCAAGAAAAAAAAATTTAGTTGAGTTTTCAGGAGCCCAGATTTTACTACAAATACATCAGAAGCAGAAATGAACACTTATGCCCTGTGGAGGCCAAACGATTCTTTACCAAACATTAGAAATTATGTGAAAAAAATTTCCATCAGGTCTTGTATGCGATAGAGGAAGAATGTTTCAAATTGGAGTTTAGGAAGCAGAAATAACGCAGAAAACACAATTTACCTTTGTGCCCCATAGCGGAATGTCTATGATTTACTTGAAAATTTTGAATTTAGAGGAAAAACATTTCGCATCGGAAACACTATCCAACAAAGAAGGAATTTTTCAAATCGGACTCTTAGAAGTAGAGATATTGGCAAAAATAAGATATACATCTATGCCCTCTGGAGTAGAAACCATGCAATATTTCAAGAAGAAAATGGTCCTAAAAGGTTTGTTGACATGAGTAGTATCGGTCAACAAACAACTTTTTTTGCAATCGAGATTTTAGAAGCTCATATTTTGCTACAAATACATCAGAAGCAGAAATTAAGACTTACGCCACCTGGTGGCCAAACCATTTTTTACAAAAATTAGAAATTATGTGCAAAGGATTTCCCATCAGGAGCTGTATTCATTACAGAAAGAATTTTTTAAATTGGAGATTTAGGAGCAGAGATATAGGAGGAAAGCAATTTACCTTTATGCCCCCTAGCAGAAAGTCTATGAATTACTTGAAAATTTTGAAATTATATGGAAAACATGTCACACTGAAAACACTATCCAACAAAGAAGGGATTTTTCAAATCGGACTCATAGAAGTAGAGATATTCACAAAAATAAGATATACATCTACGCCCCTGGCGGAGAAACTGTGGAATATTTTAAGAAGAAAATGTTCCGAAAAGGTTTATCGATGCAAGTGGCATCAGTCCATGAAAGAATTTTTTCAATCGATAGTTTAGAAGCTCAGATTTTATGGCAAATACATCAGAAGCAAAAATTAACACGTACGCCCCCTGGTGGCCAAAGTATGCTTTACCAAAAATTAGAAATTATATGCAAAAGATTTTCCATCAGGAGGTGTATCCGCTGAAGAATTTTTTTTCAAATCGTAGTTTTAGAAGAAGAGTTATCAGGAAAAATGTAATTTACTTCTACGCCCCCTAGCGGGAAATCTATGCGTAATTTAAAAATGTAAATATATCTAAAATACTCTTTGACATAAATGGAATAGAAAGATAAAAGAATTTTTTCAATTTGATGTTTAGAAGCAAATATGTGGAATAAAACATATTTTTGAATTCAACATCATCTGCATTTACGCCCTCTAGTGGTGAAATTGCACATCGTTAAAAAAACGAAATAAAGGAACATCATTCGCATATTTCAAGCTTCCCAATGCAAAAAGAATTTTTAAAATTGGACTAATAGTTGCAGGGATTTCGTGGGTACGGACGGACAGACAAACCGATAACATAAGCACGATCTTTTTTTACAAAAGACATGCTAAAAACATGACATTAGGACATAAATCAATCATTACTTCAAAAATAACTCCTTGAACGGTGCATAAATTGTTAGATTAGAGCATTTGCTTATCATATGAAATCAGCAGTAACTCGATGGTTGTTCATTCTGACCAATGTTCCTGCGTTTTCACATCATGGGTTTTATACTAATACAGGTTTTTTAATCCAAATAAAATGTTGAGATGAATCCAAAGTACACTCGTTTGCAAAAGTTTAAGACCACCTGTTAATTTATTGAAAATTAAGATTTTCAAAGAAACGACTAACTACTAGTCATAGATATTTGAAAAAATTATACCACAGATGAATACTTACATTCTTTAGAACACAAAAAGACTGAAATCAGTATTTTGTGTGGCCACCTTTGTTTTTTATAATGGACAGAATACGATGTCATGTGGCATGATCTCAATGAGGGATTTGCAGTAGTCACTTGAAATGCCTTTGCACCAAATGTACTTTATTGCGTCAATCAAAGCTTCGGAATTTGAAGGCTGTTTTTTGCTACCTTGTGTTTCAAAATGGTCCACAAATTTTTGATGGGGTTAGGGTTGGGACCATTACCGGGCCAGTCAAGCACAGTTATGTTTTTTCCCCTGCAGACAGTTCTTTACTGTTTTTGATCTGTGGCATGGAGCCCCATCATGCATAAAGATTGTGCATCTGTGCACTTGCATATGAGTTAACAGCTTCTCATGTAACATTTCCAAATAAAAGGGACAAGTCATGGTAGTGCCTGTCAGCAAAAAGGATAATGAAGCAGTACCAGATGCTGATACAGCATTCATATCATCTGACTAGGCGGATGTCTCACGGTGCTAATGGCGTATTTTTCATCAAACCTTTTGCCTTTTGGTTGTCAAACATGTGCTTTGCGTGATTCAAATTGACGCACAGTTGTTTCACCGGGGAAAAAAACTTGGCTCCAATTTTCAGCAGTCCATGATTGATGACGCTTCGCAAACTGGAGTCTCTTCTTTTTCATGACAAAGGTTAATCTAGGTTTATGTGCAGGTTTATAAGGCTTTAAACCAAAATATTTACTAAGACATTGGGAAACAGTGCTGATACTAATGCCAGACTCTTTGAATGTAAAAAGGTCTTGATTTTCTTGCACTAACTCCTCAGAGAAAGCATAACTATTCACTGTATGGTACTGCCATCACGTGGGGTTGTTTTCCTTGGACGTCCACATCTCTTTCGATCGCTAAATTCACCTGTATCTCGATATTTCATGATTGTATTATGAATAACAGTCTTGCTCACATTCACCTTTCCGCTTATGTCATGTTCAGAGTATCCTTCATGATATAAAGTCACTATTTGTGCTCTCCAAGTAACACTTAATTATGCTTTTTTGTCCACTTTTCGCTAATAGAAAATACGTACAAAACCTATCAGCATGAAAACCAGAAGCAAACTGAAGCTCGCAAGCTTCCCTCAACTCTATCAACAGCTACAGTTGTAGGATGATGCAACACCGACAGGAAGTTGAGTAATATAGACTATAGCTGATGCAATCAGCAGAAATCTCCTAATACCAACAGGTGGTCTTCCAACTTTTGCAAATAACTGTATAATGTTGAATCTGAACAAATGTTACAAACGAATCCAAATAAAAAGTTGATATGTAAACAATAGTTACATGTTGAACAATGTTGAAATTAAAAGACGATTGGATAAAAATATAATGAACTGCAAAAAAGGTAAATAGTATTTGATTTAAAAACATACAAAAATATCCAAGGTGTAGCAGAAATGCACATCTGCAACACCTTGGATATTTATATTAAACAAATGCTCTATTCTTACAATTTATGCACTGTTTAGGGAGTTATTTTTGAAATAATTATTGATTTACGTTTTAATATCATGCTTTTAACGCTAACTTTAAACATGCAAAACAGAATTACAGATATTGCAAAATATTTATATAACTAATATGCAAAAGAGACTAACAAAAGACATGAAAAAAATATTTTTGATTAGGGCTGTGTACTTTAGTTTCTCTCCAGATGCAGTCTAAGAAGTGGTAGCAGTTAAGTTAAAGTGGTTTTGTGATGTAAACACCACATGTAACCATCAAGCTCTAGGCAGTAAGGTTTGCAAATGCCTGTTATATGACTAGGCAGGCAACTGGGACTTCATTCCCTAGTAAGTGGTAACCTTGATAATGACAGGAAGAAAACATATAAGTCAAAAAACAGAAGAAATAAGAAATGACAAAATGGTCCTGAAAAGAAACACTTGACAGAAACCATTTATTTATGGTGAAGGACAATTTAAAAGCACAATGTATAAATAAATAAATAAATAAATAAATAAATAAAAGTCGTGGAATGTAAATCACATGAAACCATGATGTATTCTAGTTCAACTGGAAGATGACTTCCTGGTAAATACATCTTAATCTCTGTGGCAACCACTGACTTTTTCATAAAAAAATCAGGAAAAAGAACAACAACTTACGCTGCAGATAGATATCACACTATGCAGCTGCAATTTCCCAAGTTACAATAATAATGCAAATGCTTCTACACCATCAAAGATCCACCAAGTTGTTGCTTTTAGGTTCTAGTATTGTCTCTCACATTTTTTAGTTTTACTGATTTTGTTCCTTTACAATGTACTGAATCAATAATTAAATAAATGAAATTATAGAAGCTACACTGCTGGAAAGTGAAAAAGAACACCAAGAAGGAATTGGCGGACGATCACGAAATTTACATATGTTAATGGGGTCGAGTTTACGTAGGTGTGATGTTAATTTTGAGACCAACCGGTGAGCGCTTATGCCACAGCACGGCATAATATGCAAATTATCATCGGTGGTATTTAAGGAGTACGGCGAAGTGAATGTAATCATTCGTCCACGTGCGAAGACCCTGAAGAAGCTGCAATGCCTGGACATGGAAGACGTGTACAATTTCAGCAGTTATTGGACTTTGAGCGAGGTCGTCTAGTTGGACTCCACGAGGCCGGGTGGTCGTATCGTCGTATTGCGGAGCGAATTGGACGGGAAGTATCGGTGGTGGTACGATGGTGGCATAGATGGTCCAAGGAACATTCTCACACGAGAAGACGTGGAACCAGGAGTCACAGACGGACTGATAAGCGGACCGATCGACGCATAAGAAGAGCGGCGTTGTCAAGCAGAACATCAACTGCGACGTAAATCTGAGCTGCTGTTGCACCTGAAGTGACTGTGCGAACAATCCGCAACCGTCTACTGGATGCAGGACTACGTGCACGTGTGCCTCTGGCATGTGTACCTCTGACTCCAGCCCACCGTCAGGAACGGCTGCAGTGGTGTCGGCAACATCTGCACTGGAGAACGCAATGGCTATCTGTCATGTTCGGTGATGAAAGCAGATTCTGCTTGGGAGCCTCCGATGGCAGTATGCGTGTTCGCAGACGCACAGGGGAGCATCTCCACCCTTCTTGCATCTGTCAGCGACACACAGGGCCTACACCTGGTCCCCTGGTGTGGGGAGCGATCAGCTATCACTCCCGTACACAACTAGTGTTTGTATCGGGTACGTTAAACAGCACCTCCTACATCAACAACATCATTCAGCCCATTGTTGTGCCATTTGTTAGGTCGGTCCATCGTGGTGTTTTCCAGCAAGATAACGCACGCCCACACACGGGCACGTGCAACGCAACATGCACTTCAGGGAGTGAGACAACTTCCATGGCCTGCACGTTCACTGGATTTGTCCTCCATTGAGCACGTGTGGGATATTATGGGACAACGACTTATCCGGTCTCCACGACCATCCCCGATTTATGCGTCCAGGTTGAGGATGCTTGGAACTCAATACCCCAAACTTACATCCAACATCTGTACGACAGACTCCATGCCAGAATTGCACAGTGTGACACAGTTCATGGCGGTTCAACCTCGTACTAACCATGTTACATGGAAATGTTATTTTTCAGTTTACCAGCAAATACAGCTGTATTTTGCCATAATGTTTTGATCACGTTATCCTCTGCATTCCATTATTATGCTGAATAAATTTCATTGGTGTCAGACGTCTCCTTCTTGGTGCTCTTTTTTCACTTTCCGCCAGTGTATTATGTTACTACAAATAACAAAATCCTTTGGAATTAAGGCAGTTTAGTAGAATAAAATATTCATGGAAATTAACCAACAAATTAAACACACATATCACTTTCAAAGCATGACACCACATTCACTATTGATAAACCAGCACATGAAGTATAAAAGACATTTACTAAAAAGATAAAACTTAAATCTTTCGGTCTCACTTTGAAATCATCATCAGACAAATTAACACAAGATTCACTCTTAAATATCTCAATTATGAGCTATTGGTGGCAGTTAATTGCATGACAAGTCCTTGTTGGTAGCACCCTCAGCAAAATAAGGAACATAGTATTATTGGCGTAATACATACCTAAGTGGGTGGTCGAGTGACATTTTCCCCATTATTGCCTCGTTTTTTGAATACTGTTGTTCTCCAGGTCAGCGGAATTTTACAGGGTAGATGATCGTTACAACACTGCAGCCCTCTATCTAAAATACACAAGTTTTCGGTAAAGAGCAGTGAAGCCAGGTTTGTAAGAGTTACAATAACTCTAGATTCCTCCCAAACTGGAAAATGCGTACCACTATGAGTGGTATGAGCTAAAGATGTCGAGAGAGCACCCATTTTTATATTGTAGACGTGTTCCTTCAAATGGATTTTTAAACACTGCCTTGTAGACCCAATGTATGGCGTGGGTAGCTCATTATGGTTCATAGAGTTCATAGGTATCACATAAACTCCATACTTTTCTTCCCCATAAATAGGGTCTCGATCTTCTTTTTTATTGACAAAATGTTTGTTGTCCTGATACCAAAGTTAATATTAAATTTCTTGCAATGATTCTTTAAGACCAAGTTCACTGAGGGGTGATAGTCCATACAGTAGTGGCCAAGATTGTGGAAACCTTTTAGAAAAAGTGTATTTTTTGAAGTATGATGACTCATAGCACCACTTATTTTGGAGTAATACCATAAAATTACATATCAATGGAAAGATAATTTCATCAAGAATGTAATGCTACAAAGTGTGTTCAATTATCTGTATTCTATGAAAAGTTATAGCCAAATAAACATAAAAAAGAAGCACAACTTGCTTAGGTTGATATGGAGCTTTCCTTCGTTTGAATGTAGCCAATGAGCATGAGTGTTTAGAGCCAATCAGGTGCCATCTTGATTGGGCAATGAGCCAATCAGGTAACAGATGGATTCAGCTATTGATGTCATGTATTGGAGCTGAGAGATGACATTTTTCAGTGTGTTATGTGATTGCTATCAAGTTTTTGTGTGTGTGTGTGTGTGTGTGTGTGTGTGTGTGTGTGTGTTCTTTCATTTCGTGAGCTTGTAAAACATAATAAAATTAAAGAAATGGCACAAAGAGTTGACTGGTCACCTAGAAAGCGATGTAAAATAGTACTATTAAGTGAACAAGGCTTCAGTTATGAAGAAATTAGAAGAAAAATTGGTGGAAACTTAACCAAAGGTGGCATTTCTAAATTTTTGAAGAGGTATAAGGAGACTCAGTCACTACAAAACCAGACTGGTAAAGGCAGGAAAAGGTGTACAACAGCAAGTGATGATAGAGGCATTAAGAGACTGCCTAGGTGACAGAAGAAAATCATCTTGGTGTATACAAGATGAAATGGCGCAATGCAATGTGAAGTTTAGTGCAAGGACTGTTTGGTGCAGACTGTAGGAATTTGGTCTAAAAGCTAGAATTCCACGAAAAAAGCCATTTTTATCTCTTAAACAAAGGTTAAAAGGATTAAACTGGGCTAAAACCCATGTTAGCTGGACAGCGGAGCAATGGGACAGTGTTATTTGGAGTGATGAGACCAAAATCTCCCTGTTTGGTAGCGATGTCATACAATACATAAGGAGAAGAATCGGAGAAGATTTGCATTCTGATTTCATTACATGTACCATGAAACATCCAGTTAGTGTTATGATCTGGGGTTGTATGACATCAAAAGGTGTGGGCAGAATTTGCGTGATTAATTGGAATATAAATGGCCAAAAATACATTAATGAAATACTTGAGCCCAAACTGAAGCCTTCCCCACGTGATCTTTTCCAAGATAATGAAGCATTTATATTTCAACAGGATTCAGCTCCATGTCATGTTGCTGCTGTGTGGAAAAAGTGGTTTCAAGATAATCAAATTCAATTGCTGGAATGGCCTGGGAATAGCCCAGACCTTAGCCCCATCGAAAATCTATGTAGCAGACTAAAGAAACTTGTTAGTCAGAAGCAACCCAGCAATAAAACCCAATTAATAGAAGCAATAATTCAATCTTGGTTTCACATTATAACAGCTGCAGAACTAAAAAACTTGGTTCACTCCATGGGAAGGCGTTATAAGGCTGTAATTAACGCTAAAGGTTACCCAAGTAAATATTAACTGACATGGTGAGAATTTTTATATACCTCATTTTTTCTATGTGTTTCACTTTTCTCTATATAACTGCTGTTCTAATACAAAATCCTTCATAAAAGTTATTGCATTACATTCTTGATGAAAATATTTTTCCATTGATATATAATTTTATGGTATTACTCCAAAAAAAAAAAAAAATGTGGTGTTATGAGCCATCAAACCTCAAAAATACACTATTTCCAAAAGGTTTCCACAATTTTGGCCACTACTGTAGATCCCACAAACCGCATGTCATCCTATGTAGGATTTGGTTCGTAAGGTGTTCTAGATATCTGTGTAGTAGGGGTGTCTCTTGAATTTTCTGGATTTCCGCCCTACGAAGCTGTATATCTGAGGAGTGAGTGAACGCCCTCTTTAAAAGAAATCTAAGGCCTGACAATTTATAAGGTAGTGGATGGGCCGATTGAAACAGAATTAAAGTTGAGTTGGCAGTTTGTTTCTTATGAACAGAATTTTTTTTATTGAAAACGAAGTAGGGTCCTTGACAAGCAAACAGTCAAGAAACAGTAAGGAATTATTGATCTCTAATTCCAAGGTGAAGTTAATGGAGACATAATTTTGTGACAGCAAATCAACAAATTTATCATACATGAGACGGATGATGAAAGGAAAATGCTGAACTTTTTCACCGGGTTAAAAATCGGAATGTGTAGTGAGAAAGTATGAATATCAACGCAGCATGAGCAAGACAGAATTGTTCACTGAAGTTTATTTATATAAATATTAAAATGGAGCACATCAAATGCAACATTACTGACACTTAACAAAAAGGACACAGGACAGAGAAACATGATGGGGGGGGGAGATACTGTTACAGGCGAAATATTCGCCACTTCCGACTTCCGTTTTCAGAAATTTTTACTCCATTTTCAAGCTGAAATACAAATATTTATGGAATATAATGGTATTTAACAACAATTCTGGGTAGAAGAAACATCGTGAGGGAAACAATTATGATTACGGGATAAATATTCACTCTGTCCAACTTCCATTTGCAAAGGTTTTAAAAGCTGGAATTCTGCCTTCAGATGAAAAACGACCCCAACCATCACCACCAATTCCTCAAAAATTACTGTTCAGTTATGCATCTATCTCAAGAACCACTGGAATGATCATAGAAATGGCAGAATTCCTTGAATTCTTGGAAGAATCTTGTGCCTGAAGATTACAGGGAAATTTTAGCGCTGTCTAACTTCCGTTTTCGGAAAATTTTCCTCCAATTTTTCAAGATAACATAAAATATTTATGCAATAAAATTATATTTAACAACAATACTGGACAGGGGAACATCGTGAATAAAAGAAATTACGATTATGGGGAAAGTCTTCACTCTGTTTAGCTTCCATTTTTGTAAGTTTTGAAAGATCAAAAACCATACCCTGCTGAAAAAACGGCATCCCCAACTAATATACCCCCATCCCCCAAAATTTCTCTTCAATTTTGCATAGATCTTGAGTATGACTCAAATGATGACAAAAAAGGCAGAATTCCGCGAACTCGCGGAAGAATCTCATGTATGATTCATAAAGCTCATCAACAGGGTGGGGCCAAAATATCAACATGTCGTCTACGTACCTCAAAAAGAGCGTAGGTTGAAATGGTGCTCTTGCAAGTGTCTCTTCCTCGTGATTGTGCATAACTATTTCCACGAGCACCAGAGATAAAGGCGAGCCCATAGGGGCACCGTTGCACTGTTTATAGATGACTCCATTAAACTTGAAGCAGAAATGGCCCCAAACAAGCTTCAAAGTGCTCAAGATTGCCTGGAATTCCATTAGAGCAACACCTTTAAGTTGCAATTTTTCTTCAATAATGGAATGATCCATATCCATGGGAATACTGGAATAAAGAGATACAATGTCTATTGAGGCAATGATGAAAGGGGCAGACCCGGATTGAAAATTCTTGACCCTTTGAATGGCTTGGGTGGAGCTGCAAACAGAGTAGTCAGAGGAGGTTAAAGGATTTAAGTACTTTGTGAGCAATTGCTCAAGTAGGTTTGTAGGGCTTGCATAGCCACTGACTAAAGGGCAGGTAGGGTCCCCAGGTTTATGGGTCTTAATTTTACCGAATAGTTCAGGGGTCCAGCACCCCAGATGGGAACGGAGGTGATCGGAAATAGAATCGGGTAGACCTGAATGATTCTTCAAATTGTTGACAGCAACCAAAGTAGCACTTGTTGGATCTCGCTGCACGACACTGTGGGGAATATTACCAATGGCCTGCTCCATTTTTTGAAAGTATACAGGGTGGTCTAGGAGCATAATTTTGTTAGTTTTGTTTGTCACAACTATAGCCAGTTCAGGATTGTTTTGCAGAGCCTTTAGTTGAGATTTTTCTTTCAAGAACATAGAAAAGGCTTTTTGATTACTTAATGGACTTTTTGAAAGATCTCTTACATTTGAATATCTAACAGGCTCTTGTTCACCTTCGGGCAAAGTGCGAATTATGTTCAACCTGAGGGATTAGTCTAAACCTAT
Organism: Macrothele yani; assembly: GCA_039090855.1. Classification (NCBI taxonomy): domain Eukaryota; kingdom Metazoa; phylum Arthropoda; class Arachnida; order Araneae; family Macrothelidae; genus Macrothele; species Macrothele yani. The sequence goes on along the minus strand of CM077013.1, from coordinate 29,336,052 downwards.
CCAAGCAAAGATTCGGATATGCAAACTTCAGTCCTCATGAAAGTACAGTTATTTTTAATGGAATTAAGGTTCACTTTGCTGCTGTTAATGCAAGCCTGATAATCCCGAGGGATCCCAAGCAGTCGAGCTACCTGGCAGGATGTCTTAGTAATAAGACTATCTGCCATAAGGTTCCTGAGATTTTTAATATGATTCGCTTGGATTTTCTCAATTTCAGAGACATAGTAGCTTGTGTTCTAAAAGATTCGATCGAACGTGATAGGATGTAACTTTTTAGTTAAAATCAAATGTTCAGAGTAGGTCCGTCTATGTAGGTGTGAAATTAATCCATGTTTTCGTCAAATTCCAGATAATAATCTTTTTTGCTTGGCAACCTGTACAACATGTTGGTCTTTCCTTGCTCTGGGGAGGCAATTCAATTTTAAATATTTAGGGATGAGGTTCAGTTCCTTACAATTGGTCAAAAAAGTGAGATGCATTCCCTCGACGCCAATTCGACGACTAAGTTTTATGAAGACTCTTGAGATACTATACATTTTGGTAAAGTAAATTATTAAAGTTCACATAATCTTGACATCTGCAGTACCTGGTAGTAGAATAAAATATTTGTGCAAATTAATTAACCAATTAAACACACATATCACTTTCAAAGCACGACACCATATTCACTATCGATAAACCAACACATGAGATTTAAAACATTTACTAAAATGATAAAAAGATAAAAGTTAGATCTTTCAGCGTCACTTTGAGACCATCATCAGACAAGTTAACACAAGATGTTCACTCTTAAATATCTCAATTATGTGCTATCGGTGACGGTTAATTTCATGACAAGTCCTTGTTAGCGCCCTCAGCAAAATAAGGAACATAGTATTATCGACGTAATACATACCTACGCAGGTGATTGAGTGACATTTTCACCATTATTGCCTCATTTTTTTTAAGTGTTCTCCAGGCTGGCGGAATTTCACAGGGTAGATAATCATGAAAACATTGTGGCCCTCTATCAAAAATACACAAGCTTTATGTAAAGAGCAAGGAAGCCAGGTTTGTGGGAGTTACAATAACCCTAGATTCCTCCCCAATCTGAAAATGGGTACCACTATGAGTGGTACAAGCTAACAATTTACACTACCTTATAAATTGGCAGGTACAAACAAATTTACACTACCTTATAAGTAGGCAGGTACGAGCCAATTTACTCTACCTTATAAGTTGGCAGACCTTAGATTTCTTTTAAAGATGGTGTTTTGTTCACTAACTCCTCTAAATATACATCTTCGTAGGGCGGAAATCCAGAAAATCCAAGAGACAGCCCTACTACATGGATATCCAGAACACCTTACGAACCAAATCATACATAAGATTAGATTAGTTAATTCTACAATGCATCAACCTGAACAGCATGGCATGCAGTTTGTGGGATCTATAGACTGCCACCCCTCAGTGAACATGGTCTTAAAGAACCATCGCAAGACATTTAATATTGACTTTGGTATCAGAACAACAAATATTTTATCAACGATAAAGAAAGATCGACACCTTATTCAGGGGAAGACAAATAAGGAGTTTATGCAATACTTATGAGCTACATGGACAATAACGAGCCAACCACGTCATACATTAAGTCTACAAGATGGTGTTTAAAAATCCATTTGAAGGAAAACATCTACAATATAAAAATGGGTGCTCTCTCGACATCGTTAGCTCGTACCACTCATAGTAATATGCATTTGTCGATTTGGGAGGAATCTAGGGTTATTGTAACTCCTACAAACCTGGCTTCCCTGCTCTTTACCAAAAGCTTGTGTATTTTGGATAGAGGGCCACAGTGTTGTAACAATCATCCATCCTGTAAAATTCTGCTGGACTGGAGAACAGTATTCAAAAAACGAGGGAATAATGGGGAAAATGTCTCTCAACCACCTGCTTAGGTATGTATTACGTCGATAATACTATGTTCCTTATTTTGCTGAGAGCGCTACCAACACGGACTTGTCATGCAATTAACTGTCACTGACAGCTTATAATTGAGATATTTAAGAGAGAACAAACATCTTGTGTTAATTGTCTGATTATGGTCTCAAAGTGAGACCAAAAGATCTAATTTTCTTCTTTTTAATAAATGTCTTTTAAACCTCATGTGTTGGTTTATCAATAGTGAGTGTGGTGTCGCACTTTGAAGGTGACATGTGTTTTTAATTGGTTGATTAAGGCAGTTTTTTTTTTTATAAGTACAACACAATATCATTCTGTGACTTTTCATTTTTGAAAAATAATTCTCACGTAGTCAGATTCATGCTTTTGAAATCTAGCAATCATGATCTTTTTCTTTCCATTTCAACCTTAGAAGTAAACATTCTTTAACAATACAGAATTTCCCCACATGTTAAATTTACTGTTACAGCACAAATTTCAAGTGATTATAATTCCCAGTAACATTTTTGTGTCGATTTTGGAATCCGTAATGCATGCAGCTTTATTTTAATATTCATATACTCTAAACTAATAAAATGGTTGTCTTTAACCCATATGTGTACACCTCACTTGAATACAATACATGGTGTTATATTTATAATATCACTGTAAGCAGCATGAGGCAGAAAAGCTGGTTTGCCAGAGTAGGCAAAAAATAGGCAGGAAAATGTGGAAAGGCACGAATTGGCCTTTTTGGAAAGATAGAAAAACTTTCTGGAAGTACATGAGACGAAGGAAAAAATAGGGGAAATAAGTGTACATGAGACATAGGAAAAATAGGGGAAATGAAGAATAGGATCGGAGAAACGATATGGGAGCCCAATGAGTTAAGCGAAAGATGGGGCGAATACTTCTGTGAGTTACTAGACCATGAAAGCAAAGGTGATTCTATGGCAGAAGCAGGTGATGTCATAGTGAGAGATTTAACCACAGGAGGGATCTCAAGAGAAGAGGTGTGTAAATCTCTAAAATCTCTTCAGAATAGTAAGGCTCCAGGAGTAGATGGCACAAGTGCTGAGATGCTAAAATATGGTGGTGACTCTGTAATTGACTGGTTAACTGAAATTTGCCAGTTATGTTGGGAGTTAGGAATGGTCCCCTCATGAGTGGAGGGATACTATGATTTTTCTCTTGTACAAGGGAAAGGTGATCAGGCTGAATGCAAGAAGCATCATGGTATCAGCTTCCTGAGGGTGCTGGAAAAGTTTTTTGGGTATGTCACTATTGATAAGGGGTCTTACATCAGAGAAAGTGTTGGATGTACAGAGTGGGTTTATGCCTGGTAAGGGCTGCATTAACCACATCTTTGAATTACACATGATGATGGAAAAGTACCTGCTTGTTAGTAAGAAGGTTTTTGTTGTCTTCATAGATTTAGAGAAACATTATGACAGAGTAAACATGATATTTTTGTAGAAGGTACTGAATAAATATGGTATTACTGGAAATCTACTTAATATTCGGTAATATAGAATGTGTATGAGTGAATAGTGGCGTATCAAAATAGATTTCTATTGGTGCAGGAGTCAGACAAGGTTGTGTAATGTCACTATGGCTGTTTAATATACACTGCTGGCCACCCAAAATGCAACACCAAGAAGGACACGAGATAGCAAAACCAGATTTACTGGACACATAGCAACAGATACAAAGATGAAAAGATTGAGCTTACAGGCCCGTACGACTTGCTGAACACGCAGACATCAATAGTTCGTGTGGCCCCCATATCTGGCAATAATGGCCGCTACACGCCACGGCATCGAACAAAAGAGGCTTTGGATGTAGGCTTGGGGTATGTCAGTCCAGGATGCTTCCACACGTTGCCACAGTTCATCAGGCGTAGCCGCGGGTGGTGCTTGCCGGGCCACTCGGTTGCCAATCAGTGACCAGACGTGTTCGATGGGCGACATATCGGGAGAACAGGTGGGCCACGGCAGCAGTGACACCTGGTGGGCAATGAAGAATTGTTGCACGATGTGTGCTACATGCGGGCGCGCATTGTCCTGTTGAAATGTGGCCGCTGGCAGGTCCTGCAGGTAAGGGAGGACTACAGGCTCCAAAACGTCGGAGATGGTGCGGTGGCTGTTGAGTGTACTGGCGATGTGTACCGGAGGGGTGCGGGTGTCATATCCAATTGCGCCCCAAACCATAACGCCAGGCAACGGACCGGTACGGCGATGCATAATGCAGGCGTCATACAGTCTCTCGCCGCGGTGCCGCCACACGCGGATCCGACCATCGTGGTGTTGCAGGCAGAAGCGGGATTCGTCTGAGAACACAACATCGTGCCATTCCGTAGTACAGGTGTGGCGTTTAAGGGCCCACTGCCGCCGCACTTGCCGGTGGTGTAATGTCAATGGTAATCAAAGCAATGGACGCCGTGTGACAACTCCCCGCTCCTGCAGATGACGTCGAACGGTACGTGCTGACACAGGTTGTTGCGCAACACACCCTAATTCCTGCGCTAACGTTCGTGATGTGGCGGTGCGAGCCGTCAATGCCCACAGCACAACATGCCGTTCCTCTCGTTCGGTGGTGTGCCGCGGCAATCGCTCATGTCGGCCCATTCATCCCTCCTGCACCCACCAAATCCATACTCGCCTCACTGTGGCTGGATATTGTCCCACACAGGCGCCGATGTCTCGGTATGATAAACCGCTGTCGCGATAAGCCACTATTTGTCCTCTGTCGAACTCCGAAACGTGCTGGAATGACTGCTGTATTCTGCGACGAGGCATCAGGAAGCTTTCCACGCACAGGTCCAGCAGCACAACACACTTCCACTACTTACACCCCGCCTTCTGTGCACCTTTCTTATAGTGCTTCTCTGTGGCATGCCGGGCGCACATGATTTGCATATGCCCTGCAATGCTAATCGTTTGCATGTTCTCTTGCGGGCGACGCATGCTGCGAATTTCAGGCCAATCGGATGCTTCCTTCTTGGTGTTGCATTTTGGGTGGCCAGTAGTGTATTTATGGATGAGTGCATGCATTACGCCAAAATGGGTAATACTATAGTGGCTTGAAAGGGTAGTGTGCTGTTTGTACTGTTAACTCTTCGAGAAGTGCAGGGCCTACCCACGAAGGTTGCCATTAGAGGTCTCTGTTGACGCATGTCGGGCAAATATTTGAGCTTTCTGAGGTTGTTTTGAATTGTTATGTCGTACCGGGGGTAATATACTCATGTAACTTTTAAGTGTTACATGTGCTTTGGTACGTTAATTAATGAAACTAATAAAAGGATATACATTACAGTGTTTCTTTGATACACTGATCAAACCAGCAATATTTTATTTTGATACTCTAAATCATTATGTCTTCTACGATGTTCTGTGCCTCTGCTGCACCAAAAGAAAAAAGAAAGCAACAGACACACTGTTTTATATCAGGATGTCTAAGTGGAAATACTAAATCCCAAGAAAAAGTCTAATTTCTTCAGGCACTTAAAGATGAAGAATGTCGTAAAACGAGGGAACATGTAATTTCTCGTGCAGATAAAAAGCTGGAAGAAGTTTGTGTTATTTGTGAAGTCTATTTTGACCAGCAATTTATTGAAAGAGATTTAATAAGCACATAACAAACGGTAAGGAAGTTTCTATTCCTAGAGGTACTCACAAATTATCAATTGTTGCAATTCCGACCATATTTCCAAACTTGCCATCATATTTCAATAAGAAATTACCCATGAAGCACAAAGAAAGAAATATTTCTAAAACTTATGTTGCAAAAAGAATTAAATTTTTAACAGCACTTGTTCCTCCACACAGGTGAAAAGCCTCATCAGTGTGATGTGTGCTCCCAACAATTTGCTCAGAAAAGTTATCTTTCAAAGCATATGCTTATTCACACAGGTGAAAAGTCACACCAGTGTGATGTGAGCTTCAAATCACTTGCTCGGAAAAGTCATCTTTCAAAGCATATGCTCCTTCACACAGGAAAAAAGGCCTCACCAATGTGATGTTATGCTCCAAACAATTTGCTCAGAAATATAATCTTTCAGAGCACATGCTCCTTCGCACAGGTAAAAAGCCTCACCAATGTAATGCATGCTCCAAACAATTTTCTCAGAAAAGTAATCTTATATACAGTAGCATATGCTGCTTCACACCGGGGACAAGACTCACAAGCTTGATGTGTGCTCCAAACAATTTGCTTGGAAAAGTCATCTTGCATGACACATGCTCGTTCACACGGGTGAAAAGCCTCACCACTGTAATATATTCTCTCAACAATTTGCTCAAAAATGTAAACTTCCAGAGCATATGTTCCTTCACACTGGTAAAAATCTTCAATAGTGTGATATATGCTCCAAACAATTTACTCAGGGAAGTGATCTTTCAAGGCACACCATTCTTTACACAGGTGAAAATCTACACCAGTGTGATGTATGCTCCAGACAGTTTGCTCAGAAAAGTAATATTTCACAGCATGTGCTGCTTCATACTGGTAAAAAGCTTCACCAATGTGATGTATGCTCAAAAACATTTGCTGCAAAAAATGAATTTTCAGTGCATATCTTCCTTCACACAGATGAAAAGCTTTACCAGTGTGATGTGTGCTCTAAACAATTTACTCGGATAAGTAGACTTTCACAACATGCGCTCATTCACACATGTGAATTATGTCACCAATGTAATGTATGCTTGCAACAATTTGATAGAAAAAGTGATCTTTCTAAGCACATGCTCCATCATGTAGATGAATAACCACTGCTGTACAATATATGCAGACCTGCCAACCTCCCAGAACCAAAAAACGTAACACTCAGATAGAAAAATCGTAACACAACGCATGCTGATAATTTTTTAAGCCTATTTCAGCTATATAAATTCTTGATGATGAAAATGTAGGGATTTTTTTCCCTACATTAAAATTTTATTGAGAAACTAATTAAATCTAATCAGCAAACACTTTTATGATGTTAATTATTAGAAAAAAATTACTATTACGGGAGAAATCCTCACTCTGCCTAACTTCCGTTTTCAGAAATTTTGAGAGGCGGAAAACTATGTTTTCAACCACAAGTATATCCACACTTATACTTGGGAAAATTGTACTCTTGGCCAAAAGAGCATGATAGATTTTGTTGTCTACAATCCACGTCTGAAACACTTAATTGTTGACACTCGTGCGATGAGAGATGCAGATGTTGGTTCTGATCATTACTTGGTAGTGTTACGGGTGAAACTGAATGTTGGTTGGAGGAAAAGGAATAGGAAGAGGCCCAGGATGGAAAGAATAAAGGTTGAAAGTCTCCCTGAAGATCATCAGCGTCATTCTGACTCACTCAGAGAACGACTGAAGGAGCTGAAGTCTTGTGAGAGGGATGTAGAAAAGAAATGGGAATGTTTTAAGAATTGTGTTATCACTGCTGCAGAAGAGGTCTGTGGCATCACAATAGTGGGTAACAAAAGAGGTGATGTTTGGTGGAATAGTGAGATTGAAAAGGCAGTACAGAGAAAGAAGGAAGCCTATTTGGGGATGTTACTGTGGATGAATATCGCTGTAAGAAGCGTGAAGCCGCCAGGCTGGTTCGCCAGACTAAGGCAAAAGATAGGAAGGAGAGGGTGGGAAAGCATGAATTGACTTTCTGGAAGTACGTAAGAATCAGGAAAAATAGGGGAAACAAAGTTGTAAGTTGTCTGAAGAATAGGATCGTGGAAATGATCTGGGAGCCCAATGAGTTTAGTGAAAGATGGGGTGAATACTTCTGTGAATTATTAGATCAGGAAAGCAAAGGAGATTCAGAGGCAGAAGCAGATGATGTCACAGGGAAGGATGGAAGCACAGGAGGGATCTTAAGAGGTGTGTAAAGCTCTGAAATCTCTTCAGAATGGTAAGGCTCTGGGAGTTGATGGCATAACTGCCGAGATGTTGAAATATGGTAGTGACTCTGTAATTGACTGGTTAACTGAAATTTGCCAGTTGTGCTGGGAGTTAGGGATGGTCCCTCAGGATTGGAAGGATGCTATCATTGTTCCCTTGTATAAGGGAAAAAATGACCAGATTGACTGCAAGAACTATCGTGGTATTAGCCTACTGAGTGTGCCAGCGAAAGTGTCTGGTAAGGTCGTTATTGAAAAAGTACAGGGTATTACATCGGAGAAAGTGTGGGATGTTCAGAGTGGTTTTATGCCTGATAAAGGCTGCACTAACCAAATTTTTGCATTACGCATTATGATTGAAAAGTATCTGGCTGTTGGTAAAGTTTTTGCTGCCTTCATAGATTTAGAGAAAGCTCACAGCCAAGTAAATAGAACACTTTTGTGGAAGGTATTGAATGAATATGGTGTTACTGGGAATCTACTTAATAGTGTAAAAGCCACGTATGCTGGCAGTAGAGCTTGTGTAAGAGTCAATGGTGTTTTATCAAAATGGTTTTCCATTGGTGCAGGAGTCAGAATGGGTTGTGTAATGTCACTATGGCTGTTTAATATATTTATGGATGCATGCATGCGTGATGCCAAAATAGATAATACTGGTTTATGTCTTGGTGACATCCGTGTGTGCAGATTGCTGTATGCTAATGACACTGTCCTGTTAGCAGAGAGCAAAAGTAAATTGCAAAGTATGTTGTCTCGGATGAACAAAGTTTGCATGAAATTCAAACTGAGTATAAATAAGGGAAAAACCAAAGTTATGGTTTTTGAGAGAGGAACTGGTAGTACTGAATGTAATACATGTCTAAATGGCACAGTGATTGACCAGGTGAATGAGTTTGTGCATTTAGGAAGCATGTTTGACAGAGAACAAATTGGATGGTGAAATTAGTAGGAGAGTGAATTCTTCATTGAAAGTCATGGCTGCTTTGGTAGGTTTTCACAGGAATGATGCGTTCTGAAGAGAGTCCTGCATGGCTGTGTATGAAAGTGTAATTGCCCCACTCTGATGTATGGCAGTGAAACCTGGGTGCTACAGAAGAAACATAGAAGTCGTTTGTGTGCTGGAGAAATGCTTTAGTTACGGGGGGGGGGGGGGTTAAAGACATGCTATGATTGTGTGAGGAATGAAGATGTGTTGCAGTTGTGTAATGTGAAGCAAAATGTTGTTAGCAAGGTGGAGACTAATATGCTTCGTCGGTTTGGTCATGTTGAAAGAATGAATGATGAGATGCTTACTAAAAAAATCTTTTAGCCCAAGTGGCAGGAAGGAAGGGTAGAGGAAGGCCAAGGAAGTCATGGGAGGATCAGATTTAGGAGTGTCTGCATGAGAAAAAGATTATGAGTGTGAAGTATAGAAGATCTTGTGTACGGCGTGTGATGGATGTGAGTGAAGCTCGAGTTGTATGTCAAGATCGCTGTAAATGGAGAAGTTTGATACAGCAACAGTAAATAAAAATTATTTGGTAATTTCATACATGAGACCGGCCGATGACAAAAAAAGCTGAACTTTTTAACTGGGTGAAAAATTGGGACACGCAAACGCGCAGTGAGCAAATTCAAATACAGCATATATACAATATTTAAGAGTATGCTAGCCACATAGAATTATTTTCTGTAAATTATGTAAGTAAATATTAAAGTGAAGCACATTATTATATTCACAATAGAAAAGTAGGGATTTAAGAACAAAATAAAATGAAATATTTTAAAAAATCAGATTTAAAACTTACATGTGAATCTTTACTAGCTAAATCCTGAGGTGAAAAGTATTTGTCTAGGAAAGTTTGTGAATTTAGTCAAGCAATTAGAAACTTGCAAGAATTAGAAACATATAACCACAGCTTAGTTTTTAGTCATTGAAGAAGTCAATAAAGTATTTCTCAATGTAACCTTATAAAATGGCTTGCAAAATTTTTTGCTTGCATTGTGAATATGGTGACATGAATCTCCATTTAACCATTTAAAATCTTGTTGGATTTTGTCTTTCCTTTGGTAATTTTTTGATAACATCTTCATTGTAGGGAATTAAGACCTCAGTTTTTGGTATTTTTTGCTCATATGCATACCTAATACCTCTGTTGAGTGCTTTGACCTGCAAAGACGTCAACTCAATTTTAGATTTATTGATGTACGTTTGCACGTCTTCTTGAGGTATTATTTTTTTCTTTTTTTTTTTTCTATTATTTTTATCCTTTATTAAATTCTCAATCTTATGAAAATGTTTTCTTCGATATATTAACTGCTGTGGGGAGATTTTCTCTGCCGAATTCTTGTTTTTCACCCTGTTTTTGAGCCTCCCATGACACATTCTTTCCACTTAGCTTTCAAACAAGCAAAACAAATTCCTTCTTAGAAAGAAAGAATAAAATAAAAAGCAAAAAAAAACCGGAAAGCTGCGTCACGAACTTTTTAGAGGCTTCGGCCCGACGTAATAACGGCCCGAAGCCGTGCCCCCCCCCCCACATACACACACTTAGCTTTCAAACATGCAAAACACATTCTTCCTTAGAAAAAAAAAGAAAGGAAAGAAACAGAGTTGCGTCACGAACTTTGTTCAGCGGCTTCGGGCCGACGTTATCCTAGCCGGGCGCCGTGCTTTCTTTCCACTAAGTTTTCAAACAAGCAGAACACATTCCTCCTCCTTAGAAAAAAACAAAAAGGTTCGTCACGAACATGGTTCAGAATCATCGGGCAGACGCAATTCCGGGCAACAGCGAAAGCACGTCCGAACCAACGTAATTCCGGATCACGGCAAAAGAAGCCCGCCAAGCCTACATAATTCCGGCGTGGCGCCATTCTTCCTTTCCACTTAGCTTTCAAACAAGCAAAACAAATTCTTTCTTTTCGGGAGGGGGGGGGGTAGAACGAATTTAAGAAAAGAAAGCTGCGTCACGAACTTTATTCAGATGCTTCAGGTCGACGTAATCTCGGGCCAAGGCGAAAGAAGCACGACGAACATTTTTTTTTTTTCACACTTTGAAACAAGCAAAACAAATTCCACCACCTGAGAAGAAAAAAAAAGACAAAGGGCTGTGTTACGAACTTTGTTCAGAGGCTTTTACGTCGATTATTTACAAAATCAGTAAAACTTTCTTAATAACAGCGAAAATCTGAATATCCATAATTTTTTTGTTAGTCACCCGTAATCCCGGGGAAATCCGTAATAATTACGGAGATTCCGTATTTTTTGGCATACTCCGTAGGAAGAGGATTCACGAGTGCTTCGATTCTCGAACGATCTCAGAAAAGCGGGAACGCATTCGGGTACATTTGCAAATTACAAGTGAGAGTTTCTGGCGATGACGTCACGGATAGAATTAAGCAGATAGTTTGGCCCTGATAGAATGCAGAGTGGCGATTTCCCGCAAGACACGGAAAGGGCTGCAGTAGTTTCCCTAACGCACGAAGTAGGCGGAGCTTCCACCCTTTGCGCTGCGATGCTCAAGTGACTGACATTCCATCCATTGTTGACAGCAGTAAACGAATTGAGCTGCTGACTCCACCCTCCAACATTTCTTCTTGCCCCCGCGTCTGCTCCAAAAACAACGCTTTCAGCTAGAAAGCGCTTAGTTCTTTTACTCCACAAAAAAAGCGGAATCGCGGAATTCCGCTTTTTTTTTTTTAATTTTTCTATAGAACGACGACCCCCCCCCCCCCCCGAAAAAATCCTGAAAATTTCTCTTCATTTTTGCAATGACCTCGAGAATGACCAAAATGATGCCGAAAAAAGCGGAATTCCGCGAATTCGCGGAAGAATCTCATGTATGTAATTTGTATTTCTTTGTGGAGCTAACCTCTGTATATCAGAAAACAGCTTAGTGATATGATATGGAAAACTTGCATCTTAGGAGGTCCGCAAGATGGTTTAATCAGGTTCTGGGGATGTCATTTTTGTCTACAGGACCAAAATAAATCTACAATGTGCATCAGCCGTCGCCACGATTCTGCTACAAAGATTAGTAGAAAATGAATCTGCGATGTATGTCGGCCATCGCCGTGATTCTTCTATGAGGAAGAGTACAAAATAAACCTGCAATGTACATTGGCCATCGCCGCGATTCTGCTACTGGGACGAGTACAAAATAAACCTGCAATGTACGTCACCACGATTTTTCTATGGGGATGAGTACAAAATAAATTTGCGATGTACGTCGGTCGTCGCCGCGATTCTGCTACAGGGATGAGCACAAAATAAACCCTACGGTGTACGTCGCCCCTCGCTGCAATTCTGCTATGGGGTTAAGTACAAAATAATTCTGCGACATACTTCCGTCCTTCGTGAGAAAAAAATTACGATTATGGAAGAAATCCTCACTACGCCTAACTTCCATTTTTGGAAATTTTGAAAGGCGGAAAACTTGCATCTATGATAGCAAGTCTGCAAGATAAGGTTTAATTAGGGTTCTGGGGATGTGATTTTCGTCTGCAGGACCAAAACAAATCTGCGACGTACGTCGCCCGTTGCCGCAATTCGCTACAAGGCTTCTGTCTGAAAAGGGAAAAAAATGGGGGAAAACATGACTATTTAAAAAAATCGTATTTTTGGCTGCAAAATCGTATTAGTATACTGCAGCATGATTTATTGTACTAAATACGATAAAATCGTAACCGGACCAGGTGGGTACAAGAGAGATTATAGGACTAGTTCAGTTTGTTATTTTACATAATCTACATTTTGAGGTTACTCACCTTTATTCCAAATATCATTTAGAAGGTTTTCATCTCTACACACTTCCAACATGTATTTAAAAAAAAAAAAAAAAATATGTGTTGGAAATGTGTAGAGATGAACACCTAAACGATATTTGGAATCTCAAAATGTAGATTATGTCTAAATAGCATGTTAATAATTAAGCAGCTATTTGACATTTGCAATGTTGTATGAGTATGAATATATGATTATTATTTTACATACATCAAAGGATAGGAATCCCTTGCTACATGAACGAGTTGCTATTTTCGCTTTCATTTCTGATCAGCAGTAATTTATATATTAAAGTACAAATTCCTTGAAGAATTTGAACTTTTCACAACGGCGTATCTAATTCCAATCTCTCCTGTATGCAATGCAGTTTTTCACACCCGACATAGGCCGTGAGCGGCACCTAGCGGTTTTCCCTCTTTTTTTTGGCTTTCCGGAGAACGAATAGCACACTAACCCCTTCAAGCCATTACAGTAATACTGGTTTATGCCTTAGTAATATCCATGTATGCAGATTGCTGTATGCTTATGGCAGTCCTGTTGGTAGAGAGCAAAAGTGAGTTGCAGAGTATGTTGTCCTGGATGTACGAAATTTGTATGAAATTCAAACTAAGTATAAATAAGGGAAAAACCAAAATTATGGTTTTCAAGCAAAGAACTGTTAGCACTGAATGCAAGATAAGTCTGAATGGCACAGTGATTGACCAGGTGAAAAGTTTGCATATTTGGAAAGCATGTCCGACAGAGAGAACAAATCAGATGGTGAAATTAGAAAGCGAGTTAACTCTTCATTGAAAGCTATAGATGCTTTAGGAAGATTTCATAAGAATAATGAATTCTCAAGGAAGTCCCCGATAGCTGTGTATGAAAGTGTAATTGTTCCAACTCTGATGTATGGCAGTAAAACCTGGGTACTACAGAAGAGACATAGGAGTCATTTGTGTGCTGAAGTGATGTATTACTTACGAAGGATTTGTGGCATGACATGCTCTGATCATGTGAGAAATGAAGATCTGTTGCAGTTGTGTAATGTGAGGCAAAATGTTGTTAGTAAGGTAGAGACTAATATTCTTAGATGGTGTGGCCATGTTGAAAGAATGAGTGATGATATGCTTATTAAGAGAATTATTTTAGCCCAAGTGACAGGAAAGAAAGGTAGAGGAAGGTGCAGGAAATCTTGGGAGGACCAGCTTCGGGAATGGTTGCATGAGAAAAAGATTATGAGTATGAAGTGCAAAAGGTTTTGTGTGCATCGTGTAATGGATGTCAATGAACTCGAGGTGTGTACCAAGATCACCGCATATGGAGACATTTGATACGGCAACAGTAAGTAAATTCTAGCTCCATCACTTAAAAATTTATCTGGCAGTTTGTCTTTATTTGAGGAACTAACCTCTGGATCACAGAGGATAGCTTAGTGATGTATGTATACTTAATTTATTAATCATTTTGTAATTCAATTAACACCATATGCACATAAGGTTACAAGCAACAACCTACCTCCCACTTTAAAAAAGGGGGAGAAACTGAAGAACAAACATAATGGCCAAGCCTTATCCAGAACAGCTACTCAGAAGGATTTCACTACTTTGTAGCTGAGTAATCATGTGTTAGACAGCATTATTTAGCTAAGTATGTCCATGCAGGGTCATTAACTATTTCTGCACACTAACTTCACAGTCTATTATGAAAATAAAGAACTGCTGCCCACGTGATATAATATAATAGTAGCATTCACTTCTCACCCTCAATTTTAGATAGCAAAAGTAGAATGAAACACTTATTTTTGTGGCAGTCATTAGCTGTTCAGTGTTTCACCGAATGAATGCAGAATGTGTACACTTTGGAGCTGTTAAAGTTTTTTTATTTTTATTGGGGGGGAGGGTGCATGGTACAGAAATGCCATTGTTAACTTAAAAAAAAAAAATCCCATTGTTAACTTTTTCAGAAAGCTTCAAAACGAATTGTTCCAAACTAGGAATCAAGCCCACACCTTCCTATTATCATCAGAATACATTAGCTTTGCCATCATTCCGGATAATGCATTTCCAAACAAATGAAGTATATATGATGCTGAATTGTCAGCTAGAATATGATAACGGAGGTTCATTTGTCTCCTCAAGGAAACAAACCATATATCCTACTAATAAGAATACAAGTCAGAAATCACCAGTCTTCAGGCAGATATATTGCAGAACTTAATATCCAATTTTCAAGACATAGTAATCACATATAATCTTGGCATCAAAATGCCATTGTTAACTATAATACATGTTAGAGACTTTTCAAAAAATGTGAAAACAGGAGAGAGGGAGGGAAGGAGGTGGGAGTGCGTGCGTGCGGTCTTCACTGTGCCTCAAAATTCCTATCTGGATCTTGGGTTACAAAATTCGACTGATGAAATTCAAGCTTTTGGTGAAGAATGTGCAGTGAATGAATGCTAACTAAGCTCCAAGAATCAATTTCTTGTGGTTACTTGCAATAATATATTAACATATAAATTTCAAGAACAGCCCACTGAGGCTGTTTTTGAAATTTATATGTTGATATGTTCTTATATATGTCCTAAGTCTTTATGCTGAACAAATAAACACTTTTGGACATAAGAAACTTTTGTTAGTTCCCAGCCACATAAATTCCCAGCCTCCTTTTTTTCTCACTCATCTTGTCAAACATTTCAGTAATATTACAGATTGTTTCAGAAGTTTGTACTACAATTCAAACAAATACAATAATTGAACTTTTATATAGCACTAACAGAAACTGTACTATAGTACTATATAAAAAATTTATATAGCGCTATCAGCCTGTGTGCCAATCAAATGGCACTTGATTGGCACATAGGCTGATAAAAAAGTAATGACTCATCTTGTGTTTCCAACTAACATTTACCTCAAAATACTCTAAAATACTCTCCACTGCAAATAATACACTTGTCATGGAGTTTAATCCACAGTCAGAAAATGTGCAGCAGACCTTCCTTGGACAGGGACTTCAAAATTGCCTCCATAGCTTTTTTGCATTCCCAATCAATTCTTTTAAAATGCCAACCTTACAGTGGTTTCTTTAATCATGGAAATATCAGAAGTCACATAATCCTTTCCAGAAAATTGCCCCTTTCATTTCAGTAATGTTCTTTCAACTTCATACAAATGATCACACTTAACTAATACCTTTTGGTTTACTGTGAGTATCCATGGAATCCAATGAAATAACATATGACAAAGGCTCAAGAGTTCCATCACAATGCTAAGAGTGCTTAAATACAAAATGTCCAGTGCATTCAATAACTGCACAATTGTGATTCAACCATCCACTTTTCTTTTTGTTTTGTTTTGTTTGAGGGTTTAACGGCCACTGTGAGTAACTTGATGGGCTATAAGCAGGGGCCTATATTTAGGGCCGCTGGTTCCAGGGGAGGTAGAGAACCAGTACAAGAAGACAAACAACCCCTATGCCTCACTGGGAATCGAACTCACATACCGTCCATCTGATAATTGCGTTTGCAATATTAACCGGAATCTCAAAAAATGAAGTCAATGGATATCTTGCCCTTGTCTTGCCAAATCTTCAATGTTTTGTCTGCCTACCATAAACTCTTCACACTCCACAAAGCACACTTGCCTGTGATGTCACTTCACCACTGAAGGCTTCCTGAAACATTTTATATGTTTCTTTCCCTGATTTTTGGAGGTAGTAGAATTTCATCATGTATAATTTTTCAAGAGTTGACGGCATGCTTCTGATGTGTAGATGAAATGAAACAGTATTAAAGTACTAAAGCATTTTTCTCATGAGGTAGAATAAGACCAGGAATGTTTGTATGCATAGCCTGCATGTCTACCTTCCATTTAACATTCAACACTTGACCATTACTCAGCTTACATTCCATGAGAAAAAAACAGTTGTATTACTTTTCGTAGAAATTCAGAACACTAATTTAGAACCCTTTTAGAATGGCGTTTAGTACACTACCATGAATATGTTTTGAAGAGATAATAGCTCAATAAAATAAGAAAAGCAACTTTGTGAAAAAATGCAAGCTGAAAGGGAAAATATGGGGAGGGGGAATAGCGGGGAGGATCATACAAGTATTACTTTCCAATTCATACAACTTTTGGGACATGAATCAAAGCTGCACAAGTTTTGGTCATGATTGTTCATCATCAAATTATTTCAATGGATACTGCTGCTTTTCTACTACTTTGGTGATGAGTTGGTTTGATTACCATCAAGGTTCCTGCTGCATACACAAAACTTTAGAAAACTAATACATATCACTAAGCTGTTCCCTAAAAATTCAAAGTTTAGCTCCTCAGATCAAAATCACTTGATTGTCCACATACAAAAAAGCACAGGGGTGGCACACATAAAACTGGTCCTAAATGTAAAAGTACACATAGTTTTATTTGGTCATAACGTACAGCAAATTTCAGTTACATTTGATATGGTAAATAAACAGTATTTTTAAATTAAAAGAAGGTTGTGATGTTAACAAGCAACATGTTTATAAACATTTTTACATACCTTTTCAAAGTCTATGCTGGAATTGGCCGCTACTTGCCTTGATGCATTCCAAAGTATGTTCAGGAAAATGCCTTGCAGCGCGATTGAAATGTGAGTGATCTCTTGCCCTACGTTGGTTTTCAACTCTTTCCAATTGAAGGTTGTTGCAGAAGACATTGCCTTTTAGCGAGCCCCACAGGTAAATATCACATGGTGACAAGCCAGGAGAGTGTAGTGGCCATAGATCCTCACTGTCCTTCCCTGAATAAAATCACTGAGGATTCGAGCAAATGAATGATCAGAGGTATGGCAAGTTGCTCCATCTTGTTGGAAGAAGGTATAAGTGAGTTTATGTGGAATCTCAACTGGCTTACAAACTTTTCGTAGATCTGTAGATATATGCCTGCATTCACATTCTCCTCAAAAAAAAAAAAAAAAAAAAAAAAAATGGGTCCGATGACGCATTGGCCTAACACTACACCAAACACCGACTTTTACATCACGGAGTGGTTTCTGTTGGAACACATGTGGGTTTTCAGCAGCCCAGTGTCCTGTGTTCTGTGAGCTGACATGCTTACCTTTGTCTGTTGAAACAAAAACAAATGGGTCAAACAGTACTTCAGTAACCATCTCTAAGAGCCACTGACAGTAATGGACACATTTTCCCTTATCAAGTGCTCTTAATTCTTGCACAACATTCACATGATAAGGCTTAATTTTTAAATCATTAAATATGCGCTGAATTGACCTACAAGTAATGCCTGTCTGCTGGGATAAATGGTGTGCTGACTTGTTTGGGCTTTATGATTTGCTATGTCAGTGACCATTTCTGGTAGGCATACAGTTCATTGTTTCATTCTCTGTGCATTGATTACAGAACCAGTTCTACACAATTTCTTCAAAAGTCCTATATTGTTGATTTTGCAGGAACATTGGCATCAGGATATTTTGCTTTAATTCATTTGTGAACCAAAACGAAAGAACATGTGTGAACATAATCCTCCACAATACAAATGCGTTGTTCAATTAAATACTTCATGACTCACATGCAGAAAATCTCCCAGAGCGTGGAGGATCACTGAACACGTATGCACAAGCGCGATGGCATCAGATAGTTTCCAGCAGCAATCTACGAAATATGTAGCTTTACAGCTGTAACCCAAAACACGTTTGGGCCAGTTTTGTGTGCGCCACTCTGCTTTTGAGTATTATTTATTTTTCTTAAAATCGATAATTTCTTTGTGAACAGCTTAATGATCTTTCAAGTTGGAACTGAAGAACAGATTCACTGCTTTAGAAGGCCTAACATCGGAAGAAGTGGATATTTCGGAAGTTAACAGAAAAGTAACCAAAGCTCTTATGGAAACAGCAACAAAATTAGCTGGGTCTAAGAACAAGTTGCATGTAAACAAATTATCAGGAAAAACCAAAATGTTGATGCAAAAAAGAAGAGAGATGAGGACAACTAAAGAAGATGTGACTTCCAAAGTGGAATATATAGAGCTATGCAAGACAGCACGAAAAGTATCACTGAAGACGTAAGGAAATTCAACTGTGAGCTAGTGAGGAAAGCAATTGAAAACAACCAAAGCCTAAAGATAGCAAAGGGACATCTCAGTAAGGGAAGAAAACAGATTATGGCTCTGAGAAAAGAAGATGGTTCTATAACAAGAAATAGAGGCGAAATTTTGACAAGAGTGAAAGATTTCTACTCCAAATTATATGAAAGGGATGATACATGTACTCCAGACATCATGAAAGGTACCAGAGTTCTTCCAGTCCTCCCAGCAGAAGTTGCTCATGCAATCAAGAACATGAAGCGGAGGAAAGCTCCAGGAGAAGATGGAATTACTATAGACATCATACAAGAAGCAAATGGAGAAATTGAAACAGTACTCGCCCAAATTTTCACTCGATGCCTTAATGAAGGGAAGATTCCTGAGGATTGGAACACCGCTACAATGATCCTGCTACATAAAAAAGGTGACATTGAGGATCTCAGGAACTACAGACCTATCAGCCTCCTATCAGTGGTTTATAAAATCTTCACTAAAGTTCTTTCACACCGTTTGAAGGTAACACTGGACATGGCTCAACCGAGAGAACAAGCTGGATTCAGGAGTGGCTACAGCACAATAGATCATATCCACGTACTGAGAGAACTAATTGAAAGAGCGAGGGAATATGAACTTCCATTGTGCATGGCTTTTATCGATTATGAAAAAGCCTTTGATTCGGTGAAACCATCAGCAGTTACCACGGCTCTGAAATCCTGCGGTATTGAAGATGCATACATTAATATTATTAATAACATCTATGAAAATGCAAGTGCAAAGATTCGGCTGTTTGAAAATACAACACACATAAAAATTGGAAAGGGAGTGAGACAAGGTGACACCATATCTCCGAAGCTCTTTAATGCCACATTGGAGGGTGTTTTTCAGTCGCTGAGCTGGGAAAAGAAAGGGATAAAGATTAATGGAGATTATCTAACCCACCTTCGTTTTGCTGATGACGTAGTCATTTTTGCAACTACCCCATCAGAGCTGCAGAGTATGATCCAGGAACTTGCTGACAAGAGTAAAGAAGTGGGATTAAAAATGAACTTTCAGAAGACAAAAGTGATGTTCAATGCTTTTACAAGAAATGAAGATTTATGGATTGATGGAGAAAAGCTGGAGATAACAGACACGTACGTTTATCTTGGACAGCAGATATCAAGTGAGGGTCACATTGATGAAGAAATTAATCGGCGTACAAAACTTGCCTGGAGAGCTTTTGGAAGAAACAGCATAATTTTCAAGAGCAATATGCCATTATGTCTTAAAAGAAAAGTGTTTGATCAATGCATCCTTCCAGTGCTTACGTATGGTGCAGAGACGTGGACCTTAACTAAAAGAGACATACAAAGGCTGCAGACAACTCAAAGAAGCATGGAGAGGTGCATGCTTGGTATAACCAGGAGAGATATAAGAAGAGGAACTCGTGGATCCGAAAAATAACGAGAGTGGAAGACATCATGATCAGAGTTAAATCCCTGAAATGGCAATGGGCTGGACATACTGCCAGAAGGACAGACCATAGATGGACAGCCGAAATTTTAGATTGGATTCCAAGGGACAGGAAAAGACCCAGGAAAAGACCACATGGGAGATGGGTGGATGAAATTCGTAAATATGCGGGAGTGACATGGAGGAGACTGGCACAAGACAGACCGTTGTGGAGGAAACTTGGGGAGACCTTCGTCCAGCAGTGGATTGATAATGGTTGACAATGATGATGATGATGACGTATGTTAAAATCGCTAATGTATAAGAAATGCAGCAATGACAGCTCGAATTTGCATCACTATTTTCATACAGTAGTTTGCATTCTTCAAGATGTGTGTAAACTAGAATGAGAAAGAGTTTGGAACTCCTAGTGTATTGCATATTTTATTACTTGAAGAACATTTAAATACACTATAATATCAAAAGTATTCAGGTACTGCCAAATATTTTCATAAAAGCAAAGACTGGTTGTGCAGGAAGGTGTGCTGTGAGTGGGGAGGTACGTATATAAAGCTGAGATGTTCTGTTGTGTTATGAGCAACTTTGAAGCGGATGTGCCACATGAACGTGAACTTTCTGAGTTCCAGCATGGGCTGGTCATAGGATGTCATTTGAGTAATATTTCTATATGAAGTATTACAGCTGAACTTCTGAGTTCCAGCATGGGCTGGTCATAAGATGTCATTTGAATAATATTTCCATATGGAGTATTACAACTGAACTTCTGAGTTCCAGCATGGGCTGGTCATAGGATGTCATTTGAGTAACATTTCCATATGGAGTATTACAGCTGAACTGAGTACCAGCATGGGCTGGTCATAGGATGTCATTTGAGTAATATTTCCATATGGAATATTACAGCTAAACTAAAAACACCAAAATTGACTGTAAGTGAAGTCGTGAAGAGATAAAAGCAGGATACTGCAACTACAGCAAAATTATGTTCAGAAAGACCACATAAACTGATGGAACGAGACAGAAGAGCCATGGTAAGAAATGCTAAGAAATCATCTTCTTTTTCTGCCATTTTCATCGCTGCTGAAGTATGAAATGCTTGCAGTGGCATGGCTAGTACCATAAATATCCACAGAGAGTTGCACAGCATGGGTTACTACAGTAGAGCAGGGGCATACAAGCCACACATCACTACCGTGAATGCAAAGTGCTGTTTGGAGTGGTGTGTCTCCCGTCGTTCTTGGACTGTGGGCAACTGGAAAGCTGCTCTTTGGAGTGATGAGTCACGCTTTTCACTCTTCCAATCTAATGGACATGTTTGGATTTGGCAACAGCTCAGCAAACTATTTTCTTCAGACTGTGTTCTTTTAACTGTTCAGCAGATGTTCCATCATGGTATGGAGTTGTTTTTTGTGGATGGGACTAGGTCTGTTGTTTATTATACCACAAACCATGAGCTCTAAAGTGTACCTCGATGTTTTGGATAATTCTGTCCTACCAACAATATGGGAGTATTATGGAAATGACCATTGTCTCTTCCAACCCGACTGAGCTCCCTGCTACATTGCACGGCGTGTGCAGGACTGGTTTCTTGAAATTGAGGTCAAACTGTTACACTGGCCTGCTCGAAATCCTGATCTTAATCCCACAAAACACCTCTGGGATGAACTGGAGAAATGGATATGAAATCGACCACAATGATAGCCTTCGCTCTCTACTGTGGCAGCAGCTGTGCAGGATGAATGGCAAACCATTCCTGTCAAGACGTACCAGAAATTGGTTGATAGTATGCCTCTACATGTTGTCGCTGTCATACAAGCAAAAATACATATGGGCCGACTAACTACTAAATGTGATAATAAAGCCATTTGTACCAAAACATTGTGGTGTCTGAATACTTTTGATGATACAGTGCATGTAAAAGCAAATTTTTATGGATGAAATGTATTATAGAGTTGAGACACATTAAATTATTATTCAAAATGAATTACAAAATACAAACCTGCAAAGCTCTTCTAAGGAGACTAGAGAAAAGGAACTGCAAAGAAACTCTTATCTCTTGAACGAATGAGTCATCACCGCTCAGTGAACTAAAATAATTAAAAGATACATCACAGCTACAAAATCAAGAAAGCATCATTTAAAATTACAGTTACAAATCAAGAAAACATTTAAAATTCACACTGTTGTTGGCACAAGACAGAATGACTTTTAAAATGATTGGAAAATTGAAACCTTTAATGAGTACAGTAACTCAAAGCTCTGAAATTTTCCTACTCTCTAGGTATTATAAAACAAGCAACAATACCCTGTTCCAGTCTTTTATAATTTGATTTCCAATGAACTGAACATTTTTAATTTTTCTGCTGTTCAAGTAACAGTTTTGTGGTGAGAGAAAGAGAGAGACAGAGAATTGTAATTAAAAGTAAATAAAAATCATGTTATGAAAAATAACCTTCGTGATTGCACGAATTATTCTGTCACAAGCAACAGACTTGTACAACAAAGAGTGCCACTATACTCCCAAAATTTCAAAATTTCCAACTCTAAGTATGAATCAATGTTAAAAATCATCCCTACAATGTGTCAGAACAATTGCTGATAAGAGAACATAGCAACCTCTAGGCAGAGTAGCAGAATGTAAACTCACGCGGGTGCACAGTACGCTGATAGTTTCCAAATTATTAGCAGATTTTGCATATTAAAAAAAGTAAAAATGTTATATACAGCTATTATAACACTCAAGACTTTACTCAGATTAATATACTTAATTCAATTTTAACTTGAAGATCTTTTAATGATTTTTAACATCTTTCAAGTTCTTTTAGTTTTACAGATGTTTCTGGTCTCTAAATTTTATCAAGGCCTGCTCTCAATGTATAGGAACTGTATCAGATTGTCAGGTTCCTCTTGTAATTGCCAGTTATTAAATTAAAACCTTTTCCTTATGTAGTTCGCAGGTCTACTATTTTTGAATTACGTTGTCGAAAATGCTATTTATAATTTATGAAGGTTTTTTAATGGAACTATTTCCGGATATAAAAACTTTCTTTAATTAGTCTCTTGTTTTAGTCCAAAATTTTAATATTTTGCCATAAAGGTCCATTTCACACACATTTCTGCACATTCAATTGTAATGTACTTATTTTGTCCTCATTGGAATCTGTAATTTTTATTTTTTGTTTTATAGATTTTTCTATAAATTATCTTATTCTATGGTTATCACAGTTCGCGCTTTACAGCAAGTTTTCTGTTTCAGTGGTTGTGTATGCAGATACATTTTATTTTTATACAACCCTGCATCTAAGTTTCAAATTATCCAGCAGATTTTATGAAAAAAGAAATTTGTGAAGGAAATATACCCTGCAGAATTTTTTGGGTTATACTTTAAATGGCTGCTGAAGATCATAGGTGTTGCCACTCTACATGTAATAACAAGCTTTTGTTGTAATTTATTGTGATTCTTGTTTTCTGTCAATTCCCAGTCCCACTTCTCTTTCTTTCAAGTAAGAACAAATAAAGAAGCTGGCAAGGAATGATCATTAAGGAATCCCACTTTACCATACAGTAGAACTCACTTATAATGAGAAGCTTGGGACTGGCAGAAACTCACATTAAATCTGAGCACTCACTAAAACCATTTTTGGGTGAAAATTTCCACCATGTAAAAATATACATATATGGCAATATGCATACATGTTTATACTACATATCCCCAACAACTGGATATACTTGACAGCTTTTATTAATTAACTACATAAGTACTATAGTTAATTAAATCTTCAAAGTATATTCAACTTCACTATTATTAACACAACAGTCAGATATTTCTGAATTGCCAGTACACAGTGATGGAAAGTTGCAAAATCATTTTTGGAGCAGCAAAATGCACTTTTGGAATAGGTAAATACATTTTTGGAGCAGGTGAAATATATTTTTGGAGCAGACAAAATACATTTTTGGTGTAAGAAAAATTCAACGAGACAACAGACATCAGCATGCCCCCACCACTATGAGGCTGAGCTTCAATGCACAGTCAAATCTATCCACAACTGAATATATCTGGGGCATTAGTTGAAAGTGTCTGACCTCAAAGTCAATATTTGAACTTCTGATCCTTCAACAGAGAACTCATAAGGAATTGGTCAGGGAAAACTTACCTGGCCTGTATCCCCCCCGGCTTTCACCCTGATATATGTGCAGAGTAGCAGAATGCAGGATAGTTTTCAAATTATTAGCAGGTTTTGCATATAGCTTTTGCTTGTAGATTAAAAAAAATAATGGCTTTACTCAGATTAATATACTTAATTCCATTTTAACTCGGATAACTTTCAATTCTTTCTTACATCTGAGTTCTTTTGTTTTTACAGACATTTCTGGCCTACAGATTTTATCAAAGCCTGTTTCTCAAGGTACAGGGACTGTATCAAAAGTTTCGTTTACGTGGAAAGAATTAAAATTTTATTTCCAGGTTCCTTTTGCAGTGCCAGTTATTAAATGAAAATAATATCCTTATCTATTTTGTAAGTCCACTACTTTTGCTTTAACTTGTTGAAAATGCTATTTATAATTTTTGAAGATTCATTGATAGAACTGTTTTTCTAGATATAAAAACTTTAATTACTTTTTATGAGGTTCATGGTCCAATATTTTAATATTTTGCCATAGAAGTCCATTTCACACACATTGCTGCACATTCAATTGTAATGTACTTATTTTGTCCTCACTGGAATCTGTAATGTTCTAATAATTATTTTTTGTTTTATTAATTTTTCTTTGAATTATCTTATTCTATTATTATCGTGGTTTGAGCTTCGCGGGTTTGCAGAAAGTTTTCTGTTTCAATGGTTGTGTACGCAGATACATTTTATATTTATACAACTCTGTATATGTCCAACATATCAAAAGACATACTGAAAAAATTGCAAATGACTATAACAGCACTTATGTGATTTAAAAAAGAAATAACAAGGTAAGGAACAAAAAACTAACCTGTACCATGAATATATATACTTGTCCAGGACTAGGTTTAAAATCTGTAGAAGATAAAAAGGATCAAAGTAGGTATATTGTAGAGGATCAAAGAAAATACATTGTAAGATATTACAGCAAATACATTGATAATTTAAACAACCATTGATAACAAGGAAGCTAATATCAAGAAGTAATAAAAAAACAAAGTATTTACTTAAATTTAAATATGGAGAGTAAACACTTATATTTCCCACAATAACCTACATAACTATTTCAGTGAATATTACGCAGATGTGAAATTTTACTAGAGTAAATCTAGACTTAATGATTATCTAATGTACATACATTCTACATGCTATACACCCCAGCACTATAAAACTCATTATTATAGCACTAACGAATTTTGAACTACATAAATGGCATTACCGCAAACAATGTGATTAGTACACGACCAATGCATTCTTCACTGAATAAATGAAAGGGCAATTTAAATGGGCAAGTTTAAAGCTATATTCTGGATACAAGTTCATAAACTTATGTTAAACTATAGAATAGGACCTGAACTTGCTTGGTTTTAACAAGGTACCCATGTTAACCCTGGTCCATTGGCAACGACGCCCGCACTTCGCATGGGACTACCATCGTTGGACAGTGGAAGAGTCGAAAAAGATTGCATTCTCTGATGAATCAAGGTTTATACTCCACAGAAGTGGCAGGCGGTGGCAAATACGGCATTAGACACATGAGAACCAACACTCGGACATGCTTGTCGGTCAAGTACGGCTGGCGGTGGCAGTGTGCATGTCTGGGGTATATTTTCCTGGTGTGATCTGGGACAGCTGATACCACTGGATGAGTCCCTGAATGCCAATGGTTACTTGTCAATCCTCACTGACCACATACATCCACCTGTCCATCCTCACTGACCACATACAACCCTTCATGTTGGATGTTTACTTTAGTGGTGATGGTGTCGATCAACACGACAATGCGCTCTTCCATGCAGCTAAGGGGGTGCGTGACTTGTTCCAGGAATACAACAGCGATGTCTCCGTTCTCCCTTGGCAAGCGAAATCGCCCGACCTCAATCCCATAGAACACTTGTGGGACAATTTGGATTGACAGGTTTGATGTGCTGACCCACAACCACATCATCTCTCGGACCTGCATGCTCTGCTGTAGTCTGAACAGGCATGTGTGCTTCTGGCAACCGTCCAGGGCCTCATTGTGCCCATGTCATCCGGGCCAAGGGTGGTTAATCCCATCATTAGGTAGGCGGCCATATTATTCTGATATGACTGTGTATATTGAATGCTTGAGAGCAAAGGGGTGCTAAGTACCAGATGAGCTCCATTGCACCACGTAACCACACAGTACAATGGCAATACTGAGATGATTTCAGCATACACAGCCCTCCACACATTAGCGCAAATGGGCTGTAACAGCTAACAGCAGATGTTTCCTTCGGAAAATGCACCATGTCATAAGGCCTATATTGTCCAATAGTGGTTTGAGGATTCCATGTTCTCCCATGCTTGCTGATGCCACCCAACATAAATCTAATTGAACACATTGAGACAACATGGATTGACAGCTATAGTAAATCCACCTTTTACCACAGTTACTGGATGAGCTACGGGCAGCACTTATACTGATATACACTGGTGAGCAAAAATTAAGGACGAAGAGGAGAAATTAGCATAACAGCGGAACGAGCAGGCAGAACGGACCGAAAGACCACTCAGGAGATAGACTAGGGTCCGGTACAGTACGGCATGCGCATATATGCAGCATGACGTAGGGGGTGGAGTGTTGGAAGGGTATAAAGCACATGGGCGGTGTACGCTCAACAATTCGGTGAAAGCTATTGCACGGTGTACATCGGTTTGAACGACGTCTAGTTGCTGCCACCGTGTGATATGGCCAACAGGCAATCCAGTAGACAACATCTGGATGACTTTACCCGAAGTCGCGCCATTGGGAAGTTGGAAGAAGGACGAAGTGTGGCCGAGGCGTTCGGGATCGCTCACAGCATCGTTTCACAAGCTTGGAGAGCATTTCAAACGAAAGGAACAGCTGTCCGAGAGTTTAGCAGTGGTCATCCAAGAACAACCATGGCGGCGGACGACCTGTTTATTGACCTACAGGCGAGAAGAGACAGATGACAGACAGTGGGGGAAATCGCAAGGCACATGCAACAGACAACTGGACATCCGTTATCACATTTTACTGTGGCCAGGAGGCTGCACAAAGGTGGTCTATTTGCACAACGACCAGTACGGTGTGTGCCATTAACGCCTGCTCATCGGAGACGGCGGTTTCTGTGGTGCCAGGAACACAAGAACTGGACACACCAGCAATGGAGTCAAGTTCTCTTTACGGATTAGAGCCGATTTAGTCTGATGAGCGATTCTGGACGTATACACATCTGGAGAGAGCAGGGAACACGAAATCACACTTCCGGCACTTCAACATCATCGAAAGGGATCGGTTTGGAGGTGGCGGAGTTCTTGTTTGGGGCATTATCATGCTTGGTAGCCGTACTGACCTCCACATCTTCCAAGGAGGTTCAGTCACTGGTGTCCGCTATTGTACCAAGGTTCTTCTGCCTCACGTGCATCTGTTTAGAGGTGCTGTGGGTCCCCGAGTTCCTCTTCATGGATGACAACGCTACACCTCATCGTACAGTAGCTGTCACAGAGCTGTTGGAGAGTGAAGATATTCAATGCATGGATTGGCCCGCAAGGTCCCCGGACCTAAATCCAATCAAACACGTGCCTTCTTGGGAGACGCTTGGCAGCAAGTCACCAGTCGCCAGCAACGATTCTGCAGCTGTGATTGGTGCTACAAGAGCAATGGGCAGCGATGCCTCAACAGCTCCTTGACAACCTCGTCCTCAGCATGGACAGACATTGTAAATCCTGCAATGCAGTCAGGGGTGATCATATCCCCTACTAAAGACTGGATTTTTCTTGGCAGCCACCTGTCACATGGACGTTTCTGTCTTCTGTCCAGTTGTGCCCGAAGCTACCTTTTCAATAAAGTGCCTTTTTATCCTTCGGATTCCTTGTTTAGACGGTTTTGCTCACTTGTCTCATATTCTTACATCTTGGGGATCTTATAGTATGATTTGAGTCGATGTGGAGCACTTCTGCACGGCGTTACATTCGAAAAACAGTCTTGTCCTTAATTTTTGCATGCCAGTGTAGTATCACATACCAGTGTACACCTCCCAGAAATTTGTCCAGTCCATATCTTGTCACACGACTGTAATGGTGGCAGCTCACAGAGGACATCCACAATACTAGGTAGGTGGTCATGATATTTTGCTTCTGCAGTGTGTATTATCTGTGTGTAGCTGACAAAACTGGAAGTCTTGATAAAAACTAAACATAACTGACGAAGCAAGAAAAGTCTCTTGTCAGTCGTATAAGAATTTTTTCGCCAAGATAGTTAGACAGAGAGTGCAGCATAAAGCCCTGCCTTCTTTCTTGACAGCAAGAGTTGGATTTAAAGTAAAGAGCTTTCTAGGTGGTTAGAAGCTGCAGACAAATCAGTAAGAAGAATACCTGAAGGGGGAGGAATTCAATGTAAAACAAAAGCAGATTCTTTGCTAGAAATTAAAAAGAATATATTGCGATGCAATTGACACGTAGGGTCAAAAGCAAGATGAAATATCAATGACAACCATTATCAATCCACTGTTGGATGAAAATCTCCCCAAGACTTTTCCACAACATTTTATTTAGCACCAATAATATCCAAGTCACTCCAGCAAGCTTTCAAATTTTATCCACCCATCTCTCATGTGCTCTCCATTTGAGTCTTTTTCTGTCTCTTGGTATCCAGTCTAATATTTCAGTTGTCCAACAGTGGTAAGTTCTAGTAATATGTCCCACCCATTGCCACCTGAGGGATCTTTACTTTGATCATGATGTCATCAATGCTTGTCATTTTTCTGATCCATGTGTTCCTCCTCCTATATTTCTAGGCTGCATCAAGTACGCATCTCTCCATGCTATTTTAAGTTGTTTGTAGCCTATGGATATCTTTTTTGGTTAAAATTCATGTA
Source organism: Macrothele yani (assembly GCA_039090855.1). Lineage (NCBI taxonomy): Eukaryota > Metazoa > Arthropoda > Arachnida > Araneae > Macrothelidae > Macrothele > Macrothele yani. The sequence goes on along the minus strand of CM077013.1, from coordinate 29,306,931 downwards.
TGTAAGTAAGAACTGGAAGGATGCATTGATTAAACACTTATCTTTTAAGACATAATGGTAAATTGCTCTTGAAAATTGTACTTTCTTCCTAGAGCTCTCCAACTGAGTTTTACACACCTATTTATTTTTCCTTCTATGTGGTCATATATGCAACCTTTGGTGGGATATAAACTCCATTCGTTGAAGATAATTTTACATTATCCATTATTACACCTACCCACCTGATAACATGCAGTCTACAGCACACACGCACTTTCCTGTCAGTATGTTGTAGTTGGAACCTTGGTTTGCTGGAATGAGCTAATGCTTTCCATCTCTTCAGTATGTTGTAGTTGGAACCTTGGTTTGCTGGACTGAGCTAATGCTTTCCATCTCTTCAGTATGTTGTAGTTGGAACCTTGGTTTGCTGGACTGAGCTAATGCTTCCCATCTCTTCAGTATGTTGTAGTTGGAACCTTGGTTTGCTGGACTGAGCTAATGCTTCCCAAGTCTTCAGTATGTTGTAGTTGGAACCTTGGTTTGCTGGACTGAGCTAATGCTTCCTATCTCTTCAGTATGTTGTAGTTGGAACCTTGGTTTGCTGGACTGAGCTAATGCTTCCTATCTCTTCAGTATGTTGTAGTTGGAACCTTGGTTTGCTGGACTGAGCTAATGCTTCCCATCTCTTCAGTATGTTGTAGTTGGAACCTTGGTTTGCTGGACTGAGCTAATGCTTCCCATCTCTTCAGTATGTTGCAGTTGGAACCTTGGTTTGCTGGACTGAGCTAATGCTTCCTATCTCTTCAGTATGTTGTAGTTGGAACCTTGGTTTGCTGGACTGAGCTAATGCTTCCCATCTCTTCAGTATGTTGCAGTTGGAACCTTGGTTTGCTGGACTGAGCTAATGCTTCCCATCTCTTCAGTATGTTGTAGTTGGAACCTTGGTTTGCTGGACTGAGCTAATGCTTCCCATCTCTCATGGTCTAGTGGCAATAATGTACCTTTCCCCACTGCAGCGTCACAGCCCAATGATGTTCTGTTAGCAAGGGATTGATGTAAGTATCAGCTGCCACCTCAGTCATCCAATCAAATACCAAATGTAGTTCACACGACCCTTTGTGTGTGCCTCATCACTGGTTCCATACATTATCCTCTTCACTGTGGCCCTCTATTCTGACATTACAATATGTTGGTCGTTCAAAAAGTAACGAGACTGATGTCATATTGCCAAAATAAACCCACGAAGAAAAATGCTGCTGCCCATGTTGGAACACCTGCAAGGTCAGTCACGTGAAAACGCATCGTTACAGCACTCCACTAGTTCAATCTTGTAGTAGACAGCATAGAGTTCAGACATGTTTCCATAACCCAGTATGGATTTAAAGCTGGAGCAAAGCGCAGCTATAAAGTTTTGCATGCATTTGAATAAAACCACCACAGAAATGCACAAAATTATTACAACAGCCTCTAAGGAAGATGCTTTGTCCTATACAAGAGTTTTGAGTGGCACAAGAAATTTGTGAATGGTGAAGAGTGTTTGGAAGATGTGCCATACTCCCATAGGACATTGACTACGGCGATTAAGTCAATATCATCGAGGCACTCCTGTGTGAAGACCACCAAATGACCATTAAGGAGGTTGCTAATGTGATGCAGATGTCCACTGGTTCCATTGATATTGTAGAAAACTAGTTGGGGCACCGAAAAATTATTGCAAAGTGGATTCTCGACTTGCTCACGGATGAACACAAGGCAACTTGTGTTATCGCTTGTCGCCAATGGAAGTGCAGACTATGACATCAGCCACACTTTTTGGATTGAGTCGTCGTATGTGTGATGGAACATTTTTTCACCATTTTGATCCAAAAATAAAACAACAGAGCATCCAATGGAAACACCCACAAAGTCCCCGATCCAAGAAGACAAAGGTTCAAGCAAAGGCAGGGAAGGTTATGTAACTGATTTTCTTTGATAAAAAGGGAACTGTGTATGACCATGTTGTTACACAAAGGAAAACTGTTATTGGTGTCTATTATTTTGAAGTTCCCAAAAGTCCTCTAAAGAAAAAAATCCTCAAAACGTCCAGAATATGCACAAACTAGTTGGATTTGACATCAAGATAATGCCCCTATGCATCGTGCTTTGCTTGCCCAGCAGGTTATCCAAGATCTAGACATTGAAATGATGGTGCACCCTCTGTATTCACCAGACCTGGTGCCGTGTTACTTCTATCTAATCCCTGAAGTGAAAAAAAAAACAAAACTTTGTGGGTGTTGGTTTGATCAAATACTGAACTGAACAATGCTATTATGGGTATCCTGAACCACATGTCAAGAAATGGCTTTGAACACAACTTCCAGAAGTGGATAGAAAGGTGGGACCGGTGTGCATTCAGGTAGAGGGAGAATACTTTAAGAGTAAATATGTTTACTGCATTACAGTTCTGCCTTATGTAAAATTAGTCTTGTTACTTTTTTAACGACTGTCGTACAGGAGAGATGGTGTTCACCACAAACATCAAAGACCCAACTTAATTTTAAATACACCAGACTTGAATAATCATGAAACGCATATAGCGTATTAAATCCACTTATTTTTGTGGTGTAGTCAGCACAAAGATTCACCAAGCTTTCACAGTCTACTAGGAGGCGTCTTCAAGACAATGGTAGACATAAAAATGCAGAGAATTGGAACACGTAAAGAATCACGATTTTTGAAAATAACGTGGGTGTCACCACGAGCATATTACATGAATTTTTATCACACAATTATACGGTGTACCTCAATGTGTTTCCATCTTTTAATAACACATGCCAAACCACTGATAGTTCAGTGGAGACCATATCATTGCATGCCAGTTTGCTGGATAGGATTTCGACTATTTCCCTGATGGCGGTCTCTTTAAAATGTGTGTAAGGAACAATTCTTCTAATACTATTCCATACAGAAGTGGACTTCTCTGGTGAGGGGCTGTATTCTGCATGTCCTGGTTGATACTTTGTGCTTGTTTTTTACATCTAGTGTCCAAGGATTGCTTTGTCATTCCGATATATATCTTTTCTGTGTTGCCAGGATATACCAACGGTATAGCATACACACCCGCCTTTTCTTTTTCACACTGTCTATCCTTGCAACTTGATATTATACTTGACAAGTGATAACGGGGTATAATATCAAGTTGCTATTAATATGTTGTATTTACGTAAATAATTCTTTAACCAATATGTAAAGCCTGCGATATATGTGATGGATCCTGCGTATCTCATCGTCTTACTAAGCGATTTTGTTATTGCTGACACTATACGATTTCTTACAGTCCTATGTATTCTGTCTATGTCAACCATCTTACATTCAGCCTTGAGACCTTTGCTATAAATATTATCAATTTGTTTATTATTTAGGTAGTCAGGTATGCATACGTTATACGTTCTATAGAACCATGCTCTAAACACAGAAAGTTTGTACTTTTTTGGGTAGTGCGAATTAGGAGGGACATAGGCGTCACTGGCAAGTAGGAATTGGGGGGACCGCAAGCGTGCAGTAATAATAGCCAATTTTTTTTTTTAAGTTTTTTCAAAATGTACTGGGGGCAGCAAATCTTCTAACTGTATTGAATAAACGCAGTGCAATAATTTTTAGATACATATCGCGATTGTTTTGCAAAATTAAAGAACTGACAACTGTTATTTACGTTTTTAAGTACAAATCATATATACAGTATATAACGTACACAGAAATCGTGTATTGTATTTATCAAATGGGGGGGGGGGAGTACTGTACCTACCTAACACTATATTCCAAAAATTTGCTTCCACTTATCATTGGTATGGATAAATTTAGATGCAATGGAGTCTATTTCAATTTTGTCTAACTCGTCTTGATGAATATGGCACACTGTAACGTGGTTTAACCGCTTCTGAGTCATTGTGCTCCTCAGGTAAGTTTTCAAGCGATGTAACGCACTGAAACTGCGTTCTGCTTCACATGATGAGCTTGGCAGAACTATCAACAAGCGCACTAGGATTTGAATGTTCTCAAACATGTTTCGAACTTCTGGTGGCATGCTTTGTAGAACAGCTACGGCATCAGAGACAGAAGCAATCTTGTACTTCTTCAGAAAAAGTCCCAGTTCTGTCTCTAAAACTGTTATATTGAGTTCTGGATAACTGCTTAGAATATCTAGTCCTGCAGCCACATCAACGCCCAAAAGTGTGCTTTCCATAGCTTTTACGTACTTCAGATCTTCTTTACTAAACCGACACTTCAAAGGTATTAAAGCAGTGTCTATTAAAGCAAAGTACTCTTTTCTGTAATATTGCTCTATTGTACCACCATGATGCGCATCGCAAAGTCCAGTGTATCGCTTCGGTGGTTTCCTCGATCGCGGAATTGTCAGTGGATCTAAATTAAAATCTTCAATAATTTTATTTGCTTGATCCAGAAAAATTTTTAAATTTTGTTCAGATCGTGTATCTGCAAAAGCTGTTGATAAATCCTCAATGCTTTGAATCACAGATATAACGCAGACTTCGCGTGTTTGAATGCATTTGTTCAATATTTCAAGATGAGCAATAATGTCTTTAGCCATCAGAAGTCTAAATAAAGTTGCTCCTGACTGAAATAGCTTGAGCAGCCCACTAGCTGATGCTGAAACAACGCTTTTATTTTCAGTTTCACTCAAATCTTCCAGCATTTCCAGCACAGTGTTGTATTGCGTGATGATCTCCACAATCTGTGAAAGTCGACAGATCCATCGTGTTGGACAGAGAGGCTTTATCTTAGCTATGTTTTGTACAGGCCTTTGAGCATCCATTTCTTGAATTTTCGAAAAGCAATTTTCTGCCTTCGACAACTGGCTAAAAAGTAAGCCGAGTTCATGTGCCCATTGCATTGCATTGCGGACAGTTGGAGTCGAATCGCAGACATCTTTTGTAACCAGATTCAGACAGTGGGCTCCACAGTGAATGAATTTAGCCAACGGTTGTTTTTCTTTTAACAAGGTTTGGACTCCTTTTTTGCACCCGCTTATATTGGGAGCTCCGTCGTACACTTGACCTCGTAATATTGTTATTGGAAGCTGAAGTCTTGTCATGACATCCAATAAAATTGCCGCAACTCCTTCTCCCATCGTCTCGGATGCGGTATATAGGCCCAAAAAACTTTCTACAGGTCTCAAGTCACTGTCTATCCATCTAACACAAATGCATTCTTGTTCATTTCCCGAAATGTCTTGCGTCGAATCGTAAATTATGGAGAACATGGGGTGTTTCTGCATCCGTATCTCGCGACAAAAGCTTTTAATAATTTCTCCAGCCATAATTTCTAAAATTTCATTCTGAATATATGGATGCGTCATCTTTTTTGTTTCTTTTAATATCCATTTGCCAAGAGAAGGGAAGTCCTCTGATCTTAATTTAAGAAGCTAAGCTCATTCAAATTTCCATCTTGGTGATGATGTCCTCGAATTGCCAGGCCATGACTTCCAAGGAAACGCATTGAAGAGATTATCTTCATTAAACAAGCTCTGGCTTCTTTTTGACCTTTTGTCACGGTTTCATTCAGCTGCGCTTCAATCGGAATTTTCATTTGATGAAATGCTAGAACTGCCTGAAGATGAGCATCTCATTTTTCATGTGCTTTAAACTTTTCCATTGCTTTCTTCCAGTTCTTGAAACCTTGTGATGAAAAGGATGGCTCACTTTTTTTGGACAGTGTTTTGTTTGCATTACCCCTTTGGTAACGGCAACAGTAAAAGCAAAGAACTCCATTTGTACTGCCACTGGTGTCAATATGCAGCCAAGTGAAGTCTTTATAAACCAAGCGCATCTGAAATTCAGCGTCCGACCTTTCAAAATCTGAGATGGAAACGATTCAGGCAATATTTGGGGCTGGTTGGGATGAACATCGATGTAATCACTTGTATTTTCCCCATATCCTTTTTTTTGTGGGGGACCATCTTCATTCATGTTACTGCAGAAATCACTAGTGTTAGACCTAGAAGTTGAAGGTTCTGGTTCCTGAGGGTGAGGCAGTGGCCGTTTTCGATTTAAAAATTTGTCCATCTTGAAACAGGCTCAAAATAGCAACGAAAAGAAATTATTTTAGGGAGAGAGAATTAAACCACTGAGTCTGAGATAAAGCATTTAGAGAAGCATTCCAGAAGGAGTCCAGATTACACGTTGGAAACAGGAAACAAAAGTGAAGAAACCTACCAACTCAGAAACGACCAGTCATTTTCCCCCTTCATCCAGTTTGACGTCAAAATCCTGTCAACTGTCACTGTAAGACTAAGAGTTTTCGGCGCCCGCTTGCTGTGACTAACTCAACATTAATAATACTTTCACTACTTTGTTGACCTATCGGTGACTTACTACATGCTACGTTGAACATTCCTTTCCCATGGTGTGCGATGGAAGACGACGCGGTCGTCGCTTCTGATTGGCGGAGAGGAACGCCAGAGAAATATTTTTCACGATGCACAGGTAGGCAAGAAAGAAAAAGAAAAGAAGACAGTCAGCGGCTGGACGCTGGCTTTTGCCTTGAGCAGGCAGAACTTTAGCGTAGCTAAGCTCTGATTCTGAAAATAAAAGTACGTATTGCAATCGGTTGTGGAAAACCCTGAACTTCGTAAAGAGTGTATATATTAAATGTTTGCGCTGTTAATATGCGTTGTGTTAACTTGTCTTGTAAAATTATCACGTTGGACGAATGATGAGAGCAACTTCCTCTCCCCGTTAACCAGATAGTAAATAAATAAAAAAAGGTGGTGGAGAGCGTAAGAGCCATCGAGCGGAAGAGTAGGGTGTGGAAAACCCTACAGTCACCTACAAGAATCCCCTCTGCTCCCGTGTGGCTAGCAAACGTTGTAGTCAAATGACCTCTGGAATGCCCTTATCCAGACGGGAGAGCCCAAATGAAAAGTTCAGTCAGAGAATGAAAAACATGAATAGGGTAGCAGTATGAAATTTAGAGGTAAACTTCGGCTGAAATATTGGAGGGGACATATCCCCCACCGTCCCACCGCCAGCGACGCCCGTGGGAGGGACAAGGTTCAGCACTGCGGTTGGTTTATAATGAACGATAAAATCGAAGCTGGATGTTCTATTTCTTCTGATCGCGACATCAAGATATTTCAACGTCCCATCCTTTTCAAGCTCCACGGTGAACTTTACTGTATTGCGTAGGTTGTTTATCTTGTGCATGAAATAATTTAATTCCTCTTCTCTATGTTCCCATATGAAGAATATGTCGTCAGTGTAGCGGATCCACACTCAGGGTTTCTTGATACAATATAAAAAGATGAGATTTCCCAGCGGTCTAGATCAGGAATAATAATAATGTCTTGTTTCAAAGAGTTTCTACATTGAAGCCACAGCCTGAATACTTTTTCAGTTTAAGGCACCAAAAAAACTCTTCACACACACACACACACACACACACACACACACACACACACACACACACACACACACACACACACACACACACACACACACAATCTGTAAGACAAAATGTGTAACCTTCTTTCCGACTGAAAGATAATTTCAGTATGAAAGAATAGTAGGTAACTTTTAAAATACCAAGACATATACAGTACAAATGAAATGTGATGTTACCACAGTTCTTGACCGGTTATGGTAACACATGTAACAAGATAATAATTATTTGTTTTTGCAAATTATATTAAAAAAAATATTTTTTTTTTAGGAAATTATATTACAATTGCACACAGTTATCAATGGCAGATATATATGTTTTGAAACATCTTGAATAATCACTTAAATTTGACTGGGATTACCAGGATGAATTTTTATTATGGTTCATTAAATTAATTGTCACGACTGACTGAACGGAGCCAAGTGTTGCCACTTGTGTGGTAATACCAGCTTTTCTGGTTGTTAACTGTGCCCCCCCTAGCTTTCAATTCTAAGAAGAGCAGCAAGAATTAATGCCCAGAAAGGTCAGGTATTACATATAAGTAGTAACATTTCATTCTCTTCAGTCAGTCTTAATAATGGGTTGGAGAACAACCCAAAAATCTGACAAACCATTATAAGAATTCATCCAGGTAATCCCAGTAAAATTCAATTCAAATTTTAATGATAATAATGTCCCTAGGGTTTGCCATGACTTCACTAATTCAAAGGATCCTGAATATGACTTCATGCTGTACATGCTTTTGTGGAGGGGAAACTTACTTCTTCAAGGGCTCCATCCACCTCCTGGGGAACTTTTAAATCCATCCAAGGTTTTGTAAGATGTGCATTTAAGTCCGAGCGATGCCGCCTGCATTCAATATTGCCACACACAGTACAAACTTTGAGACTGCTTCGTGGTTCAGGAATCTAACAAAATTAAATTTGGTTTTAGTACAAACTAATGATTTACCAAAGTTTTAAACCTACTGAAAAGAAATCTGAGAGAATATAGAACTATTTATGATTGTAATAAACTAACAAAGAATACAATAATTAGCAGAGTATTTAAAGGAAAAAAATCATTATTGTTAAGAATGGAATTATACACAAACATAATGTTATGTCATGTTCTTCAATCTTTCATTTTTCTTTAGCAAAAGAAGATGCAAATAGGTATATTACATGCCACATTTCATCCAGTTCAAAGGAATTTGTAGAGATTAAAAGTGGGGAAATTTACATTGTAACTTATAAAAACTAATGGAAAAAATACCCTTTCACACAGAAATATACAGCAATGATCCCTAGTAGCAGAACCGTTCATTACGAAAAAGTAGAAAATATACATAAAATATTCCTCATAGTGAGAGATATGTGATGGAAAAATATTTTTCCAAATATCACTTTTAGCGGCAGAGATAGCATGAAAACTTTTTTTATACATATACAGCAGCAAGCACCCCAGCAGGAAAACTGTGTATTATTTAAAATCGGTAATGTTTGCAATCTTTACCACAGCAAATGGCACAGATTGTAAAGAGAAATTTTCAATCAGACATTCTGAGGCAGAAATCTAGAGTTGCAAATAAAAACACACCCTACCTAGATGCAGATCTACACATTATGAAAAAATTCAAAAATATGTGTAAAATATTCCCCAAAGTGAATGATACACGATGTAGAAAATAATTTTTCAAATTGTTTTTTGGAAGCACAGATATTGGTAAAAATAGAATATGCACTTATGCACTTAGTAGGAAAACTGTGCATTATTTTGAGCAGCAAATATGAAAAAAAAAAAATGTTTAAGCAGTATTTGACCAAAAACTTTTTAACTGGAGTTTTAGAAGAACAGATATGGCTGAAAATATATCACAAACATAAATACACACTTACATCTTCCAGTGCAAAACCATGCATCACAAAAAAATTTTAATATACAAAGTATTCATCATAAGTGCTATACAATGATAAAAAAAATTTTAGTTGAACTTTTAGAAGCAGAGACATCAGAAAAACTAATACAGTGATACATCCAAATAAACATCTTTGTCATGATGGTAAAAAAAGGTTACTGTTGTTTGAAGGTAGCTATTGCTCAGAGGATATGCCTAACTTAATATCGTTCATGAATTTCATTTATGTGAAAATGGTCATATGGAACTTATTATGTGCATAGAAAACCTGCTTGCAGTACTTTTCAAAAAGTTGAGTAAAACTCAGTTGAAATAAGAAACATATTCTCTCTATTAAAAATTACATAGTACATACACATTATAATTTAGCTGAAAAACTAGTTTTCTTTAGTGTTTTAAAGACAATGTTTTGTCCTTAAAAACAAGACAAACCATTGTCCTCAGATGGTATCAAAGAATAACTGAAAACAATGGATACGTGGAAAAAGAAATCAAAAGTTTAATAGAACAACTAAATCCACACAAACTAATATAAATCCCAAAAGGGTATAATATTAAATACAGCAAACTCTTTCAAATAGCAGACACCCTGGGATCAACATTTGTCTGCCATTTGGGAGTTTGACTTCTGAGCCCATCTAGGCCTAAAGTTTATATAAAAACCACATACTAAAAAACATGTATATACAATATACACTCATGTCCAAAAGTTAATGATCACTAATATTTTCATAGCATACTTGTACTCCAACGTGTGGATGGAAATATTTTACTAAGGAGTAAACAAAGATGAAAAGGACATGTACACACATAAATAAGCATGAATCTGTGCTTACTGATAGAGAAAATTGACAAAAGAACAAAATATACCATTTTCTGACATTGGCTATAACTAAAAGGACAGGAAAAAAAAAATCATGGATCATTTTACTAGGGTATATGTCCACCCATGACTGCAATGCATGACTGGCATTGGGGACCATGCTGTTCACGAGATTGTCCAGAAGATCCTGAGAGAGATTTCTCCATTCTTTTTTCAGAGCTATCAACATGTTATGTTTTTTTTCCTGTTTTTTTTTTTTTTGTGCCAGGTGGGGGAGATTGTGTTAAGCAATGCACCTCCTCAGAGTGACCCAAGCATTTTCAATTGAATTCAGATTGGGGGAGTACACAGGCCACTCCATCTGGTTGATCCCCTCACTCTCCAACAGTTCATCAACACATGATGATTCATGAGGACGATAATCAGCATCCATAAAACTGAAAGAATTTTCCACAGCACCATGAAACAGCTTTACATGCTCTAAAATGACCTCCTCACAATAGCACTGGATGTTTACTGACCCTTTCTCTAATATTAGGAGCTCTGTATGCCCACTGACCAGGCCAGATCATTACTCCATCACCCCTGTAATAGTCAATTTCTATGATGTTTCAGACTGAATAGGTAGTGCAAGGCTCTCGCCAGATATATTGCCACCTAGAGTCAGACAATAAACAAAATTGGCTTTCATTTGTGAATGGAACGTTGGCCTCTTCACTCCATGTGGATATGTGGAGTAATCGCTACATCATCGATAGCGAGTTACGTATACTGGGGTTGATGGAACACACTGTACAGGTTTTCGGGCATACAATCCAAAATCATTCAAATGCCTTGACATATTTTGGTACCTGTGCTCGATTCCAGCTGATTTGCTTACTTGCCAGCAGTTATTCGGTGAGATCTTTTAGCAGTTACAACAAGATAAAAACAATCTTGTGATGGAGTAGTTTTGTGTGGCTGACCACTATTGAACCTTCTAGTAGCTATTGCATGTTAAGAAAAAAAAATGTTTCCAGATCCATGATACTATGCTCAGGGCAATTCCAAACACCTTCATATGTTCCTAATTGTCTGCCCTTCTTTCAGTTTACAAACAATTTGCCCAGGGGTAAAATCATCCAGATGAATTCTTTTATACACTGGACGGAAAAAAAAATCCCAACACCACGAAAAAATAGTTGTAGAGGAATGAAATGGCGGCAATACATTTGTATAGGTAACATATTTAATCGATTAAGGTTTCAAGATCCCAGCTTAATGTAAGCGCGAGAAGAGCCATTTTAAATGTGAAATGCTGGTACATTAATAACCGGTGTAACCGCCAGAATGTTGAATGCAAGCAAGCAAATGTTCATGCATTGTGTCGTACAGGTGCTGGATGTCAGTTTGTGGGATGGAGTTCCATGCCTGTTGCACTTAGTCGGTCAATACAAGGATGGTTAATGGTGGTTGGGGGTGACGCTGGAGTTGTCGTCCAATGATGTCCCATACGTACTCGATTGGTGAAAGATCTGGTGATCTAGCAGGCCACGGCAACATGTCGACACTCTGTAGAGCATGTTGGGCTGCAACAGCGGTATGCGGGCGAGTGTTATCCTGTTGGAAAACACCTCCTGGAATGCTGTGCATGAATGGCAGCACAACAGGTTGAATCACCAGACCGACGTACAACTGTGCCTTCAGGGTGCGTGGGATAACCACGAGAGTGCTCCTGCTGTCATAGGAAATTGCTCCCCAGACCTTAACTCCAGGTGTAGGTCCAGTGTGTCTCGGCGGCAGACAGGTTGGTTGCAGGCGCTCACCTGGCCTCCTTCTAACCAACACACGGCCATCACTGGCACCCAGGCAGAACCGGCTTTCATCAGAAAACACAACAGATCTCCACTACATCCTCCAATGAGCTCTAGCTTGACCCCATTGACGTCGCAAATGGCAGTGGTTTGGAGTAAGTGGAATGCACGCTACATGGCGTCTGGCTCGGAGCTGTCTTTCAAGTAACCGATTTGTAACAGTTCGTTGTGTCACTGTGGTGGCAACTGCAGCTTGAATTGCTGCCGCAGACGCAGTACGATGCGCCACGGCCATACGCCGTACACGGCAGTCTTCCCTCTCAGTAGTGCCACGTGGCCAGCCGGAACCCGGTCTTCTTGAGGCAGTACCTTCCTTGACCACCGCTGCCAACAATCGTGCACAGTGGCTACATTCCTGCCAAGTCGTTCTGCAATATTGCGGAAAGAAAATCCACCTTCTCGTAGCCCTATTACACGACCTCGTTCAAACTCCGTGAGCTGTTGATAATGGCTTCTTCTGCCTTCTTAAAGGCATTCTTGACTAACATCAACACACTACGTCGAATCTCAACGATAACTAACGCTCACGAACGTTACAGCGCGTATTTACAGCAAACCTGCTTTGCATGTTCCGAAGGGCACTACTAGCGCCACATGTATGCGCCGAGCGCGAAATTTGCATAGACGTCATCTTACAGATGTACTCTCACTGCCTACCAACTGTTGTTTATCTAACACAACCCCTTCTTGGTGTTGGGATTTTTTTTTCCGTCAGTGTATGTACTAGAAGTCACCATAAAAAAAAAAAAAGGCAGATCCACACTTTAACACATTTGTTGCGTTACGACCCACATTAACTTCTACATTTTTCAGAGGAGGAAAGAAAAGTTTATATACATAAATCTGTAGTGGATACCAGTCACTTTATGTATATATCTTTAAAGAACCCACCGGTGTGTCATACAGCACTATACTGAAACAGTTACGAACCCACCGGTGTGTTGTAACGCATTAACTTCTACATTTCTCAGAGGAGGTAAAAAACAGTTTATATACATAAATCTGTAGTGGATATCAGTCACTTTATGTATATATCTTTAAGTGATCCACCGGTGTGTCGTACAGCACTGTCTGAAACAGTTACGACCCACATTAACTTCTACATTTCTCAGAGGAGGTAAAAAGTTTATATACATAAACCTGTAGCGGCTATCAATCACTTTATGTATACATCTTTAAACGACCCACTGGTGTGTCGTACAGCACGGTACTGAAACAGTTACGACCCACATTAACTTCTAAATTTTTCAGAGGAGGAAAGAAAAAAGTTTATATACATAAATCTGTAGTGGATATCAGTCACTTTATGTATATATCTTTAAACTGCCTACCAGTGTGTCATACAGCACTGTACTGAAACAGTTATGAACCCACTGGTGTGTCGTAACGCGTTAACTTCTACATTTCTCAGAGGAGGTAAAAAACAGTTTATATACATAAATCTGTAGTGGATATCAGTCACTTTATGTCATCATCATCATTGTCAACCATTATCAATCCACTGCTGGACGAAGGTCTCCCCAAGTTTCTTCCACAACGGTCTGTCTTGTGCCAGTCTCCTCCATGTCACTCCCGCATACTTTCGAATTTTATCCACCCATCTCCCATGTGGTCTTCTTCTGGGTCTTTTCTGTCCCTTGGAATCCAATCTAAAATTTCGGCTGTCCATCGATGGTCTGTCCTCCTGGCAGTATGCCCAGCCCATTGCCATTTCAGGGATTTAATTCTGATCATGATGTCTTCCACTCTTGTCATTTTTCGGATCCACGAGTTCCTCTTCTTATCTCTCCTGGTTACACCAACCATGCACCTCTCCATGCGACTTTGAGTTGTCTGCAGCCTTTGTATGTCTCTTTTAGTTAAGGTCCACGTCTCTGCACCATACGTAAGCACTGGAAGGATGCATTGATCAAACACTTTTCTTTTAAGACATAATGGCATATTACTCTTGAAAATTATGCTGTTTCTTCCAAAAGCTCTCCAGGCAAGTTTTGTACGCCAATTAATTTCTTCGTCAATGTGACCCTCACTTGATATCTGCTGTCCAAGATAAACGTAAGTGTCTGTTATCTCCAGCTTTTCTCCATCAATTGATAAATCTTCATTTCGTGTAAAAGCATTGAACATCACTTTTGTCTTCTGAAAGTTCATATTTAATCCCACTTCTTTACTCTTGTCAGCAAGTTCTTGGATCATACTCTGCAGCTCTGATGGGGTAGTTGCAAAAATGACTATGTCATCAGCAAAACGAAGGTGGGTTAGATAATCTCCATTAATCTTTATCCCTTTGTTTTCCCAGTTCAGTGATTGAAAGACATTTTCCAAAGTGGCATTAAAGAGCTTCGGAGATATGGTGTCACCTTGTCTCACTCCCTTTCCAATTTTTATGTGTGTTGTATTTCCAAACAGCCGAATCTTTGCACTTGCATTTTCATAGATGTTATTAATAATATTAATGTATGCATCTTCAATACCGCAGGATTTCAGAGCCATTGTAACTGCTGATGGTTTCACCAAAACAAAGGCTTTTTCATAATCGATAAAAGCCATGCACAACGGAAGTTCATATTCCCTAGCTCTTTCAATTAGTTCTCTCAGTACGTGGATTTGATATATTGTGCTGTAGCCAATCCTGAATCCAGCTTGTTCTCTCGGTTAAGCCATGTCCACAGTGTTACCTTCAAACGGTGTGAAAGAACTTTAGTGAAGATTTTATAAACCACTGATAGGAGGCTGATAGGTCTGTAGCTCCTGAGATCCTCAATGTCACCTTTTTTATGTAGCAGGATCATTGTAGCGTTGTTCCAATCCTCAGGAATCTTCCCTTCATGAAGGCATCGAGTGAAAATTTGGGCGAGTACTGTTTCGATTTCTCCACTTGCTTCTTGTATGATGTCTACAGTAATTCCATCTTCTCCTGGAGCTTTTCCCCGCTTCATGTTCTTGATTGCATGTGCAACTTCTGCTGGGAGGACTGGAAGAACTCTGGTACCTTCCATGATGTCTGGAGTACATGCATCATCCCTTTCATATAACTTGGAGTAGAAATCTTTCACTCTTGTCAAAATTTTGCCTCTATTTCTTGTTACAGAACTATCTTCTTTTCTCAGTGCCACAACCTGTTTTCTTCCCTTACTGAGATGTCCCTTTGCTATCTTTAGGCTTTGGTTGTTTTCAATTGCTTTCCTCACTAGTTCACAGTTGAATTTCCTTACGTCTTCAGTGATACTTTTTCGTACTGTCTTGCATAGCTCTATGTATTCCACTTTGGAAGTCACATCTTCTTTAGTTGTCCTCATCTCTCTTCTTTTTTGCATCAACATTTTGGTTTTTCCTGATAATTTGTTCACATGCAACTTGTTCTTAGACCCACCTAATTTTGTTGCTGTTTCCATAAGAGCTTTGGTTACTTTTCTGTTAACTACAGAAACATCCACTTCTTCCGATGTTAGGCCTTCTAAAGCAGAAAATCTGTTCTTCAGTTCCAACTTGAAGGTATTATGGTGTTTTTTAAGGTTGGTTATGTCAATACATTTTGTTTGTCTTATGAGCTTGCCACGTTCGAGTTTAGTGTTGAGGTGCATCTTACATCTCACCAATCTATGGTCACTACCTGTGTTGAACTTGTTTAGCACACTGCAGTCTTCTATGACGAATTTTTTGTTACACATAATAAAATCAATTTCACTTGTCGTCCCATTTGGATGTCTCCATGTCCATTTCCTGTGTGGCTTTTTCTTGAAAAAGGAGTTCAAGATGAAAAACCCTTCTGCCTCTGCAAACTCAACGAGAGTATTTCCACGCAGATTTCTGTTGCCGTGACCGAATTTACCTACTGAAGTTTCATTCTGTTGCCGTTGCCCTATTTTTGCATTGAAATTTCCCATAATTATCTTCAAGTGCTGCTTACCTTTATTATTTAGATGACGAATTTCCTCATAAAAGTCTTCAATTTCTTCTTCAGGATGACTTGTGGCGGGTGCATAAGTTTGAATAATCTGAGCCTGATATCTTCTTGAGAGTTGGATAACGAGTCGTGCAGCTCTGTCAGAGGAACTTTCAACTTCTACAACTTTATCCTTCGGTTTCTTGTTTATTATAAATCCAACACCACTAGTTCTGCCAGCATCTGTCTCATGATAGTAGAAGAGATGTCCACTTTTCAATGAGATCTTCTCCTTTTCTCCTTACCTCACTTAGCCCGACGATGTCCCACTTGATCCTTTGTAGTTCCTCTTCCAATTCAAGAAGCCTTGAATCAGAAGATAGGGAGCGTCCATTATACGTAGCCAAGGTCAGCATCAGATGGCAGCCTAGTCTGGTCCTCCAGTGATTCTTAGTGTATCCGCCTAGGAGTGTCATAGAGCGCATGCATGTGACAAGGTCGATCACATGAAGATATAAGCTGCTGGCCACGACAGATGAGCCATTGAGTGTTATGTGAACACAATGGGCAGAGGTAGTGATCTGATGGACGTTCAAAAAGAAATTGTCTTCAGCTACCGCGCCATGTGTGGAAGCATCTCAGAAACAGCACACTTTGTGGGCTGATCATGAGATGCTGTAGTAAGGGTGTACCAAGAATGAACCGCTGGCACACCGAGTACCACCCAACGCCATAACTGTGAAGCCCCAAAGGCCATCAACCACAGGAGAACATCACCTTCGTCAACTGGTAAAGGGCAATCGATGAGCATATGTGCAGTTGGCCATGCAAATGAATGCTGGGGCACCCAGGTACATGTCCCCAATAACAGTAGAGTGAACCCTGTTGTGCATGGGTCTCTGGAGTCAACGTTACGTCAAAGTGCCCATGTTGACCCAGGTCCATTGGAAATAATGTCTGCAGTTCACATGGGACTACCGTCATTGGACTGTGGAAAAGTGAAAAAAGGTTGTCTTCTCTGGCGAATCAAGGTTTCTACTCCACAAAAGTGATGGCATGTGGCAGATATGGCATCAGAGACATGAGAACCAACACCTGGACACGCTTGTCGGGTAAGTACAGGACAGAAGTGGCAGTGTGCATGTCTGGGGGACGTTTTCTTGGTATGACCTGGGACCCCTGGTACCACTGGATGGGTCCCTGAATGCCAATGACTACCTATGCATCCACACTGATCACATGCACCCCTTCATGTTGGATGTTTACTCTGGTGGTGATGGTGTTTACCAACAGGATAATGCGCTGTACAACGTCGCTAAGAGGGTGCGGGACTAGTTCCAGGAACAAGACAACAATGTCTCCATTCTCTCTTGGCCAGTGAAATCATCCGACCTTAATCTATAGAGCACTTGTGGGACTATTTGAATCGACAGGTTCAACGTGCCGACCCCAAAACATGTCATCTCCGGGACCTCCGTGTTCTGCTGCAGTCCGAATGGGCACACGTGCCTCAGCAATCTTCAAGGATCTCATGATGTCCATGCCACGCTGTCTCCCCACTGTCCGGGCCAAGGGTGGTTATTCCCATTACTAGGTAGGTGGCCATATTATTATATGACTGTGTAGATACAGTACATGTATTTTAAAATACAGTACATACTATGACATATTCAATGAATGCTACAGAACTCATACATATCAATTAGCTGTGCTACACCCACTTTAATTCAAACAGCAATCCTCTTTGATTGGACTGAATTGGATCGATGGAAAACCACAGAATCAAAAAATCAATTGCACCACTCTCAGTTTTGCAAATTTCAACATTCTTGCTATTTTTGTTGAAGTTCATGTACCAGTTTGCTGATCCCCACCCCCTCTCAAAAGTTAACTTATTTGCATTCTGCCTAATTTGAGATGTTCGACAAGAATCCACACACTTAAAATTTTCTTTTTCAGTCGCACTTAAAATTTTGAATTATTTTCAACGTTAATAATTTTCTCTTAGTCACAATTTTCAAAACGAAAGAGCTATACAAATAAAATTTGCTACAGCTATGTGATACCAAAATCACTGTTAAATTGAAAGAATAGTGAAAGTAGACAATGAAACGAAATAGTGGACAGATTCACTTTCATAGCTAGCTGGCACTGAAGAAGCATGGAGTCTGGGGCTGGAGTTGAAGAATGGAGTTTGGGGCAGTGGATTTAATCCTCTTTGGAATGCAGCAAAGGCGGTTCAGGATATGCTTCATAGGCATTTGGGACAATGTGAGAATTAAAAAAAAAGCTGTTCAGCCCAATTTTAAGAAAAGGTCAGTCCTATTGAAATCACATACTAGTAGATTTATAATGGGGATCTTGAGAACAAAAAATCACCTTGCTTTCGTCCAAAAAAACTAGACAAATTCTTCCCAAAAAAACTTCACAGATTTTCCCCATGGACAATCGTGTTTTTAACTGCTTTATGCCCAAGATCCCCTAACATTGTTCAGAGGGTCCACTATTTGGAGGTAAATATGCAAAAACAGTATATACCTTGGGATTGGGAATGACAAAATTGTCAGCTATTCAGGAGTGTCTGTTAGGGAGATATTACTGCAGTTTGGATCTTTACCATATAAAACTGAAAGGATAATTTACTACACACATCCACTTAATAATGTGTGAGTCCCACCTTTTACCCTCACAACAGCTGTAACATGTTGTGGCATGGACTCTAATAGGCGTCAGAATGCTCAGGAGATATTGCACCCTGTGATTCCAGGACAGCTGCCCATAAGCACAGAGATGGTGGTGAATTTTGGGCTTTAATGCCTCACTTCATTTTTGCCATAGATGCTCCAGTGGATTGAAATCTGGAGAGTGAGAAGGCAATTTGAGGGTTACAAACTCAGTGGAATGCTCCTCCAACAAATGGGAGTGATGAGATGGGGCACTGGCTTATTTAGAAAATGGCATCTTGCAGTGGGAAATGTATAGCTATGAATAGGTGCAAGTGTTTAGCAACACATCAACTTAGCCTTACGCAGTGATGGTGCTCTTTATATGAAGAAAGAGTCCCAAGGTGACTCATTCACACTAACTCCACAACTTTATATCACTTCCACCAGCTTGTAACACCACAACTTATAAGTTGGGGCCCATGGTCTGTCTGGTGTCTCTCTGTAACTAACTAACAACTTAACTTAACTTAACTTAACTCAACTCCACTCCACTCCACTCCCTCCACTCCACTCCACTCCACTCCACTCCACTCCACTCCACTTCACTCCTCTCACTCACTCACTCACTCACTCACTCACTCTCTGTCATGGCGAAAATTTTAACCTCTGGTGAATTTCAGAGAGACCTGATCAATCTTTCTGTTGGTTTATCAGAGATTAATTAATGCAAAAATTTTCTTCCATGACATACGTTAGAAGAAAATTTCTGGTTGAAAGGCAGGGGAATTCATGCGCAAAATTCGCTTGTCTTAATCACTACCAGGAAAACAAAATTTCATGTTGGTGAAAAAAAGAAAAAAAAAAAGAATAATATTTGATTTAACTGACTTTGGGCTTTTGAAAATAATTAATTTATCGGTTCTTTTATCGCGATAGGAAAAGGCGAGTAGGTGTGCAGCTCAGAGAATCAAAATTAATTTTAGTTTAACATCACGGAACGAGGAAAAAAAAAAAGAAAATTAAAACTAGTGATTTTCTCTAAAGCAAGAATTCGCCATTTTTTTTGCGTTCCTGTTTCCAAGCGAGAAGTCGCCCAAAAGTGTAACATCTTTTCGTCTTTTGGGGTAAGGAATTCAGCAACGAAATCTATTTTTAGACCCCAGGGTCAAGAAGAGCTTGGTCTACACGTGTGAAGGTCAGAGGTCACTCGAGGCGTGGGAGTGAAAAGTCCGTTGGGAAGCCGTGAGTTGCTAGGCTGAAGTTTCGACCAATGAGAGGGGTCAGCGGTTTTCAAGCACCCCAGAGTTTTTATCCGTTGAGAGTCACTTTTGTTCTGGTACTTCTGGCTGGCAGTCAGAGAAAGAGAGGACGGCGGAGTTTTTCCTCCTCGCCTTTTGGCGGGGAGAGAACCACAGAAAAAAAAAAATTTCTTCTTGATTTTGTTTTGCTGACCACCAGTCCACCACAAGGGGACACTCTGGATCTGGGCTGCCTATTAAAAATTTTGACGATGTAGAACGCAGTTAAAGCGGCATTCCGCCGGCCGGGAACCTCGCCCTGAGGAACAAAATGGCGGCAGGCTGGGACAATGTCGCTAAGGAAAAGAAGGGGGACATGCCTTCTCCCTTATGGAAATTCCGGAAAGAATGGGCCCAGCCTCTACAGCTTCACCCTCGGCTGATACTCCGAAAAGGAGGCCTGCCTCAAAGGTTCCATCTCATCCCGAGGTTTCGGAAATGGTTACCTCTGCTATTAACCGTTTAAGGAAGGGAACTGGGAGGAAGAAAAAGAAATTCTAACGAGAATGTGGTTGTGCCAGGACTGTAAACTGTGGTGAAAACAGAAAGGAAAAAAAAAAAAGAACGCCAGCTCGAAGGTAATGTTTTAGTTCATATCTTTTTGTATTGATATATAACATCCCACGCAGGGTACCTAAACTTCGAGCTGAGCATAAGAAACAAAAAGAAAAAGAGCAAGTTTTTTTTTTGCCTCTGATTGTGGCTGTGTTGTCGTTCAGCTTTCAAAATTAAAATGTATTAGTTACTCAGGTACGAATTCAGAAAAAAAGAAAGAAAAAAAAAGAGAGGGAGTTGAAAATGCTTTCATTTATGTGTTTTTTTTTTGTGCTGTCATGTCTGGTATTTTAGCAACTTCCCAGGCCAGTAAATTTTGATGTATCGGAAAAATTTAGTTTAATAGTTGGGCACAGTGAATTTTGGTGCATCGATAATAGTTTAGTTGGGCATGTGATAATTGAAAAGCAGTGTTATTGTGATGTCGTGGTTGATAAAATAATTGTAAACATTTTTTTCTCTAGCCTTTTTGCAGCGTTGAGTTATTTTTTTTTTTTTGAGTGAAGATAAATTATGGGATGATTTATATTGGAATTTTGGGAACATAATATAGTGTGATGAAATTGGAAACCTAAAGTGCTGTTTACATTCTTGGAGTGTTGTGTGTCGAAATTGAGATGGTAGGAGTGTTAATTGAGGACCAGTATTTTACATGCTCCAGATGAGTGTTAATCTCCCATTGGAAAGGGGTGATCTTAGGGCAAGCAGGGAACTTGTCCTAGGGCAGAGGGCTCTGAGTAGGGAATTTTCACCAGGATGCGATATGTGCAGAATAGAAGTTAAAGTATTTTTTTGTTCTCAAGTTTAGTATTTCACAAAAAGAATGAACATCATGGGTTGAGAAGACACACTTTTGCTCACCAGTTCCAGTATTAATTGTTCTTTTCTTTGGCCTAAATTTTCTTGTTTTTACTATAAGGTTAAAAGTCTAAATGTAATTTTAATTTTCAATAAGGTGAAAATATTTAGTGGGTTATGTAAATGGTCAGTGTTATTGTCTGAAGTGGACCTGCGCATTGCCATGGTGCAGAAGAGTTTCCTTGCTAGTGATTTTTCCTGGGATATATGTGGAGAGAGATAAGTGAATTTTCCTGGGATATATGTGGATACTGTGATTTAGGATTTCTTGGGATATAGAGAGATAAAGTGAATTTTCCTGGGATATATGTGGATACTGTGATTTAGGATTTCTTGGGATATAGAGAGATAAGTGAATTTTCCTGGGATATATGTGGATACTGTGATTTAGGATTTCTTGGGATATAGAGAGATAAAGTGAATTTTCCTGGGATATATGTGGATACTGTGATTTAGGATTTCTTGGGATATAGAGAGATAAGTGAATTTTCCTGGGATATATGTGGATATTGTGATTTAGAATTTCTTGGGATATATACAGAGATAAGTGAATTTTTCCTGAGATATAGTTGTGTTAGTTCTGGGGCCAGATGTGCCTGGAGTATTTAGGGTTGAAGTACGACAGGCTCTTGCAGGCGTGGTTGATCAAGGTGGGATCATGCATTGGTTCGAAAAGGGGGAGATCCTTGAAGACGTGGTTTTTGGGGGAAAACTTGTCTTCAAACCCCCAGTAGTTTCGCTGCTCACGGAGATATGTACTGCCAGCGAGGGTCGGTCGAGCGTTGCTTCAAGAAATGTGGTGAGATCATGTTAGAGGAAATTCTGTGCCTGATGATGATGTGTCACACTTGAGGATTTTTTCCTTTCCCTTTGCATAGGCTGAAAGTGGATTCACGACCCAATTTCACGCCTTCAGCCTGACTTGGTATTTTCTTCCTGTGTTGGTTCTCAAAACCCAGGGTAGTGTCTGAACTGAGAGTATTTGCCTCACCGCTACCTCAGTAATTCACTGCAGGTGTTAAATTCAAGTTTGTTTGGTGATTTAAAGTATCTAAATTTATTTGTTTATGATTTGCTGTAGTGCTAGGGATGTAAATTCTAAATTCTGGTTGTTGGTGTTAGTGAACTTGATATTTAGTTTGGAAATCTAGTTAATTGGTATTTTGAGCTTTTGTTTACAGTATAGAGTTATTAAGTATCCTGAGCTATTATGTGAAGTGCAGAGTGAGGTGATTTTTATGAGCAAGCTAGTGCAAGAAGATTGTTTGAATTTCTGAATTATGTTGATGTTATGAATAGTGATAATTTTTAAGATTAGTTAGTGAGGTTTCTTTATAAGTGAAGTAGGTTCATTCAGGATAGTTCTATGGGTTATGTAATGTTAATTAATGCTTGTGCTCAGTGTAAATTCTGTTTTGAGGATAATTTACTTGGTTTGTTTACTTGCTGATAGTAGATTTGTTAAAGTATAATTTGTGGCTCTTAAAATAACTGTAAATTTAATTGAAGTCTTTGAATCTGGTCTGGGAGATTGCGGAGTTTGCTAAGAGTGTTTAAATTTAAATCAATAAGTGTAAAATTGTAAATTGGTCATTGAGCTAACTGGGTGAGAGAGAAGAGAGTACGTTTCAAAAGAACAGAATTTGTCCACCTTGTAGAATTAAAAATAATCCAGTATTTTTTTTTTTTGTAAGCTATGTGAATCATGGTATAATTTTGGATGCATGCCTAGTGTTCAAACCAACTGTGTTGAAATATGTAAAGTTGTGCTGTTCATAAGGCCAGTGGCCAAATAGAAATAGAAAGAAAATTGAGATTCTGTTTTTATACTGCTGTGTTTAAGCAAACAAGAAAAAAGGAAATACCATCTGTTTGTCCACTAAATTAACTTATTAAGTTTTTAAAGAAAAATAATAAATACAGGCAGTAGCCTTTCAAAAAAAGTTCAAAATGAGTGCAGTGTGAAAAATTTTTGTGTGCTGTTGTCTTCCATGACTTGGTCCCATGTACCCCACCTTAGCTTGACTAAGGCTATCGATCCGAATCCTGGTATTATAAGGTTTTTCATAACTGCAATTTTTGTCCTAACCTTTTTAAATTGACTTTCACCGCCTCCACAAGTTGTTATTGAACGAGTACATTTTATCGTATGACTTATAGTGACACATTTTCATACACATGCAACAATATCCACTTATTTTTGCACTTTCAGGTGACTCAACTCTGCTTGAACACAAACAACGCAAACTTTCCAATAACTTCTTGTGGAATGTAAACTTTCAGATGCATTTTTGTTTAGGATGTTCATGGCCTTTTCTAGTACTTAGAAAATATTTTTGTTTCGAAATGCATCCACCCATCTCCCAAATTTTATTTTTCTATAATTTCCATATGAATTTCAATACCAGCATAAATATAACGCCTTTAATAAATAACAATCAATTCAATATAATCAATATACTCAAAGTAAATTTCTTTTTTTTTTTCACCAAAACAACTCACTCACTCACTCACTCACCACTC
Organism: Macrothele yani; assembly: GCA_039090855.1. Classification (NCBI taxonomy): domain Eukaryota; kingdom Metazoa; phylum Arthropoda; class Arachnida; order Araneae; family Macrothelidae; genus Macrothele; species Macrothele yani. The sequence continues at coordinate 29,283,156 of CM077013.1, read as the reverse complement.
TCTCTCTCTCTCTCTCTCACACACACACTCCCGCACACGCGCTCTCGCTCTCTCTCTCTCTCTCTCTCTCTCTCTCTCTAATCAGCATGTTGTAGTTGGAACCTCGATTTGTTGCACCAAGCTGCTCATTTCTAGTCTTCCACTCTCTCTCTCTCTCTCTCTCTCTCTCTCTCTCTCTCTCTCTCTCTCTCTCTCTCTCTCTCTCTCTCTCTCTCTCTCTCTCTCTCTCTCTCTCTCTCTCTCTCTAATCAGCATGTTGTAGTTGGAACCTCGATTTGTTGCACCAAGCTGCTCATTTCTAGTCTTCCATAATCCAGTAACTATCATTTTCCATTCCACACTACAGCCTCACAGCCCAGTGGCATCTAATTACAAAGGTACTTGGTGTTGGAATCTTACCATCACATAGCAAACTGTCCTTGCAGAAACCTTTGCAGGTACCCTGCCAATTAATGCTGGCATCATCCACTCCACTGTGGCCTCTATTCTGGCATTATAAAAGAGTGGTTCAACTCACCTTGAACACCAACAGCCTGCTTACTGACACATTTCCTCCTGTGGCTTCCAGTTTTGATGTAATCCTGGTGCATACATGTAACAATTGACAGAGTTCATACTCTTTTTTGAAAATGGAAATTAAAGAGTTCTTAAGGACCTTCAGGCTATTTTAAGGACCTTTAAATATTTTTTAAGGACTTCATAATCGCTGCATACAAATATACACAATACACAAAATGTGAGTTAACTATTACAACATAAGTCATTTTAACACAATAAATCAATTTTGTTGAAACTAATGAACATTCCATTGCACAAATACATGAATTAAAATTAGTTCTACTAAAATAAACCTAAATACTCCAACAGAAAAACCAACTAACTTAAAAGTTCCTTATATACATTACTTACTGGTAATACTGGATCCATTATTTGTCCTGAAGCATATCTTTGAATCTACAGAACTAACACTCTGCTTCTTCGTATTGTGGTGTGAAGCATAAAATTTATTTACTTTGGAATTTCAATTTTCAACAAATTTTCACCTATTAATTGTGATTATAAGGCTCATTTTTGTGGTTTTGGAAACTTTTTAAATTTGCATTTGTTTTTCCTTCAAAGTTTATCCGAATTTATATATTTTTTTATTAATTTACAAATTCATCTTAACAAAAACAGTATTACAAATACAGCTTAGAATTTCATATGGCTGTGATTGTCAGTCTTTAAAATTTTTGGCATATTTACCTTTTTCCATTCAATAACTTAATTCCTTCCATAAGAATTACTTTTACAAATATGTACGGACACAGGCTAAGAAACTAAATGCATTAATTCTGTGGGTGGCATCACTACAAGTGCTGCAGCTGGAAAAATAACACTTTTATAAAAATGCAGCACAGCTTGTTAGACCTGTTTTAGGTTAATGAAGCAACTAAACACACTATCTAAATCAAATCGAAACAAACAATTAATTGTAACTTAAATCATATAATCGGAACTGAAAGCCCTAAGTTCAATGAAAATGCTTGCATAAATTTCAAAACTACATTGGCAGAATTCAAAGAATCAAAACTGAACAGTGAAGCATCACTTTCTTTAAGTATTTATTTATTTATTTTTTTATTTACTACACAGCTTCCGAATTCCCAAATCTGGAAAAAAATTTGGTTTTCGTAGATTTGGATGAATAACACATTTTTGCTTGTGTAGCTGTTGCATTTTTATTTTTATTTTTTTTAATTCTACAGCTGCAGCACTTGTAGTAACTTCTTCCATACACTTAATGCTGGTTGATTTTCAACATTTGGCAATAGTGTATAGGTGTAAAAGCTAAAACAAACTGCAGTAACAGCAAGACACCTATGAAATTTACTTCAGAATTTTTACTTCTATTATACATCTTTTTTTGCTCTTAAACTTAAACAAGAAAGATGACACCGAATTTTCGGGTGTAATAAGCACGTCTTTTCAATCCGTTCTGACGCAAATTAAATTTATCAAAGCTATTCAAAGTCAATGGAACCGGTATGGAAAACAATAGTATCTGACGGAAGAAAGAAGTTTTTCAATCGGGTTTTTAATCCCTCAGATATTGCTGTAAACGGAATCATGAGCTTACGAACTCTTAGAAACAGAGATATCGACAAAAATCAGATGTGACTTTACATCCCCTGGTGGGAAAACCATGCATTATTTTAGGAAGAAAGTACTCTCAAAAGGTTTATCCATATGAGTCGTATCGGTCCAAGAAAAAAAAATTTAGTCAAGAGTTTTCAGGAACCCAGATTTTAATTCAAATACATCAGAAGCAGAAATTAACACTTATGACCCGTGGTGGCCAAACCATTCTTTACCAAACATTAGAAATTATGTGAAAAATATTTTCCATCAGGTCTTGTATGCGATACATGAAGAATTTTTCAAATCGGAGTTTTAGGAGCAGAAATAACACAGAAAACACAATTTACCTTTGTACCCCCTAGCGGAAAGTCTATGATTTACTTGAAAATTTTGAATTTATAGGAAAAACATTTCGCATCGGAAACACTATCCAACAAAGAAGGAATTTTTCAAATCGGACTACTAGAAGTAGAAATATTGACAAAAATAAGATGTACATCTACGCCCTGACGTAGAAACTATGCACTATTTCAAGAAAATGTTCCTAAAAGGTTTGTCAACATGAGTAGTATCGGTCAACAAACGACTTTTTTTGCAATCGAGATTTTAGAAGCTCATTCATATTTTGCTGCAAATACATCAGAAGTGGAAATTAAGACTTACGCCACCTGGTGGCCAAACCATTTTTTACAAAAATTAGAAATTATGTACAAAGGATTTTCCATCAAGAGCTGTATCTGCTGCAGAAAGAATTTTTCAAATCAGAGATTTAGAAGCAGATATGGGGGAAAGCAATTTACCTTTATGCCCCTAGCAGAAAGTCTATGAATTACCTGAAAATTTTGAAATTATATGAAAAACATGTCCCACTGAAATCACTATCCAAATAAAGAAGGAATTTTTCAAATCAGACTCCTAGAAGTAGAGATATTCACAAAAATAAGATATACATCTACGTCCCCTGGCGGTGAAACTGTGGAATATTTAAAGAAAAAAATGTTCCAAAAAGGTTTATCAATGTGAGTGGCGTCAGTTCACGAAGTAATTTTTTCAAACAATATTTCAGAAGCTCAGATTTTATGGCAAATAAATCAGAAGCAAAAATTAATGCTTACGCCTTCTGGTGGCCAAAGTATGCTTTACCAAAAATTAGAAATTATATACAAAAAAATTTTCCATCAGGTGGTGTATCCGCTGAAGAAAAAAATTTCAAATCGGAGTTTTGGAAGAAGAATTATCAGGGAAAATGTAATTTACTTTTACGCCCCCTAGTAGTAAATCTATGCTCAATTTAAAAATTAAAAATGTAACTATATCTAAAATACTCTTAGACATAAATGGAATTGAAAGATAAAATAATTTTTTCAATCTGATGTTTAGAAGCAAATATGTGGAATAAAACGTATTTTTGAATTCGACATCATCTGCATTTATGCCCTCTAGTGGCGAAATTGCACATCGTAAAAAAAAATGAAATAAAGGATCATCATTTGCATATTTCAAGCTTCCCAATGAAAAAATATTTTTTCAAATCGGACTAATAGTTGCAGAGATTTCGTGGGTACGGACGGACGGACAAACCGATAACATAAGCACAATCTTTTTTTACAAAAGACGTGCTAAAAACAGTAATGCAATTTAACAATGACTGCAAGGAAATTATATTATGTACATATTCACTTTTTTGAGGTCAAACAAAGGATGTAGGCCTACAATGAAATAAATTTTTCAGCTCCTTTTTTGCAACTACTGACATGGTGATTTCTACCAATTCTTCATTTTTTTCCTTTATTAATTTTCAAAAACTATTTGATTGAAGGAAGCAGTTCATATCTCTCATCAATTCCCCTTGGGCGTCAAGGTCATCTGCACGTTTCCTCTAATTCAGCAATATTTTTTTCTACTTTCGGTTTTTTCGTACTAAGCATTTATTTGCCCTCCTCAATCAGTTTACGTTTCCTCCCAGATGTTGCTTGGCACATTTTTTATTTTTTTCGGCATCTAAATATTGAACATATTTCTGTCTAGCTGAAAAGACAGAAGCTCTAAGCTCTTTACTTAGTACCACATTCTCTAATAAATAACAGAAGATAACGATCTGAACTGCACTGACCCCGTGCAAAGAAATCAAGAAGCCAGCAATAAATCTAATCTAAACCAAAGGGATTTGAAGGTAGCTGTGGTTGGCAAACTGCCAAAAGCAATACAGAACATGGGTAAACTTTTGCGACATGTGATCTAGTGGATCTAGTGACTAAAACCATCATCAGTACGCTAATGAAACCAGCTGGCCTGCGTAATGCGCACATTTCTTTGGTTAAAAAAAAAAAATTACGACCTTTTTAACGACAGAATATAATATAATTACGGTGTTTTCAAGGACTTTTAAAGAGCCCTTAAAAACAGAACAGAAATTAAGGAGTTCTTAAGGGCCCTTAAAAAAGGTAAATGAAAATAAAGGAGTTCTTAAGGACTTTTTAAGGGCCCTTAAAAAGGCAAATGAAAATTAAGGAGTTCTTAAGGACTTTTAAGGACCGTACGAACCTTGATTGAATGTGAAAATTCTAGATATTCTGCAGTGGATAGTGATGGAGTACCATATCTTCTTCACACTGACTATCTCTGCACAACTGAACTGGCTCAGGTCATCATGTTCACCCATCATCACAGTTAAGGGTACACTATAGCACAAAGGTATTTTACCTACTTATAGCTCATGGGGGAGTCCCCCTGACAGTATTATTGTGGTGGGGTATGGCAGGATTGTGAATGGGTACAGTATGTATAATAAATTGTGGTTTCAGCATGTAAAACTAATCTTTGAGAACATATAAAAAAACAAAAAAACATGAAATTGTGCATGAGCATTGAAGGGTTACTGAAACAAGTTTATTAATAATTAATCAGTAACTGACTGACATCTTAAAAAGCAAGAGTGTATGACCCCCCTCCTTTAAAAACAAAATAATCCTACAACAACTAAATACATACAAAGCACCAAAAGAAATAATGAAATACAATTGACTGAGCATGTGAAAAATTATTAGCAAAATTCTAAAAAAGGTATTTAAAAAAATCCATGGATTTCCAAAATCAAGAAAACAAGGAGCAAAACTCGATTTATGAGTCCATTCTAAATACTAAAAAATTACAAACAAAAATGCTTTTAGCTTTTTTCTGACAAATAACATTAAATATATACATCATGCTTGTGTTTTAGAATTGTCATCCCCACCGCTGTGAATTCCCACTGCAAAAGAGAATGTTCTGAAAATCATCAAGACAGTTTTCTCCCTTTTTACGCTTTCCAACCTTAGGTTGAAGAAGTGTATATGCTCCACCTTTGTCCGTCTGCATGATAACTAGCGTAAAAATGGTTTGATTTTGATGAAATTTTAGTATGTGGTAGGGGACAACCTGGGGATGAACCCTACTGAAAAGGGGCGAAATGGGGTCAAAGGACAGGATACAGGAGCGAGATCCATTCCATCGCTCTTATGTGTCATAACTTACATTAAAAATGCTATGATTGCAACAAAACTTGATCATGTTGTTCCGGAGGTACACTGAACCGGTTCTCTTGAATATCATCGAAATGGGGTCAAAAGTCAGTGCACAGGAGCAAGATTTATTCCACAGCCATTATCCTCATAACTTGACTAAAACTGCTTCTATTGCGAGAAAACTTTAGTATGTTGTTCCAGAGGTATACTGAACCGGTTCTGTTGAATGTCATCAAAATGGGGTCAAAGATCAGAGCACAGGAGTGAGATTTATTCCACAGCCATTATCCTCGTAACTTGAGTAATAACTTGAGTAATGATTTCTGGTACATTGGAAAGCGTATCATAATCAATGCATTGCATGATTTTACTAACTTGTTTCACTTGCAATTGCATTTATTTTTGCAGCACTCTCTTTTTTGTTGGTTCACAACTGCATTTTGTTGCCACTTACAATTTTGGTAACTTTTCCCCTAAATAAACAACCTGCATGATCTGCTCAACTAGTAGGTATGTTCCACTAAGAACATCATAAAAAGATATTCTACATAAATTATCAACATCTGCAACTCTACTGAAATTTTTTGCCATAAAATAAGTAACTTTTAATTTTTTTATCTCCAGCATTTTACTGACTTCAAGTGCACTTATAACAGAAGTTTTACCTCAGCAGCAAATCCCCAAATCATAGAATCAAACAGTGAAAACACATACTTCGGTTCTTGGCTGGATTATGTGATGTGTGGTAACTCTGAAGACTATTATTCTCTAAAAGACTGAAAATATTGTTTTCTACCTGCACTCTTAAATGCTGATTTATAACAATGCAAATTTAAAGCTTGTAAAAAAAAAAAAAAAAAGAACCTAATCCAGGTACAAATCAACAGTTTACCATAATGTTGCAACACTCCCATGCTCTGTCCCTGCTTCATGACTGTTTGTAAAGGCACTTAAGTTCTACAGGGCATACCAGCAGAGTGAAAGAAAACTTTGGTTTTGATTCTCAGCCCTACTCTGTGAGGTCAAAACTGGCAAACTTTGGAACACACTGACTGAGGGTGTTGCATAGCAACACTGCCTTAGGACACAGAAGTTGGAAGCAAAGAAAATCTACAAAATACCAGAACATGGATGTTGGGGACAAAGAACATCTACCTGTAAATCAGCCACTCACTCTTTAGAGCTCTCTGCATGGTTCACACACTTTTTCAATCACAAAATTCCAGGACTTTTGGATTTTTTTCCAGGACATACAATCCAAACACTCTTACTGAAAATATAGTGAAACCATAGGTCTGTTCCACCTGTAACTTACAACAAACAACTTCCTACATGCTTGGGCAAACTTAATACAGAATGCAGAATGTTAAAAATGATGTCTGCTGCAGCTAATCAGAAACTTAGAATCACAGATAAATACTGAAATACCAAAACTGTCAATGAAAATGTGACCAGGTTTAATATCTACTAAACTTTTATATACAGTGTACTACATTGATTCTGAGAAAAATTTGTTTTTCTACTTTGGCTTTAGTTCTATTATTGAAGCAAATTACAGAATAAAAAAAAACCCATAAATCTAAAAAATACATAGGTATGTGGCATTACTTTTGAAATGCTTTCATATACCATGCAATCAATACATAAAAAAACTATTTATATTTAATTATTTTAAAATAATGCTTACATTGGAAATTTAAGGGTAAGGAAAGGTGAAATATTTGAAACTTTTTCAAAGGACCAAAGAGATTGTAATGTTATTTCTTAAACACATACTAGTGGGAGCAAGTATTTGTGTTACATTTTATTTAGGGAAGGAATTTTCAACATAATATTGATGCTGTAGCTATATTTTAAATCTGTACTCACCAGCAAACAAAGTATACACCAAATTTTCCAACATGAAATGAAAAAGAATAATGGGAAAACTTTAAGTCCAAAGGCTGTGTACAACTGCATTCATTACTGATCAAGGCAATTTGACTGGACATGATTAGAAAACTAATTATAGAAGATGCAGGGTGATTACTTAGCTCTGAAAATACTAAGAAACAACTAGAATTAAGTTTCTGATAATAGAAAGCAATCTGATTTTATGGCAAATTTTTATATTAAATATTCATTAGAAAATTTCAGTAAAGGTCAAAATAACCCACATTTTTAGCCACCAGTGGCTAAAAAGTATGTTACGAAAATTTACAAATGGTGCAAAAGACGTTTCCCATAGCAGAAGAAAGGTATTAGAGACAAAAAGATTTTCAAATCGAACAGTTAAAAACAGAGATATAGAAAGAAACATGATATAACTCTATGCCTTTTAGCGGAAGGATTTTGCATGATGGAAAAGTTGAAAACAGGCGAAAAGCCTTCTTCATAGCAAAAGTTATGTTAAGAAAAAATAACTTTTCAAATACGTCTCCTGGAAGCAGAGATAGCAAGAAAAAGTTTTGACCTTTACAACCTAGGGAGAAAGTTGTACATTATTCGAAGAGATTCTTCTTATTGTAGCCAACATCTTATTCACTCTCTATCTTTTTTAGAGCAAATGGCATACAGCAAAAAAGGAATTTCTCAATAGGGTTTTTAGAGGCAGAGATAGGCTGCAAACGGAAGTACACAAACACCACCTAGCAGCAGAATTGTGAACCATAAACCTCCTCAAATACAAACCTAAATTTAGTAGCCCATAAGGTAAATGATATCTAGAGTTAAAATAATTTTTTAAATCAGACATTTAGAAGTACAGATATTGAGAAAAATATATTAAATGTGTGCGCCCCTAATAGCAAAATTGTGCATTATTTTGGGAAGAAAATACACATAAGGAGTTTTCATAATTAGTAGTATCTGATCGAAAGAGAATATTTTTCAATCGGGTTTTTAGTCCCGCATATATTGCAGTAAACAGAAACGTGAGCTTACACCCTCTAGTGGTATACTTGTGAGTTAAGAAATATTTGAAATTATATGAGAAGCATTTTGCATTGAAAATGTTTTCCACCAAAGAAAGAATTTTTAAATTGGACTACTAGAAACAGAGATATGGACCCTGTACGCTTCCTGGTGGAAAAAATTATTCACTATTTTAAGCAGGAGGTATTCTTAAAAAGTTTTCTGAGGTGAGCGGTATCGGTTCATGGAAGAATTTTTTTCAATTGAGTTTCCAGCTCAGATTGTGTTGCAAATACATCAGAAGCAAAAATAAACACTTACACCCTCTAGTGGCCAAACCTTTCTTTACCAAAAATGAAAATTTACATGCAAAAAATTTCTCCTCAAGAGCTGTATCCAACACAGGAATAATTTTTCAAATCGGACTTTTAGAAATGGAGATATTGGGAAAATTATGCTTTACCTTTACACACCCTAGCGGAAAATTTATGCATTATTCGAAAAAGGGAATGTAACTAAAATAGTTTGATATAAATGTCATCGAAAGGAAAGATAATTTTTTCAATAGGATATTTAGAAGCAAATATATGAAATAAACATTTTAAATTCAATGCGATCTCCATTTGCGCCCTATAGCGGCAAAGTTGTGCATTGAAATAAAAATGGAAAGAATGGATCATCATTCTCACATTTTAAGCTTCCCAATACAAAAAGAATTTTATAAATCGAACTAATAATTGCAGAGATATGGTCTCCCCGGCAGGACAGGCAAAGTGATAACATAAGCACAACGCAAAAGATGCTAATAACGCAGCTTCAGTACTCTTAACAGACAAGAAAACCAACAGCCCCCTCCCACATTTTGCAGGGGGTGAGGAGGGAAATTTGTCAGACATAAGTTATGTCAGAAGAAAAATCCTCAATTACGAAACATTGTGCAGGGACAAAAAGGCAGGAACGGATAAAATTCCAGGACATGTAACAGAATTTTAGGACATTTCCAGGACAAAATGGAATTACAGGACGTGTATGAACCAGGATTTCCAGGACACATACGAACCGTAAGAATCAACGGCATGCTGACATCGCAAGATGGCTCAACATACATCATTTTGTGATCAGCAGGATGTAACAGCAGTTCCAAGCCACGGGTGCAGCTCCCCGAAGGTACAGCGAAGGTTAGCCAAGGGTGATGACCTCTGCGAATGACCGGTATTTGCAGCTTTCGGCACAGCGGAACAGGATGGCTACACCGACTCATCTCAGATCTGTGCTTGCGGTGGCCAGCAGACAGACGGTACCAGCTTCGATGGTCTACAGAAGGTTACATACAGGAGAATTGTATGCTTGGCGACCAGTATTATGTGTTCCCCTCGTGCCCCACCACAGGAGGGAACATTTCAATTGGGCATGAATGTATGTGAACTAGACTCAAGATCAGTGGAAGTCGGTTCTGTTCACTGATGAGTCACGATACTGTTTACAGAGTGATTATCATCAAGTTTACATCTGGAGAAGGCAGATACTTGCTATCTTCCCTCTAATATCCAAGAAAGGAACACCTATGATGGTGGTAGTGTTCTGGTGTGGGCAAGCATATCGTTAGGTGGCTGTACCGACCTCTATGTGTTGCCACATGGAAACCTCAATGCTCAGAGATATAGAGACAACATCCTGGACCCTATTGTTCATTTGTATGCGGCCACAATCGGCGATACATTTGTATTGCAACCAGATAACGTTAGTCCTCACACAGCTCGCCTCGTGGACCAGTACCTGGAACAGGAGACTATAGTCCACATGGAGTGGCCACCACACTCTCCCGATCTGAATCCCATCAGCATGTCTGGGATGCTCTTGGGAGGCATGTTGCAGGTCTCCAGCTCTCTCCACAAACCCTGTAGGGGCTCTGCACTGCTTTGCTCGAGCAATGGACGCAGTTACCCACGGAACTGCTCGACACCATAATTAACAGCATGGAGTATCGCTGTCGGGCCTGTATTGCTGTTTGGAGAAACCACACTCCGTATTCAGGTACCTTTTCCTATTTTCATCTTGATACCTACATTTCTGTGTTTTCATATTTTCATCACTCATACAAAATGTAAATGCTTTGTATCACATGTTCTTACATTTTTTTTTTTTTGTTGCATTTTGTGTGATAACGCTTTCCACCAAATTTCATCTGAATCGGTTGCATATTTTTTAAGTTACCACAATTTTTCCACTTGTTGCTTAATTTATGGAAACCAGTTATTATATACGAGGATTGTACTGAAAGTAATGCAAAAGTGGGCATAACTGCTTTATTAACCGAAAGAGGTCATTCAAATTGCACATGTTGCTAGAGTAACTCTTTCTCTACACAAAGGTACTCTCAACATAGTCTCCATCACAAGCGATGCATTTGCGCCATCGCTGAACCCAACTTTCGAACCCTCTTTGAAAAAATTCAGGTATGGACTGTTGTACCCACTTTTTCACAGCCACTTTCACCTCGTCTGTGTCATCAAATCATTGTCCCGGGAGACTGTCTTCCATTGTACCAAACAGGTGAAAGTTGGAGGGCGTCAGATTTGGGCTGTATAGTGGATGGGGACCACCGACCAGCCTAATTTGCTGATTGCCTGATTTGTTGCCAAAGATGTGCGTGGTCTCACATTGTCATGGTGAATGTGATTCCTTTTCAGATTCTTGTTTGGCCTCTTGCTCCTTATGGCTTCTGTAAGCTTCTTGACTGTCTCAATGTAGTGCTCGCTGGTCACACAGTATGTCCACGTTCCAGAAAACCAAGGAGAACGACACCCTTGTCATCTCAAAAAACAGTCACCATGACTTTCTGTGCTGATCGCTGGCTCTTGAACTTCTTAGGCCTTGGTGAAGAGGTGTGACCCCATTCCATGGAATAATTCTTCGTTTCCAGATCGTAAAGATATACCCACATTTCATCCCTTCACCAGATTGGAATAAAACGTGTCTTTATTGGTTTCAAACACTTCCAGCAGATCATAGCAGACTTCTACTCTTCTCTACCTTCTAATTGGGTGTCAACTGCTGAGGTATCCACTTTGCACACACTTTCCTATACCCTAAGGCTTCCACCATCTTCTATGGCATTGCAACCACAGTCCAGTTGTGCAACAAGCTCGTGGATTGTGACTCGTCTCTCCGTGCAAATCAATTCATCTACTTGCTGAAGATTCATGTCAGTGGCCGCAGATGATGGTCTGCCAAGTGCGTGGTTTGTCTTCAATACTGGTTTCCCCTTCTTTAAACTTCTTCATCCATCTGTGCACATTGCTCTTGTCAACGGTGCCATCTCTGTGAACATTCTGTAGCCTCCTGTGGATGTCAGACAGCCTGCATCCTTCCTTCGTGAAGAACTCAATGATGGCACATTGCTTTTGCTTGGAATCCATTATTTACCTGCAATGAAGAAGGGTTACTATAGAGGAAGAATTATTCTACCAACACGTGCAATTTGAACGACCTTTGTGAGTTAATAAAAGAGTTACATGCACTTTTGCATTACCTTCAGTACAATTCACATAATATTCGATTTCAAAGGTTTGTTGCCCCCCCCCCCCGCACCCGCCCCCTCTTGTTGTAATTGATAGAGTCTGGGCTGGGCTTCGGAGCACCAAGCCACTTTTTTTTCAGGACTGCACCACTGGGAAGAACAATGATCATATATCTCTGACATTTCATTGTGGATTTCTTCTGCTTATTCCCTTTTCGGAACTGGAACTTAATTACCGCTCTGCTCTTGTTTGCTGTGAACTTGACTTGAGAGGATGCCATTTAATCTCAGACTTGCAAAAGACATGGTTATTCATGTCCCAGTGGGATCAAAATTGGTAAAAAACATTACAAGATGTATACTTTCATGTGACACGTGTTTCATTTGTTGAAAAAAAAAAAAGGTCAAGATGTAAATGCCAAAGACATCAACATTTCCTTGTACAGACCAATACAGCTAAATATGATAATTTGGGCTAGTACTTAATATGACTTTCAATAACTTGAATTGTCCCTAAATTTTGATGCAAAATTTACACTTTTGAATCTTATTGATGAATCATGTGCCTTGTAATTAAACAAGGCCGCCCCAGTGGCGCAGTGGTCTAAGGCTTACGTTGGCCTCTGATTATTCGTCCGAAGGGGTCCGGGTTCGAATCCCGGTGAGGCATGGATGTTGTGTTTGTCTTACGGCACTGGCTCTCTCCCTTCCCTGGAACCAGTGACCCTAAATTAGGGACGGGCGACTGCTTATAGCCCATTGAGTTGCTCACGGTGGTCGTTAAACCTCCAACAAAAAAAAAAAAAAAATTAAACAAGTCAAGCTAAATTGATCTGCAACACGTTACCTGAAAAGACTTTCCTATAGTTTATGTGGGGGTAATTTTTTACTTAGATATTCCTTTTCAATTTTCTGAATTTCAAAACATACACTACAAATCAGAGAGATCTAAATAAATTGTTTCCTATAAGCTCTGAAACACAGGAGACCAACAGGCACTCTAAAAATATTTACAGAAGAAAATTTCAGTGTTCAAAGATGTACAATAAAATTATTACTTGCAGCAAATATCTACTACATTTCTTTTAATGTTGGTCTGACTCACTTTCACAATTACTGCATAAATAGATATTTACCTCTGTCCTGATTTGATATTTTGATATCACATTTGGGATTTTATAATCCACATGACTGGAAAAAGAAAAAAAAAAAAAAGGAATGAGAAAAGAAACAATATCATAACAACATAATCACAAAATAAGTTGAAAGGCACTAAACACTTCTTTAATAAAATATTTTTGGTGATTTTTAGATGCATGTGAAGGATTAACAAAGTTACAAAAAGCTTTACAAACTTTCAAAATGTTAATAGCCTGCATCTGTGCGTTTGCTGGCTAATAATTACATTTTTCTTGGTAGAACTTTTTTATAGGACAAAAGTAAAAGAATATGAAACAAAAATCTGTGCACACAACAAACAATTGGGCACAAATTAAATTACTGGATGTAATGATTGGACACAAATCAAATTACTAGATGAATGTTATTTATTCTTTAAGCATACATAGTAAGCAAAGCAATTTAAACAAATAACATATCCATGCCTCTATCTGATTACATAATCAGTCTGCATCTTGGAGATGAAGTTTATCTATATGACTTCTGCAAACCACATATCGGGTGATCCAAAACTCATGCAAAACTTTAAAACCCAATTGCTGAGTTTTGACAGTAGCACAATGTTGTTTGCACAGAAATGTGCAGAATGACATGGGATTTTTTTATGAACTTAAAACATTTATTGGACTTGGATATTTTAGTTTTATTCATGGTCGACAGATGGTGCCACAGCTGAATGATTAATTGTGGGTTATACAAGGTAAATTGACGTAACATTCACACAAGGTTACTTATGATAATAATAAGTGCTCAACATTGTGCCCATCATTTGTGAGCACTGCCTGCAGACAAGAAAAGACACCATGTGATAGAATTAAACAGCATATATGTTAGTATGGCTGACACTTGATGTTCAATAGAGTCCTTCAACATGGCCAATAAATTGGGACAATTTCTGTACACCTGTGACTTCAGGTAGCTCCATAACCAAAAATCACATGGTGTAAGTTCTGGAGACCTGGAAGGCAATACATGTTGAAAATCATGGCTGATCACACAATTTTCTCCAAACGTTGACTTTGGGAGTTGCTTGACAAGAGAGACAACATGCAGTGGCGCTCCATCTCGCATGAATGTTACAGCATTCGGTGCATGCCTCTCTTGCAAGCTTGGTATAATGCTGTTTCGTAAAAATTTTGTATAGCACATACTTGCGATAGAGATGGTTTTGAAAGCAGTGTCATGGACTTCCTCAAAGAAACAAGGGCCAATAATGAAGGATGGTGTGAATCCACACCACAATGTGACTTCTGGCTGATGGGAGTTACTGTAGGGCCCAGATATTTTTTGTTGCCCAAATGTGGCAGTTTTGTGTGTTTACTGCTCTGTCAACAGTGAAGCGTGCTTCATCTGTACATAAAATCATTAGCAGCCAGTTCTTGTTTTCATCCATTTGGCAAGAAACCCACATTGCAAAATCTCTCTGCTTTGCCCAATCAGGAGCTTTCAGTTCCAAGTGTTGAATTTTGTATGGATATCTGTGAACTGAAGGACTAGTCTTACTGCTCTGCAAGCAGTGCCATATGAAATGCCAGTTCAAGGCATAACTTCACGAGCATTTGATTTCCAGTGTGCAGATGCCATCAAAATGTTTTCGATTTCCTGTGAAACTGTAGCTGCACCTGAAAACATGTGTTACTGGTCTACCATGTCATGGACTTGCTATCAAAGTTCCGGTCTCAGCAAATCTCTCAATCATTCACTGCAGTGCCAAACCAGACATCAATCCTTTCCCATTTCAAACACTTCTGAGTGAATGAAAACATTACAAAGCTGCACTTGCAGATTCTGAGTTGCAATAAAACAGTTTAGCCAACAGAGCTTTATCCAGTAATGACAACATGATGACACGTTACAATTTAACCTGCAGCTGCTTTTATAATTGTCATTTCTCTTATATCAGTTCTGATAAGGCAACATCAGGCAATGATAAATAAAATCAAAATGTCCAATAAATGTTTTAATTACACAAAAAACCACATGTCATTCTATGCAAACCACAACGTGCTACTGTCAAAACTCAGCAAATTATTTATTTTTAAAGTTTTGCATGACTTCTAGATCATCCAGTACCTCAACTGCTAATGAAATGCATGATACACAAAATATATCCTCCCCAGTTAACTGCCCATTCTTTGTCCTTGATATGCAGAGTATCAGTGATCATACATGAGACTGATGAAGAAAAAAAAATGCTGAACTTTTTAAAAGCAAAAAATCAGAATGTGAGACATGAAAGTATGAATATAACACAGCATAAGAAAAACAATTGTTCACTGCAATTTATTTACACAAATGTTAATCTGGAACACATCACTGTATTCACAATACTGGGTGTATCAGAAATGATGGTCAAAACTTTAAGGGGTGATAGAACACGGCACAAGGAACAATATTTGTAATACAAGACATGGTTGGAAGCCGCGTGGTTAGCCGGTAGAGGGCGCTTGCCGGCGCATTTCGCATACACCGTCATTCGCAAGCTGTACTGCCACCGAGATGCAGAGGTATTCCAATGCTGAGAAGGCCGATATCCATTTCATGTAGGGAGTCGTAAACAACAATGCCGTCAAAGCTCAACGCCTATACCAGGAGCGTTTTCCACATTGGCTGGTGCCCGATTGCCGAACCTTTCAGCGCTTGCTGGTGTGAGACAGGGTCGTTCCTCGCCCACAGACAGGACGCAGGCTGTTCACGGACGGTGAGAACGCCAAATAGGATAGAGGCGATTCTGGAAGATGTGGAAAATCGGCTGGAAGCAGCACTCGAGCGGTGGCACGTATCCACGGAGTGAGTCATATGACGGTATGGCGTGTGCTTCACGAGGAACACTTGCACCCTTACCATCTCCATGGGGCCCAGGCTTACAAGAACCAGATTTTCCTTGCCGTGTGACATTTGCATGCTGGTACCTGCAACAGTGCACAGTGCAGCCAGAGTTTGCAGCATCTGTTCTGTTTACCAACGAAGCAACGTTCACTCGTGACGGCATGTTTAATACGCATAAGGAGCATATGTGGGCCACCGTCAATCCACATGCAATATGGGTGCGGTGCACCCAGCAGCGTTTCTCCATTAATGTGTGGGCGGGCAGAATCCATGACTACATTATTGGCCCGTATCTCCTACCAGACCGCCTCAACGGAACAAGCTACCGTATTTTTCCGCAGCAGGTCCTGCCCGAGTTACTGGAGGTTGTGCCACCACATCTCCACGGGAACATGGGGCTCCAGCACGACGGAGTGCCAGCCCATTATATCAGGGAAGTGTGGAAGTACCTGAACACTAAATTTCCGAACCGATGAATTGGGTGCGGTGGTCCTATCGCTTGTCCCCCTAGATCACCTGATCTCTTCTGCCTGGACTACTTTTTCTGGGGACATCTGAAAAGCCTCGTGTACGAGACACCCGTTGACTCTCCTGAGGACCTTGTCGCCTACATTAGCGCTGCTGCTGGTGAAGTACGTGACATGCCGGGAATCCTCCAAACTGTACGCCAATCTCTCTGTTGCCGCTGTGAGGCATGTCTTACGGTAGGTGGACATTCCTTTGAACAATTATTATTGTAAAATATCCGTAAATCCCTTTTTGTACACGATCCGTTCATAAAGATTATTTCTTTGCCATGTTCTTTGTCCTTCATGTGTTTGCGCATTAGCGTTGCACATTCGACCACGCCTTGTATTACAAATATTGTTCCTTGTGCCGTGTTCTATCACCCCTTAAAGTTGTGATCATCATTTCTGATACACCCTGTATAAAATTACTGAATTTAAAACAAAATAAAATGGTTTTAAAAGACACTGCTTCAAACCCAATTTATATATTAATTCTATAAGCTTTTTTACTGTAAGAATTATTTTGAGAGAACAGCTGAACGTAAAAATATGGTTGAGGTATCAAAATAAAGGTCTTACCATGTAAATGTGCCAGTCGAAGAGAAAAATGAGATTAGGGCAACGGTTCGGACGTTGTGGGGCGGCAAAGTTCTCATGTAAAGTGCATGGGAGAAGCGTGTGGCTGACATTAGATCGTGTGTGGTTGAATGAAACCGCACGCTTCTCCCATAGACTTTACATGAGAACTTTGCCACCCCAAACTCTCTTGCAAAACATGCACTGTTAAAGGCGGAAGCATGGAGGAACTGAGATAATCCAAAGTCTTCTCTTTTATGAGCAAACCCGTTGTGCAAAGCAATGGTCCATTCACCTCCATACGCTGATTCACGTTGTCATGGAAATGCTAGCAGACGATCGTATCGAAGGTCTTCGCATCAGAATAGCGAAGACTCTCGAAGACCTGCTTGCGTTATCCCGTTGGATTGTGTGATGTATATATACAATTTAATATTCATTCGATTGAGTTTATTCATGTAGGTAAGACGTTTCCAATTATGTAAAGATGTAAATAAACATTCCATTGACCATTGTTAGTGAAAATATTTAGAATGTACACATTGAGTTTTTTTACTGTGAGACCTGTTTTGAAAGAACGGCTTAACGCAAAAATATGGTTGAGGTATCAAAATAAAGGCCTTACCATGTAGATGTGCCAGTCGAAGAGAAAACTGAGATCGGAGCAATGGTTTGGGCATGGTGGAGTGGCAAAGTTACTGTGTCAAGTCTATGGGAGAAGTGTGTGGCCCTTATCTACATCAGGCACTCAGTTAAGTGTCAGACTTGGTGTGTGCATTGTGTTCTATGATCAGTCCTAAAGTACGTAAATACTTTATTGCATACTTACCCTTAACAGTATGTCTCTCCCGCAGAAAAAAAGAAAGAAAACGTAAGAGCCTTACTGGAAGGCGTGAGCGATCATTGGGTTGCAACTATATGTCTCAGACAAGAGAGAATGAAGAGTATTCACAACACGAGTCTAATTCCAACAACATTTACAAACACAGTTGTGACTGAAGATGAGAATGAAAGAGTGCGCTATCCAGTTGAATTTTTTCACACGATCGAGATGAGTGGACTTCCCCCTCACATTTTAAGACTGAAAAAGGGTGCAGTCCTGATGCTCATCATGAACCTGGCCGTCCCGGTCTCGCAGTGATCTAAGCTTTGGCTTAAGATCATTCGTTTGTGAAGGGTCCAGGTTCGAATCCCGGTGAGGCATAGATGTTGTGTTTGTCTTATACCACTGGCTCTCTCCCTTCCCTGGAACCAGTAATCCTAAATTAGGGACAGGCGACTGCTTATAGCCCATTGAGTTGCTCACAGTGGTCCTTAAACCTTCAGTCGAAAAAATAAAAAAAATCGCGAAACTGGACACAATGAAATGTTTAGTCGATGGCACACGTAAGATCGTAAAGTCACTCTTCCAAAATACAATTTCTGTGGAAATTTGAACGGAGCGCACAAGGGGTCGTTGCACACCTTGCCACGCATTCACCGACTCTAAGCAACAGCACTTTCCCTTTTATGATCAAACGGATTCAATTTCCGCTAATATTTGTTCTTTGCAATGACAATAAGAGTCAAGGACAGACACTTGCTAAAATCGGAATATACCTGCCAGAACCAATCTTCTCGCATGGTATGCTCTAGGTTGTCCTATCTTGAGTAAGATCAAAGGATTCTGTTGCAGTAAAGATCACTCACAAAGATGCATCTGGATTACCTGTTGCAAATGGATGGACTCAGAATATTGTCTTTACTGAAGTTTTTGAATGAATTTGTAACATTTTTTTGTCAATCAAATAAAGTTTACATTTGTTGCTTCATACGAGTTTATTCTTAAAAAAAAAACAAAAAAAACTAATCGTCGATTTTGATGGGTTTCGTCTAGTCTTTTCTTAATTTCCTTTTGCTTTCTTTTCTGAGAGCTCCACAATCATATTTCTCTTTTGTTGGCTCTGCAGTTGCACAGTATTCATTTCTTAATTTTTTTTCTTTCTCCTGATGCACATCCTTACCATTTCTTTATCAACACCTTTCTTTTTCTTATGCCCTCAGATGACAATAATTTCATCCATCATACTGAAAACATTTTCCACCTGAGGACCATTAATGCATATCAAAAAAGTTTTCACTATTTTTGATAAATGGTGTAACTTTGAGAACATGAATACTTTTGAACACCATGAATCTTACACATTTTCCAACTTTGGCACTTTCACTTTTGGAAATTTTTTCTACCTCATCAAGCTGAAATGCAAACATTTATGAGGGAAAATAACATTAACATAGGATAGAGGGAATATAGCGTGGTTGCGTCCAATGCCCATTTTTGAAAAATTTTCATCCATTTTTTCAAACTGAAATACAAATATTTATGGAACAAAATTATATTTAACAACAATACTAGGTAGAAGAAACATCGTGAGAAAAATAAAATTATGATTGCGGAAGAAATCTTTACTTGGTCTAACTTTGGTTTTTGAAAATTCTGGAAGACAGAATTCTGTCCTCTCATGAAAACGGCCCTACCAGCAACTTCCAAAACTTCCTGTTCAGTTATGTATTGATCTTGAAAATGACCCGTTGATGAAGGAAACGGGGAAATTCCTCGAATCCATGGAAGAATCTCGTGTCTGAAGATAACAGAAATTTTCACCTCGTCTACCTACCGTTTTTGGAAATTGCTGCCTACAGTTTCAAGCTGAAATACATACTTGGGGCATTTAGAAATGATTGAGACAAGTTTGGTAGGAGTACATATTCAAGACAGAATTTGCCGAAAGATGACTGTAATTGGTAGGGTAGGTGTCACTCTAAAAATGCCAACAGATGGCACTACACCGTGCACACAGCGGTGCGTAACAGGCTGCTCATTCAAGTATTGCTGAGTCACTCGTGGACAGGAAGAACCGATGGAAGGTGATTGTCACGGGTAACGTTGGACGGCATGTTTTTGTGGAAAGAAGGGGTCTGTGCAGGTGATATTCACCATCGTTTAACAGCAGTGTGTGGAGATGCCGCCCCAAGCCATGCAACTATGTCTCGGTGGATTCAGAACTTTTAGGGCAGGAACCTAAGTGCGGAGAAGCGTGTAAGCACCGGTCATCTGATAATGTCACGCACTCAGGACATGATGACAGCGGATTTCCAATCTGATCATAGAAAACAGGCATGTGACTATAAAGCAATTCCAGACAAAAACAGGTTTGGGTCTAGCGACAATGCACTCTACTGTTCACAATGAATTGAAAATGCCAAAGCTGTATGCACGCTGGGTTCCGCACAAACTGACTCTGCAACAAAAACAGACCCGGATGGACTGCTGCAAGGAGCTGCTTGCACTGAATGATGTTGGTCCAGTGCACTTTCTTGCTCGTCTGGTGATGAGTCATGGTTCAGCTATGCCATACCACAGAAGAAACAACAGTCCATGCAATGGTCATTCTAATACTCCTCCTCTGAAAAAGGACCGTCCAGCACTGACATGTGGAAAACAATTGGCATCTGTCTTTTAGGACACCCAGGGAATCCTGCTTATCGACTAGCGTCCTAAGGGTGCGAGAGTAGACAGCAACAGCTACTGTGATATTTTTATTTGTCTGCATCGGTGGAAGGGTAAGTGGGCGAAGAAAGTGCTCTTGTTGTAAGACAATGCTCACCCACCCACGTCCACACAGACAAGGGCTACACTAGATGAACTTGTATACATGGTCCTCCCACATCCTCCTTACTACTCTCCTGACTTAGCCCCCTCTGATTATGCTCTCTTCAACAATATGAAGGGCCTTCTAAGAGGCCAGACATTCACAGACGGAGATGCGCTGCACGAGACTGTCTACCAGTGGTGTCGCACTACCCCAAGATATTGGTTTCGGGAGGCCATCACGAAGCTCCCACAACAATGGCGTCACGACACAGAACTGCAGGGAGACTAGGTCGACCATTCTTAAAGCTGCCATATTTCCACAGTTCGTCATTACAAGTATGTGAGGTAAGTCTCAATCATTTTTTAATGACCTAAGTACAAACATTATGCAGCAAAATAATATTTAACAACAAAACTGGACAGAGGCAACATCACAAGAAAAAAACATATGGTTATGGGAGAAATCTCCATTCCATTTAACTTCCGTTTTTGAAAGACGAAATACTGTCCCCAGGTAGAAAACGAACCTTTCCCCTCCACTAATACCACCTAAAAATTTATCTTCAGTTTTGCATTGATCTCTAAAATGACTTCAATGATGAAAAAAACACAAACACACACACAAAAACGAAATTCTGGAAATCTACGGAGAATCTCACATAAGCAAGATATGCATATATGCAGCAATCAGTCAACTACAGTCATTCTTTGAAACTCCAGAAGAAGAAGAAGAAAAAAATGAGTAAATCTCTAAGTGAACAATTTGGTTGCACTGTGATATTAAGGGCTTCTCTGCAAAACCTGAAAAGTGGTATAGTATATAGGTATGCCATATTCACTCTGAAATTGCTTTACTGACACAGTTATTTTTTGCAGCAAAACCTAGTTTTCTTTTTTTCCTCTTTTTTTTTTTTTTTTTAGTCTGTAGTTGGTGCTTTTCCTTTCACTTTTTCACTTCAGAATGCACAGATGATGAAGATAGTTGGGTAAACACTATAGTCACATTAAAAAAAAAAAAAATGAAGAAATGCAGAAGACTTCCGACCTAAGATGGGTTTTCATTCATCATGTGTAAATACACTGGCGGAAAGTGAAAAAAGAACACCAAGAAGGAGACGTCTGATACCAACGAAATTTATACAGCATAATAACGGAATACAGAGGATAACGTGATCAAAACATTATTGCAAAATACAGCTGTATTTGCTGGTAAACTGAAAAATAACATTTCCATGTAACATGGTTAGTACGAGGTTGAACCGCCATGAACTGCGTCACACTGTGCAATTCTGGCATGGAGTCTGTCGTACAGATGTTGGATGTAAGTTTGGGGTATTGAGTTCCAAGCATCCTCAACCTGGATGCGTAAATCTGGGATGGTCGTGGCTGGCCGCGGAGACCGGATAAGTCGTTGTCCTATAAAATCCCACACATGCTCAATGGGGGACAAATCCGGTGAACGTGCAGGCCATGGAAGTTGTCTCACACCCTGAAGTGCATGTTGCGATGCACGTGCCATGTATGGGCGTGCGTTATCTTGCTGGAAAACACCACGATGGACCGACCTTAAAATGGCACAACAACGAGCTGAAAGATGTTGTTGATGTAGGAGGTGCTGTTTAACGTACCCGGTACAAACACTAGTTGTGTACGGGAGTGATAGCTGATCGCTCCCCACACCAGGAGACCAGGTGTAGGCCCTGTGTGTCGCTGGCGGATGCAAGAAGAGTGGAGACGCTCCCCTGTGCGTCTGCGAACACGCATACAGCCATCTGAGGCTCCCAAGCAGAATCTGCTTCCATCACTGAACACGACAGATCGCCATTGAGTTCTCCAGTGCAGACGTTGGAGACACCACTGCAGCCGTTCCTGACAGTGGGCTGGAGTCAGAGGTACACATGCCAGAGGTACACATGCATGTAGTCCTGCATCCAGTAGACGGTTGCGGATTGTTCGCACAGTCACCTTAGGTGTAACGGCAGCTCGGATTTGCCTCGCAGTGGATGTTCTGCTTGACAACGCCGCTCTGCTTATGCGTCGAGCGGTCCGCTCATCAGTCCGTCTGTGACTCCCAGTTCCACGTCTTCTCGTGTGGGAATGTTCCTCGGACCATCTACGCCACCATCGTACCACCACCATCGTACCACCACCGATACTTCTCGTCCAATTCGCTCCGCCATACAACGATACGACCACCCGGCCTCACAAAGTCCGACTAGATGACCTCGCTCAAAGTCCGATAACTGCCAAAATCATACACGTCTTCCATGTCCAGGCATTGCAGCTTCTTCAGGGTCTTTGCACGTGTCCGTATGTTGACGACTGATTACATTATTCACTTCGCTGTACTCCTTAAATACCACCGACGATAATTTGCATATTATGCCGTGCTGTGGCGTAAGCGCTCACCGGTTGGTCCCAAAATTAACATCACACCTTCGTTAACTCGACCCCATTAACATATGTAAATTTCATGATCGTCTGCCAATTCCTTTTTGGTGTTCTATTTTCACTTTCCGCCAGTGTAGTTGGATCGAGACTGGCTGCCAGATTTTGATTTCCAAGTTTTTTATTATAGTTGCTGCCAAATGATAGGAGTGATTTCAAAATGATGGGGTCAAAATAAGGACTATTAGTGTAACAGTTTGAAGAGGTAGCTATTTCAAAGCTCTCACAAAAACATACAGCCCTATTATTTTCTAGTCTAGTGAGTTGAGTAACATTAACTCACTTCAAAACTGACTGTTATGTGACAGACATATAACTAACACATATATTGCCCTCAATGATCCTCAATGCTGAAAGAGAACTACACCTTTTTTACTAACTTTTTCTAATTAAAAGCAATTACAACCCTTAAAAACCTATATAATTTTACTTTATAAAACTCTTAGGGTCTTACATAATTTTCTAACTTATTTACACACCAACTTAATGTAGTGGTATGTGATATGAATGATATTTGATAAGTACAGTGGAAGCCAGTTATAATGTGGGTATATGGGGACAAGGCGATAATCGTGTTATATCCAAATCTGAGTGTGTATGTATTTTGTTTGGGAGACACAATAGAACCCACGTTGCAACTGATTCTGCAGTATAACTGACAGCATTATATCTGGCTTCCATTGTATATCAATTAAAAAATTGCACTAGAATTTCCAAATAAACATCAATATCTGAAATACAAACAAGAATGCAAGAAAAATAATTACCGCAAAAGACAGTGCATTCCAATACATCCAGCAACATAGGAAACTATTATTGAAACCCCAATATAAACACTAGAAATACGAAAAAAAAAAAAAAACTTAATCAGTCATAACAGATCTAAATCAAGGTAAATACAAAATGTACATTACATACGTAACAAATCTTAAATAGAAAGTACATTCATAAATCTTGTATATCAAGATGAATTACTTATACAAGTTGTTGTACTATTTTCTTTCAAAACATGAAACAAATAATATTATGTTATAGTGATAAAGGATTACATAAATACACAGAAATGTATAAATGGTAGTTATGCTGTGATAGCATGTTATTTCTGTTTCTAAACAAACTTTTCCAGGAATAAGGATACTCTCTTCATTTCTGGATAAAGCTTAAAAAGAAAACATTTCAAGCCCATGCTTTTAGATGTACTGATTCTAACTGACATTAGTTTCTGACTTTTTTTCTCTTTTAGTTGAAAGTTTAACGAACACCATTAGCAACTCAATGGGCTATAAGCAGTTGCTCGTCCCTAATTTAGGGCCACTGGCTCCAGTGAAGGGACAGAGCCAGTGCCGTAAGACACCCACAACATCCATGCCTCACCAGGATTTGAATCCAGACCCACTGGGATGAACGGTCATAAGCCAGTGCTTAGACCACTGCGCCATGGGGGTGGCATTTTTGACTTACAACCAAATCTAAGAGTAGAATCTGTACGAGAAATGATTTTGTATATTAAAGATTTGCTATTCTTGAAATGAGATAAACCAGTGATGACAAATTTCCATGTTTAATCTAGTTTCTGCCTGGTTCAATATTTCCCCCTTACAGAGTAGCAGAATGTAGAAGTACGCGGATAGTTTCCAAAATAATAAGTGGATTTCGCAGATAGTTTTTGCTTGTAAATTAAAAAAAAAAAATGTTATTTACAGCAATTAAAACACCTACTCAAGGCTTTACTGAGATTAATATACTTAATTCTATTTTAACTTGAAGAACTTTTAATTATTTTTCACATTTTGTAAGTTGTTTTGTTTTTACAGACATTTCTGGCCTCTAGATTTTATCAAGGCCTGTTCTCAATGTATAAGAACA
The DNA here is from genome assembly GCA_039090855.1 of Macrothele yani. NCBI lineage: Eukaryota > Metazoa > Arthropoda > Arachnida > Araneae > Macrothelidae > Macrothele > Macrothele yani. Next base: position 29,258,079 of record CM077013.1, on the reverse strand, counting down.
ATATCAAAAGTTTCGTTTACACAGAAACAATTTAAATTTTATTGTCAGGTTCCTCTTACTGTTGCCAGAAATTAAAATCTTTTCCTTGGGTATTTTATAAGTCTACTATTTTTGAATTAAGTTTTCAAAAATGCTATAAATAATTTTTGAAGGTTCATTAATGGAACTGTTTTTCTGGATATAAAAACTTTCTTTAATTAGTCTCTTGTTTTTATGAGCATAGTCCAATATTTTAATAAATTTTATAGACGCATGTGTGCACATGTGCTTCATTGTTTTTTACTTTTTGCGCATTATCTCCTCAGCTGTTACCTGTCCCGTTCGTCATATTTACATTAAAATGGGAAACCTGCATTAAAAACATTGTACTTTGAATAAACTGTACAAAAAAAATGTGTTTACCTGTCTCAATGTAATTTGTTATCCATTTAATTCGTTATCCATGAAGAGAGTTAAATGAATAACGAATGACATTGAGACAGGTAAACACATTTTTTGTACAACTTATTCAAAGTACAATGTTTTTAATGCAGGTTTCAAATTTTAATTTAAATATGACGAACGGAACAGGTAACAGCAGAGGAGATAATGCGCATAAAGTTAAAAACAATGAAGCACATGAACATACATGCTTCTACAAAATTTATAAAATTTATTGTGTGCTTTTTTCAGTGCCTTATCAATATATAAGAGCAATTTAGCATACACAATATTTTAATGTTTTGCCATAGAGGTCCATTTTATACACATTGCTGCACATTCAATTGTAATGTATTTACTTTGTTCTCATTTGAATCTGTCATGTTCTAATAACAATTTCTTTTATTAATTAAAAAAAATATCTTATTCTATTGTTATCGTGGTTTGTTCTTCGCGGGTTTGCAGCAAGTTTTCTGTTTCAGTGGTTGTGTATGCAGATATATTTTATTTTTACACAACTCTGCCCCTTTAACCAGTTTTCACATTCAATATTAATTATTTTAACAATGAAATTATCAATGAGTAAAGAAATGGATTACCTGATGCATGTATATCAAAATTTATTTTAACATTGTTTAACATGTTATGATCTAATTTCTGTAGAAGTACTTACAAACAACAATGTGTACATCAGAAGCCACCGTGATCAAATCTTGGTTCAAGCTTCATAATGCAAATTTTTGTTCAAGCTTCACAATGCCATGTTTTTATTGGTAGCTGAACTGTTGCTATCTACACTGACATTCATTGCTGTAGTTGTAAAATCAGCATATATATACACTGACATTCATTGCTGTAGTTGTATAATCAGCATAGCTATGTGCAAATACAAAAAAAAAATCAGAGGTTATAATATACCACATGGTTAAAAAAAAAAAAAAAAAAAAAAAAGGCACTATACCCTCTTGGGGGTACCGTGCCTTTTTAACAATTATGACTATGAGCTCACTTACCAATATGAATAAAGTATCTTCTCCTCTCCTGTCAACTATGACATGTTGAAGAGCATGCACAAGATTATATTAATTTTTATTGAAATATATCCCATAAAGCCTGAGCCGCCCTGGTGGCGCAGTGTCTAAGCAACTGTCTCTGATCATTCGTCTGAAAGGGGTCCGGGTTCGAATCCCGGTGAGGCATGATGATGTGTTGACAGTTGTCTTACCGCACTGGCTCTCTCCCTTCCCTGAAACCAGTGACCCTAAATTAAGGACGGGCGACTGCTTATAGCCCATTAAGTTGCTTGCGGTGGTCGTTAAAACTCCAATCAAAAAAAAAAAAAAGCCTGACGAGATAAGTCCTTACAGCACTATTTCTTCTCTAGAAGAAACTCTTGATTTACTATCAGTTGCTGAACGATGATTCATCAACCAAGATCTTACATATTTTTTTGGATGAAATCGTTCAATGGGCGGTCCATTTGAATTTATGAACATCAGGTTAGATACATTGGAGATTAACAAAGATGCTCTGAAATTGGTTATAATGTTGTTCATTAAACTGAATCCTTGTTCGCATTCAGCTGTCGAACAAGGCAGAGTTGAAATCGTTGTTAAGAGGAGTTTTAAGTTTTCTGGTACAACTTGGACATTTTCAGTATATTCTCTCAGTCTCTGAATAGCTTGCATTTCATCAACATTAAAACGTCTACAGATTCGCCTTGTTTCTAGTTCTCCATAGCGCACATCATCTGTTTTAATATTTATTCACTCTAATGAAGAAATATCTTTAAGAAGTTGTACATTTTCACTGTTTGAATCTGAACACAGTCTTGATTTCATCCTGTCAACCGTGCGTTGAATAAACTGGTTTGGTTAATAAGTGCAATTTTGTTGTTAGGAATCAATGCCATATTTTTAAATAATAATTCCTCGTTCGCTGCTAATGCTAAATCAGTTTTGCCCCAGGATTTTCTCCGAAGCTATCTATAATTCTTATGGTTCTTTTTATTAGATGTTCAGCTCTTGGCAGCGATGTTGTTCGAGATTGAAGTTCTGTTGATAATATGGATATCAAAGGTATACACTATTCTGTCAAAAAAAAAAAAGCAAAAAAGCAGAGGGTATTGGCGTATACTCCCGTATACCCTCCACTACAGCCCTGCTGACATTGCTTCTCAAGTTAATTGTTGTGCAGGGTGTGTTCAACTTACATGATACGGCATTGAAGTATTGGTTGCTGTTTAATGAATTTTGCAATTTTCTTTTCAAATGCATGAAAAAATGAAACCATTTGTAAGCATTGCAAAGATCATTAAACACTAATAAAAGCCATACTGGACAAGATGAACACATCCTGCATTGCTATATTAAGAACCATGATCAATATATGGCAACAGCTCAACTGCTGATAAAAACATATGATTAAACGCAAACACTTAACAGCAATTAAATCATGATACGTCAACAGAGTTTAAGCTGTGGCTTGCATTTTCGCCAAATTGCAATAAAGACGGCAGTTTTGTGAGAAAAAGTCCACACTAGATCGACAAAAAGTGAATGTTTTCCGTCATTTTTCTTTTATCATCCCGCCACGACTGCTTTGCTCTTGAATTGTTTTTTATCCCCCCCCCATCATGTTTTTTCCTGTCATTGCACCCGCAGCTGCGATTTTTTTTTATCACCATCAATTTTTGTTCCATCATCACTGCTTCGCCCTGCTGACATAGTATCTTTTTTTATTGGAGGTTTAACAACCACCATGAGCAACTCAATGGGCTATAAACAGTCGCCAGTCCCTAATTTAGAGTCCCTGGTTCCAGGAAAGGGAGAGAGCCAGTGTCATAAGACAAACACAACATCTATGCCTCACCGGGATTCAAACCCGGACCCCTTTCACACACACATGATCAGAAGTCATTTAGACCACTGAGGCACCGGGGCGGCTGACTTGCTATCCTTCCCAGTCATTTTTCTTCCCATCGTCGCTGTTACACACTTGTAATTTTCCCATTCCCACTGTCTTTTCTCCTATTGTAGAAAAGCATGAGTGAGCACCAAGAGCACCTTTTGCAAGGGCTTTGCTGCGATGGTTAAGGAAAGAGACATTTCATTTGTTTCTTTGGCGGTTTGTCATAGCAGCAGCAACTGAGGAAGCAGCATGCAGTGTTTCAGTTAAGGTCAACCAATCAGTTGGTGGGTCTTCAGTTATGGCTTTACTCAGTCCTGGTCTTCGTATATATTTTCACAAACTGCACACATCAGCAAATGTAAGCATTTTTATTAAAATTAGAAGTGTAAAAGCCTATTTGTTTTTTTCTTGAATTCTAAAGTACAAAATTTTATTTAGCCAATGCATTGTGCTTGTTTTTCTGTACATAAATATAGCAAAAGATAGAACCATAAATTTGGCTAATCTGCATAGCATTTTGCTACAACTTTTGCTGACAAAATAGCCATATTGCTACAAGAGAAAAATTCCAGCTTAAAACTGTATTTTAAGCAATACTAAAATATGAATTGATCAATGAGAATGAGAAAGAGAGAGAGAGAGAGAGAGAGAGAGAGAGAGAGAGAGAGTGTGTGTGTGTGTGTGTGTGTGTGTACTTTCCACCAACATAATATGAGGGTGTGCCCAAAAATGTGGTGATACTATATACACAGTCGAGTCACATTATTATGACCACCAGCTAAAATTCAGAGTTACTGCCATGTGAAGCACGGATAGCAGCTAGACGGGCCGGGAGTGACTCAATAAGGTGTTCACAGGTATATATGGAGCCATGCTGATTGCAGTGCATCTGACAGCTGCTGGAGGATCCATAGAGCGAACAACACAATCCAGGTGGCTCCACAGATGCTTAATTGGGTTTAAGTGTGGGAAATTAGAAGGCCAGGGAAGTATTTTGATGTCTTCAACGTGCTCTTCCAACCACTCTTAGACATTTCTAGCTGTGTGACACATCGCATTGTCGTGCTGGAAGATCCCATTTGCCCCAGGGCAGGGAAGACTATCAGCATGTATGGGTTTATGGGTCTGCAAGGATGGATTCATAACGAATTCGATCCATAGTGCCTACCACAGGTATGAGTGGGCCCAGAGAATGCCACAAAAACATTCCCCAGACCATAACGCTGCCCCCACCAGCTTATGTTCTGCCAGCAATGGTTGGAAAGTGTTCCTTCTCCGATGTTTCTCGCCTCATACACCAGTGTTCATCTGTTTGATAAAGCCGAAAATGTGGCTAATCGGAGAAGGCAATCTTTTGCCAATCAGCGGAGATCCAATTACGATACTGCCGTGCAAATGTAAGCCTTTTCTGCTGATGCACCTTCATTAGCATAGATTCAGTGACCATCCATCTGTATTGGAGCCCATACGCAGCAGGGTTCACTGAACTGTCATTTTAGACACACTTCCAGTAGCCCCTCCTGGTTCATTCTGCCAGTAAGTTGCTCCACTGTAGCGTGTCAATCGGCCCTCATGCACCTTCGCAGCGGATGTTCACCTCTCACATCAGTGGCTCCGCAGTTTCCACATCGCTTATTCGCAATGGTGCCATTTATCCAATCACGATACACTTTAACCACAGCAGCACGTGAACAGTTCACAAACTGCGCTGTTTTAGAAATACTGCCACCCTTGGCCCGAAAGCCAATAATTTATCCCTTTTTGCAAAACTGATAAATCACTCCTTTTATTCATGACATCAATTATGAAGAAGGAGAAGAGTTTTCTCCGAAAATTTCCTATTAAAGAAAAAATTTCCTAGTAAAATCCCATAAGTTGCTTTAGATTATTAATTCAATTAAACTAGGAAGCCATTTCTCAACATGAGCTTTATTCAAAGAATTAGAACAGAGTATGGGTCAGATACTTGGCAAACAATCAAGAAAGTTCAACATGCTACATTGAAGATGGAAAGATCCATAGCTCAAATCAAGTTCCTGAAAAATTGCAAGGTAATAAACTTTATTCCAAATTCATTTAGACTTAGAAAACCATTTAAAGATTTACTTTCAGCCAACTTCGTAAGAAAATAGAGCAAAAAACGTTAAAAAGAAGTATTGAAGCAAAATATAAAAATGTTGCTTATTATAAAAAAAGTAAAAGTAGAAAATGAAAGAAAATTTCTGGAATCTTAAGGGACACAGTAAAAGCAGAATTGGATGACTGGCTAAAAATTGGAGTAAGAAACAAAAATAAGAAATTTGTTAAAAAGCTGAACCTAAGAAGAGAAATTTTTGAAGAAAAACTATTCCAGTAAAACCAAAAAAACTGCAGTTCTTAGTCATGTAAAGGACAACACTGCTACTGGAGTTAGCCAAGAATTATTACAAGTGATAAATAAAGGAAGTAATTTCAATCTATCCAAAAGAAAAAATAAATCCAGAAAAATTGGTAATTGAATTGGAAAGCATCTGCAGCACTTTAGAAAAAGAGGACCAAATTAAAGCAGACCTACTCAGAACAGATTACTACAATAGCCTTACAAAATTCCAGAAGCAAGTAAGGAAACCTCAAAAAAATTTTGATAATAGTCAATTAAAAGCTCTTAAAGATTTCAGAAAAAATGAAAGTGTAGTTGCTGTGAAAACAGACAAAAGTAAGTTGATTACTATTATGGATAAGAAAGATTATCTAGAAAAGATGGAAGAAGAACTAAAAAAACCTATGTATGAAGAAGTAAAAGAAAACCCACTACCAGATTTGATTAAAAAGTCTCTAAGCTTATTTCACTTCAAAAAAGAAAAACCAGCTTCCAGAAAACTATAAACAATTCTCAAAATTACAGTTCAGATTACCTCAAATATATGAAATAGTCAAACTGCATAAAGAACACCAACCAATTAGACCAATAATAGACTCAAAAAACTCTATTCTTTCAAATCTAAACTATTTTTTAAAGTCATACCTTCAGAATCTTTTAAAAGAGCCACTTAACTTAATTAAAAACTCAATGCAGCTAAAAGAAAAACTAGAACTTCTTCCTAAATTAGATTCTCCTATTATGGGTAGTTTAGATATAGTGTCTATGTATACTCACATTAATATAGATCAACTTATAGACTTTATAGCGGAAGACTTGGCAGACCTAATAGTTTTTCACAACAAGGAAAAAAACATATTAGTAGGAATTTTTGAAATGCTTACTTTCTCTTTGCAGAACAACTACTTTCAATTTGGGAAAACCTTTTTTTCATTCAAAAATCGGGGCTAGCAATGGGCTCCCCACTCTCCCCACTCTTAGCTAACTATTATGTGGGAAAACTAGAAGAAAAGATACTAGTACAACCCACATACTTCTGCTTATATAGCAGATACATGGATGACATCTTATTTATAATAGATAGCTCAGAAATTATTCCAGAAAGAATTCTAGACTCATTCAATGAATTAGATGATTCCCTTAAGTTCACTATTGAACTTCAAAAAGAAAAGAAGAATAAACTTCTTAGATATTACTATCTATTATGAAGATGAAAAATTCCTCACTAGTTGGTATAAAAAACCAATGAATACTAAAAGACTACTGGATTTCAATTCGTATCACCCAGTATCTATTAAGAAAAATGTAGCAAGTCAGTTTTTAGAAAAAATTAATAAAATAGTTTCTACTGCAGATAAAAAAGAAGCCCAAAAAGAAGAGCTTAAAGTCATACTTGCAGAGAATAACTATCCTAAAGAAGAAATTGAGAAGCTTCTGAATTTTAATGGTACGAAGAACCCACAAAAGCAACAAGTAAAATTCACTAGAAAAATTTCTTATCACAAAGGTTTATTTGAGGCTTTAAAGAGAATTAGTAAAAAATACAATATTAGGCTAGCTCCAAGTTTAGAGAACAAAGTTAAAAAAATTTTCCCTAAAATAGTTCAAAGAGAAGAAGATATTTTAAAAATGCAAGGAGTAGTTTATGAAGTAAATTGTAGTTGTAAGAAAAAATATCTTACATAGGTGAAACAGGTCGCAGACTAGAAACTCGTATAGCTGAGCATAAAGCAGCTATAAAAAATTGCTCCAACAAGACTGGATTAGATAGGCATGTTAGAGAAACTGGGCACAGCATGGATTGAATTCCCTTAAAGTAATCAGTTTCCAAAGCAATTTCCAAAAAGAAAACTGAAAGAAGGAATAGAGATTGAGAAAAATCAAAATTCCATCATCAATGACTGCAAAGGATTTTCCCTGCCTAACATCTGGCAGGATTTGTTGAAAAATAACCTAAACCGTCAAGGTTAACCGTAACCGTCAAAGTAAACCGTAACCGTGATAGTGACAAGGAAAAAGTGACAACAACAAGACAGCCTGAAGAAGGAGAAGAGTTTTCTCCGAAAATTTGCTATTAAAGAAAAAATTTCCTAGCAAAATCCCATAAGTTGCTTTAGATTAGTGATATGTTTTCAGAATACCTAAAGCATACCTTATATACCCTCCAAGCCAGCTCACGACACGTGCCTTCTTTCATTGGCTACACGCTGTTGACGTCAAAAGTAGGAGGTAGTCACAAAATGTGACTCACTGCGTATATACAGTTGAACCTCGTTAAACCATAATATTTTGTTTGCCATGCTAAACTGGTGATAAGTGAAGGTGGCTGTTTAAAGAGGTTCATTAAAGGTAAAAGTCATTGAATGACAGTGTTCTCAATGACTTTACCATTAAAAAAAAAAAGGAGCATATATACAGTATAAGCAGGGCTTGAAATATTTCATGCTGGTTCACCAGTTAGGCAAATATCTCAGTTTTTTTTTTTTTTTTGATTGGAGGTTTAACGACCACCGTGAGCAACTCAATGGGCTATAAGTAGTCGCCCGTCCCTAATTTGGGGTCACTGGTTCCAGGGAAGGGAGAGAGCCAGTGCCGTAAGACAACACAACATCCATGCCTGACCGGGATTCGAACTCGGACCCCTTACGGACGAATGATCAGAGGCCAGCGCCTTAGACCACTGCGCCACCGGGGCGGCAATATCTCACTTGCCAGCTGAAAATTGATAACTGAGCAGGACTGTCGTTTCGTTTCATGTTTTAAAGTTTGACTTCTTAAAAAGTTATACAGATCTCTAGAATATTTTATTGCTAACCTAATTTAAATGATTAACCATTGTATAATAACCAAACTCAGTTTTCTTACTCTAGAGTAGATGATGCAGGAATCCTTCAATGTTTTAGAACTTTCTTAAGAAATCGATGAAGGAAGAAATGTTCTTCATAATACATGAGAAATCGATAGAATATTCAAAGCAAACATAATATAAATTCTGAATTTGCTTGTACCACTTACTGGTCAATGGGCATCCATGTAACACCTCTCAGAAAACTTGAAAATTTAATCGCTCTGGAGTGAGAATCAAACTCGTATCTCCTGATTTCCATTCAAGTGCGTTAACTGGATGACCAGTGAGTGTTACGAGCAAATTCAGAATTTATATTCTGTTTGCTTTGAATATTCTTTCCTAATAGCTCCGCGGAAACACAGATTCCAGTGTTTGCCCTTTGACCTACGACAGCAATTGGCTAAGCAGCAGCTCACGAGGCACATGTGGCTCTTACACTGTCTATCTTTTCACAGGGGCATTTGGGAAAATCATTCTACCAGGCTTGCAGCTTCTTGACTTGTGTTTCTTGCTAAGAGCACCGTGTCCCGATGTTTTAATGGCATTTGCTGTCCAATTTCTTTTGCGGAGAAACTGGTTTCCCATGGTGGCCCACAATCACTTAATCACTTCTGTGAATTAAAATAAGCTTTATCAAGAAACTGATAGTTTTACATTGATATCCAATAATATGCATATTAACGTATAAATAATTACAGAGTGAATTTAAATTGCTCTACTGAATTTTTTACTCAACTAAAACTATTCACTCGTCACAGATGAGCAGACAACCATGTTTTTCAAGCCCTGAGTATAACAAACAATGAATTACTATGGTACTAGGGACGTTGCCAAGGGAGGGTGCCAGCCCATCCTGAAAATTTCCTTGCCCACCCTGCCGCCCACCTAGTTCAAGATGCACAGGCGTAACTAGGCATTTCTGTGCCTGGGGCAAACCAAAAAATATTGCATCCCCATTATATATATCATCGTTATCAATCCACTGCTGAATGAAGGTCTCCCCAAATTTCTTCCATTACTTTTTGTCTTGAGCCAGTCCCTTCCATGTCAAACTGGCTCTTTCTACAGGTTTTTTCAATCAGCCTTTCCACATTGAACGAACCAAATGAAGCTGAAAGTCATGGCTTGTAGTTGCAGTAATGATAAAATAGCCCCCAGAGAATCTTCAACAGTGTGAACGACATTTTTCTTTTGCAACGTACGTACAACCATGTGTTCATTTTTCAATGTGAGCAACTAATATCCCTTGAACATTTTGAGAAAGAAATGTGAATTTTAATTTGACGATGTACCCTAAACTGGCAAAGCATATTGTAAGCAAATTCTGTAAATAGACAAATGACAAAGTACGCGCAAAAAAACTGTACCACAAACTAGTGCAAAAGTTCAATTCCAATTTTGTTCAGATTGTAAGCGATGCTTTTGCGCCCTCTCTTGAGCTGTGATTGGAGCAGTCGCCCCCGCCTGTCCAACCCTAGTTACGCCTCTATCAAGATGTGCCTTTTTTTTTTCAATTTTTTGAACTTTAAAATATAAACAGTGCTTTGACAAGTAATAATGAGTCTTGCGTTTTTCATCGGGTAGCCCAACGTATTTTTCCCTAGGAAGTGCATTGTTTACCTTTCAGTCAGTAAAGATATCAAAACAGCATCCACAGGGCCATTAAAATTCATTTGTTTCCACTCTTCCAAATTCTTAGTTTAATTAAGCCATTTTTCATGTTAGTATGGCCTGGGGCAATTGAGGGAGGCAGATAGGAATTCACTTAGGGAGATCATTACTAATTGCTCTGCTGTTTGTTTGTGTTATTAAGTAGGAGATTCCAATACAGAAAGGAGGAGTCTAAAGCTATAGCAGCACCCTTAAGTCTGGGCATGTGGTAGTGATGGAACAGGAAGTGATTGACAAATGCTTTTGAAGAGAGGAATGCAAAGACAAAGTTGCTGGCTTGAAGGAAGGGAGTTGAGGAGGGAAAAGGAAATGTTTCTGGGTGTCCTGATTTCCCATCATCTCTAATGAAAAAAAAGTATGCTTTCACCCTTCTTCTAAGCATGAAGTTTTCTTTTAATAAGTGAGTGCTACTGGTGACAGCTTGTTATGTTTGTTATACGGGCAGGTAACTCTTCAGGTTTTACTAATCTTATTAAAAACGCATGGAACATTAACAAAAAAGACCCAAAGCTTTGGATTCTTTTGCATTCCAAAAAGTGCAAAAACTCTTGACACAATTCCAGAATTGGGAAATATTCTAGTTGGATAATGCTTACCTAGGCATTCCGTTTCTAGCGATGATTCACTTTTCGCGCACGTTTTCGGATCTTCGTTGAAGCTATTGTCCTATTGTCCATTGTATGTGCAGCAACCATTCACATCAAACACACTGCTTACTTTGGGTAGAGTCAGTAGATCTTCACTTTAGGATTCAACAACATCAATTCTTTACCGTTATTAATGCTCTAAATTTTTCGCCCAGTCTTTGGGCATCCTCAGGAGCGTGACGACTTTTTCACCGATGTTCGTGGTTTATTTCTCGTCTGATGGAGTCCGATACCCCATGTTGCCATTCGTCGGATACGCTGTATATTAGATACTTTTCTTAATTAAACCTAGCTGGCGCAATCTATGTTTCACTAATTCTACTTTTTTCCCACTCTTCAAATACCCCCAATATTGTACATAGGGAGAACTAAAAACAGGTTTAAAAAAAACTGCATTAGTGCAGTTCTGTATTGACCACCGAACATTCCCAAAATTCGAAGAAATTAAAATGCTAAAAAGGAATAAAAAATCAGGGAGACAAATGAGAATGGAGGAATCGATCCTACTTTATAAAAATAAAACAAGGGTGTGTAACCAGAATGACCCTAATACATTTATCTAGCCTTTGGAAAGAGCTAATAAGACAAGAAAAAGAACAACAACAACAAAAAAAAAAACGACAAAAAAGACAAGAGAACAGGGATAGGAAATGAAAAGAAGAAGAATACGGAAAGACAACATCAACAACCATTTGAAGAGGGGAAAAAAAAGTAGAGTTAGTGAAACATAGATGGCGCTAGCTAGGTTTGATTAAGAAAAGTATCTAATACAGCGTATCCGACGAATGGCAACGTGGTGTATTGGACTCCATTAGACAAGAAATAAACCACGAACATCGGTGAAAAAGTCGTCACGCTCCTGAGGATGCCCAAAGACTGGGCGAAAAATTTAGAGCATTAATAACGGTAAAGAATTGATGTTGTTGAATCCTAAAGTGAAGATCTACTGAATCTACCCAAAGTAAGCAGTGTGTTTGATGTGAATGGTTGCTGCACATACAACAGACAATAGCTTCAACGAAGACCCGAAACGTGCGAGAAAAGTGAATCATCGCTAGAAACGGAATGCCTAGGTAAGCAATATTTCCAAGTTTTTGAAGTAATGCACGTAAAAATGAATAGTAGCCTTTTCCGATCGATTTCTAAGTCGGAATATGAACTGTTAATATGAATTAATTCCAAAATTAGTGAGTATGTATCCAAAGAAGAGGGGACTGCATGAATTCCTTTGTAGCTGGAAGTAAAAAGCAGCAAAACTTCCGTGTTTCAGTGTTTGGTAAATAAAGTTGCTAACAAACTTGCCTCAACAAAAAAAAGTATTCGACCACATTCATTTTGAAGTCTGGCAACACCCCTGTATAGCACTATAAGGGAAAAATTTTTTTTATGTTACGTGTATGAAAAAAGAGCCAAAAAAACCTACAGTCTAAAATCAACAAACAGCGTGCTCCTTATTTTTGTGCAGGTTTTTTGCTAGTGTGATTTGTGGTTCTACTGGACAGTTGTTACACTGGTTGAGACCCCCATTTTGCATGACTGACCATTTTATATATTACCACAAGGAAAGTGAGCAGTGGTTTAGAAAAAAAAAAAAGCTTTTCTGTTGTTTATAATGCAAAATGACTGAAATTTCACACAATGTACCATTTTTCTTTTGTTTGCGGCCCAGTTAAAAGACATTTGTTTACAAACACAGTAGTAAACGTATTTGCAAAGCTTAAATTTTGTTTAAGAAATAAAGCTCTAAAATTAAAATTGTTTTCCTGAAGCTTCAAGTTAGTCAGTTTTTTTTTTTTTTTTTTTTTGATTGGAGGTTTAACAACCACCGTAAGCAACTCAATGGGCTATAAGCAGTCGCCCGTCCCTAATTTAGGGTCACTGGTTCCAGGGAAGGGAGAGAGCCAGTGCCGTAAGACAAACACAACATCCATGCCAGACCGGGATTCGAACCCGGACCCCTTAGGGACGAATGATCAGAGGCCAGCGCCTTAGACCACTGCGCCATCGGGGCGGCAAGTCAGTTTTAGACACTAGATTTCTAAAAAGCAAAACTTTGCATAAGTAGCCTACATAAACGTCACTGGGGATGTCAAAAAATTAACTTACATTATTATAGAACAACACAAAATCTATGCTACACATCCAATATGATGGTTATATATTATAGTTTGTACAGATTAAAAAATTGGGTGTTCTCCCGACGCACGGAACATCGCAAATCCCACCTACAACAAAACACAACGAAGCTCGCTGTTGATACAGACGATCATTTTAAGAATATCGTAAAATGCACAACAGCAAGGATTCCATAATATCAGAGAAAAACATTTTATTCTATATTCTACAGATTCAATACCTTTCTGTGTGTTTAAGTACAACTAAGGAATTTACATCATGTTCATTGGAAATCAGGTTTTACATATTCCAGTCAGTGTTTTTGATGACCGTTAACAATTCTTGGAAAACTTCAGTTCTATTCATTCTGCAGTTCCTTCTAAATAGATATTCCAGAAGTCAGTCAGCCAGAGAGCTTCTTTAGGAACACCTCTCTTAGTCACGGAACATTTTAATGCACGATAGTGGGACTCAATGATTTGAGTATGTGCAACAAATCTGGGTCAACAACAATTTCAGATTTACAGTTTCATGAATAAAATTTATCCATCTTTAGACAAATGGGCACAGGCCTTCCACTGATCAGATATTATTGTTATTCCCTTTGCTATATACTTTTTTATGATGGAGATAAGATGTTCCATGGAACATTTGTTCTCTGGGCATATCTCCAATCGGAATTCTTTTGTATCTCCTTCAATCATTCCAAAGATCCAGGTCCATCCAAAATAGTTTTTTCTCTTTTCAATTTTGGTCACATCAATCTCAACTGCTTTTCCCTACTCCTCCAATTTGTCCACTCTTCCACAAATTGTAACATATACGAACTTATTACTTAGGCCTATATACAGTTATACCAGTCACTTATGTTTCCAAGGAGGTTTTCAAGCCATCATGAATGTATGGATGTCTCCCTTACAGCCAAATTTCCCCTCCCTCACTTGTACACAGGCACCATTTCCCCTCCCTCACTTGCACAAGTTGTATGAGAGGCCCAACCCACCCGGGGCTGTGCAATAAATATTCCGTCGTCCCTCCTGTTTCATGGCAGTTTACGCATTTTGTCACTAAACACCGGAGGCCAGTTTCATCCGAGGCAAGCATCCTGTCATTAACTGTTTTTTTTTTTTTTTTGATTGGAGGTTTAACGACCACCGTGAGCAACTCAATGGGCTATAAGCAGTCGCCCGTCCCTAATTTAGGGTCACTGGCTCCAGGGAAGGGAGAGAGCCAGTGCCGTAAGACAAACACAACATCCATGCCTCACCGGGATTCGAACCCGGACCCCGTTCGAACGAATGATCAGAGGCCATCGCTTAGACCACTGCGCCACCGGGGCGGCGTCATTAACTGTAAAAAACATCTGGAGCAAAACTATGTATGGCCCCAATTTTTGGATGTAGAGCATAATAACTGAAAATGTGCTATCCTCCTGCCCTTGGCATTCATTCCGTAACAATAATACAACTTCTGGTGATTTGCAGTAAAATGAAAAACATGCGACAAGCCTTTTTTTTTTTTTTTTTCTAAAGTAGAAAATTCTCCATTCCAAACTTTTTTTTTCTTCTTTAAACCTAGTTGCCCGACCGGGAAATTAGATTTCATTTTTACTTGCCCAGGCCAATAATTTACATGTCCCAGGCATCTCAGGCATGCTAATTTTTCAAGCCCTGAGAGGCATGTATCCCGCTGCCATCTAGCAACATTTGGGTTCAATTTATGGACCTAGAAAATAATATAATTAAAGAAGTGATATTCTTCTGTCCTTGGCACTCCATAAAAATAATACAACTTCCGGTGATTAGCAGTGAATTGAAATACAACATGTGATGACTCCCTTTTTTTTTCTTTTTTTTTTTTCTTGTAGTAGGAAATTCTATTCCAAACTTTTTAATTTTAAATTTAGTGGCCCAGACTGGGAAAATCGATTTTTTTTACCTGCCCAGGCTAATAATTTACATGCTCTGGGCATCTTGGGCATGATATTTTTCAAGCCCTGCACGGCCATACTCTTTGGAATACAATTACATGTCATGCCCATCTGAACATTTCCTTGTCACAAGGATTAAACTTTTCTTCTCACACCATGTATTACATGTTTGCCTATCTCTGACAGCTTCAATACAAAACCTGAAAAAATTCCAGTATACTATCTTAACTCAAAGCAGACAGACCATGACAAAGCAGACAGACCATCATTTCCAGTAGATCATCTCAACTCAACATTCAGATGCTTCATCATTTACGATGATAAATTTGTTGTTGGTGGGATTCGTGATGTTCCATGCACTGAAGAACACACAAAAAACCTGTCAGAGAGGAGAAATTTATCTGGAATTTGGTAATTATAGCAATCACATGTAGGCCCCAGTGCAGGACGAGGTCAGTAGGATATTAAACAAGAAAGATGACACCAAATTCTCAGGTGAAAGGAGCATGCCTTTTGAATCCATTCTGATGTAAATTAGATTTATCAAAGCTATTCAAAAAGTCAATGGAACCAGCCTGGAAAAAAAGTAGTATCTGACCAAAGAAAGAAGTTTTTCAACCGGTTTTTTAATCCAGCAGATATTGCTGTAAATGGAATGGTGAACTTATACCCTCTGGTTGCAGACTTATGAGTTAAGAAAAATTTGAATTAATATGAGAAACATTTGGCAGCAGAAACTCTCTCCAACAAAGAAAGAATTTTTCAAATCGGACTCTTCGAAGCAGAGCTATGGGCAAATATAAGATATGCATCTACATCCCCTAGCAGGGAAAACCATGCATTATTTTAGCAAGAAAGAATTCTCAAAAGGATTTTCGATGTGCGTGGTATCAGTCCAAGAAAAAAATTTAAGTTCATTTTTTCTGGAGCTCAGATTTTGCTGCAAATACACCAGAAGCAGAAATTAACACTTATGCTCCCTGGTAGCCAAACCATTCTTTACCAAATATTAGAAATTATATGAAAATCATTTTCCATCATGAGCTTGTATGTGATACAGGAAGAATTTTTCGAATCGGGCATTTTAGAAGCAGAAATATTGGGGAAAACACAATTTATGTTTGCGCGCCCTAGCGGAAAGTCTATGATTTACTTCAAAATTTTTAAATATGGAAAACATGTCACACCGGTAACTCTATCCAATAAAGAAATAATTTTTCAAATCACACTATTAGAAGCAGAGATATTGACAAATATAAGATATACAATGTGGCCAAATTATTCTTTACCAAAAATTAGAAATTATATGCTAAATATTTTCCATCAGGAGCTGTATCTGCTGAAGAAAACATTTTTCAAATCGGAGTTTTAGAAGAAGAGATATCGGGGAAAACATACTTTACTTTTATGCCCCTAGTGGAAAATCTATGCATAACTTGAGAAAGTAAGTATACCTAAAATACTCTTCGATATAAATGGAATCAAAAGATAAAAGAAATTTTTTAATCGTGTGCTTAGAAGTGAATACATGTAATAAAATGTATTTTAATTTCAACATCATCTGCATTTATGCCCTCTAGCGGCAAATTTGTACATCGTAAAAAAACGAAACAAAATAAAGGATCACCATTTACACATTTCAAGCTTCCCAATGCAAAAAGAATTTTTCAAATTGGACTAATAGTTGCAGAGATATGGTGTCTACGAAAACCGATAACATAAGCACAATCTTTTTTTACAAAGAACACGTTAAAAAATAAAGACAGATAACGTCAGAAGTATATATTTCAGGCCCTTTGTGAATGGACTGGGACATATGGCTGTCTTGCCACCAAGGACATAGTGAGACTTCTAAGTCAGGGTGGGCGACGGTTGTGCAAGTATTATTTTTCCTAGGGCAATTTTGATAGCAACTTTATTTATGAAACACTGAAAAAGTTTGTTATGCTTTTCACTACAGGCTAGAAAGGTATTTGTATCCCTCCCACCCCCCAAAGATACACACAGGCCTCCTGCAGGGTATGAAATTCAAGTCTGTAATAGAAGGGAGTCTTCCCACTTGTGTTTGTAAAATAAAATGGAGGGGATTGAAAATTTCAGGTGGGGAGTTTTGAATATGTGACTTAATAACATTAAAAGACTGGGAAAACAGTAGTAATTTACAAACAATTTGATAAATACAATATGTATTTTATCAAAGTTTGTTTTTAAAACCAGCTATACTTGATTTTTAAAACAAACAGATGAATCAGATAAAATTTTTTTACTATTACGTGCTTGAATGAATTCCCACTGTTGGCCAATAGAGCGCAGCAGTGGTGTGCTGTGACCTCCATTGCGCGTGCGCTTTCACGTACCATCCGTAGTCTGGGTGAAGCAGTGTGTGACACGTGATTGGAGGGCACAGAACAAGAGTTCGCATCGCATTCATGATGTCGAGTTTCGTACCAAGAACAGAGCATTTGCGGGAAGCATTACTCTTCTGCTTCCATCTCAAGAAATCTGCAGCGGAAAGTCATCGTTTGCTAGTGCAGGCCTATGGGGAACATGCCCTATCGAAAACAACATGCAGAGAGTGGTTCCAACGCTTCAAAGCCAACGAATATGATGTGAAGGACACAGAGTGTCCTGGGCAGCCGAAAAAGTTCGAAGATGGCACATTGGAGGCCTTATTGGACGAGGATTCATGTCGGACGCTCCACGAGTTGTTTGAAGCACTACGGGTCGATGAGTCAATGGTTAGCAAGTTTACGTTTAAAGCCAATGGGAATGATCCAGAAGTTCGGAAACTGGATCCCACATGCATTGCAGCAAAGCGACATTACCAAATGTGAAACCACGTGTGAATTGCTGCTGCAACGACACAGACAGAAGTAGTTTTTTCATCGAATAGTGACTGGTGTTGAAAAATAGATTCGTTACGACAATCCTAAGCACAAGAAATCATGGGTTCGTCCCGGCGAACCATCAACCTTCACGCCTAAACCAGACATCCATGGCAGGAAGGTGATGCTGCGCAAATTGGTGGAATCAAGTCGGTGTTGTGTATTCTGAGCTGCTGCAACCCGGTGAAACCACCAATGCTGAACGGTACCGACGTCAATTACTCAATGTGAAGCGTGCACTCATGGAGGAACGGCCACAACACGTTAAAAGACATGACAAGGTTATTCTTCTCCACGACAACGCTAGACCTCGTGTCGCCAAATCCGTGAAGGAACTCTTGGAGGCACTTGGCTGGGATGTCTTACCCCACCTGCCTTATTCCCCAGACATTGCTCCCTCGGACTTCCATTTGTTCCAGTCGCTACAACATGGCCTGTCGGAGCAGCACTTCCTTCCTGTCGCGGATATCCAAAAATGACTTGATGAATGGTTCGCCTCAAAAGAACCTGCATTTTTCTACCGCGGAATCCATTTGTTACCCCAACAGTGGGAAAGGGTCGTAGCTGCCAACGGACACTACTTTGAATAGTTCTGTGGGAACACACAGGTGTTTGTGTGGCAAAAAAACATTGGGAATTAATTCAAGCACCTAACACATTCAATTTAATACAAATTATCATTTTACAAAACTAGTTGTTTGTTTTGCAGTACATTGATATCCTAAACTTGTGCCTGAAGTATGTCTGTCTTTCATTTCTTGCCACAGTTAGCAAGCTTTGATCAGCTGTTTTATTTCTGAAGGATTATCTGGCCCAATTTCAGAAATATGCATTAACATTTTCGTTGCTCAGTGAATCTCTAAATTTTGACTGAATTCTATTTTGTGTGCTAAATAAAGCCACATTCACTTGGTACATTTGTTAAACGCAACACAAAACTTACTTGCAGAAGAACCTTTTGACACTAATGGAAATGTGTGAAGATGGTTGCTTATAAAACACAATTAGAAAACTTTGGACACTCGGAACATATACTCTTCATTTTTTACAGCTATGTTTGAATAGTGAATATTCCATAACAGCATCTTCATTAACTTTTGAAAAAACAGAACTGGTCTGCCAGGCTTTTGAAAGATAGTACCAAAACACATGTGTGTGTGTGTGTGTGTGTGTGTGTGTGTCCCTTGCTTCACAGATTCAGATTCTACACACTCAAACTTCAAAAAGAGTTCCATTGTGGAGGAAGGAAAACAGCAGTCTATTTCAACCACTAATGATAAAATAAACCTTCACTGGACATTGCGATGTGCAAGTTTAGTAGGCCTATTACAAGGGTCAACTAATTTATTATTTCTGAACAAGTTTCCTTTCAGCTCTGAAAAAAAATACCTTCTTGAGTACTACGTATGAGATGTTTACAGTTCACATAATTGAGACTTGGTTGATTCAACCATTCTTCTGATATTTTCTCGAGTACTATGTATTGAGATGTTTCTAGTGTCCCGTTTTTACTTTGCAACTATTTATGGAGGGAAAATAACATTTAACAATAATTCAGGACAGTGGAAACATCGCAAAAAAAAAAAAAAAATTACGAAAAAATCTTCGCTCTGTCTAACTTCCGTTTCAGGAAATTTTCCCTCCATTTTCAAGCTGAAACATAATCAGTTATCGAACAAAATTATATTTTACAATAACACTGAGAGGGAATACACATGTGTTATTATGAGAAAAAAATATGGTTATAAATTAAATCTGTAGTTCATCTAACTTCTGTTTTTGAAAAACAAAATTCCATCCCCAGTCACAAAACGTCGCCCCTTTCACAGTCACACACGCACAAAATTCTCCCCCCTCCCCCCCAAATTATCTTCAGCTTTGCATCATTCTCGAGAATGAAGCAAACGATGACAACAAAGAGTTCCTCGAATCCGCGGAAGAAATTCATGCCTGAAGTTTACAAGGAAATTTTTGCTTCATTGAACTTCCATTATCGGAAGCTGAAATACAAACATTTATGCAATAAATTGATATTTAATAACAATAATGGACAGAGGAAACTTTGCAAGAAAAAGAAATTACGGTTGCAGGAAAATTTTTCACTCTGTTTAACTTTAGTTTACGAAAGTTCTGAAAAACAGCAGAATACCGTTCCCCAGACGTAAAATGACTCCCCCCATCATACACACACACACTAATCCTCCGAAAATAAAACATTATCTTCGGTTTATTTTTTGTTACCGATTTCTAGTATAACTGAAATGTGGCGAAAAATGCAGAATTCCGCAAATCCAAAGAAGAATCTCATGCCTGATTCGTAATAGTCCGCGATATGCAAAACAAACTGCTAATGCGGCTACATATGGAAGCTGATTCATCTGTCCATAAACTGATTATATTACTTATGTTCCTGACATGAATGATGTATTAGATTGCAATTTTCGAAACTCTGAATGGTCTGTTTCTAACGCACATATTTTTATGAAGGATACGTTTTTAATGCGAGAATTTTGCAAGTGGTCCAAAAACGGGCCCAAGATTTCATATATATTTTTTCTTAAAATTTAATAAGGCGGGAGACTCCCGCCTAACAACTTTATTTTGGCAGGAGTAATTTTTCAGCAGGAATCCCGCCATCCCACCCTGAATTTTAACCTTTGTCCAGGGTACATATTCATTAATTTTGGAACTGTCTTGAAGTTTTTCCATTTTTTGGAATACAAAAGAATCCATTGTTTGTAGTCATTTTTTGCTAATGTTCCGTTCCCATTCTTAATACAATCAGTAAAACCTAAAGAGTTACATACCTGTATAATGAACATTACACACTGCCACCAGCAACACACCCTGATTAAAAGAAAACTTCATGCATGGATTAAGGTTGAAGGGAAATAAGGACACACAGATAATACCTTTCCCCTCCTTAACTCCTTTTCTTCAAGCCAGCAGCATTGTCTAGCACTCATCTCTGCCAAATTATTCAGCCACATCCTGCTTCCTCATTACCCTAAGGCAGGCCTAAGAGTACTAGCATAGCTTTAGACTCCACATTCTGTGTTGGAATCCCCTACTTAGTATCACAAACAAACAGCAAAGCAATTATGAGTGACCTCTAACAGCAGCAGAACGATTACTAATGACCTCTAAGAATTCCTATTTGCCCCGATCGTACTAACTTGAAAAAAAAGAAGCTTAAATTGAGTATCTGGAAGAGTGGAGAACACTTGAATTTTTTCATGGCCCTGCGGATGCTATTTATATAATCTTTCTACGGAGAAAGACAACGTAAAACACAAGTCATTATTTCTTGGTAAAACACAGATTATATTTTGAAGTTACAGAAAATTAAAATATGAAACATTTTGAACTGGGTGGGAGGCAGGGTCGGCTTCTCACCCCTTGGTGACGTCCCTGCTTGCCACTCTACCATGTCAGGGTTCCAACTCTTTTTCACCCACAAAAAATAAAGACATTTAGGCACCTTTTGCGAAATTTTTAAAGACCTTACCAACTGCAAACAGATCAAAGCCCGAATACTTTAACTAACTATGCAAACAGAAGTATACCAATTGGTTTGCAATATTTTTCTATATAATTTAAGTTACAGAATGTAAATAAAGTTGAACTTATGCAATTTAAAAGAGAGTTCTGCTGGACAAATTCCTTTTCCTATGTGACAGGATGATCACATATGCAATAAAGGATGTGTAAATTATAAAACTGTGGTTAAAGTTACAAATTCAAGATTTGAATTTTGCACTTCATCATCACATAGTTTAAATTGCAAAACCGTCAAAATTATGAGTTGAAGATTTCAATTTTGCACCCAGTTTTCTCTTTGTATAACTGAATAATCGTTACTCGA
The DNA here is from genome assembly GCA_039090855.1 of Macrothele yani. NCBI lineage: Eukaryota > Metazoa > Arthropoda > Arachnida > Araneae > Macrothelidae > Macrothele > Macrothele yani. The sequence goes on along the minus strand of CM077013.1, from coordinate 29,236,429 downwards.
ATATGCGAAAATACAAGAGCGAGTTGTCAGTTCCAACAGATGGTGACAGGACTTAAACAATATCCTGAACCTGCTGGATATGTGTTATTTATAGAGCCCATGGTACTTCAGTTTTTTCAACAAATTACTTATTTCATACTGTCCTGTGTTTTCCCATGGACTTTCAGTTGACATCATGTGACATCAACATAGCTAATCAGAGGCAAATGTTCTAGGCACAGCATCATAATTTCTGGACTTCGTGTAGCCAGTTATGAAAACTAAGCACTTTTTAAGTACCTTTAGGAATTTTTGTCAAAAACTAAGGAATTTTAAATACCCTGAAAAAAAATTAAGCACTTTATGGATTTATAAGAACTGTGGGAACCCTGCATGTGATAGGCCTTGGGTAGGTAAAAACATTATACAACACAAATTACAATTAAAAAAAAAAAAAAAAAAACCACTACATGGATTAGACTAAGGGGTTGGGGGAATCTCACATCTCGGTGAGATACGACTGCATTCGATTTATCTTGTGTAAATATTACAGGACTGATTTCATCAGGTTTCAAGTTGTCAACAACCCTCACTTCTGCAGCAGGAATCATTTAAAAAATCTGCCATACTGCGATCAGTCAATCTTGAAGTTCGAAGTTCACTAAACCCAATAGAGACCCTATATTTCCTTAAATATATTTCCCAGGCATTTACATACTGAAACAGAACACTAAACGCCTGAATTTCGGAACACTGGTATGACACACAACTTGCTTGGAAATACCAAACTGAACTCAAATACATTCCAAATACCACATTTAATTTACGAAATTATCATTTAAAATTTCATTTCATCATTAATACTCACTGAATAATTAAAGTCGTAAATAATGCCACAACCAAAACAAAACCAGTCGCGGACAGGAAATATTTATCGCTGAAGGAATGTAAGTGTGACCGTGATAGTGTTGACACCCCTTCGTTTCCATCCATTATTTTATTAAGGCCACAATTTTATAAAGTTCATAAGGAATGTAGTATATATGTTATTCAGCATGAATAATTCATAATAAATAAAAACACAGCACACTCAGAACACACGGACTCATCATTAAAGTAAAAAATATGCCCCATTTAAAATCCCCCAGACTAGTGAAGACATTTCATAAACAGTTACAGTTATGGCTAACTCTTGGTGAAAGAGAAAAATACGGTTACCATGATCAGTACGTTTACTGCAGCAAATGTTTCACCGAAAAGTTTTTTTTTTTTTTTTTTTTTGATTGGGTGTTTAACGACCACCGTGAGCAACTCAATGGGCTATAAGCAGTCGCCCGTCCCTAATTTAGGGTCACTGGTTCCAGGGAAGGGAGAGAGCCAATGCCTTAAGACAAACACAACATCCATGCCTCACCGGGATTCAAACCCGGATCCCTTACGGACGAATGATCAGAGGCCAGCGCCTTAGACCACTGCGCCACCGGGGCGGCAGAGAACGTTTACTGCAGCAGATGTTTCACCGAAAAGTTTTTTTTTTTTTTTTTTTTTTTGATTGGAGATTTAACGACCCCAGTGAGCAACTCAATAGGCTATAAGCAGTCGTCCGTCCCTAATTTAGGGTCACTGGTTCCAGGGAAGGGAGAGAGCCAGTGCCGTAAGACAACACAACATCCATGCCTCACCGGGATTCCAACCCGGACCCCTTTCGGACGAATGATCAGAGGTCATCGCTTAGACCACTGGGCCACCGGGGCGGCCCGCGAGCTTTCAAAGTGTGGGTTTTCAAGGCTATTGTGGGTTTTCAAGGCTATTGCAATGTACCTTGTGTTGGACGAATCGCATTCTTTCGTCGTAAATGTTTCCAATTTCGCATCGGAATTTATTGCCGATGTGTGAGATAATGCTGAATTTATAAATTTGAGGCCTCTTCCCATTTTTATTTTAAATTTAAATACACGAACGTCAGTGCGAATACTAAACAAAACATAACGTGAAAATTGAAAACTTCACCCGTGTATGAAGTATAACTCCTTCCGGTTTGATATTAACACGGTTTCTGCAGCCCAAAACCACGCAATTCCAAAATACACATTGCCGCCCCGGTGGCGCAGTGGTCTAAGGTGTTGGCCTATGATCATTCGTCCGAAGGGGTCCGGGTTCGAATCCCGGTGAGGCATGGATGTTGTGTTTGTCTTACGGCACTGGCTCTCTCCCTTCCCTGGAACCAGTGACCCTAAATTAGGGACGGGCGACTGCTTATAGCCCATTGAGTTGCTCACGGTGGTCGTTAAACATCCAATTAAAAAAAATAAAAAAAAAAAAAATACACATAATTGAAACTTTATAGGCATCATGTAAACATAGTCAAATTCCCAAACCTTGAGGCTTCACGTTTAAGAAACCAGGGCACCTCCAGAAGTATTATTATGACCTCCTTAGGTTAAATCAAGGAGGTTTAAACTTGGAGGTAGGAATAAGGGGAGAAAGTATGACGTCACAAACTTGAAGATTTCTTAGCAGACGGCCATGGTGTACGACAGACGACACTGACGGTGTGACGGCCATCTTAAGCCTCCGATGGTGGTTTTGACCCATTGGGTTACGTACATGAGGTTTGATTTTCGAAACTTGAAGTTATTTTTAAGAAAAATTGTGTTGTTGGGCTTACGAAAGTCACAACAATTCCGAGCTACCACCTCCTGGAGTTACTTTTCGCATGTAAGCAACGAATAAATATTCCGAAGAGCACTTAGTAATAAAGCGCGTATATGAAGTCAATTTAGATATGACCAGCTTAATTTCCCATTTTGATTAACAGAATGGCTCTGAACAGTATGACATTTTGTTGTGCTAACAGAGGAAAAATTTCTAATAGAAACTCGGAAAAGTCCGGTGCATATGCTTATGCACACAGGTGAAAAGCCTTACCACCGTGATGTATGTTCCAAGCGATTTACTTGAAAAAGTAGGAATAAGGGGAGAAAGCACTCTCCGTTGTCTCAATACAATCCAACTGAAGCCAGCGAAACGTCACTCCTGTGACGTCACGGCAGTCATTTAAGCCTGACATGAGCAGACTATGCAATAGCTGTCAGTGCTGTGCGAGGGATGAAGTTTTTTTTTTATTATTGGAGGTATAACGACCACCGTGAGCAACTCAATGGGCTATAAGCAGTCGCCCGTCCCTAATTTAGGGTCACTGGTTCCAGGGTAGGGAGAGAGAGCCAGTGCCGTAACACAAACACAACATCCATGCCTGACCGGGATTGGAACCCGGACCCCTTACGGGCGAATGATCAGAGGTCAGCGCCTTAGACCACTGCGCCACCGGGACGGCGGGATGAAGTTGGCAATTTGCTTTTATTATTAATAACTTTGCCCATCCTTATTATATTAATCGTTGATATACTGTTCTTAAGGATAACATTAGTTGATTTATCAATGTTTAGGGCGTTACGACTACTTCCCGGTATTTAGAATTTAGGAAACATTTCGGCTGGCTTCTGGGGCGTCAGCGTAAGTACAAGTGTTTTTCTCATTCTGTAGGTAAAACCGCCGTGTAATTTCCTAATTTTTAATCTAAGTTTAGTGACGTTCAACATAGATCTGCTCTGTTAAAATGAAAAGAATATGATAGTGTACGCAAACCCCAATATTACTTTATATTAGATATACACTGAAGAGCAATTGAATTAGAGATACCTGTTTAGTAACGTTTAGCACCACCTTTCGCCTTGATGACGGCGGCGATTCATCTCGGCATAGACGCGACAAGACACCGGAAGCGTTAGGAAACCATACGGATCCACGACCCCTAAACAAGCTTCCACAGTTCGCGAAGATTTCATGGAGGGGGTCAGAGCCTCGAACATTTCTCTCGATGGCATCCCAGATGTGCTCGATGGAATTGAGGTCAGGTGACCTAGCTCGACAAGGAAGCGAGGCAACGTCGGTGGAGTGTTCATCCAACTATTCGGATACAATTCGGGAGCGATGGCATGGTGCATTGTCTTGTTGCAGGATGAGGTCCCCAGTGGGATGTTGAAGACGCACAAACGGGAGAAAATGGTCGTACAGGATAACCCGGTAACGTTGACCTCTGAGGGACAACGTCACTTGTACCAGGGGTCCCACTTCAGTCCACGTAAACAGTCCCCAGACGAGAATGCCACCCTCCAGCTTGAAGAGTACCCTGCTGGCAAGAAGGATCCATCGCTTCATGTGGTTTGCGCCGTATTCGTATCCTGCCATCCTCATGTACCAACGTGAATCTCGACTCATCAGTCCAGGCAATAATTTTCCACATGTCTAGGGTCCAGTGGCGATGTTCTCGCGCCCATGCTAATCTTTGCACAATATGATGTGCGGTCAGCAGCGGTACCCTCGTGGGACGATGGCTTCTGTACCCCATAGCGAGTAGATGGTTCTGGATGGTGTTGCTGCTTACACGTTTTTGTGCACCAGCGTTAAATTGCCGAGTGATTTCTTGCACTGTGGCCCGTCTATCCGCTGTTACAATGCGAGCTAGCCGACGATGGCCCCGCTCATCAACACGCTGTTGTTGGCCCTTGCAGAGATGGTTTTACCGGATTCGATGTACTCACGGTGCACCCGTGACACAGTGGCTGGTGAAAATCCCAGTGCCTGCACGACTTCCGAGATGGAGTGACCTATTCGTCGGGCCCCGACAATTTGCCCACGATCAAATGCGCTTAGATCCGTCGTCTTACCCATACTGCGTTCGACTCTTACTGATTCCCGTCGAATCACTCCTTATATTGTCGGATCACTGCATACGTCATGTCGTTTCCGTTTACAGGGCCGTTCAGAGCGCCACATTTGCATAATGCCAGCTGTCTCTAATTCAATTGCTCTTCAGTGTATTATGATTTTGCCTTTTCACCTGTGAACAAGCACATGCCTTGAAAGATTACTTTTCCGAGGAAATTGCTTGGAACATACATTCCATTGGTAAGGCTTTTCACCTGAATGAACAAGCATATGCCTTAAAAGATTACTTTTCTGAGCAAATTGCTTAGAGCACACATCACATTGATGAGACTTTTTACCTATGTGAAGGAGGATGGGCTGTGAAAGAAGACTTTTCCAAGAAAATTACTTGCAGCATACATCACATTAGTGAGGTCCCCCCCCCTGTGAATGAGTAAATGCTTTGAAAGAACACTTTTTCGAGCAAATTGATTGGAACATACATCACATGTGTGAGGCTTTCCCCCGTGTGAATGAGTAAATACTTCGAACGATCACTTTTTCGAGAAAATTATTTGAAACATACATCACACTCGTGAGGCTTTCCCCTCCTGTGAATGAATAAATGCTTGTAATGTTCACTTTTTTCGAAGGATTTGTTTAGAGCATACACCGCATTATTGAATCTTTTCACCCGTCTAAATGAGTTAATGCTTCGAAAGATCACTTTTTCGAGCAAATTGCTTGGAACATACATCACGGTGGTAAGGCTTTTTATCTATGTGCATAAACTTATATTCGCCGCCCGGTGGCGCAGTGGTCTAAGACGCTGGCCTTTGATCATTCGTCCGTAAGGGGTCCGGGTTCGAATCCTGGTCTGGCATGGATGTTGTGTTTGTCTCACGGCACTGGCTCTCTCCCTTCCCTGGAACCAGTGACCCTAAATTAGGGACGGGCGACTGCTTATAGCCCATTGAGTTGCTCACGGTGGTCGTTAAACCTCCAATCAAAAAAAAAACTTATATTCCGCAAGATGACTTTTCTGAGTTTCTATTAGAACATTTTTTTTTTGTTAGCACAACAAAATATACTGTTCGGTGCCATACTGTCAATCAAAATGGGAAATTCAGCTGGTCATATCTAAATTGACTTCATATACGTGCTGTACTACTAAATGCTCTTCGGAAATTAAGGGATTTCATATTAAATGTTTCTCCTTTGCTTACCTGCGAAAAGAAACTCCAAGGAGCGGTCGCCCGAAATTGTTATGACATCCGTAAGCACAACATTCTTAAAAAAATAACTTCAAATTTCGAAAATCAAACTTCTCACGTACGTAACCGAGTGTTCCAAAACCACCATCAGTGGCTTAAGATGGCCGCCACACTGCAGCGTCGTCTGCTAAGAAAGCTTCAAGTTTTTGACGTATATTTTCTCCCCTTATTTCTACTTCCATGGATCATTCGAAGCATTTACTCATTCAGACAGGGGAAAAGCTTCACTAATGTATTTATGCTCCAAATGATTTGCTCGAAAAAGTGATCTTTCAAAGCATTAACTCATTTAGAAGTGTGAAATGTTTTACCAATGTGATGTATACTCTAAATAATTTATTCGAAAAAAGTGAACATTCGAAGCATTCATTCATTCACACGGGAAGCCTCACCAATGTGATGTATGTTCCAAATAATTTTCTCGAAAAAGTGATCTATAGAAGAATTAACTCATTCAGACAGGGAAAAAACCTCACCAATGTGATGTACGCTCCAAACGATTTGCTCGAAAAAGTGTTCTTTTTTTTTTTTTTTTGATTGGAGGTTTAACGACCACCGTGAGCAACTCAAATGGGCTATAAGCAGTCGCCCGTCCCTAATTTAGGGTCACTGGTTCCAGGGAAGGGAGAGAGCCAGTGCCGTAAGACAAACACAACATCCATGCCTCACCGGGATTCGAACCCGGACCCCTACGGACGAATGATCAGAGGCCAACGCCTTATACCACTGCGCCACCGGGGCGGCAAAAAAAAAAAAAAAAAAAAAAAAGTGTTCTTTCGAATTGTTTATTCATTCACACGACGGAAAGCCTCACACATGTGATGTATGTTCCAAGCAATTTGCTCGAAAACGTGTTCTTTCAAAGCTTTTACGAATTCACAGGGGGGGGGTCACCTCACTAATGTGATGTATGCTACAAGTAGTTTTCTTGGAAAAATCTTCTTTCACAGCCCATCCTCCTTCACACAGGTGAAAAGTCTCATGAATGGGATGTGTGCTCTAAGCAATTTGCTCAGAAAAGTAATCTTTTAAGGCACATACTTGTTCATTCAGGTGAAAAGCCTTACCAATGGAATGTATGTTTCAAGCTATTTCCTCGGAAAAGTAATCTTTCAAGGCATATGTGGTCTAAGCGATGGCCTCTGATCATTATTCCTAAAGGGTCCGGGTTCGAATCCCGGTGTGGCAAGGATGTTGTTTTTGTCTTATGGTACTGGCTCTCTTCCTTCCCTGGAACCAGTAACCCTAAATTAGAGACGGGCGACTGCTTATAGCCCATTGAGTTGCACACGTGGTCGTTAAACCTTCAATAGAAAAATATGCTTGTTCACAGGTGAAAAGGCAAAATCGCAATATGTCTAATATTATAATATATCTAATATAAAGTAATATTGAGGTATTACAGCTTAACATTAATTTGCGTGCGATATCATATTTTCTTCATTTTAACTGAGTAGATCTCATATTTTCTTCATTTTAACTGAGTAGATCTCTGTAAAACGTCCCTGAACTTAAATTATCGTACACGCAACTTTAGAAATTATGAAATTACACGGCGGTTTTACCTACAGAATAAGCAAAACTCTTGTACTACGCTGATCCCCCCCCCCCTCCAGGAACCAGCCGAAATATTTTTTTAAATTTCTAAATACTTTGAAGTAGCCGTAACGCCCTAAATATTGATAAATCAACTAATAACATCCTTAAGAGTATATCAACGTTAAAATAGGGATCCGAATTCCTTGGCGTAGAATAAAAATCAAAGTATCCAAGCTTTCGCACATCAACTAGATGGCTTTTTCAAGGAAGGAAGACAGCTAACTTCAAACTGGATAATGGAACACTTATCAAATTGTTGAAGTTTTCCATTATCCAGTTTGCAGTTAGCTGTCTACCTTCCTTGAAAAAGTCATCTGGTTGATGTGCGAAAGTTTGGATACTTTGATTTATATTCTAGGCTAAGAAATTCGTATTACTAGTACGAATTTAACTGTAATTGGTGTACAGTTCCTTATTATTAATTAGTATATCAGCGATTAGTATAATAAAGATGGACAAATTTATTAATATTAAAAGCAAATTGCCAACTTAATGCCTCGCACAGCATTAACAGTTTATTCTAACCTCCTTGTGCATAGTCTGCTCATGTCAGGCTTAAGATGGCTGCCGTGACGTCACAGGCATGACGTTTTGCTGGCTTTACTTGGATTGCATTGAGCCAACGGAGAGTGCTTTCTCCCCTTATTCCTACCTCCATGGGTTAGAATAATACTCTTAACCGTGAAGCCGCAAACGGCTGGAATTTGACGTTGTTTACATACCTTTGTAATTTCAACCATGTGTATCTTGGAATAGCGTGGTTTTTGGGTTGCAGAAACCGTGTTAATATCAAACCGGAATCAATTATACTTTTTACATGAGTGAAGTTTTCAATTTTAACGTTATGTTTTGTTTAGACTTCGCACTTACGTTCGTGTATTTCATTTCAAAATAAAAATGGGAAAGAGCCTCAAAATAATTAAGAATTTTATAAATTCAGCATTTTCTCACACATCGGCAGCAAGTTACGATGCAAAATTGGAGACATTTGCGACGGAAGAAGGCGATTCCGCCAACACGAAATGCATTTTTTATTGGAGGTTTAACGACCACTGTGAGCAACTTAATGGGCAATAAGCAGTCGCCCGTCCCTAATTTAGGATCACTGGTTCCAGGGAAGGGAGAGAGCCAGTGCCGTAAAACAAACACAACATCCATGCCTCACCGGGATTCGAACCCGGACCCCGTTCGGACGAATGATCAGAGGCCATCGCTTAGATCACTGCGCCACCGGGGCTGCCGAAATGCATTGCAATAGCCTTGAAAACCATGAGCTTTCCCACACTTTGACAGCAGTCTCTCGCGGTTATAGGCTTCAGGCAAAGTGGTACTGCTCCACTAACAAGGGCATCTCCAGATATTTAACCTCCTTGGGTTAGACCTCCATTAAAGAAAAAAAACAACAACTGCTCTGTGGCCTTCCCCGTGGAGCAATGCTTTTAGTACTGGCTTCTAACCCTTCTTCTGGGTGGGTCTGGGTAGAAGTCCCAGATGAGCGTCGGTGTTGTTTTTGTCTTACTGCACTGGGTGTCACCCTTTCCTAGAAACAGTGGACTTATATCCCTTACAGCTCATGGTTGTAGTTAAACCTCGAACAAACAAGCAAACAGTACTACTCTATAAGCAACACAGGTTCAAAGGCTAATTCTTAAGACTCAAACGTTTAAATTTTTCTCTTCTAGCCACATTTTCTCAGACCAGATATAGGGATAGCCTCTACGCTGTGGGGATAGCATTTAAATCTACCATCACCAAAGTGTTGCAGAAAGTTCTGAGTTTGAACTTAAATTAAAATATCGAATCTTTTGATACTACTTTACAAAATTATTCGAAAAACAGAAACAAAACGTTTTTCTGAACCTGGGGACCGCCGTGCTTGGCGAACAGAATCGTTTGAGATAATCGCATTCCTTGTCCCGGAACGGAGAGAATTCCGGAATGTGTAAATTGCGAACTAAAATAGGACCGCTCTTAACCACTATTGGTAACCTAAATGAACTACAGGGGGCGCTGCGCAAATGTAAGCAAACTCCTTTTAGTACGGATAACGTCGCACGTGTTTCCGTAAAGTCGTATGTTGGAATGGCCGGTTTAACACTCTCAATCCCTGAGATAATGAAATTTGTGGACGCTACAAAAAATTCACGATGCATCAAAGAAGAGGAAGTGATTCTTAATGCAGGTCATATAATTTCATGTGGAATTAAGAAGGAAGATAGAAAAGAAATCGTTTCGTATTGCATTCAATCCGCCACAATAACATAGTCGCTACATTCGATCAACGGTATTTTAGAGAGAAATAACTGTGAAATTTCAGTAAAGTCTGTTGAGAGCTCTTGTAAATCAGGCAGAATTGGAACGTGTAAGCACTGTGTATGCTTTACTATAACAGGTATTTTTATTTTCATAATTTCAAAAATGTGATACAGTAATACCGACAGAGGGGACATTTCGTTTCACTTGAAGTTTCCCCGGACCCATTTTCAATACTCTGTGAACAATAATAAATTAATTTTTGAACATTGCTGATCATCAATTTGTTCTCAAACAGTGCTTTTGAACTGGTGCCTGTTGACAGAATAATGCAAAGCTTGTTCCTTAATGGAGCTTACATTTATATGGATAACAGCAATTACTTGTTTTCAAGAGCATGTAGAAATACGGAACTTTAAATTATTACTATGCAATAAATGCAATAAAAACATGTTGTCTGGTTTATTATTCATTCAAACATGTTACTTGGTTAGTAGCATTTCAGTGGAAGGATTTCAAATGCAAGGCACAAACGTTTATGCTAACTTGTGAAAAACAGCTGGAACCTTGGGAACGACACTGCGGGACGCAACAATATGAATTGTTCTTCTTCACGGAATTCTCCATTATACTACTCTTCAATTTCAGAATGAATACAAAACTACCCCAAGACAAGCCAACCGAACCTATGCAACGATCTAACAACAGCTAAGGATGCTATCCGTACTATAGTAATTCTTCCTTTCGCCGCTAGAGGGAGAGCGGACCGCTGAGATTGCCAATATGTAAATTGCGAACTAAGAACCAAGACCCCTATGTGTAAATTGCGAACAAACTTTTCTGCGCCCATTCTGACGATATCAAAAAATAAACCATTATGAATAAATAATGATTAAAATAATGCAAAACAATTTAAAGCAATGTGTTCACGAAAACAACAAAACTAGTTTGCCAACCTTGCGCAGAGGCCATGTTCATTTTTTCTCTGTGATGTTCCATATTAGCATATGTGCATTTGTACTTTAATTCATTGTATTCACGAAAATATCTTTATTTTGCAGTAAGTGTAGGCATCTACGATTAACAATTCTTGTCCTTTTTCAGAGATCTAGAGCGTCTTTTTCATCGTAAAACTTGTCGAACAACAAAAGATATATCTAAAGGAAAGCAATCAAAACAGACGAGCTAGCTTAGGTAATTCCAGCTGATGTTCAGAAAAGTCGGTTCGGAATTTACATATAGCGACCATGGGCATTTGTTCGCAATTTGCATATAGAGTTTTAATGGCGGTCTGATTTTAGTTCGCAATTTACATACCACCGAGAATTCTTTTGCCACCAATTTAAAAAGTTTTCGGCGATTACAACAAATTAAGAGAATCTTAACTACTTTCTGTATGCAGAAATTCATTAGGAGGAATTTTTTTTTTTGATTGGAGGTTTAACGACCACCGTGAGCAACTCAATGGGCTATAAGCAGTCGCCCGTCCCTAATTTAGGGTCAGTGGTTCCAGGGAAGGGAGAGAGCCAGTGCCGTAAGACAAACACAACATCCATGCCTGAGCGGGATTCGAACCCGGACCCCTTACGGACGAATGATCAGAGGCCATCGCTTAGACCACTGCGCCACCGGGGCGGCCATTAGGAGGAAAGGGACGAAGATTGAGAAAAAGGTGAAGATTTGCCGCGAACGGTGCGAAATCCAATTCGGAATGTTCAGATGAAAGCGATTAGACTTGGAAAAACAAAAGAGGAATTCTTGTGGAGAAGGCAGTGATACACAGGCATGAGAAGTTTCAATGACGAAGAATATCTCTTCTGTCCGACAGACGCTGTTGTCATCGGGGAAATGGCAACAGCATATGAACATTTGTACTTTGCGTGAAGGCCAAGGCAAATGTGGGAATTTCACATTGGCGTCCGAAAGGAAAAAAATGGATCTACTGGCCGTTAGGTTCTTCTAAAAATGTATGATATTCTTTTCTTTTTTTTGATTGGAGGTTTAACGACCACCGTGAGCAACTCAATGGGCTGTAAGCAGTCGCCCGTCCCTAATTTAGGGTCACTGGTTCCAGGGAAGGGAGAGAGCCAGTGCCGGAAGACAAACACAACATCCATGCCTCACCGGGATTCGAACCCGGACCCCGTTCGGACGAATGATCAGAGGCCATCGCTTAGACCACTGCGCCACCGGGGCGGATGATGTTCTTCCTATACATCATCTGGAATTAATGTGAATTCCTTCTTCCCTTCGAAAAAATATGTGATGGTTCTTCGACACATCGTCTAGAATTAATGAGAATTCCTTTTTCTACAGAGAGTCACTTACTTCAGGTATGGTTTGCAGCGGACCCTAAACCTGCGATTTTGTACTCAAGGGGACGATATATGTGACGTACCAAAGAGGTGACACACGTCAGGACGGCAAAGTTTCACCGACAAACTTTGTCGGTGTGGCTGAATTGGTTAAGCATTCAGCTACGGCGCAGAAGGGTAATGGTTCGAATTTTGCCGCCGACAAATCGATTTTACCGGTAACAAAAGAAGAGCTACACTGAGTGCACATCCATCTACACTACTCGACGTAAAATTCGAAACAAGGAAGTATTTATCGGAGCGTCATGCAAACTGTGATTATGTGTCGGCACTTGGGTTATGTAAATGATTACAGTTGCTAACCGATCACGTGATAGGTAAGGGAGGTAAAAGGGCAAAACGGGTCGGCGTACCTCAGTTTGGTCAGCCTCAAATTGGCGTGGGAACCTTTGCAACGGAGTGATCTCGATGGCGAAAGCAAAGCACGTGTAGGGAGTGAGAATGCCTGGGCGTCGTCATCGGGAATCCTGCTATCACACGAACACCTTTTGCAGAGACCCTATCATAGTGCTACGTAAGGCTGTATGATAGGGCAAAAGTTTTTTCGCGCTAGGATTTAACTTTGTGGCTCCATTATCTTGTGGTGTAGCAGAATGGAATCCTAAATATATCATCAATATTCAACATTCTAGTTTCGCAGCCGAAATGCATTCGGATGCAACAACAGTCGGCCGAATGTGGCGACAGTGGCTGGAGAAGATAACCTGTGTTGCCGTTGTTGAACTGGTGGACGTAAGCAGCCGTCCGAAAGCCTCAATTTCTGCCTTCGACAGCAACCCGTAGCAGTCCCACAACCAAGGGTGTCACTAGACTTCGAAATCAAAATGGGTGACAGGTGGGCGAGCATTATTTTTGGTGTGGCAAGCTTGATAGCAACTATATTTACGAAACCTTGAAAGAACGAATTTTGAATACTTTTGTTTATTGAAGGTTCAACGATCCGTGTGAGCAACTGAATGGGCTATAAGCAGTCGTCTGTTCCTGATTTAAGGTCACTGGCTCACAGGAAAAAGAGATAGCCTGTGACATAAGACACAACCTCCACGCTTCACCGGGATTCGAACCCGGGCTCTTATCTGCCGAATGGTCATAAGCCAGAGCTTAGACCATTGCGCCACCGAGGTGGCTTTAATGCTTATCACTACTGGTTACAGAGGAATTCGTGCAACGATAAAACTAACTTTAATTATAGCATTGGATACATTGCACATCGATAAAACTAACTTTAATTTATGCATACACGGATCTGAGTAGTTACACTACTGGTATAAGATACAAGTGTTGGTAGAATGACGACTTCAACTTTTCGCTTGCTCTGAAAGCGTCGTCTTAAATTGCTTTTCAAAATTTCGCATTTTTGCTTACGAAAATAGGTAATAGTTAATACTTGAACAATTTATTTAAGGAAAATAAATGTCGCGTTTGTTTATTTAAATCAAATTTTAACGTCGTGCCACGCCGACGCAATACCTGGCCCCTCTTTAACTTCCTTCATTCAAGCCAGTAACTTTGCCTTGCACTCCTCTCCTACAAAGCAGTCGTCACCCTCCTTTTTTTGATTGGAGGTTTAATGACCACCATGAGCAACTCAATGGGGTATAAGCAGTCGCACGTTTCTAATTTAGGGCCACTGGTTCCAGGGAAGGGAGAAAACCAGTGCCGTAATGCAAACATAACATCCTTGCCTCACCGGGATTCGAACCCGGACCCCGTTCGGACGAATGATCAGAGGCCATCGCTTAGACCACTGCGCCACCGGGGCGGCAGGGTGGGGCTTCACCTGCTGCTAGGGCTGGAATAACCCATAGGATGTCCATCATGCTGTTTGATGTGAATTGTCCCTAGGATTTTCCTCGTGTTTCAAGTATGGAGTTAGCGAAAACTTTCCGATGAGATTTTACTATGTAATTGAGTGCATCAATGAAGAACGGATTTGAAATCAATGGATGATACAGCATAGTGTTGAATGAAAACATTAACATGATTATCAAAGGGGCAGAAATATTTGCAAGGGGACATACACTCACGGACAATGAAATTTGCGTACCAAGAAGAAAGCATCGGATTGAACTGAAATTTTACACATGATGGCAAAAACAGAGTTGCAATTACAGAGTGATCTGTGGCTCACAGACAGGTCATCTTCAATAGCGCGACGCAACGCTTCGTGCGGCGATACATGCTGCAATACGATCCAGAATGGAGGCGAACAGCGGTAGACTGGCCCACACGTGTTGGACGGTGTGCTTAAAATCCCGGATACACTGCGGCAGCCGGCGTTTCAACTGGTCCCACACATGCTCGATAGGGGACATGTCTGGGGAGCTGATAAACGTACCATTACTAGAGCTAATCAGTTATCATAGGCAATGGCTTCACAGACCATAATGTCTGCAGTGGAGGAGGTGTGGCGCTCGATAGCGAGGTTGGGATTGTGCCGTTGACCTGGGGACTTCCACATTCGGACACGATGATCATCTGCCCCCAAAACGAAACTGCACTCATCGCTAAACACACGTCGCCAGTCTGTGGCGTTCCACGTCGCTCTGGCTGGGACCATTGCACAGGGTGACGGCGATGTTCCGGTGTTAATGGCAGCACACGTGAGGAGCGATGGGATCGCAGATTCGTTTCCGCGATGCATCGGGAAATGGTTGGTAGGCACACAGGAGCCGCTACATCTACCTGTATAGTGGACCGGATACCCGTGGTATCCGGTTGTGCCTGGCGCACGATCCGTCGATCTTATGTACCGGTGGTCCTCCTAGTCCATCCATAGCTGCTCCGCCATGTGGCAGTGCCATTACGTGTCCATTGCTCCCAAAACAGTCTGATAGTATGGTCAGAACGATCCACGTGGTGTGCTATACGGCGCGCAGACCACCCTACAGTTTTCAGCCCGATGATCCGGTCTCTCTCAAAGTCCGTACGTTGCGTAAATAGACGTCCCTGGCGTCTACCCGGCATTCTTGTCACTGTGTACTCTTGCTTGCGTCGGCCGGTGCTTTTCGCTTTCACGGGGCATCAACTACACGCCCATTTATAAGGGTGCGGTTCCTGATTGCAGCGCCACCACAGAGTGTGCGGTCATGCGCAATCGCACCTAACGTGGATCATTTGCATACCAGCACGCACTCTAGCTATTTGCAAAGTTTCGCGGTTGTAGCATGTTTTCTTCTAGGTGCGCAAATTTCATTGTCCGTGAGTGTATCTATATCACACTCACATACCACAACAACATACGAGATCTTATTTCGAACAACATTCGCCGATGATTGCTCACAGACTTTTTGTAATTCTTCACATCAGTGCCTGTATTGTGGCGCCTTCTCTCGTCGCCGAGAGAAGACGCAATCAGATATGCCACAATATAAATGGTTGGGTAGTACAATCTGTCAAGGCTTATTTGTTGGATAAATGGGTCTCCAACGGCAATTTGAGTTAGGCATATTAAATAATTCAAAACCCAAGTTATTATATATATATTCACTATCGAAACTCGTAATAAAAGCTTTGCGAATTTCCTCGATTGTAGCGTCCTGGGCCGGATCGTCAAGTACGAGTTAAATCGAATTTGGCTATTAACGTGTTTTAATCTTTAGCTGACGTGATAAATGCTAACGTTATAAGCAACGTGGGGTCAAAATGACCCCAACATTTAAAGAAAAATAAATTATGTTGTACAAGTGCAATTGGATTGAAAATTATATTATGTGAATTTTACATATTCTACTATCAGTGAAATCAATTACAGCGGAAATTAAACAATAGTTTTTCTGGAATAAATTCAACTATTTGTGATACCTAAAAATCAATATTTTACAATGAAACAGTAAAACACACACACAAACATATATCAATAAAAATGTATAACCTGAAATGTTACAGAATTATTTCTTTGCTTATATTTTACATGCCTGCCAACACAATATGCCATTTAAATGAAAATGGCACTAGTTTTTTTGTCCACACAGTCGTTGTTCTATTTTTTTATTGAATGTTTAACGACCACCGTGAGCAACTCAATGGGCTATAAGCTGTCGCCCGTCCCTAATTTAGGGTCAATGACTCCAGGGAAGGGAGAGATCCAGTGCCGTAAGACAAACACAACATTCACACCACACGGGATTCGAACCCGGACCCCTTTTTCGGACGAATGATCAGAATCCATCGCTTAGACCACTACGCCACCGGTGCGGCATGAAATTTTCACCAAGTCGTTTTATAAAATTTTAACCGGTAAACTTTTTCATTCAGGAAAACTTTCATATTGTAAATTGCATGGGCATTGTTTGAAAAATACGGTGTATCTACGTGGAGTCATTTTGACCCCAAATGCTATAATATAAGTGTATGATAGGGAGTTTCTCTTTTAATTTCATACGAGATTTAAAGTAAATGAAATTTTAAGTCTATAAAATATATTAAATTTAAATAAGGCTGAGCATATTTCAACACGTTACTTACATGCATACAAACCTTTCCCCGATGGGTTTGACTTTCTCGTTATCCACGAAGTCAAAGACTTTGTGGATAACGAGAAAGTAAATTCTGCTACTCAACTATTTATATTGTGGCATATCTAATTGCGTCTTCTCTCAGCATCGAGAGAGGGCGCTACAATGCCGGCACTGATGTGAAGAATTGTAAAGTCTGTGAGCAATCATAGGCGAGTGTTGTTTGAAGTAAGATCTCGTATGCTGCTGTGATGTGTGTGTGGCATAAATAAATGTCCCCTTGTAAATATTTCCTGCCTTTTCGATAGTCATGATGTTAATGTTTTTATCATCGCCACGATATAATGTCATCCACCGATTTAAAATCCACTCTTCTTACTAGCTCTTCATTTATGCACTCAATTGCATAGTGAAATCTCTCCGGAAAGTTTTCGCTAACGCCATACTTGAAACACGAGGGAAATCCTAAGATGAATTGACACCAAACAGCACGATGATCAGATCAGAACAGATCATATGTACAGGATTTTAGGAAGGGGGTGTCTGACCCCACGTCTTAAACAATCCTTAGAAATAGTAAGCTAGGAGATTTGGGCTAGAGTACCCGATAGGAAAGTGACACGGAAACGAGGTAAGCAGCACGATGGACGTCCACTGGGTTATTCCAGCCCTAGCAGCAGGTTAAGCCCCACCCTCCGAAAATCGTCATCGTGATTGGCTGAAATCGCTCGATCGTTCTAGTAATACACAAAATGCCTATATGCGTCCCGGTGCAGTGTTAAGAGCGCTAGTGTAACTTTAGACTCCACTTTCTGTATTTGAATCCTCTATTCTATAAAGAAAACTAACAGAGCAATTAGTAGCGACCCCCCAGGTAAATTTCTGTCGTCCCTCCTCATTAGCCCCTTGACCATACAAACAGGAAAATAAAGGCTTAAAGTAAGGAATTGGAAGAGTGGAGAACAATTGAAAAAAAGGCTTAAACTAAGGAATAATGGCTCTGCAGTGCTATTTTGATAAACTTTTTTTGGAAAGTAAATAGCGCACTTCCTAGGAGAACTACAAACGTCTACATGAAATAAAACACAAGACTTATTATTTCGCGAAGTGCAGATTATAATTTAAAGTTAGATATACTGAAAGTGTTCCATTTTGAACTGGGTCGGAGGCAAGGTGGGCAAGACAAATTTCCGGGTGTGGTGTTGTAGGCAGAGACGTCGCCAAGGGATACCCTGGCACTCCCTTGGCGACGTCTCTGCCTACAACTCTCAATGGACAACATTCTACGAAGTGTGCATGCAGAGATGTCGCCAGCCGCCCCGGTGGCGCAGTGGTCTAAGGCGCTGGCCTCTGATCATTCGTCCGTAAGGGGTCCGGGTTCGAATCCCGCTCAGGCATGGATGTTGTGTTTGTCTTACGGCACTGGCTCTCTCCCTTCCCTGGAACCAGTGGCCCTAAATTAGGGAGGGGCGACTGCTTATAGCCCATTGATTTGCTCACGGTGGTCGTTAAACCTCCAATCCATCCATCCAATCCAGAGACGTCGCCAAGGATATGCGAGGGTTGGGCTGGAGGACACCCTGAGATTTTCTTGCCCATTCAGTTCAAGATGTCCAAATTTCCATCTTTTTCTTCTACTTTAAAATATAATCTCGACTTTGCCAAGAAATAACGAGTCTCGTGTTTTTCATCGTGTAACCCCACGTACAGTGTAACCTCGGTTATACGTCTTTCACTTCTATACGTAATTCTGCGTTAATTCCAATATTTTACTGTAGTTTCTATGGTTTTTTTAATGCAGTGATGCACAATTCATTTATAAGCTTTTTCGCAATTATACGTTAAAATTAAAATTTTAGATTATATAAAACACGGTTCTTTGATCCTTTTATACGTAATCCGATATATTACAACTTTGAGAGGATTCAGATTGCATTGTTGTGTTCCTTCTTGGTGCAGCCAAAGTTGAGCTTTATCCCATCAGAGAAAGGGTATATTGTTTACTTTCGGTTTTGATGAAAAAACCCATCTGGTTTCGCACTTCATGACTCAACACATATGCGCTATTTAAAAATTGATAAATCTCTGGGACGTAATTTTGTGGCTTAGCAGAATAGAATCCTAAATACGTATCATCAATATTTAACATTCTAGTTTCGTATGGATGCACTCAGGATCCGCAGAAATAAAAAGCTGTTAATTCACGAGTTCCATACAGAAGCACTGCTCTCAGATTCCTAGTTGGGAGCATTTCACTTAATCTAGATTCAGAACTTTTATATATAGATCGAGTCGTCAAAAGAGAAGTTTGATTTTCATACGCTTTTTGATTTTTGCAATACGATAAAATGTATTACAATTTGTAACGCTTTTTATTTCTTTCACCGCCAATTCGACTTTAAAAAATCATTATTAAACACATCTTATACTCCTTTAAAACATATTCATAAATTTCAAAATGGTATTTAACATTTTATAATTTCGTTTATATGTTTTTTAAGGTCATCCCCTAGAAAAGCGTATAATCGAGGTTTCACTGCATTTTCACCTAGGTTGTGCGTTGCTTATTTCTCCGTAAAAAGGTACTCAAAATAACATCCGTAGGGACATGCAAATTCAATTGTTTTCCATTCTTCCAAAATCCTTATTTTAAGCCTTTTTTTTACGCTTTCTAACCGTAATTTGAAGAAACGTATATGTTCCAGCTCTGTCCGCCTGTCTTTCCGCACTATAACTCACGAAAAAACGGTTCGATTTCGCTGAAATTTATGTATGTAGTAGGGGACAACCTGGGGACAAATCCTATTGAAAACGGACAAAATGGGGTCAAGGATCAGAACATAGGAGCGGGATCCATTCCATCGCCCTTATGCGTCATGTAACAGTGCTTTGATTGCGGCAAAATTTTATCATGTTGTTTCGGAGGTATACTGAACCAGTTCTGTTGAATATCATCGAAATGATATCAAAGGTCAGGGCACAGGAGCGAGATTTATTCCACAGACATTATCCTCATAACTTAACTAAAATGCTTCTATTGCGACAAAACTTTAGTATGTTATTCCAGAGGTATACTGAACCGGTTCTGTTTAATATAATTGAAATGGGGTCAAAGGTCAGGGCACAGAAGCGAGATTTATTCCACAGCCATTATCCTCATAACTTGAGTAATAACTGGAGTAATGATTACTGATATATTGGAAAGCGTATCATAATCAATGCATTGCATGATTTTACTAACTTGTTCCCATGTTAGTATGGCCAGGGGCAAATGATAAAAGTGAATAAGAATTCACCGAGGGAGGTTACTGATAAGTAGGAGATTCTAACACGGACAATGGAGTCTAAAGCTATACCAGTGCTAGAATATTCAAAGCAAACATAATATAAATTCTGAATTTGCTTGTGCTGCCTAGTGGTCATCCATGTAATAACGCTCAGAAAACTTAAAAATTTCATCACCCTCGAGCGGGAACCGAATTCGCATCCCCCGATTTCCGTTCGAGTATGCTAACCGTTACACCACCCAGGACAGTGAAGTGACAAGCTATTGAGGCTAAGCAAACATAGCTTAGGAATCTGAACATCCTCAGATTTTTTCGCTGGTCGAAGCATCTTTGCTTCCTCATAGCGTTTTGACCCATCTCCCATCCAGATATGATGTAGGCCGGAATTCACCAGTGCCACAGATAAATCAATGAAGGAAGAAATATTCCTCATAATTCATGGGAAATCGATAGAATATTCAAAGCAAACAGAATGTAAATTCTGAATTTGCTTGTACCACTTACTGGTCCCGCTCCAGGGCGATTAAATTTTTAAGTTTTCTGAGAGGTGTTACATGGATGACTAGTCAGTGGTACAAGCAAATTCAGAATTTACATTCTGTTTGCTTTGAATATTCTATCGATTTCCCATGAATTATGAGGAATATTTCTTCCTTCATTGATTTATACCAGCGCTTTTAAGCCTGCCACGAGACAATGCTTTGGAGGAGAGACGACTGCTTTGGAGGAGAGGAGTGCAAGGCAAGGTCTATGCTTAAAGGAAAGGAGTTAAGTAGGGACATGTTATTTTTTCTGCGTATCCTTATTTCTCCTCTCAACCCTATTTCATGAAATCATTTCTCTTCTCCAATGATCCTTCTCCTTGGCATAAAATTTCCTTTCAATCAGTCATTGGCGTAACTAGCAATATTTACTTTAGCACCACTGAGCACAGTAATTTGTCCAGGATTTTTTGAACGCTATGCATTTTTCGCGGTATGTGTGGGTCTGCAAAAGTGATGGTGGTACCTAGAGCCCTGTAATTTAAACTTTTCAAGTAATAGATTTGACAATACGTGTAATTGCTTTGTCCAAAACAAAATAATCATTGCGGCCGCTGTGAATAAATGTTGACGCCTGTCGTGCACGTAACCCTAGGTAACTGACTGTTTCCCACATCTTCCACGGGGAATCCCACTGTGGCGTCGCGCTTTTCCTCAGCAGCGCAGAGAGAGGGCGATTGGAGAGCGATCGTATTATTTACAACCAATTACAAAGCAATCGTCTTACAACTCGAAGTCAAAGAGCCGAACACTTTCAATCTGAAGGACATTCAGTGTTTTAAAAGTGAAACTAGGCATTTATTTAGGCAAAGCTAAATATATCTTAAAGCAAAATATGAATATTTGGGTAATTATTGTGCGTGTTCAAATTTTTCCATAAAACTATAACTGGCAGCTGCAGTAAGCCCCTTCCTTACCTTCGCCACCCCGCAACTACGGAGGGCTGTAGGGGTGTTAGTTACACCACTCAATCAGACTGGTGCTGGTGTCATGTTTGTTTTACGGGTATGAAATTTTTCAAGATTTACTAATTTTATTAAAAATGGATGACCGGATATTGACAAAATACAAAAACAAAAAGAACAACCAAACTTTCGATTCTCTTGTGTTCCGAGAAATGCAAAAACTCGAGAGTGTTCCAAATTTAATGAGTATGTTGTACACGGCGGTTGCACGAATTCCTTTGCATCCTGCAATAAAAAGCATTGAAAGTACTTTCAGTGTTTTTGCAAACAAATTTGCTCTCAAACTTACCCCAGCAAAAACAATACCCTTCCACCTGCGTCTTCCACCCATATTTCTAGCTACGTCCCTGTGTACGCATAACTATGGAAATTCCCGTATCGATACCAGACGCGGACAGTACCGCAGGGTTACAGGAATAATTCCCAGTGGGCGGCCATATTCTGCGCCGCTAAGTCTTACACTAACTCAAGAGAGAGAAAAAAGGAAATACATACTTGCACTTCATTATTCTTGTAGAAGAAAAAGCAAGTAATGCTAAAACGACAAAGTTTGTCTATCATTGTGACGGCTTCAAAAAATGAAAGCCGCCCAGTCGCGGAAATGGTCTAAGCGATGTCTTCTTATCATTCGTCGGAGATGGGTCTGGGTTCGAATCCCATGAGGCATGGATGTTGTGTTTGTCTTACGGCGCTGGCTCTCTCCTTTCCCTGGACCCTGTGCCCCTAAATTAGGGACGGGCGACTGCTTATATAGCCCATTGAGTTGCTCACGGTGGTAGTTAAACCTCCAATAAAAAAATGAAATAAAACTTACACACTAAATTTTCTGTAGAGCCAATCCCCGTTTTGGCGCACCTCTTCCAGTTTCTCCAATTTTTTATGTAAGTCCAGTCCTTTTGGGCTGATACCCTGTACCCAGTTCACTTTTGGCAGTTGCAGTTGAATAATCAATACAATGTAATCAAATATGCTATCAATAGTCCAGGATAGAAACTCGAAATTCATTGTATACGTTGATGCGTTGAGGTTCACCTACGGTAAAAGTTTTGGGTTGCTGCTTTTTACATGAGCATTATTTTCTTTTGATGTAGGATATCTGCATTTGGTTTAGTACCTTTTGGGCCTTCCAGTTACACCAATTCTTGAACTGCAGTTCCGGGAAATCTGTTTCAGGTACAGCGAAACGACTTTTTCTAGTTGAAAGCAATTAAACAAAAATTAATTTTCACACTCTTTAATTTCTCTCACTTTATAAATTTGTACTGAAATTCTGAGAAATTTTCAATTTTATCAAAATAGTTTTTTTCATAATTATTTTATTGATCTAAGTCTAAGAAAAAGATATTAATTTTTGGCAAATTTGAGTTTCCGTTCTCCCTAAAACCGCAGAAACTATTGCAAATTCTGAATTCAGTTATCGCAATAAAATTTACACATACAGTAAGAACGGAATAAAGTCTTCTGCAACCTCTCTCAGAAAACGTCTGTTGCTTATTAGCAACAGACGCTCTAAAACAAGAGCAAACTTTAGCAACATCAAAGGAAGTAATTTTTTTCTTCCACTAAATTTTGCTAGATGTGGTGTCTTCAGGAAAATTGGTAAAATGTTATTAAATATTATTGCCTCCATATAAAACCCCTCAATTATTCGTAGATTTGTGTTGAAAAGATGTTTAAAAAGTTAACGGTGATGCTGACATAACGTTTGTGTATGTGTGTGAGTTATGGGGTACCATGATAATTTCTGCCAATCGTGGGCCACTCTAAATCAACTTCCAGTACTGTTTATGAATCTCGAGTCCGCCACTGATCAATACGGACAGTGAATCGCAGATAGGCTGAGGCAGCCGTTCAACCACCCTCTTTGTAGCCATTGAGATGACTGTTACTCACCGCAGCACATCTTCGTGCAAGGGTGCAGTGATGCTGTACCAGACTTGCGTGGCGTGACAAATGCAATCATGTCGTACTCAACGACGAGTCACGCTTCTGTCTCAGTGCTGACGATCGGTAATGTAGAGTATCAAAACGACGTGGCCACCGGGATGATCTTGCTGCCATCGGTGAGCGTCATATGGCTCCTCAGCCTAGCGTAATGGTTTGTGACGCTAGCAGTGCCAATAGCCGTTCAACCCTCGTACGCAAAATCGGTACAATGACAGCACAATGGTACGTCGGTTCAAACCTCGTACGCAAAGTGGACACAATGACAGCACAATGGTACGTAAATGGTACATCGGCTCAACCTTCGTAGGCAAAATGGGCACAATACAGCACAATGGTACGTCGGTTCAACTCTCGTACGCAAAATGGGCACAATGACAGCACAATGGTACGTCAATGATAGGCACAATAACAGCACAATGGTATACGTCGGTGAAATGCTGCAGCCAGTTCGACTGCCGTACCTCTGTGACCGCATAGCAGAAAGTTCCTTGTCAGTATGCGACAGATAATATGGCGATACAAAATATTCTGCGAGTGGTCTCTAGGAAAAAACATTCAATAGCTACTATATGCCAAAAACAATAAAATTTTGCACAGGTAGGAATTTAATAAAAGAGAGAAAGAACTGAGCACCTTATATTTCTTCAACTTAAAAAGAATGTCTAACCTAGGTACTATAGCAGTTGCAATAATAACTACGATCAAGAACACTCTGGTCCATTATATCTAAAATTTTGTCACCATTTGCAAGCAGAAACACAAAGATTTATGGAAAAAATTATATTTAACAACAATAAAGGACAATAAAGGACATAAATCTTTGCTCCGTTCTACTTCCCTTTTCGGAAACTTTTTCTCCATTTTAAATTTCAAATACAAAAACATTTATATAATTAAATGATTTCTAAATAATAATACTCGATGTTGTATTTCAAATGCAAACATTCAGAAATCTTCGCTGCCTTTAACTTCCGTTGTCGAAAGCTTTTGCTTCTACACTGGCGTGCAAAAATTAAGGACGAGACGGTTTTTAGAATGTAACGTCGTGTAAAAGTGCGACTCAAATCATATCATAAGATCCCCAAGATGTGAGAATATGAGACAAGTGAGCAAAACCGTCCAAACAAGGAATCAAAATAATTCAGCATTTTATTGAAAAGGTAGCTTCGAGCACAACTGGACAGAAACGTCCATGTGACAGGCGGCTGCCAAGAAAAATCCAGTTTTTAGTAGGGGATATGATCACCCCTGACTGGGTTGCAGGATTTACAACGTCTGTCCATGCTGAGGACGAGGTTGTCAAGGAGCTGTTGAGGCATCGCGGCCCATTCCTCTTGTAGCGTCTATCGCAGCTGCAGAATCTTTGCTCGCGGCTGGTGACGTGCTGCCAATCGTCTCCCTAGAAGGCCCCACACGTGTTCGATTGGGTTTAGGTACGGGGACCTTGCAGGCCAATCCATGCGTTGAATATCTTCACTCTCCAACAGCTCTGCGACAGCCACTGTACGATGAGGTGTAGCATTGTCGTCCATGAAGAGGAACTCAGGACCCACAGCACCTCTAAACAGACGCACGTGATGCAGGAGAACCTCGGTACAATAGCGGACACCAGTGACTGAACCTCCTTGGAAGATGTGGAGGTCAGTACGGCTACCAAGCATGATACTACCAAGCCGTGTTGTCGAATGTATAGTTTTGCATGGCGGTCGTACGACCTACTGACTCAGGTCACTTTATGCTGTTTCCTTGCCCATCGCATTCATGTTATCTCTTAGAAATCAAACTGCTTCTTTTCCACCTACTTCTCTACATATGTGGTCTTTCATGGTGTAGAATTTTCCATGTCACCTTTTTATATCACGACTCTTTCCTTGCTTCT
Source organism: Macrothele yani (assembly GCA_039090855.1). Lineage (NCBI taxonomy): Eukaryota > Metazoa > Arthropoda > Arachnida > Araneae > Macrothelidae > Macrothele > Macrothele yani. Next base: position 29,211,162 of record CM077013.1, on the reverse strand, counting down.
TTCAGCACTGTCGCATCATAACTTGACTGAAAAAGCTTCAGCGCACAATATTGAGGTAATAAACTGTCGCTGCTTCAGAAAGACTGTTGGACATGCAATTTACTTCCGTTGTTGCAAAAGCTTCAGGGTCCAGTTATTTTTCGCACATCCTCCTAAGACAGAGGGCTGACATTAATATGATGTGCCAAGTACCTCAAAAACTATTTCACGTTTAACAATGCTCTAAGGAAATTTCGTTTCATTGAAGAATCCCTCATCGATTCTCTGGCAACATGACAGACATGTCTAATAAACCATTAAGGATCCACTTAGGTAGCATTAGGTTGCTGTTGTTTCGGGATTTAACGACATCGTGAGCAACTCAAGTGGCTCGATATGTTCCCAGAAGAACTGACCTCCATTAGGCATCTAAAACACTAAACTGGACACGAAGAGATAGGAAAAGACCCAGAAGAAGACAACGTGGAAGGTGGAAAATAATGCTGGAAATCTAGTAGAGAATTACTGACGGCAGAGAGTTGAGAAAGAGGCTTTAGAAGACCTTCATCCCCCAGTGTATTAGAATAGCTGATCATAATATAATATAATATAATATAATATAATATAATATAATATAATATAATATAATATAATATAATATAATATAATAATATTATATTATATTATATTATGATCTCGCCTGATACGCCAACGTCCATCCGTTCGATAAAGCAGAAAATGTGACTCACCGGAGAAGGCAATCCTTTGCCAATCAGCGGAGGTCCAATTCCGATACTGCCGTGCAAATGTAAGCCTTTTCTGCCGATGCACTGCTAGCATAGGTGCAGTGACCATCCATCTGTATCGGAGCCCCATACGCAGCAGGGTTTGCTGAACTGACGTTTGCCGCCCCGGTGGCGCAGTGGTCTAAGCGATGGCCTCTGATCATTCGTCCGAACGGGGTCCGGGTTCGAATCCCGGTGAGGCATGGATGTTGTGTTTGTCTTACGGCACTGGATCTCTCCCTTCCCTGGAACCAGTGACCATAAATTAGGGACGGGCGACTGCTTATATATAGCCCATTGAGTTGCTCACGGTGGTCGTTAAACCTCCAATCCAAAAAAAAAAAAAAAAACTGACGTTTTAGACACACTTCTGGTAGCCCCCTGGCTCATTCGGCAAGTGACTGACTCCACTGTAGCGTGTCGATTGGCCGTCACGCACCTTCGCAGCCGACGTTCACCTCTCATATCATTGGAACCTCCGCAGTTTCCACATCGCTTATTCGCAATGGCGCCCTTTCTCCAATCCCTATATAATATAATCACAGCAGAACGCGAACAGTTTACAAACTGTGCTGTTTCAGAAATATTACCACCCTTGGTCTGAAAGCCGATAATCATCCCTTCTTGAAAATCTGATAAATCGCCCATTTTATGCATGAAAAGAACGAGTGATATGTTTTCAAAATGTCTACAGCAGATTTTTTGTACCTTCCAAGCCAGCTGACAACACATGCCTTCTTTCATTAGCTACGCGCTGTTGACGTCAAAAGCAGGAGGTGGTCACAAAATTGTGACTCGATTGTGTATAATATAATACAAAGGGTGAGTCGAAAGTTTTGCAATATTTGGATCACTTTATGTCTTCTTTCGTGCCTTTACGACGAAAGCTGAACAGCATTTAAGGTATAAGCCATCGTGTTGTGCCGTCTTTAGCCATCTGTCTGCCAGTTCTTCGATTCCGCAGCTGTACCAGTTCTTGTCCTTCGAGGCGAAGAACTCCTTCATCCCACCTGCCACCTCCTTCTGGTTGTTGAAATGCCGCCCGCGAAGGAAGTAGGACATGTACCGGAACAAGTAATTATCCGACGGGGCAAGATCCGGACTATATGCTGGGTGTGGCATCAGTTCGATGCCCTCAAGTTCCTGGAGTTTCGTCCGGGTCGTTCGCGTGGTATGAGGCCGAGCGTTGTCCTGCTCTTGGAGAGAGTGCTTTCTGTTCACAAGTGCCGGGTACTTCTCCTCCAAAATGGCATACATCCACTCCAGCTGTTCAGAGTAGAGGTTGCCGTTCATGGTCCGACGTCTGGAACAAATTCGCAATGGATTATCCTCTCGAAATTCCACCAGACGCAGAGCATCACCTAGTGCTCGAAGCGCCCACTTTTATCAATAGGTTCAGGTAGCTGGCCTGCGCTCAGCCACTGCCGCTGTGTGTTAGGATTACGGAAATAGACCCACTTTTCATCGCGCGTAACAGTTCGCTTGATGAAACGTACATCACGAGGGTTTTCTATGAGTTACATGCACACTTCTACTCGACAACTTTATTCAGCTGGCACCAGTTCGAGAGGGACAATGCGACAGCTCCTGTAGTCCTTGCCGAGGTCCTGAAGGTGACGAACCAAGGTGGTCTATGATATGTACAACTTGCCTAATAATCTCTGAGTGCTGGTTTTTGGATTTGCATCTACAGCCTGGAGCACGACCTCCGAATCCACGGTTCGCGGCCAACCGAATCTTGGCTGAACGTCGAGGTCTGTGTCACCTGAGCGAAATTTCTTGAACCATCTGGTTGCGATGCTGTGGTCCACGGAACCTTCGTCTTTCGCATGACAAATGTTTCGTGTTGCTTGAGCAGCGTTATGGCTGAGTTTAAACTCGTAAATCAAAAGTTCCCTAATCAGTCGGTTGTAGCTGTTCATCTTTTAGCCGTTCCAAACACAGACAGAAAGACGACATTCAATGCTGTTCACAGCAACGACTTCCACTTTTCATATCCCTTTCGACTGACTGAAGTGCACGACTTGAACTTGTTTGAACATGGGACATACCCGAATGCGTTTATGGAAATATTGTTTTAAACACGTGACAATGCACATGCGTTTTTGGAAATATTGCCGAACTTAAAAAAAATATAATATAATATAGTATAATATAATATAATATAATATAATATAATATAATATAATATAATATAATATTATACAATGAGGTTGATACTGGTTATAATCTTCATCATGTACCAGAAAGCATTCAGCTCATTTATGACGTACCGTATGACTGAAAAGTGCAAGAGAAATAATTTTGGTGTTCTCTGGAAGCCATGAGGTTTTCTGAGTTGAACTTGCTGGTTTATATTTGGGTTGGTACTGCAGTTACCAACCCAGTTATGGGGTTGGTACTGGTTTATAATTCGTTTGTGTTCTGGTATAAATATTTCAAAAACGAAGTTTTTGCTCGTAGATGATTTTTGAAAGAAAGTGCTGATTAAAAGAGACACCAATTAATTGTTTTAATTACTTTACTGTCTGATTTTGAGCTTTCTCAATTGGAATTCTAATCAGATATTCTATTTTGGAGATTTCTTTTTTCCGAGGTTGTTTATAAATCTGAATGAAATTAAATATCACGCACAAACGGCTGAAATAAGCATTTCTATTCGTGAAAACTCCATCAGCTCTGCAGGCAGTATAAGTAAAAAAAAAAAAAAATAAGAAAGCGAAATTTACTGAGCAGCGAAGTTGCCTTTAGGGCACAGGAAAGTTCCTTTTGTGTTACATGATTGGCCCATTTCATGTTCTTCCTTTTAATAAGTAACAGGCTAACAGTTACATCGACACGACGGAACTTTTAACTAAGACATATCTGAATATCAAGAACCTGAACAAACGGAACTTTTGTGTAGTTTAGAAAAAGTCTTGAAGAGACAACTGTCTTTAAAGACGCAATTCTTGCGAAAAAACTAAATAATAATTTCTGCATATTTAGCAAATAAGTGTGCCACTGGATTCTCGAATGTTATGAACACATTTCTTTAAGAAATGCATTAAAACTTAGTACGTTGAATGTATTTTAAGATGTATAGCTAAAAGCAGTTTTTAATCTGCAGATTTTCTAAAGTTTACGGTAGAACATTGCATCATCTGTCAAATCCAAATCCATAGCGGCAAACGGTGAATTAGAAAATTGGGAAAATATGTTAATAATCTTGGTTGTGGGTGTACTGCCTGCAAATGTAATAATAAAAAAAAGGATATTTTTCCCGTTTTGCGTACTGAAAGTAGATATCTAAAGTAATGCAAATATACTATTACGCCACCTGCCACAAAAATTGCAATTGGAAAAATAGGATTGCATGTCGATAGTCGTAGTCATGGTTGCAAGAATATCGTCGTGCATAATGGTAGTGCATATTTGCGATACAAAGTTGGAAAATTTTACAGTGTAAAATGCTGAACTGAGCCTAAAAACAGTGTAAAAAATAAGAAAAGTGCATGAAAATACTGTGAAATGCTAACATTTGCATGGTTAAGTGTGTAAATTACTAAACAATGTATGAAAAGACAGGGTAGATACCAAAATCTGTACAAAAAACAATGTCGAACACGAAAATGCGTATAGTGACAATAAAATGCTAAAATGTGTATGAAAAACCAGTGTAAAATACTAAAATGGGCATAAAAAGTAAAAAATGCTAAGATGTGGTTAAAAACACAATGTAAAGTGCTGAAATGTATATGATAAAAAGCACAGTGTAAAATGCTAAAATCTGTATGAAAAAGAGTGTAAAATGCTAAAATGTGCAACGAAAAACAGTGTAAAATACTAAAATGCATATAAAAACACTGTAAAAATGCTAACATTAGCATGAAAACAATGTTAATCACTAAACTGTGTATGGAAAGACACTGTAGGCATTAAAATCTACATAAAAAAAAACCCAATGAGAAACGTCAAAATGTGTAAGAAAACAGTACCATGCGCGTAAAAAACACCGCAAAATATTAAAATGTGTATCACAAATCAAGGTCACAGTTACAGCCATTTGATTAAAAGACGAGGAAGCATTCTTTCAATCAGGGCTTGAAGTAAAAGAGATGTCATGCTTAAAGAAATGTACGCGTAAACCATATAGCTAGAAAGTGATACAGCAGAAAAAAGTTTTAGAAATGCGTGATAAATGTTAGCCTGGATTATACAGTGCTCCATAGAAGCATATATTCACCATAATTCCCATCAAACCGGGCACACGTAGAACGTTTTTAATGTAATTACTAGTTTTGTCCATCACACACACATGCATAAACTGCAACGAAACGCAACAACTGCAATAAACAATACTGTTTTATCGTTTTATGAACGAAAAGGGAAAAGAGGCCATACGTGGTCTTGCACATAAATAGAGGTCCATGCACACTAATAATTAATTAATAGGACCACCATTTTTTGAATGAGACTGAAAATTCTGTGTTTCATGCTGTTAGCAAGGTTTTTAAGGGTGGTACTGTCCAAATTAGTCCATGCATTCTGAATAGCTCGCTGTAATTCTACAACAGAACCGTAAGTCACGTTATTCGCAAAAATTTCGCGAGCGAGGAGTCCCCAAACATTTTCCATAGGGTTACAGTCGGGCGAACAAGCTGGCCAGTCCAATACCTCCACGTTCTGAGCCGCTAATCATTGTTTAGAACTGCTGCTCATGTGGATATCTGCGTTGTCTTGCTGTTAAATGTTACGATATCGGCGAAACCTACGTAAATACGACAAAAGTTTTTTTTGAAGAATATGAAACGCTGTTCATTTTGGTTGACACAAACTCCAAGGAAGCATTTCCACGAGCACTGAAGGCTCCCCAAACCATGCAACTCCCCCCCCCTCCGAAATTTCTCTTTGACAAGAACTTCGGCTCTTTCGAGGAAATCGTGCCAGTAGGAATGAAATCCATCCCATTAATTCCTACTGGCACGTTCGAACTTTATCTCATCACTGAACCAGGGCCCGGCTTAGGTCAGTCGAGGTCCTGTGCACATCCTATGTCTGGGGCCCCCTCAATTAAAATTTTCAGTCAACAGTTGAAAAGAATATTTGCTGCTAAATATTTTTTTTGCAAGCAGTTTTTTTAGTAGTAAAACATTAAAACACATCCCTCATGCTAGTCCACTTTATAGCCAATATGGCTTGTAATAGACGAGCATTCACACCACTTGTACTTCTCCGCACCCCCAGAGCTTACAACTGTAGCATTAATTACTCTGAAATGTTTTTTTTTGTTTTATAGTATCATTTACGAAACAAATTACTATCCTTCCAGAGATATAATTTAAAACTTCTAGTTTAACATAAATTTAAATAGAAATGATGAACCAATGGTAGTTTAAATTGTAAGAAGTAATCCCTCACAAAATGTTGCAGCTGACTACATACATTGTGGGATAAATTATTACAACAGTTTTTAAATAAAGTAGAGTCAATTGACCTTTTTTCGAATTTCTATTTATGGGAAAATAAACCCTATACATAATTATGAATATTGATTCACAAATCTTGCTCTCACAAAACTAATATTAATAATAAAAATATTTTTAGTAAATTCTACATTTTGCTGAAATGCTTTTCATGTATAGCATACCGTATTGCTCAGAATATAGACTTCGCCCGTGATATGAGATCTCAAGAAAAAAAACATATCTACATGTTATTATAAGAGCGTGATTATAAGTCACACCCCGTTTTTGAACAAACCATTAGAAATGCATGAATAAAAATGTCTAAAAAAATACCTGATAATTTCTAATTGTTGAAGTTTCTCTTTTCATTCATTTGGCATGAAGGGACTTAAAAATATATTTCATTTTTAGAGGTAATTTGGAGGTCCCCCAAATTCTGAGGCCCTGTGCACGTGCACCGCATGCACATGCAGAAATCAGGCCCTGCACTGAATACAACCTAGAGATACATATATCAATAATTAGACCCTGGGATCCGCAAAAACAAACCAAATTGATTCAATGAAAACAAGAGAAAACTCTCTTACCTTGCTTCAATCTCTGTCCATGTTTTTACGAGCAAATTCCGGTCGTCTCCGTTTGTGAATGGGTTTCAAATACGGTGCTTTCTGAAATTTTGCTCGAACAACGTGAGGGTTCGACTTTATAACTCGCCGAACGGTTTCCGAGGAGACTTTGAGGTTGACTCCGCCGTATCTCCTTCGTAGATAGCGAAGAATTCGATGCTGCTCTGACAATATTGCATTTATCCCTTGCAGATAGAACTGAAGGATGTCTCGAACATTTAACCGTCCCATATGTTGCATTATTACGCAGGTAATTTCCAACAACATAATGAGATCTCCCAGTCACTCGTGCAATTTACCTAACACCTTTTCCACACCGATGATAAGCTTCGATTAAAAATTTTTTTTTGTGTTCAGACAATTGCACACCGTGCGGCATAGTTCAACTTTAAAGGAAATTGACATTGGAATGTACTAACAGCTACCTGACATCTGGACCTATATTTATGTGGTGGCTGGGGCACGTGATATTCAATGGTAGTCAACATGCATGACGTCCAATAGGTTGATTTGCATAGTCTGGTGCGTCTAGAAATGAGTCTTCTTACTGCAAATATCTTTCATAGATGATTATTGTACGATCTCACATATCGACAAAACATGGTGGACCTATACTGCTGTGGAGCACTGTACTGCCTATTTAAAAGAAAGAAATGAAAAAAAAATCGAGATAAAATCCGACTTATACTAGAGATGATATTTTGGGGGTTTGAAGTTTCTATTAATATTCCGACATTTCATCTGCAGCAGCCAAATATGTACGCCGGCTGAAGGGGGATGCAATCACAAAGATCTGTGCATTTCAAAAAGAAAGTTTAGATGGTAAGCTCAGAATATCTCATATTATTAAAGAATAAAGCCTACAGCACGCGAAAAGATAGTCGAACAGTTTCAGCCGAAAAAGAAACAACTTACTTTCCGCTACGTTGCCAGGAAAAGAAGGGAAAGCAAGAGAAACACCAGGCAAAAGTTCGGCATATAATAATTTTCTGATTCTCCTGATTATGGCTGGTCAAAGTTCTTCTCTTCTGAAAATGAAGACGGAAAATGTTTCCTAGAATGTTTAGGAGCAACACGAAAGCGAAAGGAGACAGAACTATCAGAAAGGAAAAGAGTGAGTACTTGCAGCAGAGGTTTTAACGTCAGAGGTCCAGACAGTCTTGACAATTCTCCGAACGGTTACAAAACATCCCAGCAGTTCGGAGATTTGTTGAACCTCCGAGGAATTTACATGAAGCAGGAGAATCATCGCCTTTTTCTGGCCCACTGGATGATGAGTTCGGAAGGGACTACTGCTCTGAATCCGCTGTTATTTGAGAGAATTTAGGCATTCCTGATCGGACACCAACTGAGGAAGCTCTCTAAGTAAAACCCGAAAGAACGTTTAAAGATCCAGGAAGAGATTCTCCAGATAATCTAAGACAGGGGTCGGCAAACTTATATGAGTGCTGGGCCTAAGTACCACAATTTTGGCTAAAAGTCTTGCCTTATTTTTAAAATGTTATCAAGAAATAACTCCAGCACTTACAGGCATAAGATTTGATACGTTTGAAAGGTAAACATCTAAAGTTTTTCACGATGCAACTGAAATTCTCCTAGCAACTATGGGGACACACCCCATATGTCATCTCAGTTGCTCGGAGGATGTGCAAACTGTACTCCATTTATTGCCATGTCCGTTATAATCAATTCATAGTAACAGCAGCAATGACTTTCCCGATTCGTTCCCTTTGTTCTGTACACTCTGTTTTTCACGAATCCCGATACAAAATCCACCGGGGTTATATAAGGATTACGGCCTTGCCATGTAATCAGGCCATCTTCGCCAATCCAGGGTCCTGATTTACTTTCTGAGGGATTACATGAATGCGATGGTTAAAAGATAGTATAATATATCCTGAGTTAGTAGGTCGTATGACCGCCATGTCGGGATACACATTCAGCATCACGGTGGAAAAAGTCCCTGGTATCCAGGGGAATCCCTGAACATGCGTTGTTGACATGTGCTAACAATTCATCGATATTTCGAGGGGGTCGTGCGGAGGTGTTAAGTCGTCTGCCAAAGACGTCCCACACCTTCTATACTGGGGAGAAAACTGAGGATCTTGCTGGCCAGGGCAACACCTGAACACCTTGTAGTTACTGTATGCTACTGCTGGGACTATGCGAGCGGTAGTAATCTTTTTGAAACTGGGAATCTGGGATGCCACTGATATACGGCAGTAAAACCAGCTGTAGTGCCCCATCAACGTCCTGTCATTGTACTCACGAGCCGACAGGAGGGATGATATGACGCAACTCGACTGTAATTTGAATGCTGGTGATGGGACTAATGTGCAACAATACACACTACATCGAACGCTACTGAAAATCAGGGTGCGTAGCAAAAGCCGAGTCCGAGTGTCCAAGCTAACCTCAGTTCACCGTTGAACGCTCCTACAATGGGCACGTGAGTATCAAAATTAGACCTTGAATGATTGGAAGGCTGTTCCAAGTGCCTATACAAACCTCGGTTCACCCTCGAAAGTGCTTACAATGGGCAAGCGAGCATCAACACTGGACTTTGAATGATTGGTAGGAAGTCTTGTGGCCCGATGAATCTCGTTTCCTGTGGAACCATGTGTATTGCTGGTTGCTTGTGTGTCGATTACTTGGGGAAGTTTTGGCACCAAGATGCACCGTGGAACGAAAACAATCCGGTGGAGGAAGTGTAATGCTTTGGGCAACGTACTGCTGAAAAACCCACGGTCCAGTTATTCATGTGTAGGAAACTACAGGGTTTCCCACTCGCTACCGAACCCGGCATTTCTTTAATAATATTAATGCCAATGAAGATATTGCAACGAGATTTGAAGTGGACTTACTTCATTTCGTGCGAAATGTGATGACATCACAACATATGCCGGAAGTAGTCACCAATTGCGTCCAGACAGCATTGAACCCGGCGCTGTCCGCGAGCCAGCCGGAGTGCTCCTTAGTGGCAGTGGCAAACTTAGTGGCAGTCACATTAGTGGCAGACTTAGTGGCATACACATTCTTAAGTGTGACATTTCTTCCGGAAAATCCGGGCATTCTGAACTACACGGGATTCTCGGACGAGGCGTGGTTTCACCTGTCAATTGGTTGATACGTCAATTCTCAAAATTCCCGTATTTGGGCCAGTAAAAATCCCAACGCGATACATGAAGAACCCCTTCACTCACAGAAAATTGGTGTTTGGTGTAGGATGACCCGGCGCCGCATAATTGGTCCCATCTTCTTCGATACAACCATCACAACAGCTGCATATATGGAAATCTTCAACACCTTTGCAAATCAGTTGGACGACGAAGAACTCTCCATTGGATACTGCCAGCATGATGGAACGACATCACATAGCAGAATGGCCGACCGAAATTCAGCCCTTTTTTCGGCAACCACGGCATTTCGAAAGGTCTATGGCCACCGCGCTCACCCGATCTGACTCCTCCTGATTACTTTTTTATGGGGATACCTAAAAGGGAGAGTTTACGAAAAGAAACCACGAACCCTAGGTGCATTGAAAGCAAACATCAGCGAAGAAATTCAGGCAGTGACGGCGGACGTACTGGCAAGGACTTTTCACAATATGGTGCGCCGGGTTCAATGCTGTCTGGACGCAAATGGTGGCCACTTCCAGCACATGTTGTGATGTCATCACATTTCGCACGGAATGAGGTAAGCCCACTTTAAATTTTGTTGCAATATCTTCATTGGTGTTAATATTATTAAAGAAATGCCGGGTTCGGTAGCGAGTGGGACACCCTGTATAACGTCTACCGCCCTACCTAAACATCACTGCATACCAGATACATACTTTCATGGCAAAGGCATCCCCTTCTAGTTGTGCCTTGTTTCATCAGAACAACGTGCCATGCCCCACTGCCAGGGTTGTTCGAGAATGTTCTAGCAGGTATTATCATGGCCTCTAAATTCTCCAGACATTAATCCAATCGAGCATCTGTGATTTGTGTTGGAACAGCAAGTCCGATATGCGGAACACGAGGAAGACTTCAAGGTATTCCAAATTCCCCAGACATAAATCCAATCGAGCATCTGTGGTTTGTGTTGGAACAGCAAATCCGATATGCGGAACACGAGGAAGACTTCAAGGTATTCCAAATTCCCCAAACATCAATCCAATCGAGCATCTGTGGTTTGTGTTGGAACAGCAAATCCGATATGCGGAACACGAGGAAGACTTCAAGGTATTCCAAATTCCCCAGACATCAATCCAATTGAGCATCTGTGGTTTGTGTTGGAACAGCAAGTCCGATATGCGGAACACGAGGAAGACTTCAAGGTATTCCAAATTCCCCAGACATCAATCCAATCGAGCATCCGTGGTTTGTGTTGGAACAGCAAATCCGATATGCGGAACACGAGGAAGGCTTCCAGATATTCCAAATTCCCCAGACATCAATCCAATCGAGCATCCGTGGTTTGTGTTGGAACAGCAAATCCGATACGCGGAACACGAGGAAGACTTCCAGGTATTCCAAATTCCCTAGACATCAATCCAATCGAGCATCTGTGGTTTGTGTTGGAACAGCAAATCCGATATGCGGAACACGAGGAAGACTTCAATTTATTCCAAATTCCCCAGACATCAATCCAATCGAGCATCTGTGGTTTGTGTTGGAACAGCAAATACGATATGCGGAACACGAGGAAGACTTCCAAGTATTCCAAATTCCATAGACATCAATCCAATCGAGCATCTGTGGTTTGTGTTGGAACAGCAAATCCGATATGCGGAACACGAGGAAGACTTCAAGGTATTCCAAATTCCCCAAACGTAAATCGAATCGAGCATCTGTGGTTTGTGTTGGAACAGCAAATCCGATATGCGGAACACGAGGAAGACTTCAAGGTATTCCAAATTCCTCAGACATCAATCCAATCGAGCATCTGTGGTTTGTGTTGGAACAGCAAATCCGATCTTCGGAACACGAGGAAGACTTCAAGGTATTCCAAATTCCCCAGACATCAATCCAATCGAGCATCTGTGGTTTGTGTTGGAACAGCAAATCCGATATGCGGAACACGAGGAAGACTTCAAGGTATTCCAAATTCCCCAGACATCAATCCAATCGAGCATCTGTGGTTTGTGTTGGAACAGCAAATCCGATATGCGGAACACGAAGAAGACTTCAAGGTATTCCAAATTCCCCAGACATCAATCCAATCGAGCATCTGTGGTTTGTGTTGGAACAGCAAATCCGATATGCGGAACACGAGGAAGACTTCAAGGTATTCCAAATTCCCCAGACATCAATCCAATCGAGCATCCGTGGTTTGTGTTGGAACAGCAAATCCGATATGCGGAACACGAGGAAGGCTTCCAGATATTCCAAATTCCCCAGACATCAATCCAATCGAGCATCCGTGGTTTGTGTTGGAACAGCAAATCCGATACGCGGAACACGAGGAAGACTTCCAGGTATTCCAAATTCCCTAGACATCAATCCAATCGAGCATCTGTGGTTTGTGTTGGAACAGCAAATCCGATATGCGGAACACGAGGAAGACTTCAATTTATTCCAAATTCCCCAGACATCAATCCAATCGAGCATCTGTGGTTTGTGTTGGAACAGCAAATACGATATGCGGAACACGAGGAAGACTTCCAAGTATTCCAAATTCCCCAGACATCAATCCAATCGAGCATCTGTGGTTTGTGTTGGAACAGCAAATCCGATATGCGGAACACGAGGAAGACTTCAAGGTATTCCAAATTCCTCAGACGTCAATCCAATCGAGCATCTGTGGTTTGTGTTGGAACAGCAAATCCGATATGCGGAACACGAGGAAGACTTCAAGGTATTCCAAATTCCCCAGACATCAATCCAATCGAGCATCTGTGGTTTGTGTTGGAACAGCAAATCCGATATGCGGAACACGAGGAAGACTTCAAGGTATTCCAAATTCCCCAGACATCAATCCAATCGAGCATCTGTGGTTTGTGTTGGAACAGCAAATCCGATATGCGGAACACGAGGAAGACTTCAAGGTATTCCAAATTCCTCAGACATCAATCCAATCGAGCATCTGTGGTTTGTGTTGGAACAGCAAATCCGATATGCGGAACACGAGGAAGATTTCAAGGTATTCCAAGTTCCCCAGACATCAATCCAATCGAGCATCCGTGGTTTGTGTTGGAACAGCAAATCCGATATGTGGAACACGAGGAAGACTTCAAGGTATTCCAAATTCCCCAGACATCAATCAAATTGAGCATCTGTGATTTGTGTTGGAACAGCAAATCCGATATGTGGAACACGAGGAAGACTTCCAGGTATTCCAAATTCCCCAGACATCAATCCAATCGAGCATCTGTGATTTGTGTTGGAACAGCAAATCCGATATGCGGAACACGAGGAAGACTTCAAGGTATTCCAAATTCCCCAAACATCAATCCAATCGAGCATCTGTGGTTTGTGTTGGAACAGCAAATCCGATATACGGAACACGAGGAAGACTTCAAGGTATTCCAAATTCCCCAGACATCAATCCAATCGAGCATCTGTGGTTTGTGTTGGAACAGCAAATCCGATATGCGGAACACGAGGAAGACTTCCAGGTATTCCAAATTCGCCAGACATCAATCCAATCGAGCATCTGTGGTTTGTGTTGGAACAGTAAATCCGATATGCGGAACACGAGGAAGACTTCAAGGTGTTCCAAATTCCCCAGACATCAATCCAATCGAGCAGCTGTGGTTTGAATTGGAACAGCAAATCCGATATGCGGAACACGAGGAAGACTTCCAGGTATTCCAAATTCGCCAGACATCAATCCAATCGAGCATCTGTGGTTTGTGTTGGAACAGTAAATCCGATATGCGGAACACGAGGAAGACTTCAAGGTATTCCAAATTCCTCAGACGTCAATCCAATCGAGCATCTGTGGTTTGTGTTGGAACAGCAAATCCGATATGCGGAACACGAGGAAGACTTCAAGGTATTCCAAATTCCCCAGACATCAATCCAATCGAGCATCTGTGGTTTGTGTTGGAACAGCAAATCCGATATGCGGAACACGAGGAAGACTTCAAGGTATTCCAAATTCCCCAGACATCAATCCAATCGAGCATCTGTGGTTTGTGTTGGAACAGCAAATCCGATATGCGGAACACGAGGAAGACTTCAAGGTATTCCAAATTCCTCAGACATCAATCCAATCGAGCATCTGTGGTTTGTGTTGGAACAGCAAATCCGATATGCGGAACACGAGGAAGATTTCAAGGTATTCCAAGTTCCCCAGACATCAATCCAATCGAGCATCCGTGGTTTGTGTTGGAACAGCAAATCCGATATGTGGAACACGAGGAAGACTTCAAGGTATTCCAAATTCCCCAGACATCAATCAAATTGAGCATCTGTGATTTGTGTTGGAACAGCAAATCCGATATGTGGAACACGAGGAAGACTTCCAGGTATTCCAAATTCCCCAGACATCAATCCAATCGAGCATCTGTGATTTGTGTTGGAACAGCAAATCCGATATGCGGAACACGAGGAAGACTTCAAGGTATTCCAAATTCCCCAAACATCAATCCAATCGAGCATCTGTGGTTTGTGTTGGAACAGCAAATCCGATATACGGAACACGAGGAAGACTTCAAGGTATTCCAAATTCCCCAGACATCAATCCAATCGAGCATCTGTGGTTTGTGTTGGAACAGCAAATCCGATATGCGGAACACGAGGAAGACTTCCAGGTATTCCAAATTCGCCAGACATCAATCCAATCGAGCATCTGTGGTTTGTGTTGGAACAGTAAATCCGATATGCGGAACACGAGGAAGACTTCAAGGTGTTCCAAATTCCCAGACATCAATCCAATCGAGCAGCTGTGGTTTGAATTGGAACAGCAAATCCGATATGCGGAACACGAGGAAGACTTCAAGGTATTCCAAATTCCCCAGACATCAATCCAATCGAGCATCTGTGGTTTGTGTTGGAACAGCAAATCCGATATGCGGAACACGAGGAAGACTTCAAGGTATTCCAAATTCCTCAGACATCAATCCAATCGAGCATCTGTGGTTTGTGTTGGAACAGCAAATCCGATATGCGGAACACGAGGAAGATTTCAAGGTATTCCAAGTTCCCCAGACATCAATCCAATCGAGCATCCGTGGTTTGTGTTGGAACAGCAAATCCGATATGTGGAACACGAGGAAGACTTCAAGGTATTCCAAATTCCCCAGACATCAATCAAATTGAGCATCTGTGATTTGTGTTGGAACAGCAAATCCGATATGTGGAACACGAGGAAGACTTCCAGGTATTCCAAATTCCCCAGACATCAATCCAATCGAGCATCTGTGATTTGTGTTGGAACAGCAAATCCGATATGCGGAACACGAGGAAGACTTCAAGGTATTCCAAATTCCCCAAACATCAATCCAATCGAGCATCTGTGGTTTGTGTTGGAACAGCAAATCCGATATACGGAACACGAGGAAGACTTCAAGGTATTCCAAATTCCCCAGACATCAATCCAATCGAGCATCTGTGGTTTGTGTTGGAACAGCAAATCCGATATGCGGAACACGAGGAAGACTTCCAGGTATTCCAAATTCGCCAGACATCAATCCAATCGAGCATCTGTGGTTTGTGTTGGAACAGTAAATCCGATATGCGGAACACGAGGAAGACTTCAAGGTGTTCCAAATTCCCCAGACATCAATCCAATCGAGCAGCTGTGGTTTGAATTGGAACAGCAAATCCGATATGCGGAACACGAGGAAGACTTCAAGGTATTCCAAATTCCCCAGACATCAATCCAATCGAGCATCTGTGGTTTGTGTTGGAACAGCAAATCCGATATGCGGAACACGAGGAAGACTTCAAGGTATTCCAAATTCCCCAGACATCAATCCAATCGAGCATCCGTGGTTTGTGTTGGAACAGCAAATCCGATATGTGGAACCCGAGGAAGACTTCAAGGTATTCCAAATTCCCCAGACATCAATCCAATTGAGCATCTGTGATTTGTGTTGGAACAGCAAATCCGATATGCGGAACATGAGGAAGACTTCCAGGTATTCCAAATTCCCCAGACATCAATCCAATCAAGCATCTGTGGTTTGTGGTGGAACAGCAAATCCGATATGCGGAACACGAGGAAGACTCCCAGGTATTCCAAATTCCCCAGACATCAATCCAATCGAGCATCTGTGGTTTGTGTTGGAACAGCAAATCCGATCTTCGGAACACGAGGAAGACTTCAAGGTATTCCAAATTCCCCAGACATCAATCCAATCGAGCATCTGTGGTTTGTGTTGGAACAGCAAATCCGATCTGCGGAACATGAAGAAGACTTCCAGGTATTCCAAATTCGCCAGACATCAATCCAATCGAGCATCTGTGGTTTGTGTTGGAACAGTAAATCCGATATGCGGAACACGAGGAAGACTTCAAGGTGTTCCAAATTCCCCAGACATCAATCCAATCGAGCAGCTGTGGTTTGAATTGGAACAGCAAATCCGATATGCGGAACACGAGGAAGACTTCAAGGTATTCCAAATTCCCCAGACATCAATCCAATCGAGCATCTGTGGTTTGTGTTGGAACAGCAAATCCGATATGCGGAACACGAGGAAGACTTCAAGGTATTCCAAATTCCCCAGACATCAATCCAATCGAGCATCCGTGGTTTGTGTTGGAACAGCAAATCCGATATGTGGAACCCGAGGAAGACTTCAAGGTATTCCAAATTCCCCAGACATCAATCCAATTGAGCATCTGTGATTTGTGTTGGAACAGCAAATCCGATATGCGGAACATGAGGAAGACTTCCAGGTATTCCAAATTCCCCAGACATCAATCCAATCAAGCATCTGTGGTTTGTGGTGGAACAGCAAATCCGATATGCGGAACACGAGGAAGACTCCCAGGTATTCCAAATTCCCCAGACATCAATCCAATCGAGCATCTGTGGTTTGTGTTGGAACAGCAAATCCGATCTTCGGAACACGAGGAAGACTTCAGGGTATTCCAAATTCCCCAGACATCAATCCAATCGAGCATCTGTGGTTTGTGTTGGAACAGCAAATCCGATCTGCGGAACATGAAGAAGACTTCCAGGTATTCCAAATTCCCCAGACGTCAATCCAATCGAGCATCTGTGGTTTGTGTTGGAACAGCAACTTCGACCTTCTGCGGCTCAACCACGTAACTTACAAGAGTTAAAGGATCAGTTGATAACGAATTGGTACCAGATACCCGAAGGCACGTTTAGAAATCTTGTATAGTCCATCTCTCGCCAGGTAAGAGCTGCTTTTGCGGCACGTGGAAGACAGGCAGTCATTTATGTGCCGCGCAAGATATATCATATCAGGCAGGCAGTCATAACGTTTTGCTTCTTCGGCGTATAAAACATTAGTTAGCAACACACACTTCACAATACATTTGTATCCATAGAAATTCACCGTAATATTATTATTTTTCAATTTTATATAATTGTCACTATAAGCACCACTCAAGAAAATATCACTAAGAGCCTCAAACTTCTTATCAATAAAAATTTTGAAGATGCCAATCCGTTTTTGGTTTGTAAATATGACAAGGATGGTATGTCAGATAACACCCGAAAACTTGAAAATTTCGTCGTCCTGCAGCAGGAATTGAATCCGCGTCTCCCAGATATTTCCCGAGGATGCTAACCACTACACCACCCAGAACGACCAAGACTCAAGTTTCCGATTAATTTGAATATAACCATCACAGGATTCGCTAGTCGAAGCAACTGGCATTCATGTTTAGCGAATCTGGAGGTTAAGAATCCTATCCCGCGGTTGCCCGGATGAATCACGGAATAGGATTCTTTATCATGAATGCCAGTTGCTTCGACTAGCGAATCCTGCGATGGTTATATAAAAATTAATGGGAAACTTGAGACTTGATGGTTCTGGGTGGTGTATTGGTTAGCATACCCGGGCGCTATGTGGAAGACGCGGGTTCGATTCTCACTCCAGGACTACGAAATTTTCAAATTTTCTGGTGTTATCTGACTTACCATCTTTGTCATATTTACACGAAAAAACGTATTGTCATCTTCGAAATTTGTATTGTATGGTGTAATCCCGTATTCTATTTCATGATTCTTATCAATAAATTTAAGCTTAAGAAATATCCAGTTCATTTTCTACATCAATTCCGAAAACTATTAATCTTTAATTTTAATTCATGTTCCCAGCTTTCTAAATTGCACATCCATAGTCCGAGATTAAACCTCGGACTCTATAATGTTCAGATCTCGAGGTTATTCCAAGTGCTCCTCGGAGGGTCCCTAATAGCTGAAGACATTTACATACACAGTCTTATATCTAGTGTCCGTGAGGGGTCCGGGTTCGAATCCCGGTGAGGCATGGATGTTGTGTTTGTCTTACGGCACTGGCTCTCTCCCTTCCCTGGAACCAGTGACCCTAAATAAGGGACGGGCGACTGCTTATAGCCCATTGAGTTGCTCACGGTGGTCGTTAAACCTCCAATCAAAAAAAAAAAAATCTAGTGTCTACGCACACCTTTTTGGTCTGGTTAGGCCACAATTTTTCGCTCGTTCGCTTCCTTCGTTTAACCGCAACCTTAACCTCTGTTGTATATTTCTTCCATTCTATTCAGTTGTTATTCTACCTTTAGTATCGACCTTTCAACCAAGTTGAATGTTTCGACGAGTTTGTTCCTTCAGCATGTTTCCCGCTAGTTGTTGGTAGTCATTTTTGTTCTATTATTTTAAAATCTTTCAAGTTTTTTTTTTTTTGTTTCTAAGTCTAATTTTTTGATGTGACTTTGGGCGCATTGTCATTCGACACTGGTTTGTTCGTGTCGTTCACTAACACTAGTGAAGCAACTCTCCCAGGTTGATACTCTCCTGATGAAGGTAACCTGGCTTCTACTTATTTGATTTCCTAAGATGTTTCTGTGCATTTTTTTTTCTGTTTTTCATGTTTTCAATAATTTTTAAATCTCTTTGGCTATTTTGCTGATCTACTGGGTGTGCTGCGAATTGCACACCCTTAGCTTTATCGTAATTTATTGTAATTTCTTTTCATTCAACTAAGGGTTTACATCATTTCTCATTGTATGTGAGTTGTTCTCATATCTATCTATCTATCTATCTATCTATCTATCTATCTATCTATCTATCTATCTATCTATCTATCTGCAGTCGGAGTGTCAGACCTCCATATATCGAATTTTCGTATTTCGAAATTCTCAATATATCGAAGTTTTGTGAATCGCCGTGATCATTACATAGAACAAATGTTTCAAGACAAATCGGAAATTTTCCCACCGTAATGACGATATTATAAGAAAAACAAGAAGAAAAAATAGAACAGAGATGTCACCAGAAGAAAAAGGAAAGGGTGATCAAGGACGCGCCTAGTGGGGAGGGAGAGGACTGTATCTGTTCACCCCTCTCCTCAAGTAACCTTCTTCCTCTGTAAAAGGGGTTCAGTTTGTTTCAGTCTCTCTAACCGACGGTGTGTGTTCGCGATGCCAAAAAGAAAATCTCTCAGCGTTGTGGAAAACGTGGAGTTGTTGAAGAATGCGCAAAAAAGTATTGCGGTTAAATTTGGTGTTCCCCCAAGTACGCTGTCGACAATTATAAAAAAACCCCGGCAGTTCGTTATGAAAACCTTTGAAGATGTCGAACCTGACAGGAAACATTTTGAAACGTGTCATTTTGGAAAAGTGGATGACGCTGCTTTAAAGTGGAATAAAATTATTCGTGACAAAAATGTGCCAATCTCAGGCACAAAAGAAAAGATTGTTTCGGAAGAAAGTGAAAGCGCGTGTGACGCCGACGGCGACTAATGGAAAAGCACTGTTTTGAAGAAGACTTTAGAAGGGTACATCCCTGAGATAACATTTTAATGTTGACGAAACAGGACTTTTCTTTAAATGTTTGCCAAACAAGTGTTATTTTTAAGGACCACGATTGTCTTTTATATAAAAACAGCAAAGAGACCGCAACAGTTTTGGTGGGCGCCAGCATCAACGGCAACGAGAAACTGAGATTATAGGTGACAAGAAAAAGTAAGCAACCTATATGCGTCAGAGGTGTGATCATTAGAAGTTGCCTACCGTTTTAATGGAAAGGTATGGATGAAAAATGATATTTTTGAGGAGTGGATTTTAAATTTCAACAAAAAAAAATTAACTAGGCAGAAAAGAAAAAGTTTTCTCTTTGTAGATAATTTCCCGGCCCATGCTAATGTAGCATCAAAACTATTAAATGTGAATCTGATTTTCCTCCTCCCAAACACAATTTCAAATTTGCAGCCAATGCACCATAAACTTGTAAAAACTCTGAAAATTCAGGCATCCTCAGAAGACTTATCTGCGCCTTAGAAAATGCGCAATCTACAGATAGGATGACTGATCTGAGGATTTGTATAGCTGAACTAGCTAAGGTGTGGCAAAACGATGTTTTAGAATCGACTGTAAAAATTGCTTTGAAAAAGCTGGCTTCATGAAATCTTCTCAAATCGAAGAAGGAAATGTGTTGCCACCAGTATCGCAATATTGGAAGGACTTGCAGAAAAGAGGTTTTATCTGGGAAGTGATTTCCCTTGACGAGTTCCTTGACATGGACAAAGACGTAATTGTTTCAGAATACCCGACGCACGACGATATAGTAAGCTCACTTCAGACAGAACAGACTGACATCGAAGAGGCTGAAAAGAACGTCGCAGAAGCCTTCTAAAAAACAAATGTTTGCCCGCGTTTGATGCAAACATCGTGGTCTTCAATTTGCTGAAAAAGTTCATGAACTTAATAAATGTGAACACTTTTATGATGCATCATCATTGAAATTTTTTGCCCAGCAAGACATTAGAAAGTTTTTACGCAAAAGCAAATGCATATCAATACTACATAAATGCATATATTTTTTCAAGGTATGTTTAACACATTTTTTTCTTGTTAATTCTTGTTTTTAATTATCCATATGAAGATGTACATAATGGGATTCATATTGACTTAAATTATTTATATGAGTGCACTGATTAGGAAATGTGTTTCTAAATGCATTATACTACACGATACATATGTATAAAAAACGTTTCTATATATCGAATTTTTTTATGGAACCATCGACTTCGATATGAAGGTCCGACTATATATAAAGTATATAAACGCTCTTTGTCTAAAGAAACGAAGCGCCCTGAGAAAGTCGTTCGTCGTTCAATCCTGATCTAGCTCCGCATGAAAGTACCTTAGGACCGAATAAGCAAATCATTGAAAAATAACGATCAATGATTAAATAGTGGTCGTCCACAGCGCATGGGTAATGTGCATCGAGGATAGAATATAAAGAGCAAAGCTCGCATCCAAAGCTCGCATCCAAAGCTTGCATCCAGAGAGCAGATTTCGGTTGCATTAACTTCCACAGATTGTGAGGATGCCTCGACGTCGGATCCGTGCACAATACGAGCACTTAAGCGAGTTTAGGCAGATTCGTCAAGTCGCCGTATCGCCAGGTATTTGGGTCTGAGCGCCGCGGCAGTCAGTCGATATTGCGGCCAATGGGATGAGGAGGGCACAACCCAGCAGTACGCGGGCAATGACAGAACGCAAGGATAGAGCGACTGTGAGAGCCGCGCGAACAGAACCAAATTTTTCGCTCTGAACCATCCGTGGCCATGTTGCGTGCACCATCTGTAGCCATGTCTCACGAACAGAACCGAATTTAACGTTCTCAACCATCCGTGGACATGTTGCGTGCACCATCTGTAGCCATGTCTTACGAACAGAACCGAATTTGACGTTCTCAACCATCCGTGGACATGTTGCGTGCACCATCTGTAGCCACGTCTCACGAACAGAACCGAATTTGACGCTCTCAACCAACCGTGGCCATGTTGCGTGCACCATCTGTAGCCATGTCTCACGAACAGAACCGAATTTGACGCTCTCAACCATCCGTGGCCATGTAGCGTGCACCATCTTTGGCCATGTCTCACGAACAGAACCGAATTTGTCGCTCTCAACCATCCGTGGCAATGTTGCATCGTCTGTAGATACAAAAGTGGGCGTCCGACCGTTGCCAGATGACTTGCGGCACGGGAACTACATTAGAGAAGGCCACTCCACAGCTGATCACTGACCAGCGAGAATCGCCTGCACTGCATCCAGTGGCGTCGTGTGGTCTTCAGTGATGAGTCACCGGTCCAGTGGCGTCATGTTGTCTTCAGTGATGAGTCACCGGTCCAGTGGCGTCGTGTTGTCTTCAGTGATGAGTCACGGTCCAGTGGCGTCATTTTGTCTTCAGTGATGAGTCACCGGTCCAGTGGCGTCATATTGTCTTCAGTGATGAGTCACCGGTCCAGTGGCGTCATGTTGTGTTCAGTGATGAGTCACCGGTCCAGTGGCGTCATGCTGTCTTCAGTGATGAGTCACCGGTCCAGTGGCGTCATGTTGTCTTCAGTGATGAGTCACCGGTCCAGTGGCGTCATGTTGTCGTCAGTGATGAGTCACCGGTGCAGTGGTGTCATATTGTCTTCAGTGACGAGTCACCGGACCAGTGGCGTCATGTTGTCTTCAGTGATGAGTCACCGGTCCAGTGGCGTCATGTTGTCTTCAGTGATGAGTCACTGGTCCAGTGACGTCATGTTGTCTTCAGTGATGAGTCACCGGTTGCACTTGGCGCCGATATGACAAGCGCATACATATCTGGAGACGAGCAGGCCAGCGCACGGATCCTGCCTTAACCGTGGAACGGCACACGTCCACCGAGTTTATATAAGATGGAGACACCATGGCTATCCACGCAGCACTTGCTGCCATAAGTCACCGTCCGTACTGCAAGTGACGTCACATCAGGGCACGACGTAGCTGCAGACGACAAGCTGCTTTGAAACCAATGGAATAAAAGCTTCTAGGCGTATAAACAGATAAAATGAGGAATTCAAAAATCTTTATCAATTATACACAAGCTTACTATTTTATCAACTGTATAATTTAATTCTTTTTTGCCTGTATGTGACGTCACGCCTAATATTAGCAGTGACCTATGGCGGCAGAGTCAGTGGTGTCTTCCGGTCAGATCCTCACTGGAATATGCGGCGATCATTTGGAGTCCTAGCCAAGTAACTCTAGTAAATGAAATTGAGAAAGTTCAGAAAAAGTTTCTTCTACACTTTTTTATAAATCGACCGGCGTTTATACAGGGTGCATAGGAAAGTCCCTGTAGTCTGTAATAACTTGAGAACGGAGAGAGGTACAGTTGTGCAACTGAGATAACGGTATAGTAAAGCGACTACGCCCGATCGAATGCAACCAACAGCAGTGCCCCTAGTGGCGAAATGCGGAAGTTAGCCATTGCAAATCGAAAACGAAAAGAGATAGAGCAACATTTCTAATTGCAAAGTTATAGAGCATCAATTAATTAGTACAAAACGACATTTGTTTTACACGGATAAGATAAATTGTCGTCTGAATACCCTACAATGTTCGAAATCGATGCGCGACGATTCGAATCCGCATATTAACATTTCGCAAATGTAGCCGTATGCAAATGCAGATTGTGACGTTGTACAGTACCTACGATATAAAAAACACCAGTAGCAGGATGTACCCTGATCGGAAGTTTAGGTCTACGTACGCTGTGTGAGAATGGCGAGCTTGGATTTCTGGGATTACGTAAAAAGTCAGGTGTATGCAACAGCTCCTACAAGTCTGCTGGATCTACGTCGTTGCGTTACAGATGCTTGCAATAGTGTGACACCTTCCATGCTGAGGAATGTGCATGCAGAGTTACTTTCACGAATGCAAATGTGTATCGTGGGCAATGGCGAACTCTTCGAATATACTCGACATTAACTTTTTATCACTATGCGCCAGTTTGCCTTTTTTGTTTTTGTTTGGTCTGACGTCATCAAACTGTATTGACATAAGTACGCATTTATGCAATAAATTGTGTGTATTTGCTCATACTTATGCCTGTTCCCATCAAACGTTAACACAAAAGGTTACGCATCGATTTCGGATATTTTAGGGTATTCAGGTGACAATTTATCTTATCCGTGTGAAACAAATGTCGTTTTGTACTAATTAATGGATGCTCTACAACTTTGTAATTGGAAATTTTGCTCTAAATCTTTTCGTTTTCGATTTGCAATGGCTAAATTCCGCATTTCGCCACTAGGGGGCGCTGCTATTGGTTGCATTCGATCGGGCGTAGTCACTTTACTATACCGTTATCTCACTTGCATAACTGTACCTCTCTTCGTTCTCAAGTTATTACAGACTACAGGGACTTTCCTATGCACAATGTATAGCGGACATCCCGACTGCTGACCTTCTGACATTCTTCAAGATGACCAGACCTATCTGCAATCGAGAAGGAAGGCTCTCCAACTCAAGGTGGAGAGCCTTCCTTTGTAAACCAATTAAGTTTCCATGTCCCATATTTACCGAGGACAAAATGTGAACTATTTGCTGTGCCATTTTGCAGAACTGATACTGGAAAAAATTCTCCGTTATGTAAAATGTTTAGGCTTCACAACTCACTTGAAGAATGTCCGGATATTTCTAATGTAAGTAATAATTTTTTTCATAAAGCATGTTTTGCAAGATTGTAAATCATCATCATCATCAGCATCCTCATCGTAAACCATTATCTATCCACTGCTGGACGAAGGTCTCTCCAAGTTTCTTCCACAACGGTCTGTCTTGTGCCAGTCACCTCCATGTTGCACCCGCATGCTTTCGAATTTCATCCACCCATCTCCCATGTGGTCTTCTTCTGGGTCTTTTCCTGTCACTTGGAATCCAATGTAAAATTTCGACTCTCCATCGATGGTCTGTTCTTCTGGCAGTATGTCCAGCCCATTGCCATTTCAGGAATTTTACTCTGATCATGATGTCTTCCACTCTTGTCATTTTTCGGATCCACGAGTTCCGCTTCTTATCTCTCCTGGTCACACCAAGATGCACCTCTCTATGCTGCTTTGATTTGTCTGCAGCCTTTGTATGTCTCGTTTAGTTAAGGTCCACGTCTCTACACCATACGTAAGCACTGGAAGGATGCATTGATCAAACACTTTTCTTTTAAGACAATATTGGCATATTGCTCTTGAAAACTATGCTGTTTCTTCCAAAAGCTCTCCAGGCAAGTTTTGTACGCCGATTAATTTCTTCATCAATGTATACGTTTGTCCAAGATATACGTATATCTGCTGTCCAAGATAAACGTACATGTCTGTTATCTCCAGCTTTTCTCCATCAATCGATAAATCTTCATTTCTTGTAAAAGCATTGAACATCACTTTTGTCTTCTGAAAGTTCATTTTTAATCCCACTTCTTTACTCTTGTCAGCAAGTTCCTGGATCATACTCTGCAGCTCTGATGGGGTAGTTGCAAAAATGACAACGTCATCAGCGAAACGAAGGTGAGTTAGATAATCTCCATTAATCTTTATCCCTTTGTTTTCCCAGTTCAGTGATTGAAAGACATTTTCCAATGTATTATTAAAGAGCTTGGGAGATATGGTGTCACCTTTGTTTCACTCCCTTTCCAACTTATGTTTGAGCATCACTTGGTGATATCACTGTAAATATAAATATAGCAGTTCCTGTAACTAGATTTGCCGTCTGTAGCGATGTGCTTACAATAAATTAATAAGCAAATTTAATATAAGCTCGACGCACACGTCTCGCACACCGGGAGTGACTGTATGGGGAGCCATTTCCTATGATAGCCGCACACCGATGGTAGTCCTCCGCTCCAACCTCACAGCTCAACGGTGCGTCGATGACATTCTACGACCTGTTGTGTTGCCCTTCTTGTCGCAGCATCTCTGAGCAATTTTTTTAACAGGATAATGCCCTGCCACACACGGCACGACTTTTCCAGGCCTGCCTAGGTAATGTCGACAGCCTTCCATTTGCCAGCTTGATCACCCTACCTCTCAACGATCAAACATGTTTGGGACAGGATGAGACGCCACCCACGCTCGTGCCGCAATGTCGGCGAACTGGCCCGCGATTTGGACACCAGCTAGCATGCTATCTATGCCTTAAGTCAGTATTCATGAACTGGATGCGTTTATGCCACGCCGGGAAACCGCTTGCATCCGAGCCAGAGGTGGCGCTGCAATGTACTGACTCGTTCCACTCGTGTAGCTGTTTTATCCGAACAAATGGCTCAACTGCTCTGAGATTGCAATCATTTCCTTTCTTATGCATGTACATTGTATAACGAAGTAAATTTCTCCGTCATTTCTGTCCACGCCAGGATTCGAACCCGGATCCCCTCATTCCGGAATAAGTCACTCTACCAATTGAGCTACGCGGACGTTCATTCTGATTGCAATCTGCCCTTATGTCGTGTGCGTCCTGCTGGCAGGTACGTCACATCTCCTCCCCCCGAAAGAGGGCCGGGGGCATGGCCCACTTGTCAGCCGTGACCATGAATTCTTGCAGGCAGCCATCCACTGTAGAACGTGCACTTGAGAACTTCCAGTCAATCTGGTGTGTGGAATGCAACGTCGCACACATTTTTTTTTCGAAGCGCTGGAGAAGGGATTCTCTGATTTTTCCTATCTCGCGGTGTGGAAATAACATTGGCCGCCCCGGTGGCGCAGTGGTCTAAGGCGCTAGCCTCTGATCATTCGTCCGTAAGGGGTCCGGGTTCGAATCCCGGTCAGGCATGGATGTTGTGTTTGTCTTACGGCACTGGCTCTCTCCCTTCCCTGGAACCAGTGACCCTAAATTAGGGACGGGCGACTGCTTATAGCTCATTGAGTTGCTCACGGTGGTCGTTAAACCTCCAATTAAAAAAAAAATAATAACATCACACCATTGCGAGATTTTGAACGGTCGGGTCATCCGGATAGTTCGGGCGCCATTATAACGAAGTAAATTTCTCCGTCATTTCTGTCCACGCCAGGATTCGAACCCGGATCCCCTCATTCCGGAATAAGTCACTCTATCAATTGAGCTACGCGGACGTTCATTCTGATTTCAATCTGCCTTTATGTCGTGTGCGTCCTGCTGGCAGGTACGTCACAATTGCACACAGCTATTTTCATCTTCATTGGATGATTCCTTCTGGGTGCCTCGTGTTTTTTTCTTTTCTTTTTTTTTTTTTTCAAATAGAGTATGTATACATCGAGTGATCACTGAATTATTACCACCTCTCAAAAATGGATGCTGCCCGTTGATCATGTGATTTTCGGGAAGGTGCTATTAGTTGACCGACGTAGTGTTTGTGAGTGAAGCATTAAGTAGTAAAATTTGGAGCGTGATGGGTAAACGGAAGAATTTATCAAACTCTGAGACAGGACAGATTGTGGGAGCTCGGAGAGCGGGTGCCTAGATTTCCCAAACGGCTGAACTGATGGGTTATTCGCGAGCATCCGTATTTGAAGTCTATCAGGATTGGCGTAAAAAAATGGCCAAACAACGACCCGTAGTCAAAACTGCACAGGGCAACGCAAGGTTGATGTGAGCGCCGGGTCCGACGGCTTGTACAGGCCAACAGACGTAACACTGCTCAACAGTTTATTACCTGATACAACAGAGGTCAACCTGGAACAATATCTGCCACGACCATGCGTCGCACACTCGCACGCATCTCGACGACATCCTCTCCTATTCACGGTTCATCGGCGCAAAAGACTCTCCTGGTGCAAAGATTACGCCAGTTGAGAGCCGGATGACGGCCAAAAAGTGTGCTGGTCCGACAAGTTCGCGCGTTTTGCTCCACTCTGTGGATGGTCGTGTATGTATTTATAGCGCCAACAACATGAGGCACTCGATCCATCCTGCGCGATTTCCACAATGAAAGCTGGTAGAGGCTGTTGTGTGGTGTGGGGCATGTTTACCAGGCAGGAACTTAGGATCCCTGGTGAATATGAAACAAGGTGTATGACTGATGCCTGCTATCACGAATTGCTTGCTGACTCTTTACACTTTTTCCTGAATGGCGACGGTGTCTTCCAAGATGACAAAGCGCCGAGCCATAGGTCCAATGTTGTGCAGGAATGGTTTGAGGAACGCAGTTCGGACTTCCAGCATATCGATTGGCTTCCGAATTCTTTCGAATTCTCCCGATTACCAGCGGCATATCAGGCGTTTAAGTACACCACTCACCTCCATACCTGCATTATAGGCTGCATTACACACAGCTTGGTCGACTATACCTCTCAAATGATTCCGTCATCTTATTGAATCAATGCCACGCTGGATAGCTCTTGTGCTGAGGACGAAAGGAAGGCCTACGAAGTATTAGGCAGGTGGTCATAATTCAGTGATCACTCAGCGTATATAAAGGGATTTAACGAGGGAAAGGAAAGCTAAGGTGATCACTTTTAACAAGCAAAGTAACAAAATTTGATGAAATTCCATATTAAACGAGGCAGAGAAAAACTGCTGTGTACTGTCCTGGAATGGAAGAATGGAAATGGTGGCACGGAGAACGAAATTGCTACCGCGCAATGGAATTTTAACATACTAGTGGAAGGATGTTGATAAAAAAGTAGTGAGGAGGGAGTACATCAAATGCTCTACAAGCGAGATGTGCAAGGGAATCTCGGCCACTCACTCCAAGTGGTTATGCCTTATAAGTATCACGTCAGTCGAGTTAGAAAAAAATTTACTGTAGATTTTACGGTTTTAAACCGTTTTCCAGGGTGCCAACACAAAACCGTAAAATCTACAGTTTTATGCAGTGTTGAAGCAAAGCTATAGCTTTGCTCCAAAACAATCCACACATTCGTTCCAGCCAAATTTTTGTGTTTTCGTGATTATTTGGACGGTGACTCGCTCCAGCCAAATTCTGTGCTGTTTTCTTCATTAAATGCAGTGTTGAAGCAAAGCTATAGCTTTGCTTCAACACTGCATAAAACTGCAAATTTTACGGTTTTGTGTTGGCACCCCGGAAAACGATTTAAAACCGTAAAATCTACAGTCAATTTTTTACAGCGTAGTCCTAAATAAAAATAACAGGGTGATTCATAAAGAAGTATACAGTTTCAACGCACTATAAAATAAGAACAATGTAAGATATTTTATGTTACTTGCAACAGAATTGTAGGGGAATGTTTCAAGTTTTTTTTTAGAGACAATCACAGATCTTCTGTGTGTGCACCCTTAGTCACAAGACACACACCGAGCCTGTAATCGATTTCACTATCAACGACTTCTTCCGATACACGCGGTCGTCCAGGACTTTTAAGTTTGCACAAACAGGCCTTAGTTTCAAATTTTTTTATGCCAATCGTAGATAGATTTTCTGGTTGGAGGTTCTTTTCTGCATCGTGATCGAAAATGCCGTTGCACAACAGTTACAGATTCCGTTTTGCTCAATTCAAGAACACAAAACGCCTTCTCCGCTGCAGACCCTGCCATTTTGACTGACTAGTCACGTGACACGCGCGCCATCGCCTACGTCACTTCCCTCAGTAGCGGGACACAAACTTTATGAGTACATCTACCTAACGGTTCGCAGTTGTGGCCCGTGTTTACAACTACTGTTTTACAGCATCTGGAAACTGTATACTTCTTTACGAATCAGGGTGTAGTATCGGTGGTGTTCAGGCACATGCATTAAGTGGTTTTCTGGCCGACGATTAAAGAAACCAGTAGAAGAGAAATTGAAAGGGGATGTGGCCTGAGTGAAAATAGGATATAACAATTCCTGGAAATGTCCCTTTCACCTTCCAAGTGAGCGTTGCATTGGGGAGATCGGTGCTGTTTTTGCTTCTTTTTTGTCGTTAAACAACAGTCAATCTCACGCAGCCGTCAAGTAGGAATTCCTAAACTTTTATCACTGAAAAAGTGTCTAAGGGAAAAAAGTCTCATCCGTAAACGACAAACTAGCCATCATTGGAGAGCTAAACATGTTTGAAAAATATTGCCATATGTTATCATCATCATCATCATCATCATTGTCAACCATTATCAATCCACTGCTGGACGAAGGTCTCCCCAAGTTTCCTCCACAACGGTCTGTCTTGTGCCAGTCTCCTCCATGTCACTCCCGCATACTTTCGAATTTCATCCACCCATCTTCCATGTGGTCTTCTTCTGGGTCTTTTCCTGTCCCTTGGAATCCAATCTAAAATTTC
This sequence comes from Macrothele yani, assembly GCA_039090855.1. Lineage (NCBI taxonomy): Eukaryota > Metazoa > Arthropoda > Arachnida > Araneae > Macrothelidae > Macrothele > Macrothele yani. Next base: position 29,181,218 of record CM077013.1, on the reverse strand, counting down.
GGCTGTCCATCGATGGTCTGCCATATGTTATATGTATGGATATGTAATATAAACGTAAATGCATATTGTCACGTGCTTCTAAAATTCTGTCTGCTTTCAAAAGTTAAAACTGAAATCATAGGCGCCGACTGTGGGGGGTGGGGGGGGAGGTGAATCTCGACCCTCTAATAATTTAACTGAGGGGGGGGTGCACTGCCCACCCAATATTTTTTATTTGTTTAATTAAATAACCAAGCTTCACCTTATTAAGCCAAAGCGATTTATTTTCAGAACAGAAAATTACTAAATGACAAAATAAGTAAATTCCCCCCCCCCCATATTCAGCATTCCTAAATGAATAAGAAACGGGATTGCCAGCCCCGTATTGTGTTCGACATGTTCTCGTGATATGTGGTAAATGTTTAAAACAATTATCAAAAATAAAATAAATAAAAATACAGAAACGTATAATCTCTACGCCTTTATTTATCTACGTGCATTTATTTTTGTTGCTTCTCGTTTGAGTAACCCAGCTAATTTCCCATATTTTTCTTATAAACGTTTGGAAATAAAATCTTTCTGGATATTATACGTTTAAAATCACAGGCTAAGTTTTATTTTTGAAAATAGTAATATTTTTTTTTTTTTTTTTTGAGGTTTAACGACCACCGTGAGCAACTCAATGGGCTATAAGCAGTCGCCCGTCCCTAATTTAGGGTCACTGGTTCCAGGGAAGGGAAAGAGTCAGTGCCGTGAGACAAACACAACATCCATGCCTCACCGGGATTCGAACCCGGACCCCTTACGGACAAATGATCAGAGGCCAGCGCCTTAGACCACTGCGCCACCGGGGCGGCATGATATTCAGCAAAAGACTATTTCGGTTTTCTTGTTCATTTGCTGATGAGCAATCACAATTGTTTTAAAAAAAGCACACCGGACAAAAAATTAGTCACCTCTGTCAGAACTTACCTAATAACGAGTGACGGCGCTTCTTGCCTTGATAACACCATGAATCCGATGTGGTACAGACTCCACGAGGTTGTGGATGTATTGAATATCGATTTGCAGCAACTCGGGCGTCAATTGGTCCCGAAGTTCCGCCAGAGAATGTGGGTGTCAATTCCGGCGTTTCACCTTCTGTTCCAAATGATCCCACATATTTTCAATAGGATTTAAATCTGGAGATTTGGCGGGCCAGTCGAAGTGAGACACTGTTGCTGATTGTTCATCGTGCCACTCAGACACAGTTTTAGCTCTGTGCACACTGCAATTGTCGTCTTGGAAGATAGGAATGACAACGTGATGATTCTCCTGGAGATGTAGAGCGAAGGGCAACACTTCGTCATTCAGAGTGCGGAGGTACGCCTGCTGGTTCAAATTCATAATCACTGCAACGAGAGGGCCCATTTCGTGGTCCGAAAAACATCTCCCAAACATCACAGAACCCCCTCCAGCTTGAACAAAACGTTCGACACAATCAGGATTAAAGTCTTCATTGGACCTGCGATGCACTCGTTGCCTCCCATTATTGAAGTGCAAACAAGTTAGTAAAATCATGCAATGCATTGATTATGATACGATTTCTAACATACCAGAAATCATTACTCCAATTGTTACTCAAGCTATGAGGATAATGGCTGTAGAATAAATCTTGCTCCCATGACCTGACCTTTGACTCCATTTCGATGATATTCAACAGAACCGCTAAAATATACTTCCGGAACAACATGATAACGTTTGTCTCAATCGAAGCATTTTAACATAAGTTATAAAGCATAAGGGCGACGGAACGGATCCTAATCCTATGTCTTGATCTTTGACCCCATTTCGCCCATTTTCAATAGGGTTCGTCCCTAGGTGGTCCCTTACCATATACTAAAGTTTCATCGAAATCGAACCATTTTTACGCAAGTTATAACGCATAAGGGCAATGGAATGCATCCCGCTCCTATGTCCTGTCCTTTGACCCCACTTCACCCGTTTTCAATATGATTCGTCCCCAGGTGGTTCCCTACCACATACAAAAATCTCGTTGAAATTGAACCTTTTTACGCAAGTTATGATGCATAAGGGTAATGTAATGGATCATGCTCCTATGTCCTGATCTTTGACCCCATTTCGCCCATTTTCAATAGGGTTCGTCCCTAGGTGGTCCCTTACCATATACTAAAGTTTCATCGAAATCGAACCATTTTTACGCAAGTTATAACGCATAAGGGCAATGGAATGCATCCCGCTCCTATGTCCTGTCCTTTGACCCCACTTCACCCGTTTTCAATATGATTCGTCCCCAGGTGGTTCCCTACCACATACAAAAATCTCGTTGAAATTGAACCTTTTTACCCAAGTTATGACGCATAAGGATAATGTAATGGATCCTGCTCCTATGTCCTGATCTTTGACCCCATTTTGTCCATTTTCAATAGATTTCGTCCCCAGATGGTCCCCTACAACATACTAAAATTTTATCGAAATTGAACCGTTTTTACGCGAGTTATTGTGCGAATGGACAGACGGACGGACAGAAAAAGCTGGAGCATATACGCTTATTCAACCTACGGTTGGCAAGCGTAAAAAACGAGTCTCATCAGACCAAATTACTCGTTTCCAAACATCCACAGTAAAGTTTTGGTGCCTCTGAGCCAATTGACAACGTGCGACTTTGTGGCTTGCTGTTAAAAGAGGATTTTAATTCGCGAATGTTTTACCAATTTCAGATATCCTGTTGAAAAAGTTTTATTATTGTAACTGGTTCTGTTAACTACAAAGAACACTGCGACACATTGCGTATTTTAAATGATGCGCAGTTTTTCCTCTAGGGAGAGTAAATTAATTTTTTTTTACTGATTTTCTCTTTTTGTAAAAATCCATTTTGAAAATTCCTTCCTATGTCGGAGAGCATTCAAAAGACGTACGCATTACACTCGACAATCTGGTGGAGATGCCTGTTCCTAATTTAGGTTCCAGGAAAGGGACAGAGCCATGGGACAAACGCACCATCCATGCCTCACCCAGAATTCGAGCTCGGACCTATATCGAGGACGAATGGTCAGTGTCCAGAAATTTCAGACCACTCTACCACCGGGCAGCGGTGTCATATTTTTTAAGGACGAAGAGGAGAAATTAGCATAACAGCGGAACGAGCAGGCAGAACGGACCGAAACATTACTCAGGAGATAGACTAGGGTCCGGTACGGTAGGGCATGCGCATATATGCAGCATGACGTACAGGGGTGGGTGGGGGTGTCGGAAGGGTATAAAGCACACGGGCGGTGTACGCTCAGCAATTCGGTGAAAGCTATTGCACGGTGTACATCTGTTTGAACGACGTCGAGTTGCTGCCACCGTGGGATATGGCCAACAGGCAATCTGGACGACTTTACCCGAGGTCGCGTCTTTGGGCAGTTGGAAGAAGGTCAGAGTGTGACTAGTGTGGCTGAGGAGTTCGAGATCGCTCACAGCATCGTTTCACGAGCTTGGAGAGCATTTCAAACGACAGGAACAGCTGTCCCAGAGTTTAGCAGTGGTTGTCCACGAGCAACCACGGCGGCGGACGACCGGTATATTGTCCTACAGGCGAGTAGAGACAGACGGCAGACAGCGGGAGAAATCGCAAGGCACATGCAACAGACAACTGGACGTCCGTTATAGCGTTTTACCGTGGCCAGGAGGCTGCACAAAGGTGGCCTATTTGCACGACGACCAGTACGGTGTGCGCCATTAACGCCTGCTCATCGGAGACGGTGGTTTCTGTGGTGCCAGGAACACAAGAACTGGACACATCAGCAATGGGGTCGAGTTCTCTTTACGGATGAGAGCCGATTTAGTCTGACGAGCGATTTTGGACGTATACACATCTGGAGAGAGCTGGGAACACGCAATCACACCTCCAACATCATCGAAAGGGACCGGTTTAGAGGCGGCGGAGTTCTCGTTTGGTGCGGTATCATGCTTGGTAGACGTACTGACCTCCACATCTTCCAAGGAGGTTCAGTCACTGGTGTCCGCTATTGTACCGAGGTTCTCCTGCCTCACGTGCGTCTGTTTAGAGGTGCTGTGGGTCCTGAGTTCCTCTTCATGGACGACAATGCTACACCTCATCGTACAGTGGCTGTCGCAGAGCTGTTGGAGAGTGAAGATATTCAACGCATGGATTGGCCTGCAAGGTCCCCGGACCTAAACCCAATCGAACACGTGTGGGGCCTTCTAGGGAGACGATTGGCAGCAAGTCACCAGCCGCGAGCAAAGATTCTGCAGCTGCAATAGACGCTACAAGAGGAATGGGCCGCGATGCCTCAACAGCTCCTTGACAACCTCGTCCTCAGCATGGACAGACGTTGTAAATCGTGCAACCCAGTCAGGGGGGATCATATACCCCACTAAAGACTGGATTTTTCTTGGCAGCCGCCTGTCACATGGACGTTTCGGTCTTCTGTCCAGTTGTGCTCGAAGCTACCTTTTCAATAAAGTGCCTTTGTATCCTTTGGATTCCTTGTTTGGACGGTTTTGCTCACTTGTCCTATATTCTTACATCTTGGAGATCTTATGGTATGATTTGAGTCGATGTGGAGCACTTCTGCACGACGTTACATTCGAAAAACCGTCTCGTCCTTAATTTTTATACGCCAGTGTATGTGTCTTATTCACAACAAGATCAGATGAAACCAGGAATGGATCCAAGTAAAGTTCTACACCGTTATTTGGGGTGTGTAAACTTGCATGTTTACTCATAATAAACGATTAGGTTGTAACTTTAAATCTTCCATATGCACCAATGACTCATTCCATCATGACCACCCCCAGCCTGGAGAAATGAGTGCGCCTGGAGACCAAACGGTGGTGCAGGTGAAGTTCACAAAGCAGTATGTATACAACCCGAGGACCGGCTTTCGGTCATTAGAGTGTTCGGAGTCAGAATGGGAAAAGCTGCCGATTTATCGGAGTTTGACAAAGGACAAAAGTGTGATGACACGGACCTCGGAACAACGATCTCGGAAACTGACCGGCTTGTGGGTTGTCCAGGTGCCGCTGTAGTGAGTACATATCAAAAGTGGTGCACAGATGGCCAAACGACTAATCATCGTCTAGCCGTGTGTCGTCCGCAGCTCATTGATACCAGAGGGGAGCGGATATTGTCGCTCATTGTTCACAGCCACCGCAGGGCCACGGGGTGACAAATCACCCACAGCTACAATAGTGGTGATCAGGGCAAAACGTGTCACAGCACACAATTCATCGCAGCCTTCTGCGCATGGGCATGTGTAGCCGAAGACCCAGCCAGGTTCCCATGCTCACTGCACATCATCGCCAGCAATGTATGAAATGGACTCAAGATCATCAAGACTGGACTTTGAATGATTGGAAGAAAGTGGCCTGATCTGACGAATCAAGATTCCTGGTGCATCACATAAACAGCCAAGCAGGGATACGCCAATTAACAATGGAGGCTGTGGCACCTGGATGCACTGTTGGGCGGAAACAGGCCGGCGGCGGCGGTGTTATGCTGAGGGCGATGTTTTTTGGGACACTTTGGGCCCCATTTTTCAAATAGCACAGTCCCTGACAGCTGTTAGATATCTGAACATCGTTGTGGACCAAGTTATAACGAAGTAAATTTCTCCATCATTTTGTCCGGGGCTCGAACCCGTGTCCCCTCCTTCCGGAATAAGTCGCTCTACCAATTTAGCTACGCGGACGTTCGTTATCGCTGATATCTGCCTTTATGTCGTGTGCGTCCTGCTGGGCAGGCAAGTCACATCTCCCCCCTCCCTCCCGAAAGAGGGCCGGGGGCATGGCCCACGGGTCAGCCGTGAGCATGAATCGTTGCAGGCAGCCATCCTGTGTAGAACGTGCACTTGAGAACTCCCAGTCAATCTGGTGTGTGGAACGCAACGTCACACACATATATTTTTCGAAGCGCTGGAGAAGGGATTCTCTGATTTTTCCTATCTCGCGGTGTGGAAAGAAAATCACACCATTGCGAGATCTTGAACGGCCGGGTCATCCGGAAAGTTTGGGCGCCATTATAACGAAGTAAATTTCTCCGTTATTTTTGGTCCATGCTGGGGATCGAACCCGAATCCACTTATTCCGGAATAAGTCGCTCTACCAATTGAGCTACGCGGACGTTCGTTATCGCTGTTATCTGCCTGTATGTCGTGTGCGTCCTGCTGGGCAGGCACGTCACAAAGTTCACCTTAAGACTGATATGTTGAGCTCCATTTATTAGCCTTTATTTCGTATTTAAACACGCATACCAAATGCGTGTATATTTAAGTTGTAACTTACGATCTTCCCAAAGGCTAAAGTGCTAGAGATAGTCGGCACACGTTCTGGTAAACCCTGCACAGCATAATTTGTTTTCTTTTTAAAATGCAAATGTCTTATGATTTTTTTTCCAATAAAAAAAAAAAGCAGTTGGTGGAATTAACGTCCCATGTTTGTTGAATGTAAAGGTAGTCTCTAAATCCATTCGGACATCGCAGTCCCTTGAAACTCCTTTTGCTGCCCCGGTGGCGCAGTGGTCCTAGCGATGGCTTCTGATCCGGTCTCGAATCCCGGTGAGCCATAGATGTTGTGTTTGTCTTACTGCACTTGCTCTCTACCTTCCCTGGAACCAGTGGCCCTAAATAAGGAAAGGGTGACTACTTATGGCCCATCGAGTTACTCACATGGGTCGTTGAACCCCCCCCCTCCCCCAAATAAATACAACGACTTAAAATTTCTTTTCCTACTGTTGTTAAGAACATTGAGGTGGAAATATTCCAGTGGGGAAATTTTTGTAATTGGGAATTTAATTAATCTAGCCATCATTAAAGAGCCTAGTTGTGAGTCTGAGTTACACATTACAAAATTAAGTACATAAAAAAAACTATGAGCATTGTCTGTTTTTCTATGGTACGTATTACTAACACGGTTTCTATATTTTTGTTTTGCAGAATTGTTATTGTCAGAATCCGATAGATGGCGCTAGGTGTGGTCTGATAAGGAATGTATGAGAAATGCGCAATCAGTAGTCTGTAGTCATGTCATCCGTACAGCAGAAGGCGATGTGTGTGTGTTATGGCTTGCGGAATTAAAGTCTGTCATTAAAGTTAAAAGACGGTACCGTTTACAGTATGGTTGTAATCCTCTGTCAACGAATTCAATTAAGCGGTGGATGAAACAGTTTAAAGAAACTGGCAATGTGGAACATCGTGGAGGAGCCGGTAGGCCTAGCGTCAGCGGTGAGACGGTTGACGAAGTTAATGAAAGTTTCCGACGAAGCCCCAGGAAATCCGTTCTTAAAGCAAGCAGAGAACTGCGCATTCCGAAATCGACAGTTCACGATATCTTGCACAAGAAATTAAAGTTCCATGCTTAAAAAATTCAAATAGTGCGAAAGAGGCATGCAAATGATCACACTCTGCGATACGATTTCGCTGTGGATATGCTGAATCGAGTGGAAAACGACGAAAACTTTCTCAATACTGTAATTTTGAGTGATGAATCCGCATTTCATGTATCAGGTATTGTGAATCGTCACAACCGTAGGATATGGGGCAGTGAACCGCCTCATGCTGTTATTGAACTGGAACGTGATTCTCCAAAAGTTAATGTGAGGTGCGCCCTATCAAAAAGAGAAGTGATTGGACCTTTCCTCTTCTGCGAAAAAAACATAAATGGTGACATTTACTTGGATATGCTAGAAAATTTCGCTATATCAAAAGATATGACAACGTCGTTTCCCAACAAGACGACGCGCCTCCGCATTGATCAACGTGTGCACGTAAGTGCCTAAATGAGCATTTCCCCAACAGATGGATTGGGCGTGGTTGTCCCATTCCGTGGCCTCCTCGCTCTCCAGATCTAACTCCATTGAATTATTTCATGTGGGGTTATGTGAAGGATCGTGTCTATCATACGCCTTGTACTGATTTGCAGGAACTGAAGCAGCGTATCACAGCTGCTATTAATTCCATAACTCCTCAGATGCTTGCCAATACATGGCATGAAATCGAGTATCGCTTGGACGTACTACGAGCAACCAAGGGATCTCACATCGAAATTTATTAACTTGTGTAGTTACATTATAAGTCAGTACAGTCAGTTTCTTTCTATCTGTTTAATGTTTTGTTTTATATAATTTTGTAATGTGTCCAATAATTCTCGGACACCCTGTATGTTTACACATACTAATCATAACTCAAGATTCAATGGGTCGGAAAACTTCTACATATCCATTTGTGTTACTAGGAGCTAACACATAGGCGTAGTCTAGGTGGTCGTCGGGCCCGGACCCCCCTTGAGGGGTATTGAGTACGAATTCAACCACTATCAATCCACTGCTTGATGAAGAAGGTCTCTCCAAGTTTCCTCAACAACTGTCTGTCTTGAGCCACTCTCCTCCATGTTACTCCAGCATGTTTTCGAGTTTCATCCGTAGTCTTCTTCTGAGTCTTTTTCTGTGCTTTGGAATCCAGTCTGAAATTTTGGTTGTCCATCGGTGGTCCGTTCTCCTGGCGATATGTACAGCCCATTGCCATTTCAGGGATTTTACTCTGATCATGATGTCTTCCACTCTTGTCATTTTCCTTATCCACGAGTTCTTCTTCTTACCTTTCCTGGTTACATCAAGCATGCATCTCTCCATGCTTCTTTCAGTTGTCCACAACCTTTGCATGTCTTTTTTAGGTAAAGTCCATGTCTCTGCTGCATATGTAAAATCTGGAAGGATGCATTGCTTAACCATTTTTTTAAAGACATAATGACATATTGTCCTTGAAAATTGTACTGTTTCTTCCAAAAGCTCTCCAGCCAAGTTTCATACGCCGATTAATTTCTTCATCATTGTGATCTTTGCTTGATATCTGTTGTCCAAGGTAAATGTAGGTATCAGCTACCTAGAGCTTTTCACCATCGATCACAAAATCTTCATTTCTTGTAAGCATTGTACATCAGTTTTGTCTTCTGAAAGTTCATCCTTAGAAGACCAAACTGATGTTTAAAAATCCCACTTCTCTCTCTCTCTCTCTCTCTCTCTCTCTATCTATCTATCTATCTATATATATATATATATATATATATATATATATATATATCATCATCATCATCATTGTCAACCATTATCAATCCACTGCTGGACGAAGGTCTCCCCAAGTTTCCTCCACAACGGTCTGTCTTGTGCCAGTCTCCTCCATGTCACTCCCGCATACTTTCGAATTTCATCCACCCATCTTCCATGTGGTCTTCTTCTGGGTCTTTTCCTGTCCCTTGGAATCCAATCTAAAATTTCGGCTGTCCATCGATGGTCTGTTCTTCTGGCAGTATGTCCAGCCCATTGCCATTTCAGGGATTTAACTCTGATCATGATGTCTTCCACTCTTGTCATTTTTCGGATCCACGTGTTCCTCTTCTTATCTCTCCTGGTTACACCAAGCATGCACCTCTCCATGCGGCTTTGAGTTGTCTGCAGCCTTTGTATGTCTCTTTTAGCTAAGGTCCACGTCTCTGCACCATACGTAAGCACTGGAAGGATGCATTGATCAAACACTTTTCTTTTAAGACATAATGGCATATTGCTCCTGAAAATTATGCTGTTTCTTCCAAAAGCTCTCCAGGCAAGTTTTGTACGCCGATTAATTTCTTCACCAATGTGACCCTCACTTGATATCTGCTGTCCAAGATAAACGTACGTGTCTGTTATCTCCAGCTTTTCTCCATCAATCGATAAATCTTCATTTCTTGTAAAAGCATTGAACATCACTTTTGTCTTCTGAAAGTTCATTTTTAATCCCACTTCTTTACTCTTGTCAGCAAGTTCCTGGATCATACCCTGTAGCTCTGATGGGGTAGTTGTAAAAATGACTATGTCATCAGCAAAACGAAGGTGGGTTAGATAATCTCCATTAATCTTTATCCCTTTGTTTTCCCAGTTCAGTGATTGAAAGACATTTTCCAATGTGGCATTAAAGAGCTTCGGAGATATGGTGTCACCTTGTCTCACTCCTTTTCCAATTTTTATGTGTGTTGTATTTTCAAACAGCCGAATCTTTGCATTTGCATTTTCATAGATGTTATTAATAATATTAATGTATGCATCTTCAATACCGCAGGATTTCAGAGCCATTGCAACTGCCGATGGTTTCACCGAATCAAAGGCTTTTTCATAATCGATAAAAGCCATGCACAATGGAAGTTCATATTCCCTCGCTCTTTCAATTAGTTCTCTATCATCATTTTTTGTTGTAGAAGTTGAAAGTTCCTCTGACAGAGCTGCACGACTCGTTATCCAACTCTCGAGAAGATATCAAGCTCAGATTATTCAAACTTATGCACCCACCACGAGTCATCCTGAAGAAGAAACTGAAGAATTTTATGAGGAAGTACGTCATCTAAATAATAAAGGTAAGCAGCACTTCAAGATAATTATGGGAGATTTCAATGCAAAAATAGGGCAACGGTAACAGAATGAAACTTCAGTAGGTAAATTCGGTCACGGCAACAGAAACCAGCGTGGAAATACTCTCGTTGAGTTTGCAGAGGCAGAAGGGTTTTTCATCTTGAACTCCCTTTTCAAGAAAAAGCCACACAGGAAATGGACATCGAGACATCCAAATGGGACGACAAGTGAAATTGATTTTATTATATGTAACAAAAAATTCGTCGTAGAAGACTGCAGTGTGCTAAACAAGTTCAACACAGGTAGTGACCATAGATTGGTGAGATGTGAGATGCACCTCAACACTAAACTTGAACGTGGCAAGCTCATAAGACAAAAAAAAATGTATTGACATAACCAACCTTAAAAAACACCATAAAACCTTCAAGTTAGAACTGAAGAACAGATTCTCTGCTTTAGAAGGCCTAACATCGGAAGAAGTGGATATTTCTGAAGTTAACAGAAAAGTAACCAAAGCTCTTATGGGAACAGCAACACAATTAGCTGGGTCTAAGAACAAGTTGCATGTGAACAAATTATTAGGAAAAACCAAAATGTTGATGCAAAAAAGAAAAGAAGAGAGATGAGGACAACTAAAGAAGATGTGACTTCCAAAATGGAATATATAGAGCTATGCAAGACAGTACGAAAAAGTATCACTGAAGACGTAAGGAAATTCAACTGTGAACTAGTGAGAAAAGCAATTGAAAACAACTAAAGCCTAAAGATAGCAAAGGGACATCTCAGTAAGGGAAGAAAACATATTATGGCACTGAGAAAAGAAGATGGTTCTGTAACAAGAAATATAGGCGAAATTTTGACAAGAGTGAAAGATTTCTACTCCAAATTATATGAAAGGGATGATACATGTACTCCAGACATCGTGAAAGGTACCAGTACCAGAGTTCTTCCAGTCCTTCCAGCAGAAGTTGCACATGCAATCAAGAACATGAAGCGGGGAAAAGCTCCAGGAGAAGATGGAATTACTGTAGACATCATACAAGAAGCAAGTGGAGAAATCGAAACAGTACTCGCCCAAATTTTCACTCGATGCCTTAATGAAGGGAAGATTCCTGAGGATTGGAACAACGCTACAATGATCCCGCTACATAAAAAAGGTGACATTGAGGATCTCAGGAACTACAGACCTATCGGCCTCCTATCAGTGGTTTATAAAATCTTCACTAAAGTTCTTTCACACCGTTTGAAGGTAACACTGGACATGGCTCAACCGAGAAAACAAGCTGGATTCAGGAGAGGCTACAGCACAATAGATCATATCCACGTGCTGAGAGAACTAATTGAAAGAGCGAGGGAATATGAACTTCCATTGTGCATGGCTTTTATCGATTATGGAAAAGCCTTTTATTCGGTGAAACCATCAGCAGTTACAATGGCTCTGAAATCCTGCGGTATTGAAGATGCATACATTAATATTATTAATAACATCTATGAAAATGCAAGTGCAAAAATTCGGTTGTTTGAAAATACAACACACATAAAAATTGGATAGGGAGTGAGACAAGGTGACACCATATCTCCGAAGCTTAATGCCACATTGGAGGGTGTCTTTCAGTCGCTGAGCTGGGAAAACAAAGGGATAAAGATTAATGGAGATTATCTAACCCACCTTCGTTTTGCCGATGACGTAGTCATATTTGCAACTACCCCATCAGAGCTGCAGAGTAGGATCGAGGAACTTGCTGACAAGAGTAAAGAAGTGGGATTAAAAATGAACTTTCAGAAGACAAAAGTGATGTACAATGCTTTTACAAGAAATGAAGATTTATCGATTGAAGGAGAAAAGCTGGAGATAACAGACACGTACGTTTATCTTGGACAGCAGATATCAAGTGAGGGTCACATTGATGAAGAAATTAATCGGCGTACAAAACTTGCCTGGAGAGCCTTTGGAAGAAACAGTATAATTTTCAAGAGCAATATGCCATTATGTCTTAAAAGAAAAGTGTTTGATCAATGCATCCTTCCAGTGCTTACGTATGGTGCAGAGACGTGGACCTTAACTAAAAGAGACATACAAAGGCTGCAGACAACTCAAAGCCGCATGGAGAGGTGCATGCTTGCTGTAACCAGGAGAGATAAGAAGAGGAACTCGTGGATCCGAAAAATGACAAGAGTAGAAGACATCATGATCAGAGCTAAATCCCTGAAATGGCAATGGGCTGGACATACTGCCAGAAGGACAGACCATCGATGGAGAACTGAAATTTTAGATTTGATTCCAAGGGACAGGAAAATACCCAGAAGAAGACCACATGGGAGATGGGTGGATGAAATTCGGAAGTATGCAGGAGTGACATGGAGGAGACTGGCACAAGACAGACCGTTGTGGAGGAAACTTGGGGAGACCTTCGTCCAGCAGTGGATTGATAATGGTTGACGATGATGATGATGATGATGAAGGTCTCCCTAAGTTTCTTCCACAACGGTCTGTCTTGTGCCAGTTTCCTCTATGTTATTCCTGCATACTTTCGAATTTCATCCACCCATTTCCCATGTCGTCTTCTTATGGGTTTTTCTTGAGCCTTGGAATCCAGTCTGAAATTTCGGTTGTCCATCGATGGTTTGCCTTTCTCGCAATATGCCCAGCTCATTGCCATTTCAGGGATTTTACTCTAATCATGTCTTCCACTCTTGTGATTTTTCTGATCCATGAGCTTCTCTTCTTATCTCTCCTGGTTACACCAAGCATGCACAAGGAGAGATAAGAAGAGAAACTCATGGAACAGAAAAATGACAAGAGTGGAAGACTTCATGATAAGAATAAAATCCCTGAAATGGCAATGGGCTGGACATATTGCCAGAAGGACAGACCATCGACGGACAACTGGAATTTTAGACTGGATTCCAAGGGACAGGAAAAGGTTCAGAAGAAGACTATATATATATATATATATATATATATATATATAAAGACATACAAGATTAAAGCAAGAAATAAAAGGTAAAAATTACAAATTAAAAAAAATAATAAAAATAAAAAATAAAACATAAAAAATAAAAATAATCCAAACACGAATTTGAACTAGCTAAAAAAAATCAGACATTCGACTTTATGTTATTTTTTATCGTTTTTTATTTTTATTAATTTTTTTAATTTGTAATTTTTTATCTTTTATTTCTTGCTTTAATCTTGTGTGTCCTTATTGGTTTTGAATTTTCTTTTACGCAGCTTTTGGCGCTTTAGAATTTTAAAGTTGCTTCATTGTTTTAAAATTATTGAAGCTGTTATTTTTTATATATATGTATATACAGTATATATATATATCATCATCATCATCATTGTCAACCATTATCAATCCACTGCTGGACGAAGGTCTCCCCAAGTTTCCTCCACAACGGTCTGTCTTGTGCCAGTCTCCTCCATGTCACCCCTGCATACTTTCGAATTTCATCTACCCATCTCCCATGTGGTCTTCTTCTGGGTCTTTTCCTGTCCCTTGGAATCCAATCTAAAATTTCGGCTGTCCATCGATGATCTGTCCTTCTGGCAGTATGTCCAGCCCATTGCCATTTCAGGGATTTAACTCTGATCATGATGTCTTCCACTCTTGTCATTTTTCGGATCCACGAGTTCCTCTTCTTATCTCTCCTGGTTACACCAAGTATGCACCTCTCCATGGTTCTTTGAGTTGTCTGCAGCCTTTGTATGTCTCTTTTAGTTAAGGTCCACGTCTCTGCACCATACGTAAGCACTGGAAGGATGCATTGATCAAACACTTTTCTTTTAAGACATAACGGCATATTGCTCTTGAAAATTATGCTGTTTCTTCCAAAAGCTCTCCAGGCAAGTTTTGTACGCCGATTAATTTCTTCACCAATGTGACCCTCACTTGATATCTGCTGTCCAAGATAAACGTATGTGTCTGTTATCTCCAGCTTTTCTCCATCAATCGATAAATCTTCATTTCTTGTAAAAGCATTGAACTTTTGTCTTCTGAAAGTTCATTTTTCATCCCACTTCTTTACTCTTGTCAGCAAGTTCCTGGATCATACTCTGTAGCTCTGATGGGGTAGTTGCAAAAATGACTATGTCATCAGCAAAACGAAGGTGGGTTAGATAATCTCCATTAATCTTTATCCCTTCGTTTTCCCAGTTCAGTGATTGAAAGACATTTTCCAATGTGGCATTAAAGAGCTTAGCTCTTTAATATATATATATATATATATATTAAAAAAAGTTTTTTTCTCAGTAATGTTCTTTTTTTTTTTTTTTTCGACTTTTAAAAATTTTGGGCTTATTCCCACTTGGAACATTTTTTTTTCGGGAGGCTTTCACCGATTAACCAAATCCATGGAGCCCCTTCTCTTAAGAAATTTCTGGCTACGTCACTGAACTTGCATACCATTTTATGATTTTATGTCACTAGGAACATTCCTACATGTACGTATGACACTAAGTGCACTTTGATGAAATGTCCGATCGAAAAGTAATTTGTGTACGGTCCCTTACATAACAGGGTGTAGGAGTTTTCCGCCAACCACCCGCAGTATCTAGGATTTTTATTATGTGTTACAAAGATTTTCATCTACATTTGTGCTTTCCAGAGATTCCTGAACTGAGCGCGGAAAAAAGTGTTTTCAAAATGATCTGTGTGACCGCATGCCTGATGACATTCCCCACGGCAAGTGTTTTGTCATCACTCACAAACATTTTAAGGGTTCTTCTAATTGGCTAACTTCTTCGGACGTGAGCTGAAGCTCAAATGCATCATTACTTCAGACTTTTCTCATCAGGTGCTGCTTCAAGGAAAGTGAAAGCATCGTTCTTTCGCATTTTTTAAAATCTTCTTTCTAGATAAAGAAGTTTCCTCAATGAGGGCAAAGATAGCATTTTCTGGGGCAATTCTGTATTCTGTTGTCAAGTTGCATTGCATGTCACTTTTCTTCGGACGAGGGAAAGATGGGCGATTGCTCACCTAGTACTGTCAAGAACTGATCTCTGACCTTTGTGCAAGATGAAGATTTATGGTTTCCCCTTCCGGATCGGGACATTTCGCTTTTCACTTGTCGCACTCAGAACCCCGTGAGCTGTTGTACTTCCTGGAGGAGGGAGATATAAAAAGGTATTTCTGAAATGGAAAGCGCCACACTGTTCTTTACTTAGATCAAGGAAAAATAGACTAGCCATGCTCTGGGTGAGTTAAATATTTAAGTATTATTATACAGTACTTATTATGAATTCTTCATCTTGGAAACTCAAGTAGAGAAAAGCAATTTCAATAGAATTTCCATGCCCTGCTCTTTCTCTAGCTATTTCTTATTGCATATCTTCATCATCGTCAACCATTCTCAATCCATTGCTGGATGAAGGTTTCCCCGAGTCTCTTCTACAAATCTCGGTCTTGAGAAATCCTCTTCCATGCCACCAGTGTTCCTTTCCGGACTTTTTGACCGGGGGAGGGGGGGGCAAATGGAACCTTAGAGGGGGGCAAGTTTTCCATTTCCTATAAATATATCTTTTAACTACTATATCTACATATATAGAAGAAATTATTATTATATATACATATATATTTAGTACAGGGGCGTATTTAGTGAGGGGCCAGGTGGCCTTGGTTCCCTCGAAAGTTTTTTTTTTTTTTTTTTTGGTTAAAATGCGACTTACATTAACAATAAGGTTTTAATTTAATAAAAATGCATCAGTATACATTATAAAAAAATGCTTTAACTTTTCTTCTATTTTTCATTAACTTTAATTTTGTTCAGGTGGATTTCAAAAACTTAATTTTTTCGTCGCCCCTTCTCCTAGAAGAAATTTTGTATACGCCTCTGATGTAGTAATTTCTTCAAACATTTCAAAAACAAACTTTTTCAGCTAAACGGAAGGGGGGTTCAGGATGTGCGTCTTGGTTTCAGCAGGCTTGAAATTCTTATCGTTATTAAAATGCATTCAATACACTCCTGACCCTGAATCGCGATTCCCTGACTATGAGGTATGATTAGTCTACTTATAGTATTTTGAAACATGGCATGCGTCTAAAAGCACTTTTTTTAGCAAAATAAACTATAATACTTGAACAAATTAAAAATATATATAATTGGAGAAATATTAGTAGCATCAAAAGAAACTAAATTTCCTTTTTCATTATAGCCTGAGTTATTAACATTTAGCTCGGTAACATAAAATGTCTCGGGGGAGGCGTTTCCGGGAGGGCTTCTCCCCCCGCATGTATACCTGAAAGAAACAATGCATTCCACTAGGGCATATTTACCGATTTCATCTGCTCATTTCCCACACGGTATTCTTCTGGGCCGCATTTCTGTTCCTTGGTATCCAGGTGATATTTCAATTGTCCAATGGTGTGATCAGTTCTCCTCGTAATATGTTAAGCCTACTACCACTAAAGGATCTTGACTTTGACGATGACAACATACACTAACATACATTCCATAGGATTTTATTCATTCAATTCTAGCCCAGTGAAGTGCTGTCTGCCGCCCCGGTGGCGCAGTGGTCTAAGCGATGGTCTCTGACCATTTGTTTATAAGGGGTCCGGGTTCGAATCCCGGTGAGGCATGGATGCTGTGCTTGTCTTACGGCACTTGCGTTTTCCGTTCCCTGGAACCAGTGACCCTAAATTAGGGACGGGCGACTGCTGATAGCCCATTGAGTTGCTCACGGTGGTCGTTAAACCTCCAATCAAAAAAAAAAAAAAAAAAAAAGGAGTGCTGTCTTCAATCTACCCACGCTCGCAATCTTTCGCATGTAAGTAAAATATGTACGAAGTTTGGCAGTTCTGCTACAGTGAACTGAATTAGCATTTGCTTGGCATAATGATCAGAAACCAGTTACAAATTCAAGAAAACACACAACTAGAGGGGAAACGGAGATTATATATATATATATATCATCATCATCATTGTCAACCATTATCAATCCACTGCTGGACGAAGGTCTCCCCAAGTTTCCTCCACAACGGTCTGTCTTGTGCCAGTCTCCTCCATGTCACCCCTGCATACTTTCGAATTTCATCCACCCATCTCCTATGTGGTCTTCTTCTGGGTCTTTTCCTGTCCCTTGGAATCCAATCTAAAATTTCGGCTGTCCATCGATGATCTGTCCTTCTGGCAGTATGTCCAGCCCATTGCCATTTCAGGGATTTAACTCTGATCATGATGTCTTCCACTCTTGTCATTTTTCGGATCCACGAGTTCCTCTTCTTATCTCTCCTGGTTACACCAAGCATGCACCTCTCCATGCTACTTTGAGTTGTCTGCAGCCTTTGTATGTCTCTTTTAGTTAAGGTCCACGTCTCTGCACCATACGTAAGCACTGGAAGGATGCATTGATCAAACACTTTTCTTTTAAGACATAATGGCATATTGCTCTTGAAAATTATGCTGTTTCTTCCAAAAGCTCTCCAGGCAAGTTTTGTACGCCGATTAATTTCTTCATCAATGTGACCCTCACTTGATATCTGCTGTCCAAGATAAACGTACGTGTCTGTTATCTCCAGCTTTTCTCCATCAATCGATAAATCTTCATTTCTTGTAAAAGCATTGAACATCACTTTTGTCTTCTGAAAGTTCATTTTTAATCCCACTTCTTTACTCTTGTCAGCAAGTTCCTGGATCATACTCTGCAGCTCTGATGGGGTAGTTGCAAAAATGACTACGTCATCAGCAAAACGAAGGTGGGTTAGATAATCTCCATTAATCTTTATCCCCTTGTTTTCCCAGCTCAGCGACTGAAAAACACCCTCCAATGTGGCATTAAAGAGCTTCGGAGATATGTTGTCACCTTGTCTCACTCCCTTTCCAATTTTTACGTGTGTTGTATTTTCAAACAGCCTAATCTTTGCACTTGCATTTTCATAGATGTTATTAATAATATTAATGTATGCATCTTCAATACCGCAGGTTTTCAGAGCCATTGTAACTGCTGATGGTTTCACCGAATCAAAGGCTTTTTCATAATCGATAAAAGTCATGCACAATGGAAGTTCATATTCCCTCGCTCTTTCAGTTAGTTCTCTCAGCACGTGGATATGATCTATTGTGCTGTAGCCACTCCTGAATCCAGCTTGTTCTCTCGGTTGAGCCATGTTTAGTGCTACCTTCAAGCGGTGTGAAAGAACTTTAGTGAAAATTTTATAAACTACTGATAGGAGGCTGATAGGTCTGTAGTTTCCGAGATCCTCAATGTCACTTTTCTTATGTAGCAGGATCATTGTAGCGGTGTTCCAATCCTCAGGAATCTTTCCTTCATTAAGGCATCGAGTGAAAATTTGGGCGAGTACTGTTTCGATTTCTCTACTTGCTTCTTGTATGATGTCTACAGTAATTCCATCTTCTCCTGGAGCTTTTCCTCGCTTCATGTTCTTGATTGCATGTGCAACTTCTGCTGGAAGGACTGGAGGAACTCTGGTACTGGTATCTTTCATGATGTCTGGAGTGCATATATCATCCCTTTCATATAATTTGGAGTAGAAATCTTTCACTCTTGTCAAAATTTCGCCTCTATTTCTTGTTACAGAACCATCTTCTTTTCTCAGTGCCATAATCTGTTTTCTTCCCTTACTGAGATGTCCCTTTGCTATCTTTAGGCTTTGGTTGTTTTCAATTGCTTTCCTCACTAGTTCACAGTTGAATTTCCTTACGTCTTCAATGATACTTTTTCTTACTGTCTTGCATAGCTCTATATATTCCACTTTGGAAGTCACATCTTCTTTAGTTGTCCTCATCTCTCTTCTTTTTTGCATCAACATTTTGGTTTTTCCTGATAATTTGTTCACATGCAACTTGTTCTTAGACCCAGCTAATTTTGTTGCTGTTTCCATAAGAGCTTTGGTTACTTTTCTGTTAACTTCAGAGATGTCCACTTCTTCCGATGTTAGGCCTTCTAAAGCAGAGAACCTGTTCTTCAGTTCTAACTTGAAGGTATTATGGTGTTTTTTAAGGTTGGTTATGTCAATAGATTTTGTTTGTCTTATGAGCTTGCCACGTTCAAGTTTAGTGTTGAGGTGCATCTTACATCTCACCAATCTATGGTCACTAATTGTGTTGAACTTGTTCAGTACACTGCAGTCTTCTATGACGAATTTTTTGTTACACATAATAAAATCAATTTCACTTGTCGTCCCATTTGGATGTCTCCATGTCCATTTCCTGTGTGGCTTTTTCTTGAAGAAGGAGTTCAAGATGAAAAACCCTTCTGCCTCTGCAAACTCAACGAGAGTATTTCCACGCTGGTTTCTGTTGCCATGACCGAATTTACCTACTGAAGTTTTATTCTGTTGCCGTTGCCCTATTTTTGCATTGAAATCTCCCATAATTATTTTCAAGTGCTGCTTACCTTTATTATTTAGATGACAAATTTCCTCATAAAATTCTTCAATTTCTTCTTCAGGATGACTTGTGGTGGGTGCATAAGTTTGAATAATCTGAGCCTGGTATCTTTTCGAGAGTTGGATAACAAGTCGTGCAGCTCTGTCAGAGGAACTTTCAACTTCTACAACTTTATCCTTCAGTTTCTTGTTTATTATAAATCCAACACCACTAGTTCTGCCAGTATCTGTCCCACGATAGTAGAAGAGATGTCCACTTTTCAGTTCGATGAGATCTTCTCCTTTTCTCCTTACCTCACTTAGCCCTACGATGTCCCACTTGATCCTTTGTAGTTCCTCTTCCAATTCAAGAAGCCTTGAATCAGAAGATAGGGAGCGTCCATTGTAAGTAGCCAAGGTCAGCATCAGATGGCAGCCTAGTCCGGTTCTCCGGGGATTCTTAGCACCCTCTGCCTTCATGTCGCACTGGCCGCTGCCTTGGCCAGGTACATTCCAGCTGCCGGAGACTGAGGGCCAAGATTTAAGTTGTGAAATCATTTTGGAGGGGTTTGGCCATAACTCACCACGCTGGCCAAGCGGGTTGGTGAGTGTGGGATAGAATTTCCTCTGATCCCGATGATATAGTTATACCGTTTTGGGCGGTCGTCAGAGCCCCTTTAGTGGGAACAGGATGCACCACGAGAAGGCGGGGTTGACACAACCTGAATTGAGTGGAATGGTGAGCAAAAAATAAAATATGTACATATATATCTAAAAAATAATATTTTTATGTACGTAGTGTACATTCATTAAACTAAGTAAACAAAATTAATGTTACATTACCTTAATTAACATGAGAATAGTCTGTCATGTGCCGCTGCTTGCTGCAAACAGTTTTAATAAATATTTTCTCTATGTCCTTTTTTAGAGTCTGCGCTTTTGCTACACTCGATTCTACATTTTCCATATATTCTAGGAAATTTAGCGCAGTCCCGACACACTCCAATGTCTCTTTTACAGTTGGAAGACGTTCTTTATATCGTCGTCGTCATCTTCAGCCTTGTTTTCTTTCGTACTGGAACAGCCTTTTACAGCCTCGACAATAACTTCATCTGACGGGATTTAATTTGTTATAACTTCACAGTCAGCATCGATAAAATTTTCAGTGGAATTCCCACCTTTATGCAGAAGCAGGTCGTCGAGGCCAATCCTCCTCCTCTTCGAATGCCACACGTCCAGTACAGCCAAACCAGACCTCCGGAAACAGTTCTGTATGATGACTGTTGACACACTTCTCCACGCTTTGTTTCGGAAACGTACAGCATTCAGGACATTTATTGGCGTGTTCTGCTTTGATTCCAAGGCTTGGATTAAATGAAGCGTTACTTACCTTCTGTAATAGGTTTTAAAACTGCGAATCACACCTTGATCCATGGGTTGGAGGATGACGTGGTGTTGCCAGGCATGAACACCAGCTTGATGTTGCTGAGATTTTTAATCCTACCTTTGCCGTTCAATGCACTTGAGGAGTAGTAGGCCTACAATATTGCTCTCAACACATTCTTTCAAGCTTTCACAAGAACATTGGTTCTGAAATAAGTTGCAATTTAATGATACAAGTACATTCTTTTCTTTGAAGTTTTATTTTTTAGGTTCACTATAACCGAAGTTCAGGGTTAACTAAAAACGAAAATTTTAATGTACATTTCCGATGTTCCGGGTTGGGACCAATGATTTATGTTCACTATAGCCGAATGTTCATTATGACAGAGTTCACTATATCCAGAGTTGACTGTATATATATATATATATATCATCATCATTGTCAACCATTATCAATCCACTGCTGGACGAAGGTCTCCCCAAGTTTCCTCCACAACGGTCTGTCTTGTGCCAGTCTCCTCCATGTCACTCCCGCATATTTACGAATTTCATCCACCCATCTCCCATGTGGTCTTTTTCTGGGTCTTTTCCTGTCCCTTGGAATCCAATCTAAAATTTCGGCTGTCCATCTATGGTCTGTCCTTCTGGCAGTATGTCCAGCCCATTGCCATTTCAGGGATTTAACTCTGATCATGATGTCTTCCACTCTCGTCATTTTTCGGATCCACGAGTTCCTCTTCTTATCTCTCCTGGTTATACCAAGCATGCACCTCTCCATGCTTCTTTGAGTTGTCTGCAGCCTTTGTATGTCTCTTTTAGTTAAGGTCCACGTCTCTGCACCATACGTAAGCACTGGAAGGATGCATTGATCAAACACTTTTCTTTTAAGACATAATGGCATATTGCTCTTGAAAATTATGCTGTTTCTTCCAAAAGCTCTCCAGGCAAGTTTTGTACGCCGATTAATTTCTTCATCAATGTGACCCTCACTTGATATCTGCTGTCCAAGATAAACATACGTATATGTTATCTCCAGTTTTTCTCCATCAATCGATAAATCTTCATTTCTTGTAAAAGCATTGAACATCACTTTTGTCTTCTGAAAGTTCATTTTTAATCCCACTTCTTTACTCTTGTCAGCAAGTTCCTGGATCATACTCTGCAGCTCTGATGGGGTAGTTGCAAAAATGACTACGTCATCAGCAAAACGAAGGTGGGTTAGATAATCTCCATTAATCTTTATCCCCTTGTTTTCCCAGCTCAGCGACTGAAAAACACCCTCCAATGTGGCATTAAAGAGCTTCGGAGATATGTTGTCACCTTGTCTCACTCCCTTTCCAATTTTTACGTGTGTTGTATTTTCAAACAGCCTAATCTTTGCACTTGCATTTTCATAGATGTTATTAATAATATTAATGTATGCATCTTCAATACCGCAGGTTTTCAGAGCCATTGTAACTGCTGATGGTTTCACCGAATCAAAGGCTTTTTCATAATCGATAAAAGTCATGCACAATGGAAGTTCATATTCCCTCGCTCTTTCAGTTAGTTCTCTCAGCACGTGGATATGATCTATTGTGCTGTAGCCACTCCTGAATCCAGCTTGTTCTCTCGGTTGAGCCATGTTTAGTGCTACCTTCAAGCGGTGTGAAAGAACTTTAGTGAAAATTTTATAAACTACTGATAGGAGGCTGATAGGTCTGTAGTTTCCGAGATCCTCAATGTCACTTTTCTTATGTAGCAGGATCATTGTAGCGGTGTTCCAATCCTCAGGAATCTTTCCTTCATTAAGGCATCGAGTGAAAATTTGGGCGAGTACTGTTTCGATTTCTCTACTTGCTTCTTGTATGATGTCTACAGTAATTCCATCTTCTCCTGGAGCTTTTCCTCGCTTCATGTTCTTGATTGCATGTGCAACTTCTGCTGGAAGGACTGGAGGAACTCTGGTACTGGTATCTTTCATGATGTCTGGAGTGCATATATCATCCCTTTCATATAATTTGGAGTAGAAATCTTTCACTCTTGTCAAAATTTCGCCTCTATTTCTTGTTACAGAACCATCTTCTTTTCTCAGTGCCATAATCTGTTTTCTTCCCTTACTGAGATGTCCCTTTGCTATCTTTAGGCTTTGGTTGTTTTCAATTGCTTTCCTCACTAGTTCACAGTTGAATTTCCTTACGTCTTCAATGATACTTTTTCTTACTGTCTTGCATAGCTCTATATATTCCACTTTGGAAGTCACATCTTCTTTAGTTGTCCTCATCTCTCTTCTTTTTTGCATCAACATTTTGGTTTTTCCTGATAATTTGTTCACATGCAACTTGTTCTTAGACCCAGCTAATTTTGTTGCTGTTTCCATAAGAGCTTTGGTTACTTTTCTGTTAACTTCAGAGATGTCCACTTCTTCCGATGTTAGGCCTTCTAAAGCAGAGAACCTGTTCTTCAGTTCTAACTTGAAGGTATTATGGTGTTTTTTAAGGTTGGTTATGTCAATAGATTTTGTTTGTCTTATGAGCTTGCCACGTTCAAGTTTAGTGTTGAGGTGCATCTTACATCTCACCAATCTATGGTCACTAATTGTGTTGAACTTGTTCAGTACACTGCAGTCTTCTATGACGAATTTTTTGTTACACATAATAAAATCAATTTCACTTGTCGTCCCATTTGGATGTCTCCATGTCCATTTCCTGTGTGGCTTTTTCTTGAAGAAGGAGTTCAAGATGAAAAACCCTTCTGCCTCTGCAAACTCAACGAGAGTATTTCCACGCTGGTTTCTGTTGCCATGACCGAATTTACCTACTGAAGTTTTATTCTGTTGCCGTTGCCCTATTTTTGCATTGAAATCTCCCATAATTATTTTCAAGTGCTGCTTACCTTTATTATTTAGATGACAAATTTCCTCATAAAATTCTTCAATTTCTTCTTCAGGATGACTTGTGGTGGGTGCATAAGTTTGAATAATCTGAGCCTGGTATCTTTTCGAGAGTTGGATAACAAGTCGTGCAGCTCTGTCAGAGGAACTTTCAACTTCTACAACTTTATCCTTCAGTTTCTTGTTTATTATAAATCCAACACCACTAGTTCTGCCAGTATCTGTCCCACGATAGTAGAAGAGATGTCCACTTTTCAGTTCGATGAGATCTTCTCCTTTTCTCCTTACCTCACTTAGCCCTACGATGTCCCACTTGATCCTTTGTAGTTCCTCTTCCAATTCAAGAAGCCTTGAATCAGAAGATAGGGAGCGTCCATTGTAAGTAGCCAAGGTCAGCATCAGATGGCAGCCTAGTCCGGTTCTCCGGGGATTCTTAGCACCCTCTGCCTTCATGTCGCACTGGCCGCTGCCTTGGCCAGGTACATTCCAGCTGCCGGAGACTGAGGGCCAAGATTTAAGTTGTGAAATCATTTTGGAGGGGTTTGGCCATAACTCACCACGCTGGCCAAGCGGGTTGGTGAGTGTGGGATAGAATTTCCTCTGATCCCGATGATATAGTTATACCGTTTTGGGCGGTCGTCAGAGCCCCTTTAGTGGGAACAGGATGCACCACGAGAAGGCGGGGTTGACACAACCTGAATTGAGTGGAATGGTGAGCAAAAAATAAAATATGTACATATATATCTAAAAAATAATATTTTTATGTACGTAGTGTACATTCATTAAACTAAGTAAACAAAATTAATGTTACATTACCTTAATTAACATGAGAATAGTCTGTCATGTGCCGCTGCTTGCTGCAAACAGTTTTAATAAATATTTTCTCTATGTCCTTTTTTAGAGTCTGCGCTTTTGCTACACTCGATTCTACATTTTCCATATATTCTAGGAAATTTAGCGCAGTCCCGACACACTCCAATGTCTCTTTTACAGTTGGAAGACGTTCTTTATATCGTCGTCGTCATCTTCAGCCTTGTTTTCTTTCGTACTGGAACAGCCTTTTACAGCCTCGACAATAACTTCATCTGACGGGATTTAATTTGTTATAACTTCACAGTCAGCATCGATAAAATTTTCAGTGGAATTCCCACCTTTATGCAGAAGCAGGTCGTCGAGGCCAATCCTCCTCCTCTTCGAATGCCACACGTCCAGTACAGCCAAACCAGACCTCCGGAAACAGTTCTGTATGATGACTGTTGACACACTTCTCCACGCTTTGTTTCGGAAACGTACAGCATTCAGGACATTTATTGGCGTGTTCTGCTTTGATTCCAAGGCTTGGATTAAATGAAGCGTTACTTACCTTCTGTAATAGGTTTTAAAACTGCGAATCACACCTTGATCCATGGGTTGGAGGATGACGTGGTGTTGCCAGGCATGAACACCAGCTTGATGTTGCTGAGATTTTTAATCCTACCTTTGCCGTTCAATGCACTTGAGGAGTAGTAGGCCTACAATATTGCTCTCAACACATTCTTTCAAGCTTTCACAAGAACATTGGTTCTGAAATAAGTTGCAATTTAATGATACAAGTACATTCTTTTCTTTGAAGTTTTATTTTTTTAGGTTCACTATAACCGAAGTTCAGGGTTAACTAAAAACGAAAATTTTAATGTACATTTCCGATGTTCCGGGTTGGGACCAATGATTTATGTTCACTATAGCCGAATGTTCATTATGACAGAGTTCACTATATCCAGAGTTGACTGTATATATATATATATATATCATCATCATTGTCAACCATTATCAATCCACTGCTGGACGAAGGTCTCCCCAAGTTTCCTCCACAACGGTCTGTCTTGTGCCAGTCTCCTCCATGTCACTCCCGCATATTTACGAATTTCATCCACCCATCTCCCATGTGGTCTTTTTCTGGGTCTTTTCCTGTCCCTTGGAATCCAATCTAAAATTTCGGCTGTCCATCTATGGTCTGTCCTTCTGGCAGTATGTCCAGCCCATTGCCATTTCAGGGATTTAACTCTGATCATGATGTCTTCCACTCTCGTCATTTTTCGGATCCACGAGTTCCTCTTCTTATCTCTCCTGGTTATACCAAGCATGCACCTCTCCATGCTTCTTTGAGTTGTCTGCAGCCTTTGTATGTCTCTTTTAGTTAAGGTCCACGTCTCTGCACCATACGTAAGCACTGGAAGGATGCATTGATCAAACACTTTTCTTTTAAGACATAATGGCATATTGCTCTTGAAAATTATGCTGTTTCTTCCAAAAGCTCTCCAGGCAAGTTTTGTACGCCGATTAATTTCTTCATCAATGTGACCCTCACTTGATATCTGCTGTCCAAGATAAACATACGTATATGTTATCTCCAGTTTTTCTCCATCAATCGATAAATCTTCATTTCTTGTAAAAGCATTGAACATCACTTTTGTCTTCTGAAAGTTCATTTTTAATCCCACTTCTTTACTCTTGTCAGCAAGTTCCTGGATCATACTCTGCAGCTCTGATGGGGTAGTTGCAAAAATGACTACGTCATCAGCAAAACGAAGGTGGGTTAGATAATCTCCATTAATCTTTATCCCCTTGTTTTCCCAGCTCAGCGACTGAAAAACACCCTCCAATGTGGCATTAAAGAGCTTCGGAGATATGTTGTCACCTTGTCTCACTCCCTTTCCAATTTTTACGTGTGTTGTATTTTCAAACAGCCTAATCTTTGCACTTGCATTTTCATAGATGTTATTAATAATATTAATGTATGCATCTTCAATACCGCAGGTTTTCAGAGCCATTGTAACTGCTGATGGTTTCACCGAATCAAAGGCTTTTTCATAATCGATAAAAGTCATGCACAATGGAAGTTCATATTCCCTCGCTCTTTCAGTTAGTTCTCTCAGCACGTGGATATGATCTATTGTGCTGTAGCCACTCCTGAATCCAGCTTGTTCTCTCGGTTGAGCCATGTTTAGTGCTACCTTCAAGCGGTGTGAAAGAACTTTAGTGAAAATTTTATAAACTACTGATAGGAGGCTGATAGGTCTGTAGTTTCCGAGATCCTCAATGTCACTTTTCTTATGTAGCAGGATCATTGTAGCGGTGTTCCAATCCTCAGGAATCTTTCCTTCATTAAGGCATCGAGTGAAAATTTGGGCGAGTACTGTTTCGATTTCTCTACTTGCTTCTTGTATGATGTCTACAGTAATTCCATCTTCTCCTGGAGCTTTTCCTCGCTTCATGTTCTTGATTGCATGTGCAACTTCTGCTGGAAGGACTGGAGGAACTCTGGTACTGGTATCTTTCATGATGTCTGGAGTGCATATATCATCCCTTTCATATAATTTGGAGTAGAAATCTTTCACTCTTGTCAAAATTTCGCCTCTATTTCTTGTTACAGAACCATCTTCTTTTCTCAGTGCCATAATCTGTTTTCTTCCCTTACTGAGATGTCCCTTTGCTATCTTTAGGCTTTGGTTGTTTTCAATTGCTTTCCTCACTAGTTCACAGTTGAATTTCCTTACGTCTTCAATGATACTTTTTCTTACTGTCTTGCATAGCTCTATATATTCCACTTTGGAAGTCACATCTTCTTTAGTTGTCCTCATCTCTCTTCTTTTTTGCATCAACATTTTGGTTTTTCCTGATAATTTGTTCACATGCAACTTGTTCTTAGACCCAGCTAATTTTGTTGCTGTTTCCATAAGAGCTTTGGTTACTTTTCTGTTAACTTCAGAGATGTCCACTTCTTCCGATGTTAGGCCTTCTAAAGCAGAGAACCTGTTCTTCAGTTCTAACTTGAAGGTATTATGGTGTTTTTTAAGGTTGGTTATGTCAATAGATTTTGTTTGTCTTATGAGCTTGCCACGTTCAAGTTTAGTGTTGAGGTGCATCTTACATCTCACCAATCTATGGTCACTAATTGTGTTGAACTTGTTCAGTACACTGCAGTCTTCTATGACGAATTTTTTGTTACACATAATAAAATCAATTTCACTTGTCGTCCCATTTGGATGTCTCCATGTCCATTTCCTGTGTGGCTTTTTCTTGAAGAAGGAGTTCAAGATGAAAAACCCTTCTGCCTCTGCAAACTCAACGAGAGTATTTCCACGCTGGTTTCTGTTGCCATGACCGAATTTACCTACTGAAGTTTTATTCTGTTGCCGTTGCCCTATTTTTGCATTGAAATCTCCCATAATTATTTTCAAGTGCTGCTTACCTTTATTATTTAGATGACAAATTTCCTCATAAAATTCTTCAATTTCTTCTTCAGGATGACTTGTGGTGGGTGCATAAGTTTGAATAATCTGAGCCTGGTATCTTTTCGAGAGTTGGATAACAAGTCGTGCAGCTCTGTCAGAGGAACTTTCAACTTCTACAACTTTATCCTTCAGTTTCTTGTTTATTATAAATCCAACACCACTAGTTCTGCCAGTATCTGTCCCACGATAGTAGAAGAGATGTCCACTTTTCAGTTCGATGAGATCTTCTCCTTTTCTCCTTACCTCACTTAGCCCTACGATGTCCCACTTGATCCTTTGTAGTTCCTCTTCCAATTCAAGAAGCCTTGAATCAGAAGATAGGGAGCGTCCATTGTAAGTAGCCAAGGTCAGCATCAGATGGCAGCCTAGTCCGGTTCTCCGGGGATTCTTAGCACCCTCTGCCTTCATGTCGCACTGGCCGCTGCCTTGGCCAGGTACATTCCAGCTGCCGGAGACTGAGGGCCAAGATTTAAGTTGTGAAATCATTTTGGAGGGGTTTGGCCATAACTCACCACGCTGGCCAAGCGGGTTGGTGAGTGTGGGATAGAATTTCCTCTGATCCCGATGATATAGTTATACCGTTTTGGGCGGTCGTCAGAGCCCCTTTAGTGGGAACAGGATGCACCACGAGAAGGCGGGGTTGACACAACCTGAATTGAGTGGAATGGTGAGCAAAAAAATAAAATATGTACATATATATCTAAAAAATAATATTTTTATGTACGTAGTGTACATTCATTAAACTAAGTAAACAAAATTAATGTTACATTACCTTAATTAACATGAGAATAGTCTGTCATGTGCCGCTGCTTGCTGCAAACAGTTTTAATAAATATTTTCTCTATGTCCTTTTTTAGAGTCTGCGCTTTTGCTACACTCGATTCTACATTTTCCATATATTCTAGGAAATTTAGCGCAGTCCCGACACACTCCAATGTCTCTTTTACAGTTGGAAGACGTTCTTTATATCGTCGTCGTCATCTTCAGCCTTGTTTTCTTTCGTACTGGAACAGCCTTTTACAGCCTCGACAATAACTTCATCTGACGGGATTTAATTTGTTATAACTTCACAGTCAGCATCGATAAAATTTTCAGTGGAATTCCCACCTTTATGCAGAAGCAGGTCGTCGAGGCCAATCCTCCTCCTCTTCGAATGCCACACGTCCAGTACAGCCAAACCAGACCTCCGGAAACAGTTCTGTATGATGACTGTTGACACACTTCTCCACGCTTTGTTTCGGAAACGTACAGCATTCAGGACATTTATTGGCGTGTTCTGCTTTGATTCCAAGGCTTGGATTAAATGAAGCGTTACTTACCTTCTGTAATAGGTTTTAAAACTGCGAATCACACCTTGATCCATGGGTTGGAGGATGACGTGGTGTTGCCAGGCATGAACACCAGCTTGATGTTGCTGAGGTTTTTAATCCTACCTTTGCCGTTCAATGCACTTGAGGAGTAGTAGGCCTACAATATTGCTCTCAACACATTCTTTCAAGCTTTCACAAGAACATTGGTTCTGAAATAAGTTGCAATTTAATGATACAAGTACATTCTTTTCTTTGAAGTTTTATTTTTTAGGTTCACTATAACCGAAGTTCAGGGTTAACTAAAAACGAAAATTTTAATGTACATTTCCGATGTTCCGGGTTGGGACCAATGATTTATGTTCACTATAGCCGAATGTTCATTATGACAGAGTTCACTATATCCAGAGTTGACTGTATATATATATATATATATATATCATCATCATTGTCAACCATTATCAATCCACTGCTGGACGAAGGTCTCCCCAAGTTTCCTCCACAACGGTCTGTCTTGTGCCAGTCTCCTCCATGTCACTCCCGCATATTTACGAATTTCATCCACCCATCTCCCATGTGGTCTTTTTCTGGGTCTTTTCCTGTCCCTTGGAATCCAATCTAAAATTTCGGCTGTCCATCTATGGTCTGTCCTTCTGGCAGTATGTCCAGCCCATTGCCATTTCAGGGATTTAACTCTGATCATGATGTCTTCCACTCTCGTCATTTTTCGGATCCACGAGTTCCTCTTCTTATCTCTCCTGGTTATACCAAGCATGCACCTCTCCATGCTTCTTTGAGTTGTCTGCAGCCTTTGTATGTCTCTTTTAGTTAAGGTCCACGTCTCTGCACCATACGTAAGCACTGGAAGGATGCATTGATCAAACACTTTTCTTTTAAGACATAATGGCATATTGCTCTTGAAAATTATGCTGTTTCTTCCAAAAGCTCTCCAGGCAAGTTTTGTACGCCGATTAATTTCTTCATCAATGTGACCCTCACTTGATATCTGCTGTCCAAGATAAACATACGTATATGTTATCTCCAGTTTTTCTCCATCAATCGATAAATCTTCATTTCTTGTAAAAGCATTGAACATCACTTTTGTCTTCTGAAAGTTCATTTTTAATCCCACTTCTTTACTCTTGTCAGCAAGTTCCTGGATCATACTCTGCAGCTCTGATGGGGTAGTTGCAAAAATGACTACGTCATCAGCAAAACGAAGGTGGGTTAGATAATCTCCATTAATCTTTATCCCTTTGTTTTCCCAGTTCAGTGATTGAAAGACATTTTCCAATGTGGCATTAAAGAGCTTCGGAGATATGGTGTCACCTTGTCTCACTCCCTTTCCAATTTTTATGTGTGTTGTATTTTCAAACAGCCGAATCTTTGCACTTGCAGTTTCATAGATGTTATTAATAATATTAATGTATGCATCTTCAATACCGCAGGATTTCAGAGCCGTGGTAACTGCTGATGGTTTCACCGAATCAAAGGCTTTTTCATAATCGATAAAAGCCATGCACAATGGAAGTTCATATTCCCTCGCTCTTTCAATTAGTTCTCTCAATACGTGGATATGATCTATTGTGCTGTAGCCACTCCTGAATCCAGCTTGTTCTCTCGGTTGAGCCATGTCCAGTGTTACCTTCAAGCGGTGTGAAAGAACTTTAGTGAAGATTTTATAAACCACTGATAGGAGGCTGATAGGCCTGTAGTTCCTGAGATCCTCAATGTCACCTTTTTTATGTAGCAGGATCATTGTAGCATTGTTCCAATCCTCAGGAATCTTCCCTTCATTAAGGCATCGAGTGAAAATTTGGGCGAGTACTGTTTCAATTTCTCCACTTGCTTCTTGTATGATGTCTATAGTAATTCCATCTTCTCCTGGAGCTTTCCCCGCTTCATGTTCTTGATTGCATGAGCAACTTCTGCTGGGAGGACTGGAAGAACTCTGGTACCTTTCATGATGTCTGGAGTGCATGTATCATCCCTTTCATATAATTTGGAGTAGAAATCTTTCACTCTTGTCAAAATTTCGCCTCTATTTCTTGTTATAGAACCATCTTCTTTTCTCAGAGCCATAATCTGTTTTCTTCCCTTACTGAGATGTCCCTTTGCTATCTTAAGGCTTTGGTTGTTTTCAATTGCTTTCCTCACTAGCTCACAGTTGAATTTCCTTACGTCTTCAGTGATACTTTTTCGTGTTGTCTTGCATAGCTCTATATATTCCACTTTGGAAGTCACATCTTCTTTAGTTGTCCTCATCTCTCTTCTTTTTTGCATCAACATTTTGGTTTTTCCTGATAATTTGTTCACATGCAACTTGTTCTTAGACCCAGCTAATTTTGTTGCTGTTTCCATTAGAGCTTTGGTTACTTTTCTGTTAACTTCCGAAATATTCACTTCTTCCGATGTTAGGCCTTCTAAAGCAGAGAATCTGTTCTTCAGTTCCAACTTGAAAGTATTATGGTGTTTTTTAAGGTTGGTTATGTCAATACATTTTGTTTGTCTTATGAGCTTGCCACGTTCCAGTTTAGTGTTGAGGTGCATCTTACATCTCACCAATCTATGGTCACTACCTGTGTTGAACTTGTTCAACACACTGCAGTCTTCGATGACGAATTTTTTGTTACACATAATAAAATCAATTTCACTTGTCGTCCCAATTGGATGTCTCCATGTCCATTTCCTGTGTGGCTTTTTCTTGATAAAGGAGTTCAAGATGAAAAATCCTTCTGCCTCTGCAAACTCAACGAGAGTATTTCCACGCTGGTTTCTGTTGCCGTGACCGAATTTACCTACTGAAGTTTCATTCTGTTGTCGTTGCCCTATTTTTGCATTGAAATCTCCCATAATTATCTTTAAGTGCTGCTTACCTTTATTATTTAGATGACGAATTTCCTCATAAAATTCTTCAATTTCTTCTTCAGGATGACTTGTGGTGGGTGCATAAGTTATATATATATATATATATATATATATATATAGAGAGAGAGAGAGAGAGAGAGAGAGAGAGGTGAGAGAGAGAGAAAGGAAGACAGCAAGATAGGGAATCCAAGTTAATGTCCTCGCATTTAAGGTTTACCATTTGTCTTTCCTAAAGACAGACTTTCGACTTTACAAGCACCCACAGATAAATAAATAGAGTGAAAGTGAGAGAAAGAGAAACAGGGAAGGAAGCGTAGAGAGAGAGAGAGAGAGAGAGAGAGAGAGTCTAAGTAATTGTCCTCACATTTAAGTTTTTTTTTTCGCTTTCTACTCTGTCTTTCCTAAAGACAGATTTTCTGCACTTCACAGGCACACACAGATAGATAAATAGAGAGTAAGTTTGTGTGTATGACAGAGAAAGAGATAATATAAGGTAATGACTCCGAAATTTAAGGTTTCTCCGCTTTCTATGCTGTCTTTCATAAAGGCAGATTTTCGACCTCACAGGCACACACAAACAAACAGTGAGTAAGTGAGAGAGAGAGGGAGAGAGAGAGAGAGAGAGAGAGAGAGAGAGAGAGTATTAGAAGTAAATGGCTAGGATGAAAAGGATCAGGATTTACTTAAAATGAAAACTGATGTCTATTTCCCACGAAGTGGTAACGTTACAGGAAGTTTCAGTCGTCAATGTACTTTAGTTTGATAATCATGAAGTCGTAATTCATCGGCTGTCACTTATAGCAAGCTCTTATGTAAACACAGAAATCTCAACAATGCAGCTACAACATGCAATTCATCTGTCCACACAAACCTACAACAAGCTTCCACTTATTTCGCTATTACAACCGTATCGTCACACGTTTGCCTTCGACGTAGACTTCTTATTTACTTCCGATCAGTAGCGCACTCAAGGGAAATGGCCAACGGACCCGGGCCCACCCCATGATGTATCACTTGATCCTGCATTCTTTGTCTGCTCATTGACTGCTCATTTTAAAATGTATTTCTATATGCTTTCTAATATACTGTATATATATCTTACGAACAATCGAAACGCACTTTAAATTTTTATTCGCATCTCACTATTTATATTTTGTGCCATCCCCAGGCGCGTATCTAGGATTTCTGTTTGGAGTCCAGAAAAATTGTATACAATATGTATCTATTAGGGGTATGCAAAAGTTTCCGCCGTTTTAAGGAGAATGGAGACAGGAACAACCTGGAAACCAGTACACATTTATTCAACGAAATATTGGCCGTTAGCATCAATGACCTTTTGCCATTTTTCAGGCAGCAAATGAATGCCCCTTGTGATAGGACTCGGCTTTTGAGCTCAAGTACGCAGTGGTGAGATTTTCCACCTCTGGAACTGTGGTGAACCGCTGTTGGGCTAGGGCATGTTGCATAGAGCGAAACAGATGAAAGTCTGAGGGTGCAGTGTCCGGGGAGTAAGTCGGGTGCGGTAAAACCTCCCAGTGTAACTGTTCAAGGGTTGATTTCGTGGTGGCACCAGAGTTGTATAAAAATAAAATGTATCTGCGTACACAACCATTAAAACAGAAAACTTGCTGCAAACTCGCAAATCACGATAACAATAGAATAAGATAATTTAAAGAAAAATTAATATAACAATAAATAATCATTAGAACATTACAGATTCCAGAGAGGACAAAAGTACATTACGACTGAATGCGTAAAAATGTGTGTAAAATGGACCTTAAGGCCAAAAGTTTAAAATATTGAACTATGAGCCTCATAAAAACAAGATACTAATTAAAGAAAGTTTTATATCTAGAAAAGCAGTTCCGTTAATGAATCTTCAAAAATTATAAATAGCATTTTCAACAACTTAATTCAAAAATAGTAGACTTCTAAAATACAAAAGGAAAAGATTTTAATTTTATAACTGGCAACTGCAAGAGAAATCTGACAATACAATTTAAATTCTTTCTGTGTAAACGGAACTTTTGTCACAGTTCCTATATATCGAGAACAGGCATTGATAAAATCAAGAGGCCAGAAACGTCTGTAAAAACAAAAGAACTCACTATCCGAAGATGTGAAAAATAGTTGAACATTCTCACGTTAAGACAGAATTAAATATATTAATCTGAGTAAAGCCTTGAGTAAGTGTTTTAATTGCTGTAAATAACATTTTTATTTTTTTAATCTACAAGCCAAAACTATCTGCAAAATCTGCTAATAATTTGGAAACTATCCGCGTACGGCGTACGAGTGTACGTCTTCATTGTGCGACTCTGGGTGGCACCGACATGTGATCTGGCATTATCGTGTAACAGGATGACTGGGCGGCGTTCTCTACCTGTCCATGGGCGTTTTTGCTCGATTGCAGCATTCAGTTTCGTCAACTGATCGCTATATCGT
Organism: Macrothele yani; assembly: GCA_039090855.1. NCBI lineage: Eukaryota > Metazoa > Arthropoda > Arachnida > Araneae > Macrothelidae > Macrothele > Macrothele yani. The sequence continues at coordinate 29,146,377 of CM077013.1, read as the reverse complement.
TGTGCAGTGATTCTTTCGCCCGGTTTCAACAGTTTGAAGTACAGCACTCCGTGCATATCCCACCACACACACAACAGCACCTCCCCCCCCCCGTGGATATCCTGTTTTGCAGTGGATGTTGATGGCTGGCATCAGTGGACCCAGGATTGCTTGCGTACGGGGTTGTCGCAATACACGCATTTTTCATCCCCGGTGACAACCTTCAACGAGAAATTCTTCCCTTGAAACCTCTTCAGAAACGACATGCATATTCCCAATCGTTGACTAATATTACGCTCCGTTAAAGTATGCGGAACCCACTTACCAATCTTCTAGATGTTTCCCAAGGCCTGTAGACGTCTTACCACTGTCGATCGCGCCACTTTCAAACGTTTCGCCTGTTGCGTGGTCGATTGTGTGGCATCCTCTTGCAACAGCGATTCCAGCTCTTTGTCTGCGAGTTCCTGCGGTCTACCTGCACGTGGCTTGTCTTCCAAGTTTAGATCACCTTTCTGAAACCTAGAAAACCATTCTTGACACGTCTGTTCATCCATGACCGTTTCGCCATACGCCTGACATATTGAACCTTATGCTTCACTCGCACTTTTCCCTAAATTAAACATGAATAACAAACAGTGCCGCAAGTGAACTTTATCGAGCGCCATGCTTGGCTTCATGTACGAACTGACAGCTTGGGTCGCCTGCCGGTTAGACCCCTACAGCGCCCCTTAGCGGGGGCGGCGAAAACTTTTGCATACCCCTAATATAAGGTGTATATTTAAATATTTCAGAGAAGGTGTCCGGATCTCCAGGTCTCTCCCATGGATACGTGCATAGAAACCCCCGTGAAGAAATCCTGGGTGCGCCACTGCTTTCAACTCACTGTCAGTGTTGCCAAGGCGGACAAGCTGTTCGGGGAAGTAATGTTCCGTTCAGTGAGAAAAGCTTAAACCAAGAAGTAACAAGATTTACATAAGAAATAGAAACTCAAAAGAAAGTTTAAATTAGAGGTATACGTTATATTAAAAGGAAGGAAAACCCGCTCTTGTTATTTCTCCGATTCATGAGTGCCTTTTCCTTTTTTCTTGGTTACACAAATCATGCATCTCTCCGTGCTACTTCTTTTTTCGTCCATGTCTCCGATCCATGAGTAAAAACTAGACAGGCGTACTGATTAAACAGTTTCCTTTCAGGACGTAAAAGCAAATTTGCGCTCAAAAATTGTTCTGTTTCTTTCAAATGCTCCACAGACACATACACACTCACACACACAAACACATTTTGCAAGATCGTTCGGTTTTAATGCAGCGTTTTGAGTGGAATGCCAAACAATTGGTTAAACAGAATGAATTAAAGAATAAAAAAATATTTTTAGGGAAGTTGGGCTGATTGGTTTGTAGTAGATGCCCAATGCATATTTTATTTGGTTTAGAGTAAATCCCGATTATTCGACCTATTGGGACCGAGAGGACGTCGGATGAAAAAAAATCTTAGTAACACAAATCGGATAATACAGGAGGTTAATGAAAGTATAAAAAAAATTACGTGTTAACAAAATATCATCTATTTTTCATCTTTATATTTATTATAAACACAGTATAGAAGACTGAGAACAGAAAGAAGAAATAAAACACAGATCACTACATAAAAATACATAAATGAAAAAATATTATAATGAATTCAGCTTTCTTCTACTGCTTCTTCTAATGCTTGTTGTTTGTTAATTATATCATGAATAAACTTTCCTGCTAGTAGTGTAGTAATAATAATAATGAACAAGCTTTTAACTGCTAGTAATTTTGTAGTAGTAATTAAGATGAATAACGTCTTATGCTGGTTGTTAATAATAATCAACTAATGAAATAAACCTAACAGCCAGACAGAGATCTGGCAAAACTATGAACTGAGAAAAACGTACTTACAACAGAAGCTTTATTCAGAGAAAGTCCTGGTATCCTCCCACATACAACGAAGCTCTACTCACATAAACGAAGATCTCTTTACACATAAAAGCTCTCTCACGTAACACAAACAAAAGCTCTCCTCCACATAAACAAACGCTCTCTGGCACATAAACAACAGCTCTCCCTACGCACATCAACAAAAAGCTCTCCTAGGTATCGTTGAACGCGCCTATTTATACTGGCTACCACCACGTCATGACTTACACTCATTGCCAGATCTCATTCAGCGGGAGAAATAACATCTCGTTCAGTAAGAAGATAATTTACATAGTAAAATAAAATAACCAGAGATAGTAAAAATCAAAAGGAAAGTGAATCTAGAGTATACGTTACAATATGAATGTCTGAGTCTAAAATCTGGTGATAGATAATTGTTTTAAATTTTCTTTCCTCTTTTTTTGTGGAAAGTTTCTGCCAACGCCTGACGAATGGTATGTCGGTTTATTATTATGTCCTGCGTTATGTGACGTATATATCAAATCGAACCAAAATCAGTTTCAATGGAACTTAGTTTCTCTGAAAATATTCTTCGGCGAACATGTTGCTGGAATAATTGCTTCCAGTCAGGTGAATATTTAAATAAAATAGCTTTTGGAAATTAAGCGCAACTATTATGTCATTAATATGTTACAAGGTCAAAAATGCCCCAAAAAAAGTTAAATAAGTGGCCTGAAAATTTTACAGAGACAACCAACAGCTATTCGAAGAAGGTAAAGCAAGAAGAACAGATTAAGTTTGAAAAATAACCCTGCACAATATTTTGTGCAGAAGTCACGTAATTTCAGGGCAGTTAATAAAAATGTTTGGAAGGGAATTTGGCCATCATCTAACATGTCATCCTCATTGTCAACCATTATCAATCCACTGCTGGACGAAGGTCTCCCCAAACGTCCTCCAAAACGGTCTGTCTTGTGCCAGTCACCTCCATGTCACTCCCGCATACTTTCGAGTTTCATCCACCCATCTCCCATGTGGTCTTCTTCTGGGTCTTTTCCTGTCCCTTGGAATTCAATCTAAAATTTCAGCTGTCCATCGATGGTCTGTCCTTCTGGCAGTATGTCCAGCCCATTGCCATTTCAGGGATTTAACTCTGATCATGATGTCTTCCACTCTTGTCATTTTTCGGATCCACGAGTTCCTCTTCTTATCTCTCCTGGTTACACCAAGCATGCACCTCTCCATGCTACTTTGAGTTGTCTGCAGCCTTTGTATGTCTCTTTTAGTTAAGGTCCACGTCTCTGCACCATACGTAAGCACTGGAAGGATGCATTGATCAAACACTTTTCTTTTAAGACATAATGGCATATTGCTCTTGAAAATTATGGTGTTTCTTCCAAAAGCTCTTCAGGCAAGTTTAGCACGCCGATTAATTTCTTCATCAATGTGATCCTCACTTGATATCTGCTGTCCAAGATAAACGTACGTGTCTGTTATCTCCAGCTTTTCTCCTTCAATCGATAAATCTTCATTTCTTGTAAAAGCATTGTACATCACTTTTGTCTTCTGAAAGTTCATTTTTAATCCCACTTCTTTACTCTTGTCAGCAAGTTCCTGGATCATACTCTGCAGCTCTGATGGGGCAGTTGCAAAAATGACTACGTCATCAGCAAAACGAAGGTGAGTTAGATAATATCCATTCATCTTTATCCCTTTGTTTTCCCAGTTCAGTGATTGAAAGACATTTTCCATTGTGGCATTAAAGAGCTTGGGAGATATGGTGTCACCTTGTCTCACTCCTTTTCCAATTTTTATGTGAATTGTATTTTCAAACAGCCGAATCTTTGCACTTGCATTTTCATAGATGTTATTAATAATATTAATGTATGCATCTTCAATACCGCAGGGTTTCAGAGCCATTGTAACTGCTGATGGTTTCACCGAATCAAAGGCTTTTTCATAATCGAAAAAAGCCATGCACAATGGAAGTTCATATTTCCTCGCTCTTTCAATTAGATCTCTCAATACGTGGATATGATCTATTGTGCTGTAGCCACTCCTGAATCCAGCTTGTTCTCTCTGTTGAGCCATGTCCAGTGTTACCTTCAAACGATGTGAAATAACTTTAATGAAGATTTTATAAACCACTGATAGGAGGCTGATAAGTCTGTAGTTCCTGAGATCCTCAATGTCACCCTTTTTATGTAGCAGGATCATAGTAGCGTTGTTCCAATCCTCAGGAATCTTTCCTTCATTAAGGCATCGAGTGAAAATTTGGGCGAGTACTGTTTCGATTTCTCCACTTGCTTCTTGTATGATGTCTACAGTAATTCCATCTTCTCCTGGAGCTTTTCCCCTCTTCATGTTCTTGATTGCATGTGCAACTTCTGCTGGGAGGACTGGAAGAACTCTGGTACTGGTATCTTTCATGATGTCTGGAGTACATGTATCATCCCTTTCATATAATTTGGAGTAGAAATCTTTCACTTTTGTCAAAATTTCGCCTCTATTTCTTGTTACAGAACCATCTCCTTTTCTCAGTGCCACAATCTGTTTTCTTCCCTTACTGAGATGTCCCTTTGCTATCTTTAGGCTTTGGTTGTTTTCAATTGCTTTCCTCACTAGTTCATAGTTGAACTTCGTTACGTCTTCAGTGATACAGGAAATAATGTTATCCCATTTTTGATTAATTTCTGAAGAAGCTAATCTGTATTTTACCTTCATTTTGAGCTTCTCTTTTCTTATGTAAATTTAGTTACTTCTTGGTTAATGATTTTCACCCTGAACGGAGCATTACTTCCCCGAACAGCTTTCACAATTGGGCAACACTGACAGTGTGTCAGAAGAAAATAAAATGGCGAAATTTAACGAGAAAAGTTCTGAATGAGGGGAGTTGTAGTTAATTGTTAAACGTCGCGACAGAGAAAGAGATAAAGCATATTGACATATACACCGAAGGGTGAAAACATTATAATCACTTACCTAATATGACGTTGGTTCTCCACGTGCCGCCAAAACAGCTCTTACTCGGATAGGTTTCGGCACAAAAAGATTTCTGAAGGTGTGTGGTGGTATCTGGTACCAATACGTTACCAGCAGATTTTTTAATTTTTGTAAGTCACGTGGTTGAGCCGTGGCAGATAGGATTTAATGTTCCAAGACAAACCACTGATGATCGACTGGAATTATATCTTAGGAATTTGGAGACCAAGACAATACCTGGTAGTCTTCCTCATGTTTAAATTTGGAGACCAGGGCAATACCAGGTAGTCTTCCTCATGTTTGAATTAGGAGACCAGCAGAATACCTGGTAGTCTTCCTCATGTTTGAATTTGGTGACCAGGACAATACCTGGTAGTCTTCCTCATGTTTGAATTTGGAGACCAGGAGAATACCTGGTACAATACCTGATAGTCTTCCTAATGTTTGAATTTGGAGACCAGGACAATACCTGGTAGTCTTCCTCATGTTCGAATTTGGAGACCAGGAAAGTACCTGGTAGTCTTCCTCATGTCTGAATTTGGAGACCAGGACAATACCTGGTAGTCTTCCTTATGCTTGAATTTGGAGACCAGAAAAATACTTGGTAGTTTTCCTGATGTTTGAGTTTGGAGACCAGGACAATACCTGGTAGACTTTCTCGTGTTTGAATTTGGAGACCAGGGCAATACCTGGTAGTCTTCCTCATGTTTGAATTTGGAGACCAGGAGAATACCTGGTACAATACCTGATAGTCTTCCTAATGTTTGAATTTGGAGACCAGAATAATACCTGGTAGTCTTCCTCATGTTTTGTGAACCATTCTAGATCAATTCGGGAAGTTTGGCATGGCGCATTATCCTTCTGAAAGAAGGTACTACTAAAGGGGGATACCGTTGCCATGAAAGGATGTATTTGGTCTGCAGTGATGTCTATAGGTAGGTGGTAGACGTCATAGTTTCCTGCACATGAATGACTGGACCCAGGGTTTTCCAGAAGAAAATTGCCCAAAGCATTACATTTCCTCCACCAGTTTGTTTTCGCCCCACTGTGCGTTCTGGTGCCATGACTTCCCCAGCCGGCCGTTCACGTGAAACGAGATCCATTGGACCAGATGATCATCTTCCAATCATTAAAGGTCCAGTTTTGATGCTCGCATACCCATTGTAGGCACTTTCGACGATGAACCGATGTTAGCCTCGATATTCAGAGTGGCCTTTGGCTACGCAGCCTCATTTTCAGTAGGGTTCGATGTATTGTGTGTTGTGACACATTACCCCTGTAACCAGCATTTAATTTACTGGCGTGTTGAACCACAGTATCTCTTCTGTCGGCTCGTACCATACAGGACGCCCTTCTCTCAACTCTAGCTTCAATGAGCCGAGGTCGGCCCACACATTGTAAGCGGTTCGTCTTCTTTTCCCTTCCTCTGACAACTTTTTGAAGGTACTAACCACGGTTGACCGCGAGCAGCCACAAGCATTGCTGTCTCGAAAATGCTCTGACCCAGTCGTCTGGCCATTACAATTTGGCCTTTGTCAAACTTGCTTGCCCTCTGCCTTTCTCATCTGTAGAACAAGAATAAAACTGATTAACAGAGCTCAGTATCAGGTGTTATTTATACCACTTCATGAGCTTCACACGCTCCGTCTTTTACTTGCAATTGCTTGGATTTGCATAAAGACGCACTAAGAAAAACGTTTTGTTAATTCAACAAAAAGTTTGTTGAATCAACAAAATTTTTTCTCAATATACAGTCAACAAATTTTTTTGTTGAATTTGCAAAATCATTTTGTTGAAAATTATTGATGATTTAACAAAATTTATTGTTATCACGATGAAACGTTTTGTTCATTTAACAAAATGATTTTTCGATTTTTGGGAATTTGTTTGATCCAACAAAACATATTGTTATCGGGACAAAATATGTTTTGTTGCAGCCACAAAACATTCTGTCATGATAACAATATATTTTGTTGCAGCCATAAAACATTCTGTCATGATAACAATCTGTTTTGTTGGATCAAGCAAATTCCCAAAAATCGAAAAATCATTCTGTTAAATGAACAAAACGTTTTGTCGTGATAACAATCATCATCATCATCATCATTGTCAACCATTATCAATCCACTGCTGGACGAAGGTCTCCCCAAGTTTCCTCCACAACGGTCTGTCTTGTGCCAGTCTCCTCCATGTCACCCCTGCATACTTTCGAATTTCATCCACCCATCTCCCATGTGGTCTTCTTCTGGGTCTTTTCCTGTCCCTTGGAATCCAATCTAAAATTTCGGCTGTCCATCGATGATCTGTCCTTCTGGCAGTATGTCCAGCCCATTGCCATTTCAGGGATTTAACTCTGATCATGATGTCTTCCACTCTTGTCATTTTTCGGATCCACGAGTTCCTCTTCTTATCTCTCCTGGTTACACCAAGCATGCACCTCTCCATGCTACTTTGAGTTGTCTGCAGCCTTTGTATGTCTCTTTTAGTTAAGGTCCACGTCTCTGCACCATACGTAAGCACTGGAAGGATGCATTGATCAAACACTTTTCTTTTAAGACATAATGGCATATTGCTCTTGAAAATTATGCTGTTTCTTCCAAAAGCTCTCCAGGCAAGTTTTGTACGCCGATTAATTTCTTCATCAATGTGACCCTCACTTGATATCTGCTGTCCAAGATAAACGTACGTGTCTGTTATCTCCAGCTTTTCTCCATCAATCGATAAATCTTCATTTCTTGTAAAAGCATTGAACATCACTTTTGTCTTCCGAAAGTTCATTTTTAATCCCACTTCTTTACTCTTGTCAGCAAGTTCCTGGATCATACTCTGCAGCTCTGATGGGCTAGTTGCAAAAATGACTACGTCATCAGCAAAACGAAGGTGAGTTAGATAATCTCCATTAATCTTTATCCCCTTGTTTTCCCAGCTCAGTGACTGAAAAACACCCTCCAATGTGGCATTAAAGAGCTTCGGAGATATGGTGTCACCTTGTCTCCTCCCTTTCCAATTTTTATGTGTGTTGTATTTTCAAACAGCCGAATCTTTGCACTTGCATTTTCATAGATGTTATTAATAATATTAATGTATGCATCTTCAATACCGCAGGTTTTCAGAGCCATTGAAACTGCTGATGGTTTCACCGAATCAAAGGCTTTTTCATAATCGATAAAAGCCATGCACAATGGAAGTTCATATTCCCTCGCTCTTTCAATTAGTTCTCTCAGCACATGGATATGATCTATTGTGCTGTAGCCACTCCTGAATCCAGCTTGTTCTCTCGGTTGAGCCATGTCCAGTGTTACCTTCAAGCGGTGTGAAAGAACTTTAGTGAAGATTTTATAAACTACTGATAGGAGGCTGATAGGTCTGTAGTTTCCGAGATCCTCAATGTCACCTTTCTTATGTAGCAGGATCATTGTAGCGGTGTTCCAATCCTCAGGAATCTTTCCTTCATTAAGGCATCGAGTGAAAATTTGGGCGAGTACTGTTTCGATTTCTCCACTTGCTTCTTGTATGATGTCTACAGTAATTCCATCTTCTCCTGGAGCTTTTCCCCGCTTCATGTTCTTGATTGCATGTGCAACTTCTGCTGGAAGGACTGGAGGAACTCTGGTACTGGTATCTTTCATGATGTCTGGAGTGCATGGATCATCCCTTTCATATAATTTGGAGTAGAAATCTTTCACTCTTGTCAAAATTTCGCCTCTATTTCTTGTTACAGAACCATCTTCTTTTCTCAGTGCCATAATCTGTTTTCTTCCCTTACTGAGATGTCCCTTTGCTATCTTTAGGCTTTGGTTGTTTTCAATTGCTTTCCTCACTAGTTCACAGTTGAATTTTCTTACGTCTTCAGTGATACTTTTTCGTACTGTCTTGCATAGCTCTATATATTCCACTTTGGAAGTCGCATCTTCATTAGTTGTCCTCATCTCTCTTCTTTTTCGCATCAACATTTTCGTTTTCCTGATAATTTATTTACATGCAACTTGTTCTTAGACCCAGCTAATTTTGTTGCTGTTTCCATAAGAGCTTTGGTTACTTTTCTGTTAACTTCAGAGATGTCCACTTCTTCCGATGTTAGGCCTTCTAAAGTAGAGAACCTGTTCTTCAGTTCCAACTTGAAGGTATTATGGTGTTTTTAAGGTTGGTTATGTCAATAGATTTTGTTTGTCTTATGAGCTTGTCACGTTCAAGTTTAGTGTTGAGGTGCATCTTACATCTCACCAATCTATGGTCACTACCTGTGTTGAACTTGTTTAGCACACTGCAGTCTTCTATGACGAATTTTTTGTTACACATAATAAAATCAATTTCATTTGTCGTCCCATTTGGATGTCTCCATGTCCATTTCCTGTGTGGCTTTTTCTTGAAGAAGGAGTTCAAGATGAAAAACCCTTCTGCCTCTGCAAACTCAACGAGAGTATTTCCACGCTGGTTTCTGTTGCCGTGACCGAATTTACCTACTGAAGTTTCATTCTGTTGCCGTTGCCCTATTTTTGCATTGAAATCTCCCATAATTATTTTCAAGTGCTGCTTACCTTTATTATTTAGATGACAAATTTCCTCATAAAATTCTTCAATTTCTTCTTCAGGATGACTTGTGGTGGGTGCATAAGTTTGAATAATCTGAGCCTGGTATCTTTTCGAGAGTTGGATAACGAGTCGTGCAGCTCTGTCAGAGGAACTTTCAACTTCTACAACTTTATCCTTCAGTTTCTTGTTTATTATAAATCCAACACCACTAGTTCTGCCAGTATCTGTCCCACGATAGTAGAAGAGATGTCCACTTTTCAGTTCGATGAGATCTTCTCCTTTTCTCCTTACCTCACTTAGCCCCACGATGTCCCACTTGATCCTTTGTAGTTCCTCTTCCAATTCAGAAGCCTTGAATCAGAAGATAGGGAGCGTCCATTGTACGTTGCCAAGGTCAGCATCAGATGGCAGCCTAGTCCGGTCCTCCGGGGATTCTTAGCACCCTCTGCCTTCATGTCGCACTGGCCGCTGCCTTGGCCAGGAGTACATTCCAGCTGCCGGAGACTGAGGGCCAAGATTTAAGTTGTGGAGTCATTTTGGAGGGGTTTGGCCATAACTCACCACGCTGGCCAAGCGGGTTGGTGAGTGTGGGATAGAATTTCCTCTAATCCCGATGGTATAGGTATACCGCTATTGGCGGTCGTCAGAGCCCCTTTAGTAGGAACAGGATGCACCACGAGAAGGCGGGGTTGACATTTGTCAAGGAGAGGCTGTGATGTTACGCATCACCTGACCTTACATCCCATAACAATAAATTTTGTTAAATCAACAATAATTTTCAACAAAATAATTTTGCAAATTCAACTGTATATCGACAAAATTTTTTTTTTTGAATTAACAAAACGTTTTTCTCAGTGCGCGTTTGTCGTAATGTTCTGGCTCTTCGGTGTATGTGATTGACGAATGAGTGATATTGCTATACTATTGATATCTGTGTTGATACCAGCGGGATTATATTCTGGCAGTGTATTATATTGATGTGCTTTTGAAGAACACTAGAGCAAAGAGTTTGTTAAACAGAAAGTGGTGATTCTTTCTTCTGGCCGTTTGGTCATTTGTTTCTAAAGTTTGATTTATATGCAACGAAGCTATCTAGCCAGTTAATTAGCTTATTTGTTAAACATTTAAAAATACAAGTATCAGGAGTTAAAACTATATAATTGTATTCAAATAGTCAAACAACCGGGGTTTCTTAATGTGCAAAAATCCAAATTTGTCCGTGACCGCGATCGAAACTGCGCCCTCTCACTCTGGAGTAAGTTGCTCTCCCAACTAAGCTACACGGTCGGAATGTATCACTGCCAATTTGCCATCTTGACACGTGTTAATCTCTGCAGTAATTCACAAATGGCTTTATAATGTATAACCTTTTGCCGGGGCTGGATGCAAATCCACATATTTCTACTCCAGATTGGCTGTTCTCTCAGTTGTACTAAGCCGCCAGGCTTATCGATGCTTCATTATCGATTCGACTCATGCATCACCTCATTAGTGCGTCATCTACGTCATGTCCCTTAATACGTTAAATCATCCCTTCTTGAGAAAGGTGGGGCACGAAATCGCAGGTTTCGGGTCAGCCGACAACCACACTGGAAGGACTACCTCACTGTAGAAAAATTAAATTTATTAATTACGTGTATTGTGTACAAGAGGCATCACAGAAAATTTTCAAATCTAATTGTGATTCCCTTTCATTTTTTTTAATGGAGGTTTAACGACCACCGTGAGCAACTCAATGGGATATAAGCAGTCGCCTGTCCCTAATTTAGGGTCACTGGTTCCAGGGAAGGGAGAGAGCCATTGGCGTAAGACAAAAACAAAATCCATGCCTCACCGGAATTCGAACCCGGACCCCGTTCGGTCAAGCGATCAGAGGCCATCGCTTAGACCACTGCGCCACCGGAGCTGCTTCCTTTCATTCGTGCGCCCCATATAAACTTTCTGCCGGTGCTGGGATTCAAATCGATATATCTCTACTCCAAAGTGGCTGTTCTTCCAATTGAGCTACGCTGGTAGGCTTATCGATGCTTCATTGTCGATTTGACTTACTCGTCACCTCAGTAGTACGCCATCTACGTCATGTGACGTAGTACTTTATAGCGAGTACCTTATCATGAACTGTGTAAAAACTTTTGCATAGAATGAAAAACACGACAGGTAACCGAGATTCTGTTGTATCAGGTGTACAAATAAGTTTTAAAGCATTTTTTGGGTGACGTATACTGCTAATTTACATATCCGACATTTTCCCGTGTTGTTGTGATGTGACCGTAACTGGTCCAAAGTATAAAATGTGACACATAAGTTTGTCCAACAGTCAAACGCACTTGCACATCAGTAGGTGAAAGATGGCCAGCGATACTGCATTTATTCGACACTGTAATCGTTACGAATTTCATCAAAGAAAAAGTGCTGCAAAAGCATGTGCATCGATCTGTTCTGTACTGGGGGAGAATATCGTATCGAAAAGCACGTGTGATTTTTTGGTTTAGACGGTTTAAAGCAGATGATTTTGAAGTTAGCGATCGATAACGTAGCGGCACCCCGCAGTAGGTTGCACTTGAGGAACTGCAAGCATTGCTGGATGAAGATTCGTCTCAAACGCAAAACGAATTAGCTGAACAACCGGGGGTGACTCGACAAATAATTTCCAATCATTTACGCGCAATGGGAAAGATTCAAAAGGAAGAAAAATGGGTACCACATGACCTGAACCAGAGGAACAAGGATGAGCGTGTCATGAAGTGGTTGAATCTGTTGAATTAACAACACAGAAAGTCTTTCCTGTGGAAAATCGTCACGCGTGATGAAAAGTAGTACGGTGCGACAATACGAAACGCAAAAAACATTGGGTAGACCCCGGTGAAGCAACGACTTCGACACCGAAACGCAATATCCACTCCAAGAAAGTTCTGCTGTGCATCTAGTGGGATATGAAGGGTATTCTATATTATGGACTATTGGGGCAGGGTTAAAATGTTACTGCTAATCGCCACAAGCAACAATTTCTGCGATTTAACCAGGAAATCTGTCGGAAACGTCCATTCACAGGCAAAGGATTCGGTCCCGTGAAATTACTACATGACAACGCTAGCCCGCATGTCGCGAAATCGGTCAAGGAAACATTATTGACGCTTCTTGACGCTTGACTGGAAATAACGAATGGGCTGGGACCATATCACGAAAAACACCCCCACACGAGTACTCTGCCAGCTCCAAACTTGACTGTAGAAACAGTACACTGTAGTAAATAGCGTTCCCCAGGCTGCCTCCATATACAGACATTTTCATCAGACTGATAGATCGTGTATCTGGATTCATCAGTCCATAGGACCCGTTTCCATGATCTACGGTCCACGATAAATGTTCTTTACACCATGCTAAACGACGAGTAGCATTCCGAGTGGAGATGAAAGGCTTATGAGCAGCCGCACGGCCACGGTAACTCATGGAACGAAGTTCTCTGCGAATAGTACGTGTACATACCAAGGTTCCAGCATTTTTACTCACCTGTACACTGAGGTCTTGTGCAGTACTACGTCGATCAGCTGTAACGACTCTCCTGAGGCTTCGACGTCCTCTATCACTGACCTTTTTTAGTCTGCCGGTACGTTTTGCTGCTTCAGGCACGTGATGTGTCTTCCACCTATTCAGTACATCCAAAACAGTTGACTTGGGTATGTTTAAATGCCTCGCGGTTTCTCTAATGGACAACCCACAAATATAACACCCAACAATCTTTCCTTGCTCAAAGTCAGTTCTCTCCCGCCGCGACATTTTCATTCAACCTCACAGTTCGATATGATCGCGGTCAGCTGTAGGCTTGTTTTTATACCTTTTGCAGCTGTATCGCGCACCCTAACAACGCAGAGGGACCCGTTCATTTGCTTTTGAAGGGGCGTCCGGTGATTTTTGTAAATATAGTGTATGTGCATATATACAGTAGAAACTCGTTTCTACATTTCTGATTTATATGTTTTCCTCGTTCATAAGCAAAATGTCGCCGATTCAATAATTCTGAATTGCCCTTAGCCGCCCCGGTGGCGCAGTGGTCTAAGGCGCTGGCCTATGATCATTCGTCCGTAAGGGGCCCGGGTTCGAATCCTGGTAAGGCATGGATGTTGTGTTTGTCTTACGGCACTGGCTCTCTCCTTCCCTGGAACCAGTGGCCCTAAATTAGGGACGGGCGACTGCTTATAGCTTATTGAGTTGCTCACGGTGGTCGTTAAACCTCCAATCAAAAAAAAAAAAAGAAAAAAAGAATTGCCCTTAATGTTAAACTTTCCCTGTTCCGTTTATACGTTTTTCAATTGCACGTTAATTTTAATTTTACTTGGTATCTGTCAAAACGTTTAAATGAGGTCCACTGTAAACATATACATAAAAACGACGAAAAAATCAACGTCATACCCAAATATTATCTCTATATCGGAAGCAAAATCTAAGTGTGACTGTTTGTACAGCTTTACGCAACTGCTTCGGAGTTCGGATCTTTGGTACCACACAAAACGGGCCGAATGCAGCTGGTATTCGTAGCTCGCAGTGACAGTAATGATCGAACATCCCCCAGAGAATCTTCAACAATGTGAAGATTCTCTAACCAGATTCTCTCTCGAAAGCTCTTCAACAATGTGGAGATCCAACTAAAGAAGAACGACATCCTTTATACGTCCAACTAAAGAAAAACCGTCGGCACAATTGTTGACGACAAAGGTCATTGTTCTGTTTTTGGTTGGATGGACTATTCTTCTTCAGTTGGTGGCGCCTTCATTTATGAATTGGAGAAAGTAGCATCTTCTAAACATTTTGAGGAAGAAATTAGAATTCAAGCGTAGCAGAAAGTGGTGTGAAAGAAAGTTGCAATTACAATTGAATCAAATTTGCAAGCAGTGATTTTTGCGCCCTCTACTGAGTTGCGCCCGGGGCAGGTGCCCCGTCTGCTCCACCCTAGTTACGCCTCTGCACTTACGTGATTACAACAATTTATTGTTTAAACGCTTTTGTTTCAGGACATGAATATAATTCACTGCCACAATATAATTTTGCTGATATCAACATAGATGTCAATCATATAACAATGACACCTATTCGTCGATCACACATGTAAACCGAAGAACCGAAACATTATGACCACCTACATAATATGATGTTGGTCTTTCACGTACCGCTAGAAAAGCTCTTAACCGGCGAGCTCTTAAACGCTACAAGATTTCTAAAGGTGTCTTAAACGCTACAAGATTTCTAAAGGTGTCTTTTCGTATCTGGTACCAACGCTTTACCAGCAGATTCTTTAACTCTTGTAAGTTACGTGGTAGAGCCTCCACACATTGGACTTCCTGTTTCAACACCAACCTCAGATATTCGACAGGATTGATGTCTGGGAAATTTTGAGGTAAGGGCAACACCTGGAAGTCTTCATAATCCCGGGTAGCATGTAATGTCGAATCGACGTAGATTGTTGGTTACCAGGTCGATATTACGTCGAGGCATAGTTTTCGACGTAAAATCGATGAGACGGTTTTACGCCGTTCATCCCTTTAGTTCCATTAGTTCGAATAATCGATGTTTTTTATGAGAACTGTAAGCATAGCGCGCATGCGCTTTTGCAACCATTACACCAAACGAACTTTTTGGATGATGGTGTGTTGGTCGGTTGCATTATTTCTGTTGTAAGACAAGATTCTTACTTGTCTCCTTTTTCGCCGGTAAGTTAAAAGTTTTGTTTTTGTTTTTGTTTAAGTATGCTTATAAGTCTCGTTCCTTTAAGTAGAATTACTTTTTAAGATATAAAATTTGTACTTACGCATATCCCAATTAGGGATAGGCCTAGCGCGATGCAGACAGATCACCAAAATTCTAAATTTTTACTACAAATATGGATGCATTCAACGTTTTATGCCACGATTAAAAGTTTCGTGTTTCAACATCTAAATTGCAGAGTAAACGTGGATTCGACATCACAACAGTACTAGAATGGATGATTAAACTGCGTAATATCAACGTAGAATCGACGTCTACCCTACGTAGCAACGATGTAAGTGTTTCTCTCGAAAGGTCGAATCTTCCTCTACTGTTGACGTGATATCGACTTAATAAGTTTAAATTTGGACGTTTAAATAAAATTCTAAATTGCAGAGTAAACGTAGATTCGACATAACAACAGTACTAGAATGAATTATTAAACTGCGTAACATCAACGTAGAATCGGCGTATACACTACGAATCAACGATGTAGATGTTTCTCTCGAAAGGTCGAATCTTCCTCTACTGTTGACTTGATACCGACTTGATAGCTTTAAAATTCGACGTTTAAATAAATTTCTAAATTGCAGAGTAAACGTAGATTCGACATCACAACAGTAACAGAATGGATTATTAAACTGCGTAATATCAACGTATAATCGACGTCTACACAACGTAGCAACGATGTAGATGGTTCTCTCGAAAGGTCGAATCTTCCTCTACTGTTGACTTGATATCGACTTGATAGGTTTAAAATTCGACGTTTAAATAAAATTCTAAATTGCAGAGTAAACGTAGATTCGACATCACAACATTAGTAGAATGGATTATTAAACTGCGTAATATTAACGTAGAATCGACGTCTACACTACGTAGCAGCGATGTAGATGTTTCTCTCGAAAAGTCGAATCTTCCTCTACTTTTGACTTGATATCGACTTAATAGGTTTAAAATTTGACGTTTAAATAAAATTCTAAACTGCAGAGTAAACGTAGATTGGACATCACAACAGTACTAGAATGGATTATTAAACTGCGTAATATCAACGTAGAATCGACGTCTACATTACGTAGCAACGATGTAGATGTTTCTCTCGAAAGGTCGAATCTTCCTCTACTGTTGATTTGATATCGACTTAATAGGTTTAAAATTCGACGTCGAAAAGGTGTAACAAAAGTGGACATGGATATCTATATTCGACGTTTTATATCGACTAAAAATCGATCAAAAATTCCACGTCGAATCGATTTAATGTGATACCGGGGATGTTGAAGTAACCATTCTCGAAGAATACATTGTGACAGGGTACATTATTTTCTGAAGGAATGTACTACTAGAGGAAAATATGTTGCCTTGAAGGATGTACCTAGTAAACGTCACATGAATGACTCAAACCAGGGATTCAAAGCAGAGCACTGCTCAAAGCATTGTACTTTGCCTACCAGATTCTTTTCGCCCACGGTACATCCTGGTGCCAATACTTTCCCAATTAAACGACGCACACGTACCTAGACTTCTACATATTGCGACAGGAAACGAGATTTATCGGACCAGACGACTTTCCTCCAATCATTCAAGGTGCAGTTTTGATGCTCGCGTGTTCATTGCAAGCGGTTTTGACGGTGAACCGATGTTAGCATGGGCACTCGGAGCACACTTTGGCTACATATCCCCATTTTCAGCAGCGTTCGATGTACTGGGTGTTGTGAAACGTTACACCCGTGTCCAGTGGTCGCGGTAAGGGAGTAAAAATACTTCTCACATGATTTTCAAGAAGTATTTTGTGGTTTATAGAACTAGCACCCCCTTCCCTTCATCGTTTGCCAACGACTGCCATAAAAATTCTCACTTCTAAACACATTTTTTAATTATATTGAAAATGTAAGCATTACAATGAAAAGACATGTTCTTTGGACAAACATTATTTTAGTTATTTTAATCAGCATAGAAACATTTAAAATACACTGGTGCCAGAAAAACCGGTACACCAGTCTAATACATGGTAGGTCCCCCACGGGTGTGCAAGGCTGCAGAAATACGGCGGGGCATGGATTCCACTAGCTTCTGGAAATATGATGTAGGCAATGCACACCATACTTCCTGCAGAGCGTTCCACAATTCGGGTGTATTCCGAGGTCTCGGATTCCTGTGTTCGATAGCGCGTTGCATGGCATCCCAAATGTGTTCTATCACGTTCAGATGTGGGGACTTGGGTGGGAATGGCAACACCCCAAACTCAGATGAATGCTCCTCTAACCGTAATGTGGCATTCCGACAATTGTGTGGAGGTGCATTGTCCTGTTGGAATAGGCCCAACCCATCAGCATGAATGCAGGACATGAACGGGTGTACCTCGTCAGAAAGGATGCGCACATAGCGTTGGCCGGTCACAGACGTTTGTAAACGCACCAGGGAAGTCCGTCTAAACACACCCAATACCATTACAGACCCCCCCCAGCCGGTACAGTTCCCTGTTGACAGGCGGGATCCATGGCTTCATGGGGTGTGCGCCACACATGAATCCTTCCACCTGCCCTTTACAGTTGGAAATGCGAGTCGTAAGACCAGGCTACTTGTTTCCAGTCATCAAGTGCCCAGTGGTGGTGTTGCCGTGCCCAAGCAAAGCGCATAGCTTTGTGTCGTGTTAGGGGAGTCGAGTTGGGCGTCGGCTCCCAAAGCCCTTATCGTGCAGGGTACGTTGCACAGTTTGTACGCTGATGCTTGATGAGGTTCGAGCATTGAATTCCGATGATACCTGCGGGAGTGTTGCACGCCTATCGCGTGAAACGATTCTTGACAGCCTACGATGGTCACGTTCACCTAATGTCTTTTTACGGCCACACTGGTATCGTAGGTTGGAGGTCTTGCCGGAATTCTTGTAATCACGGTACACACTTGCAATGGTCGTCCGTGAAAATCCGAACTTCGTTTCTACCTCCAAAATTCTATGACCCATCTCACGAGCGCCAACTATGACACCGCGTTGAAAATCGCTTAAATCGTTATTACTTGTCATTCTCATGCCGAAAACAGCTCTGACAGCTGGCAAAGGATGTTTATTGCTTTATATACGCACTGGTGGACGCAATCGAGTACGCGCATGGACGTTGCTATGCATTTTGCATAAGCTCGTCTGTACCAGATTTTCTGGCACTTCAGTGTAGTGTAATACTTCGTAAGGTTAAAATATGTATCCTTTTTTTTCTATTGATAGTTTAATGACCACCGTGAGCAACTCAGTGGGCTGTAAGCAGTCGCCCGCCCCTAATTTAGGGCCACAGGTTCCAGGGAAAGGAGCGAGCCAGTGCCGCAAGACAATAAGACAAACACAACATCCATGCCTCACCGGAGTCCGAACCCGGACCCATCTCGGACGAGAGCCATCGCTTAGAACACTGAACCACCGGGGCAGCGTGCATGTTTACCTCCACGGCAAAGGTGAAAATTCTGTGATGTATTGTGACTTGCCTCCCCCGCAGGACTCACATTAGATAAAGGCAGACAGCAGCGAGACGCATGCCAGTGTAGTCTAGTGGATAGCACTCGGAGCTCAGGAGCCAAGAGTTGTGGGTTCGAATCTCGCTCCTGTCAGAAACCTGGTGGAGAAATTTCCTTCGTTATAGTATGCACGTACAATTCCTTCTGATACATATAATTTAGTATTGCTGCAGAATATAATTGAGAATGATCTCAGTCTCTCATATTTTTAATAAAAATACAGTCTGCCTTATCAAATTCAGCTCTGCTCATTTGCTAGAAAAAGTCACTCATCTGTACACAGAATTAAAATCCATGGAATATTCACATTGCTCTTTTAATGGATATAATAGAGTGTCGTAAGCATTGGCGACGCGTGGTGCTCTGTGTTGGGGAGACTAAAAAAAAATGTTTTTATATTTTTTTCAGTTAAACTAATGTATATATAACATGCTATCAAAAATGCATAGTATATTCATGTAAATATTTTAGTACCATATTGATTTCCATTGTCATTGTTTGCTGTACTGTACCTTTGGAAAACGTCTGCTACATAAATGCAATTTTTCTTTCCATAACTTGCGAAACCTAATCACAGATCAGACTGTTAGCAAATTAAAAAAATAAACAAGTAAACAATTGCCAAACCGATCCGGAAAACGAAAAAAAAAAAATTAATTATTTCCATTTCATATCATTTTAACTTAGCCCTACAAGGATCGGTATTTTTTAACTCATATTTATTTTCGTAAAAGTAAACAGCCGATTTTCCAGTAGATACTTAACTGGATCAGAAGAATCATGAGCTTCTTGTTCTCACATTTCTCGCTTAGAAAATAAAAATTAAACACACTACACTGACGACAGACTCATTACTCAATCACAAGTTCCACTTTAACATATCAAAATCAAACCCGTAAGCCGTGATTACTGGCTTTCTCTGCGCTAATGCCAAGAGCCCAGATTTTGGACCCCAGTGCCTAGGCCAAGGAGAAACTTATCAGCGGCATCCGCTTTCGTTTGAAACTAGTATCTGGTCCACACTCACAGACGCCACAGAAGTGTAAATAAGTTTCCTGCGCAGCATTTGTAGTTGTGGAGCCGCGGATGGCTTAGTGATTAGCAGTTCAGACTATCGATGCAAGGTCCTCAGGTTCGAACCTGGGCTGATCTATCAGAGATGGTGTGATTTACTAACAATCGCTGAATATCCGCCGTGCATCGGACGAGCACGTAAAGTGACGGCCCCCAGGCTGGACCCACTGGTTAAATGGGTATCCTTTCCTATACCTCACCTGAAATTCTCTCACCCCTCTATGTGCAATATCGTACTTGTACGGTGGCGCCATCTACTGTGCTCTAACCTCACTACAAACTGTTCTGTCAAAGTCGCTAGACTTGCTCTCATTGTTTCTGTGTCCTGCCCAAAAGGCGATCTCGCTGTAAGTGGCTGGGACCTAAACTCTACTTACTGTGGACGGAAGTCCTACAAGAATATGACAAATACTGTACGAGATTTTAGTGAGTCATTTGTAGTTGTGGGCCGCGGATGGCCTAGTGGGCAACGTTCGTGACTACCACGGAAAGGACCTAGGTTTGATCCCAGGCAGGTACGAAAGCTCGATCCACTAAACTTTCGTCGTGCGTCGGATGGGCATGTTAAGCCGTCGGACTCCAGGCACTGGCCCCCGGTAATAAATAAAGGCGTCTTCCTACCCCTTTCTACTTCGCTACCGTGTCACTTTCCTATCGGGCACTCTAGCCCAAATCTCCTAGCTTCTTATTTCTAAGGGTTGTTTAAGACCTGGGGTCAGACACTCCCTTCCTAAAATCCTCTACATATGATCATCAGTTGTACTTGTATGTTAATCTGTGAGACTCATGCTTTCGAGTTTCACTTTTCATTCCCAGATAATACGATTGAAAGGAAATGTTGGACATAACGTAATTTTGCAAATAAATTGTCCAGCGTAACCTTTAATTATAAGATTTCCTTCCATTGTATTTGTGAAAAACTAAATAAATATAACAATAACCAAACCAGTTTTGGCATTTTACTCTTGGGTAGACTTTGTCTCGAAGTCTACCCCGACGCTTCGCCTCTGGTCATCAGTAGGTTTTACTTAAATTTAGTGTTGTAATTATTCGATAACGTTGTCCACTAACCTTTGGAGCTCCAGAAAAATATGTTACCTCCCCCCATTTCGTTCGGGCTTGCACGCACACGCACCCTACAGCCCTTTCGTAGCTCTGTCGTTTGGTGGGCTAGCAGAGCGGTGTTGGGAAAAGGGGGAGAAATTACCTTATCAATGGCACAACTAGTGATCATGGGGAAAAATAATAGCAATAATAATAAAAAAAAAGAACAATAACCTAGAGTTCAGTTTTTAAATCAAAATGGACGACTTTTGGAGCAGTAAAAATACGTCCAGATTTTTTTAGGAAGTAATTTTCGTTTTTGATGCTTGAAACAAGCACGTCCAGGCTTTAACGCGATCTCTGCACGTGACAAATATTCAAATTACCGGCGACTTATCCCTTCTGTTGGCTCGTGACATACGGGATAGTTCTCGCCCACCGCTAGCATAGATGAGTCATGGTCGGCCCACACGTTGCTAGCGGTTCGTGGTTTTTCCCCAAGGTTAGTAGACTTGGTTTTCCCCTCCTCGTACAACGTTTTGAATGTACTGACCGCGAGCATCCTACAAACCATGCGGTCTCGAAAATGCTGTTACCCAGTCGTCTGGCCATTATTATTATTATTATTATTATTATTATTATTATTATTTTGATTGGAGGTTTAACGACCACAGTGAGCTACTCAAAGGGCTATAAGCAGTCGCCCGTCCCTAATTTAGGGTAACTGGTTCCAGGGAAGGGAGAGAGCCTGTGCCGTAAGGCGTCCGGTCATTACAGTTTGGCCTTTGTTAAACTAGCTGAAGTCCGCTGCCTTCCCCAAGTGAAAACAAAAATAACAGTGATTAACAGAGCTCAGTATCAGGTGCTATTTATGACATTTCGTGACTTTCACACGCGTCGTTTACGCGCAGGTGCTCCCATTTACATAAAGACGCGCTTGGCATAATGTTTTGGCTCCTCGGTGTACATCAACAGGCTTTAAACTCTTTCTCAATATCCGATTTCAACGATGAATTAGGAATCCTTACAAACTGCACTCTCAATCATGTCACTTTATTTTGCCCTGACTCGCTGTCAGTGTTGCCACAAAGTAAAAGCTATTAGAAGCAGTAATGTGCCGTTCAGTGAAAAAATTGCTAACAAGAAGTAACTAAATTTACATAAGGAAACAGAAACTCAAAAGGAAGTTAAATAGAGGTATGCGCAATAGCATCCATTATCATGAGATATCGCTTTCATTTGTCGCACAGATAATCTTTGACGTTCGTAAAATCAGGATAATATGTGTTCCTAGTTGAAGTAATACATATATCGTCTGATGTGTACGTACATCGCCTGCTTAATGCCGGCAGTGGTTTTTTATTTACGTCTGACTTACTGTTAGCCGTTACCAAAAGTTGGAAGAAAACTTAGAGGTTTTAAAGAGCCGTTCAGAAAGAAATACAACGATGAAGTGCCATAATTTACGTAAGAAGAGAAACTTAAAGAGAAATGATAACTTAGAACAGACGTCACAGTTAAAAATAACAGGGAATGATCAATCACTGATGTACTGATTATTAAACACACTCGGAAGCGCTAGTTTGTTTATTGTTGTTGTGTCACTTCATCCCATTTGCACGTACTTAGCCAGTGATGCACCGCGGAATTCCTGTTGGGAGGAGGCCATCTCAGTGTGTGTGTGAGCACGCGCGCGCGCGCTCCTAGTTTATATACATGTATCTGCATAAAAAATGTGACGTTGAGGATCTCAGGAACTACAGACCTATCAGCCTCCTATCAGTGGTTTATAAAATCTTCACTAAAGTTCTTTCACACCGCTTGAAGGTGACAGTGGACATGGCTCAACCGAGAGAATAAGCTGGATTCAGGAGTGGCTACAGCACTAGATCATATCTACGTACTGAGAGAACTGGTTGAAAGAGCGAAGGAATATGAACTTCCGTTATGCATGGATTTTATCGATTATGAAAAGGCATTTGACTCAGTGAAACAGTCTGCAGTTACAATGGCTTTGAAATCTTGCGGTATTGAACATGCATGCATTGATATTGATGTGAAAATTGGGTCTAAATTAGTAACTATTAAAAAGGGGGGACGGTCTTAATAGGCGTGGCTAAATTACGTTGATTGTTAAATTAAATATTTGGCCTATTGCAAATTAATTGGAAAACTAACTTATTTTAATAAGGGAAGTCTTGTAATTCTCTTTGTCTGAATGAGAACAAAGGAATTAGTGGATCATCTCTGGGGGTCTGTGAGCATCATGGGACCACACCAGACGGCAATTGAGAAGCACTCAGACTCCCATAAAGACGATTTCAAGTGTGTCATTAATGCCAAAAATCTGTTGGGAACGCGGAAAAATTATGATTATGAAAGGCAAGAGGCAACGACGCTTCGTGGGAGAGGCACGAGGGAAATCTCTAAGTGTCGAGTGAAGAGAAACAGATGAGGCCTACGTGACAGGGAATGGCAAAAAGTAGGAAAAGAAAGACAGTTGTGATCTCGGTACGCTGGCCGTAGGACAGACGGAAAAACTCGCTAGGAATCATCTCGGAACGCAGTTGTAAGCCGGGCCGAGAGATTGCCATGAGAGAAAAAACCTCGCTAGGAGGGGCTTTACGCAGCGGTCAGCCGTAATGAGCCTGCTAGGTACGAAACCTGAAGTCCGACTCACACCGATGATAGCACGGTAATTTTAAGCGCAGTGTAAGCCGCAAAAGTACGACGGAACAAAAAGGGCTTAGTTAATACTTGGTGGCCGGAGGTAAGCCCGCCAGGTATAGTAAAATTCGTGAACTTAAGAGGAAGGTTCAACTACCGCAGAAAAGAGCTGCGATATTTGCGTATAAAAAGCCGTACTCTGATGACAGACCGACCAGGACGTCGCGAGAGAGACTCTCTTACCACGAAGAGCGAACACGCCGTTTCATTCCATAGGGGAGGTCACCGACCTTTCCGGAGCATTGCTTGACGTTGTTTCTCTCCTGCAGAAGAACTTTCTTTTTTATTTTTTTTTTTTTTTGATTGGAGGTTTAACGACCACCGTGAGCAACTCAATGGACTATAAGCAGTCGCCCGTCCCTAATTTAGGGTCACTGGTTCCAGGGAAGGGAGAGAGCCAGTGCCGTAAGACAAACGCAACATCCATGTCTCACCGGGATTCGAACCCGGGCCCCATACGGACGAATGATCAGAGGACAATTGAAGGATTTCGAGGAGAAATTCCCCTACCGCCTTCGCCCACTATGCCGAGTTCGGAGTGAGGAAACTTCCTAGACGGATCGCCAGCGAAGAAGAGTCAGCTGTGCTTTCCCCCAATCCCACGAGCAGACGGGGAAGAGCGGAGAAATTATCAGCGACTTCGAAAGAAAGAGGGGAAACCAACACATTACTGATGACACTATGTTACCCTCTGTGACACTCAGGTGAGAAAGAAACCATCATCCACTACTGTTACCGAGTCGCGTGGTGTAGGTGAGAGTGCAGCTACAAAAAAAAAAAAATAGTGCTTCGAAAAACCACCTGGATTATTATATCACAACAGCCAACCATACGTGAGTACTTTTATTTGTCTGTGTTATCCTATCACTGAGCGGAGGAACTGTAATCTTTAATAGATACCGGACTCTAAATTTAGAACTGTTAAACGCACTTTTTTTGGAGGCTAAAAATCTGATCTCGGAATCCCGAGTAGAAATTATTTTGGCTCATAATATAAAAAAACAATAGCAGTATTTTTTATCTCCGTGGGCCCAGATCCCGGGATAGAGTATCCTCATAAAATAAGGAAATTCTATGGTTAATCTTGCTCTGTTCATTCTATAAGCTCTGGTGTATTACTTACCTGTATTTCAGCAAGCATAACGTTTTCGCCCATTTATGCCAGCTCCCGAATTAAAAAGAACCTTCACGTCTCATTTTTATCAATAAGTGAAGCCTGTATAAATTATACAGCTCGGCACGTTTTTTGTATCAATTGGTGGCAAAGATAGAAATCGTTTCACTGGTGGTCAACGGTGGGGTATAACAACCCACGACCACGGCAGAAATTCGTTTCAATATTATTAATAACATCTGTGAAGATGCAAGTGCAAAGATTCGGCTATTTGAGAATACAGAACCCATTAAAAATTGGAAAGGGAGTGAGGCAAGGTGACACTATATCTTCCAAACTCTTTAATGCCACATTGGAAAATGTCTTTCAGTCACTGAACTGGGAGAACAAAGGGGTAAAGATGAATGGAGATTATCTAACTCTCCTTCGTTTTGCTGATGACGTCATTTTTGCAACTAACTACCCCATCAGAGCTGCAGAGTATGATTAAGGAACTTGCTGACAAGAGTAAAGAAGTGGGATTAAAATGAACTTTCAAAAGACAAACGTGATGTACAATGCTTTTACAAGAAATGAAGATTTATCGATTGATAGAGAAAAGCTGAAGATAACCAATACCTACATTTATCTTGGACAGCAGATATCAAGTGAGGGTCACATTGATGAAGAAATTAATCGGCGTATACAACTTGACTGGAAAGCTTTTGGAAGAAACAGTATAATTTTCAAGAGCAATATCCCTTAAAAGAAAAGTGTTTGATCAATGCATCTTTCCAGTGCTTACGTATGGCGCAGAGACGTGGACGCCGCCCCGGTGGCGCAGTGGTCTAAGCGATGGCCTCTGATCATTCATTCGTCCGAACGGGGTCCGGGTTCGAATCCCGGTGAGGCATGGATGTTGTGTTTGTTTTACGACACTGGCTCTCTCCCTTCCCTGGAGCCAGTGACCCTAAATTAGGGACGGGCGACTGCTTATAGCCCATTGAGTTGCTCACGGTGGTCGTTGAACCTCCAAAAAAAAAAAAAAAAAAGAGACGTAGACCTTAACTAAAAGAGACATACAAAGAGTGCAGACAACTCAAAGCAGCATGGAAAGGTGCATGCTTGGTGTAACCAGGAGAGATAAGAAGAGGAACTCGTGGATCTGAAAAATGACAAGAGTGGAAGACATCATGATCAGAGTTAAATCCCTGAAATGGCAATGGGCTGGACATATTGGCAGAAGGACAGGCCATCGATGGACAGCCGAAATTTTAGATTGGATTCCAAGGGACAGGAGAAGACCCAGAAGAAGGCCACATGGGAGAAAGGTGGATGAAGTTCGAAAGTTCACGGAAGTAACATGGAGGAGACTGGCACAAGATACACCGTTATGGAAGAAACTTGGGGAGAGCTTCGTCCAGCAGGGGATTGATAATGGTTGACAATGATGATGATGATATAGTGTATATATTAGATAGATAGATAGACAGATAGATAAATGTGTTGACGTAAGTCGTTCTTGATCTCTTTGGGGTTTAGGAAGGGGCTTAAGCCCCGAAGTCCCCTCCTCTCATGGTTGCGCCAGTGCACTTAGCTATCGTACACTTTTGGTTTCGAGGTAGATCTCATTAATAAAAGGTTCAATCCCGATTCAACTATAATTACCCGTTCTGCTCTTAATAATCTTGAGCTTCCAATACCTTTGGTCGCCTGTTGATCACTAATCATTTATTTTAGGAAAATATAGAAACAGTGCCTTACAATCATCGACCAAAACGCATAAAATTTTACCTCAAAATGGTCTATATAATCAGTTGTGTTTTAGAAACATCTGATCAACATTGTTTAAGTAACAGTGCTCACTGTAGTGCACATAACAGTGCTTTCGAATCATTGCACACAGAGTTCTTATCTCAGAAGCCTTACTACGTAGCTTGTACTTTGACCAGCTGTCGGGAGTTGCCAACTTCAAATTCATCATGAGAAACTCAGTGGTGTTACTTCAGAAAAATATTTAACGCGAAGAAATAAAATTTACGTAAGAGACAGAAACTCAAAAGGATGGTTAAATTAGAGTTACACGTTACAAATGTTGTGATTCCTTATCTCGTTCGCTCCTCATTCGGTGCATTTTTGTTACACATATGTTTTTTAGAGGATTGTAATATTTTATTTACCTTTGTATTCAGTGATGTAGCATAGAAAAATGCATGCGCAATCTTTTCTGCAGTTTTGCAATGAAGTTATAAATATCATACTCACGTATCTTTTCAGATTGTCGCTGTCATTTGTTGCATTTTATCAGTCCACGCTCAGTTTGGAGGTGACTATCAACCTGATGACAATTACAGAGTAAGAGGATAATATCATTATACTAAAATATTTTAGCATTAATTGCATTCATTTTTTTACTTTGGAAAGAAGTGCTAAGCCTCAAATTATGTGTATGATAAACCGGTGACGTAACTACAAATTTCAGGCCCTTAAGCAATTATGAAAAAAGGCCCCACGCGCTTATGTTATACTCCATTTGCAAAACTAACAAACAAAATAAACATAAAAAATACATATATTTCAACTTGTGAAACAATTATTTCATTAAAAGATATTCTTATATTTTTATATGCATATTATAAGTATGTTTTCCGGAGACTCCCTCCCTGTGTTTGGGGACGCGAATGCGTAGATGGAGCTCTGTGAAATCGGCCCCGGACGCACTTTGTCCTTTACCCGTATGTAGCAGAGGAATGGCAAGCCGGCTGCATTAATTTGCCAGTAATCCTCAAGGGCGCATAGTCGTCTTTGCGGAACTCAACCCGCAATGGGCGGACGATGCAGAGAGAGAGAGAGAGAGAGAGAGAGAGAGAGAGAGAGAGAGAGAGATTATAGGTACTCAAATAAAAAAAAATACTACATTTTTCGCACTGGTCAAATGTTTAAATTACTACATAGCTTGCACTGGTCAAAATCTACCTCTTAAAATTCGGTGGCAGTTAGTGAAACATATTTCAGTCGTTCTTGATACATTGTATTTCAAAAATAATTTCTGACTATTTCTCAGTTTGCTAAATGATATTTCAGAAGTAGCTACTGTAACAGTGAATATATTTCAAATACGTGGATATAATGTAAATAGACATTATATTTGCTCAGTCCACGTTATTTTATAAGCAACGCATAACAACTGAAAAATTGTTCTTCCGACACCGCTGGGATCGAACCTCAGATCTCTCGATAACTAGCCGAGTGCGTTCGCTTTACGCTACGGTGCCAACAATTCACAGCGCTATTCGTGGTTTACCAGTCAGCATCTGACTACACAAATCCGTACTGATGGGCTCACAAATCCGTATTGATGGGCTCACATACGGATTTGTGTAGTCAGATGCGGATTGATAAACCACGCATAGCTCTGTGAATTGTTGGCACCGTAGAGTAAACTCGATCCCAGCGGTGTCGGAAGAACAATTTTTCAGTTGGGCTATGCGTTGCTTAGAAATAATGTTGACTGAGCGATGACATTGTTTCAGGTTACGTTACATATACACTCAGTAGACAGAATATTAGAGATAGGGGTGAAGGGTAGATGAATAGGCATACCCCGCGCGGAGTAGAGTAAATCCAAACCGAACACAGAAGATAAATAGATGGACAGCGTGGCTTCCCAACAGTGTATCGCAATCGACGAACATGGATAAATGTGGTGATCTGAGCGACTTTGACCGTGGATGCATTTTCCGCGCAAGACAGATGGGTAATTCTGTCGTTCAAGTGGTAAATAATCCTAGGGTTCCCGAGGGCAACCGTATCAAATGTATACCGTGAGTAAACCATCGAAGGAACGTACCAGCGCCCAGAGAGTAAGCGGTGGCCGACCACATGCCATAGATGGACGGGGTCGACGCAGAATATCCAAGCTCCGACAGCTTGGCAGCGGCGGCGAAAATCGCATTTAGGTTAAATGTTGGAGGCGCAAGTAGTGTCACCGAGCGAACGGTACTGCGCACGCTGTATACTCTGGGCTATTGTTGACTGCTCGTCATCGAACATTACGCCTTACCTGGTGCCAGAAGATCAAAACTGAACCTTTGCAGAGTGGTGTCGCGTCGTGTGGTCAGATGAATCCCGTTTTCAGATATACCGAGCTGACGGGAAGGTGTGGGTGTGGCGTCGACAGCATGAGGACATGGCCCCGTCGTGCCAGTTCGTCCCTGTTCAAAACAGTGGAGGCTTTGTGATGATTTGGGGAGCCTTTTCATAGGATACATTGGATCTTTTAGTGTGTCTGAGGAGGTCTTTAACTGCTGCCCGTTACCAGCATGTACTGGTTGATCACCTACACGCCTTTACGGCCTTCGCGCATCCTGCTGCCGATGGGCTGTCACATCAGGGATAGCCAATCATGGCTCGAGGAGCACTTATCTGTGTTTGTAACCATCCAGTGGCACCCAAAGTTCACACACATCAGACCCATGGATCCTGGATCGACGTCTCAGGCGGAGTTGCGAACAATGCTGCAACAAGCATGGCTGGTATCGCCTCCGGAAACCCAGCGGCATGTGGTGGAGTCGATGCCCCGGCGTGTACAGGCTGTTATTCGCACTAGAGCAGGACCATGTTATTACAGTCATTTGCAAAAGTTTAAGACCACCCAGCAAAAACACAAGTGTTGGGAAACTGCTGGCCACCAGCTGGTAGCGCCATCAGTTAGCTTTGGGAAACTGCGGCTGTCCTTGATTTTTTTATGGCTACTACTGGGAAATTGGCGAACAAGATTCGGCAAGCCATCAGTTACGTCACGTGATTACCGGCTGCCACTGCCGGGAAACTAGCGTACCACATTAGGCTAGCCATCATTTATGGCACCTGCTTGCAGGGCCGCTGAAGGGCCACTTGATAACTGATGGCCGTGTTGTGGCATTTGACAGCTGATGCGGGTGCTAACTGTTGGCCTGAACTGCTGGCCCTTCTGTTGGCCGCCCGGGCATTTTATTGACGGTTCGGCAACGGCAACATAGTGCTGGGCCAGCAAGACTGTTTTTGCTGGGCACCTGTCAATTTATTGAAAATTAGGATTTTCTTTTTTTTTTGATTGGAGGTTTAACGACCACCGTGAGCAACTCAATGGGCTATAAGCAGTCGCCCGTCCCTAATTTAGGGTCACTGGTTCCAGGGAAGGGAGAGAGCCAGTGCCATAAGACAAACACAACATCCATGCCTCACCGGGATTCGAACCCGAACCCCGTTCGGACGAATGATCAGAGGCCATCGCTTAGACCACTGCGCCACCGGGGCAGCATTAGGATTTTCAAAGCAACAACTAATTACAAGTCAGAGATTTTTGAAAAAATGACACCACAGATGAATTTTGACATTCCTTAGAACACAAAAAGACCGAAATAAGTACTTTGTGTGGCTACATTTGTTTTTCTATAACGGACAGAATACGATGTGGTATACTCTCAATGAGGGATTTGCAGTAGTCACTTGAAATATCTTTGCACTACACATACTTTATCGCGTCAATCAAAGCTTGGGAATTTGATGGCTGTTTTTCTGCTACTTTGTCTTTTAAAATGGTCCACAAATTTTCGATGGGGTTAAGGTCGGGACTATTACCGCGCTAGTCAAGCACAGTTATGTTTTTCCTCGTAATCCTTTACTATCTTTGATCTGTTGCATGGAGCACCGTCATGCATAAAGATTGTGCATCTGTGCACTTACATATGAGGTAACAGCTTCTCACGTAACGTTTCCACATAAAAAGGGCCAGTCATGATAGTGCCTGTCGGCAAAAAGGATAATGAAGCAGTACACAATGCTGACGTAGCACACCATATCATCTGACTACACTGTTAAAAATTTTGTGGTAGGTTGCATCAAAAAGTGGTGCTACACCAGCTACATCACTTTCTTAAAAAAGAGACACCATTGCGTGGTGCAAACAAAACCCAAAAACTTTGGTGCAAATTTGTACCACGTTACGGTACAAGGTTGCACCATATTATGATGCGTGGTTGCACCATGTTATTTGCACCACACAACGGTGTATCTTTTTTCAGAAAGTGGTGCAGATGGTGTAGCACCACTTTTTGGTGCAACGTACCCCAAATGTTTTAACAGTGTAAGCGGATGTCTCACGGTGCTAACGGTGCGTTTTTCATAAAACCTTTTGCCTTTTGCTCGTCGAACATGTGCTTCACGTTGTTCAAATTGGAGCATAGTTGATTCATCAGAAAAAAGAACTTGGACCTCTGTGTTTCTTCTGTAGTACCCAAGTTTCACTGCCATACATCCGAGTAAAAGATTTCACTCGCCTACTAATTTCACCATCCAATTTGTTTTCTCTGTCAAACATGCTTCCTAAATACACAAACTCACTCACCTGGTCAATCACTGTGCCACTTAGACTTATATTGCAATCAGTACTACCAGTTCCTCTCCCAGAAACCATAACTTTGGGTTTCCTTTTATTTATACTCAGTTTGAATTTCATGCAAATTTCGTACATCCAGAACAACATACTCTGCAAGTCACTTTTGCTCTCTGCCAACAGGACAGTGTCATCAGCTTACAGCAATCAGCACTCACGGACATAAACCAGTATTATCTATTTTAGCATCACGCATGCACGCATTCATAAATACAGGGTGTCCGAGAATTACTGGACACATTACAAAATTATATAAAAACAAACATTAAACAGATAGAAAGAAATTGACTGTGCTAACTTACAATGTAACTACACAAGTTAATAAATTTCGGTGTGAGATCCCTTGGTTGCTCGTAGTACGTCCAAGCAATACTCGATTTCATGCCATGTATGGGCAAGCATCTGAGGAGTTATGGAATTAATAGCAGCTGTGATACGCTGCTTCAGTTCCTGCAAATCAGTACAAGGCGTCTGATAGACACGAACTTTCACATAACCCCACATGAAATAATCCAATGGAGTTAGATCTGGAGAGCGAGGAGGCCACGGAATGGGACCACCACGCCCAATCCATCTGTTGGTAAAATGCTCATTTAGGCACTTACGTTCACACGTTGACCAATGTGGAGGCGCGTCGTCTTGTTGGAAAACGACGTTGTCATATTTTTTGATCTGGGGTATAGCGAAATTTTCTAGCATATTCAAGTAAATGTAACCATTTATGTTTTTTTCGCAGAAGAAGAAAGGTCCAATCACTTCTCTTTTTGATAGGGCGCACCACGTATTAACTTTTGGAAAATCACGTTCCAGTTCAATAGCAGCATGAGGCGGTTCATTGCCCCATACCCTACAGTTGTGACGATTTACAATACCTGATACATGAAATGTGGATTCATCACTAAAAATTATAGTACTGAGAAAGTTTTCATCGTTTTCCACTCCATTCAGCATATCCACAGCGAAATCGCATCGCAGAGTGTGATCATTTACATGCATCTTTTGCACTATTTGAATTTTGTAAGCATGGAACTTTAATTTCTTGTGCAAGATATCGTGAACTGTCGATTTCGGAATGCACAGTTCTCTGCTTGCTTTACGAACGGATTTCATGGGGCTTCGTCGGAAACTTTCATTAACTTGGTCAACCGTCTCACCGCTGACGCACGCTAGCCCTCCGGCTCCTCGCTGACGCTAGGCCCAACGGCTCTTCCACGATGTTCCACATTGCCAGTTTCTTTAAACTGTTTCATCCACCGCTTAACTGAATTCGTTGACGGAGGATTACAACCATACTCTAAACGGTAGCGTCTTTTAGCTTTAATGACAGACTTTAATTCCGCAAGCCATAACACACACATCGCCTTCTGCTGTACGGATGACATGACTACTGATTGCGCATTTCTCATACATTCCTCATCAGGCCACACCTAGCGCCATCTATCGGATTCTGGGAATAACAATTCTGCCAAACAAAAATATAGAAACCGTGTTAATAATATGTGACATAGAAAAACAGACAATGCTCATAGTTTTGTTTGTAATGTGTCCAATAATTTTCGGACATACTGTATAATAAGGTCTAATAAAAGGAACTCTCAAGAGATCAGTCCTGAGGTATTTAAAAGTAATTTATAATCCGCAGGTCTGTTTGAAGGATTTGCAGTTGCAACCTAAATAATTGGGGCGTAAGAACGCACAATGAATGTCAACTTCAAAATTTGTATTACACCATGTAATACAAATTTTGAAGATGACAATGAAATTTTTGGTGCAAATGTGACAAGGATGGTAAGTCGGATAATATCCGAAAACTTTAAAATTTCATCGTCCTGGAGCGGGATTTGAAACCGCGTCTCCCAGATATCGCCCGGGAATGCTAACCACTACACCACCCAGAACGACCAAGTCTCAAGTTTCCGATGAATTTGAATATAACCATCACAATATTCGCTAGTCGAAGCAACCGGCATTCATGTTTAGCGAATGTGGAGGTTAAGAATCCTGTCCCGTGATTGCCTGGAGAAGCAGATAAACCATGAAATAAATACGAATTTTGAAGATGACAATCCGATTTTTGGTGTAAATATGACAAAATTTGTATTATATGGTGTATTCTCGTATTTATGTCATGGTTTATCTGTTTCTCCGGGCAATCACGGGATACGATTCTTAACCTCCAGATTCTCTAAACATGAATGCCGATTGCTTCGACTGGCGAATCCTGTGATGGTTATATTTAAATTAATCGGAAACTTGAGACCTGGTCATTCTGGTGGTGTAGTGGTTAGCATACCCGGGCGCTATCTGGGAGACGCGGGTTCGAGTCCCGCTCCAGGACGATGAAATTTTAAAGTTTTCGGATATTATCCGACTTACCATCCTTGTCACATTTGCACCAAAAATCGGACTGTCATCTTCAAAATTTGTATTACATGGCGTAATCCCGTATTTATTTCCTGAGACATATCTTCTGTTGCGTGTTTTTTGGAATTTGAATTCTGTAGATATTCTCAATAAAATATTCCTATATACATATTGTATATACTCTCAATTAATATTCCTATGTACAGTTTATGCAACATCAAGAAAGTATCGCGCTGTTCAAATGAAATTTATGTCACAGATTCCTCATGTTACAGGAGATAACTGATTACATTTGTAAAACTATACAAGATCTTTTCGTTTCAAAATTCAGTATCGTGTGAAGCCACTCAAGCAACAATAACGGCCTCTAGAAGGCATGACATTGAATGGAAGAGGTTTTTGATATCGTTCTAGGGAATTGCTTGCCAGGCTTCTTCTATGTGAGACTAAAGTTCATGTGTGGTGACTGGCGGAGGCGCTTGACGGGCCAGTCGTTTAGCTACTATGTCCCAGACATGTTCGATCGGCGACATATCGGGCGAACGTGCAGACCAGGGAAGAAGAGGTACCAGCCGTGCATGGAAGAGGTCTTGGCCATTCCGGACCACATGTGGCCGAGTATTGTCTTATTGGAACATAGCGTCAGGACAACTAAGAAGGGACGGGTATCACCTCTGCCTCTAAAACATCCCTGATGTATCGCTGACTATTGAGAGTTCCCTCAATACATATCAGGTGAGGTTGCGAATTGAACCCAATGGCGTCCCAAATCATAACACTTGGCGTTGCGCCGGTATAACGCTGTAAAATGCACGCTGTCAGATACCGTTCACCCAATATCTTCGAGCACGTATGAGGCCATGGTGGTATGTAAATTGCGAACTAAAATGTGTAAATTGTGAACTAAAATGTGTAAATTGCGAACTAAAATGTGCAAATTGCGAACTAAAATATGTAAATTGCGAACCAGATCGTCATTAAAACTCTATATGTAAATTTCGAACCAAGGCCTATGACCGCTATATGTAAATTTCGAACCAACTTCTCTGAACATCTGCTGGAATTACCTAAGCTAGCTCGTCTGTTTTGATTGCTTTGCTTTAGATATATCTTTTGTTGTTCGACAAGTTTTACGATGGAAGTGACGCTCTCGATCTCTGAAAAAGGAAAAGATTTGTTAATCGTAGACGCCTACACTTACTGCAAAATACAGATATTTTCGTGAATACAATAAATTAAGTACAAATGTACATATACTAAATATGGCACATCACAGAACAAAAAATTAACATGGCCCCTGCGCAAGGATGACAAACTAGTTTTGTTGTTTTCGTGAATAAAATGAACTTAGTACAAATGTACATATACTAAATATGGACCATCACAGAAAAAAAAATTATTATTACCCCTGCGCAAGGACGATAAACTAGCTTTGTTGTTTTCGTGAATAAAATGAGCTAAGTACAAATGTACATATACTAAATATGGAACATCACAGAAAAAAAATTAACATGGCCCCTGCGCAAGGACGGCAAACTAGTTTTGTTGTTTTCGTGAATAAAATGAATTACGTACAAATGTAAATATATTAAATATGGAACATCACAGAAAAAAAAATTAACATGGCCCCTGCGCAAGGACGGCAAACTTGTTTTGTTGTTTTCGTGAATAAAATGAATTAAGTACAAATGTAAATATATTAAATACGGAACATCACAGAAAAAAAATTAGCATGGCCCCTGCGCAAGGATGACAAACTAGTTTTGTTGTTTTCGTGAACACATTGCATTAAATTGTTTTACATTGTTTTAATCATTATTTTTTCATACTGGTTTATTTTTTGATATCGTCAGAATGGGCGCAGAAAAGTTGGTTCGCAATTTACACATCGGGTTTAGAAAAGTTGGTTCGCAATTTACACATAAGGGTCTTGGCTCTTAGTTCGCAATTTACACATAAGGGTTGAGATCGGTCCGATTTTAGTTCGCAATTTACACACTTCGCGAGACCATCATGGTGCATCAAGTTGAGTTGAATCGTGACTCGTCAGAAAACACAATCTGTTGCCAATCCACGCGCCAGTGTCTGTGTTCGAGACCCCATTGCACCCTGATGGAACATCTGTGGTTGAGGGTCAAAGGAATGAGCAGCAATGGAATGCTAGAGACCAGTCCTCTGTTTTGGAGACCACGTCCTACTGTTTTTTTTTTTTTTTTGCTGATTGGAGGTTTAACGACCACCGTGAGCAACTCAATGGGCTATAAGCAGTCGCCCGTCCCTAATTTAGGGTCACTGGTTCCAGGGAAGGGAGAGAGCCAGTGCCGTAAGACAAACACAACATCCATGCCCCACCGGGATTCGAACCCGGACCCCGTTCGGACGAATGATCAAAGGCCATCGCTTAGACCACTGCGCCACCGGGGCGGCCGTCCTACTGTGACCTGTAACAGTCCAATTTGACCTGTAACAGTGCTCCACTGCTGCGCTAAAACTGTGGGTGTTGCTGTGCGATCATTCACTGCCATGTCTGTCATCCCGTGCAGGCATAGGAAACTCCCTTTCGACTCAATATCGGTTCTTCACTAATTGCAACATCTCGTTTGAACCAGCTCTTTAAACCAAAGACCGGACAGTTCAGAAAGTGCTGTTCCGGAACTGTATTCGCATTTTCACTGATATTTTAATAATTTGCGTGTTCCAATCTGTTGAACATACTTCTAAGTTTCAAGCTAATACTAGCAGTCTTTAATGATGTTGCATGTTCACAAACAGAAGTGTATGTTTCAGACACACATACTGACTTTTGGCAGGAATCCTCTGATCCATCTCCAGCTATTTTCTTCGTTAACATCAGCGATTGCTGGAAGTTTTTCTTGCGTGTCGCACCTTGTGACGCACCACAGGAGTGAAGCACGTGTCAAGACGAAATATCTGCAGCGATACATTCGGTCCGTGTAGCTTAATATGCTAGAGTAACTCACCCCGGAGCGAGGAGACGTGGCTTCGATCGTCGTCACCGACAAATTCCTGTTTTCACATTGACACCAGAACGTAAAAATGGATCCACTGGCCGTTGGGTTCTTCGAAAAATGTGTGATGTTCGTTCGACACATCGTCTGAAATTGACGAAAATTCCTTCTCCGCTTCGGAAAAAGAAAAATGATTAAGAAGGACATACTGACGTACTACAGAGGTGAAGCACGTGTGAAGATAACAAATCTGCACCAATACATACCGTCGGTGTCGGTTAGAGCAACTCACTCCGGAGCCAGGAGACGCGGATACGATATCAGTCGGCGACAAATTCCTGTTTTCACAACCTTTTACAATAAATCCTTGCTTAGGGTGTGTGAAAACTCCAAGCACCGGCAATTCGGAAGACGCTCTATCCGGCCACGTTTAAAGTCGCTCAGGTTTCTTCTTTTTCCTATTCCGACCCTCAGTCGAACCTTAACTGATGGTCGACCAGCTAGTTTATCTGATATATACTTCACACCGAGCTCACGTACCGTCTTGCACGATGGAATGAGCCAGTTGTGTGACGAGGGCAGATGGGGTGCACCTAATATACCGGAATCTCGCTGTATGTGACAGGTACATGTACTTACAGTGCCTCTTTCCCAAAACAAAAAAATCAACGCTGCCAAAGTTTTGAACCAGTTTTGTATACCCGAAAGAAAATTTTGTACACCACCGGAAGTGGTACTTTTCTGCTCTCTAAAAACGCTGGAGTGCCACAAAGGACAGTAAAAAAGTACCACTTCCGGTGGTGTACAATATTTTCTTTTGGGTGTACAAAACTAGGACAACACTCTGGCAGTGTTTATTTTCGATTTTGGAAAAGTGGCACTCCAAGTACATGCTCGAGAGCCACAAGGGAGAATCAAGAAGTACCACTTCCGGTGGTGTACAAAATGTCCTTTTGGAATATACAAAACTAGTATAAAATTTTGGCAGCGTTGATTTTTTGTTTTGGAAAAGTGGCACTCCAAGAACATGCTCGAGAGCCACAAAGGAGAATCAAGAAGTACCACTTCCGGTGGTGTACAAAATGTCCTTTTGGAATATACAAAACTAGTATAAAATTTTGGCAGCGTTGATTTTTTGTTTTAGAAAAGTGGCACTCCAAGTACATGCTCGAGAGCCACAAAGGAGAATCAAGAAGTACCACTTCCGGTGGTGTACAAAATGTCCTTTTGGAATATACAAAACTAGTATAAAATTTTGGCAGCGTTGATTTTTTGTTTTAGAAAAGTGGCACTCCAAGTACATGCTCGAGAGCCACAAAGGAGAATCAAGAAGTACCACTTCCGGTGGTGTACAAAATGTCCTTTTGGAATATACAAAACTAGTATAAAATTTTGGCAGCGTTGATTTTTTGTTTTGGAAAAGTGGCGCTCCAAGTACATGTACCTGTATAAGACCATTATTGTCTTCTACCATAGGTAAATTGCAACATTTTAAAAACTATATTTAACACTCTTATTAGTATGTAACGCAATAAGTAGTGGTACTTAAAAACAAGAAATAAGTACTTGAAAAACGTGCTTTCTTTTCTCGTTCCTGATGACATTCTAAAGTGAAATTGTTCCCAGATTCCATGTAGTAACATTAAATGCAACATTCCGATACTGGATAAACGGCATAACGCCTCAGTGGTGCTTATAGCACTATTTCGAAAGCGCATACATGATGTTTCAGATCCGTCTTCGGAAAACGGATGTTCGGCTTTTGGCAGGAAATTGGCTTTCATCTGCCAGTAATTGTTTGTTAAATTTGTGAAGGACATTTGCTCACGCGAGCGCAATTGCAGTTTCTGTACTCACTGCCTTTGTACATTATTATGGGATCGTCTTTTTAGGAAAAAGAACACTCACGCTCAATGAAACAATTTAAATGAATGAAAAAGATTACGCTGCTGGCAATCGAAAGCTCGCATAATATCTTAAGGACAGAAATGCAGCAATTTTTTTTTATTAAACTTCAAGGACATGAACGCTCAAACTTTTGAGACTAGTTTTTTGAGGACAGACATTTCTTCCACATTTTGAATAAAACATCAAAAGCATGGTATTCCAAAGTTTGCTCATGTACATACAAAGAATGACATTGACGTCTTTCCGCTTTTCCAGTGCGTATCTTGAAAACGAAAAAACAAACCAAACCCGGTATACATTCTTGAACTTTCACTTTGTCCATATATATATAAATACGGACAAAGTGGAAGTACAATATATACGCGCCCAGAACAAGTCCTCCTGAAGAAGAAATTGAAGAATTTTAAGAGGAAATTGTGCATCTAAATAAAAAGGGCAAGCAGCACTTGAAGATCATTATGGGTGGTTTCAATACGAAAATAGGGCAACAACAATATAATGAAACTTTGGTAGGTAAATTTGAACAGAAACTAGCGTGGAAATACTCTTGTAGAATCTACAAAGGCAGAAAGGTTTTTCTTCATGAACTCGCTTTTCAAGAAAAAAGCCACATACGAAATGGACATGGAGGCTTCCCAATGAGATGACAAGTGAAATTTATTTTATTATGTGCAACAAGAAATTTGTTATGGAAATACCTTCATATTAGAACTCAGGAACAGATTCGCTGCTTTAGAAGGCCTACCATCGGAAGAAGTGAACATTTCTGAAGTTAACAGAAAACTCACCAAAGCTCTTATGGAAACAGCAAGAAAAATAGGAGGTACTAACAACAAGTTGCACAGGAAGAAAATATCAGGAAAAACAAAAATTCTGATGCAAAAGAGAAGGGGCCGCCCCGGTGGCGCAGTGGTCTAAGGCGTTGGCCTCTGATCATTCGTCCGTAAGGGGTCCGGGTTCGAATCCCGTCAGGCATGGATGTTGTGTTTGTCTTACGGCACTGGCTCTCTCCCTTCCCTGGAACCAGTGACCCTAAATTAGGGACGGGTGACTGCTTATAGCCCATTGAGTTTGTAACGTACCAGGAGATGTGACGTACCTGCCAGAAGGACGCACACGACATAAAGGCAGATAGGAATCAGAATAAAACGTCCGCGTAGCTCAATTGGTAGAGTGACCTATTCCGGAATGAGGGGATCCGGGTTCGAATCCTGGCGTGGACAGAAATGACGGAGAAATTTACTTCGTTATAATGGCGCCCAAACTATCCGGATGACCCGACCGTTCAAAATCTCGCATTGGTGTGATGTTATTTCCACACCGCGAGATAGGAAAAATAAAAGAATCCCTTCTTCAGCACTTCAAAAAAAAAATAATAATAATAAGGGTGAGATGATGTAACGTACCAGGAGATGTGACGTACCTGCCAGAAGGACGCACACGACATAAAGGCAGATAGGAATCAGAATAAAACGTCCGCGTAGCTCAATTGGTAGAGTGACTTATTCCGGAATATTTCGTTATAAGTTGCTCACGGTGGTCGTTAAACCTCCAATAAAAAAAAAAGAGAAGGGAGATGAGGATCAATAAAAATGTAACTTCTAAAGTAGAAAACATAGAATTATGCAAGACAGTACGAAAAAGTATCTCTGAAGACAAAAGGAAATTCAATTGTGAACTAGTGAGAAGAGCAACTGAAAACAAACAAAGCCTGAAGAGAGCAAAAGGACATTTCAGTAAGGGAAGAAAACAGATTATGGTACTGAGAAAAGAAGATGGTACTGTAACAAGAAATAGAAGCGAAATTTTGACTAGAGGGAAAGATTTCTACTCCAACAATATGAAAGAGATGATACATCTACTCTGGATATTACGAGAGGTAACAGTGCAATTAAGAGCATGAAACGTGGAAGAGCTCCAGGAGAAGATGGAATTACCTGGACATTATACAAGAAGCAAGTGGAGAAATTGAAACTATACTCGCTCAAGTTTTCACTAGATGTCTCAATGAAAGAAAAATTCCTGAGGATTGGAACAATGCCACAATGATTTTACTACATAAAAAGGGTGAAACTGAGGATCTCAGGAACTACAGGCCCATCAGCCCCCTATTAGTGGCTTATAAAATTTTCACTAAGATTCTTTCACATCGCTCGAAGATAACACTGGACATGGATCAACCGAGAGAACAAGCTGGATTCAGGAGTGACTAGCCGCCCCGGTGGCGCAGTGGTCTAAGGCGTTGGCCTCTGATCATTCGTCCGAAGGGGTCCGGGTTCGAATCCCGGTGAGGCATGGATGTTGTGTTTGTCTTACGGCACTGGCTCTCTCCCTTCCCTGGAACCAGTGACCCTAAATTAGGGACGGGCTACTGCTTATAGCCCATTTGAGTTGCTCACGGTGGTCGTTAAACCTCCAATCAAAAAAAAAAAAAAAAAAAAAAAAAAAAAAAAAAAAAGGTGTACTGAGAGAACTAATGACAAAAAAAAAAAAAGGGAATGTGAACTCTCATTATGTATGGCTTTTTTTATTATTAAAAGGCCTTTGATTCCGTGGAACCTTCAGCAATTACAATGACATTGAAAACCTGCCGTATTGAAGATGCATCATTAGCATTATTAATAACATCTGTGAAAATGCAAGCGCAACGGTTGATGATACAGCACCAATAAATATTGGAAGGGGAGTGAGACATGAGGTGACACTATGTCTCCCAAACTTGTTTCCACACTGCAAAATGTCATTTCAGTCATTGAACTGGAAAAATAAAGGGATAAAGATTAATGGAGCTTATTGAACTCAGCGTTTTGCTGAGGACGTCGTTATTTTGCAACTGCCCCTTCAGAACTTCACAGTATGATCCAGAAACTTGCTGACAAGAGTACAGAAGTGGGATTAAAAATGTACTTTCAGAAGACAAATGCTTTTGCATGAAATGAAGATTTATCGATTGATAGAGAAAAGCTGGAGATAACAGTTACCTATACATTTACCTTGGACAGCAGATACCAAGCGATAGTCACATTTACAAAGAAATTTAATCGGCGAATAAAATTTGGTTTGAAAGCTTCTTCGATTTTCCAAAATCATGTTGCGGACAGCATCCGCATTTTACGGGATGATAATGATCACAAGAAACCTTCCAGGAGGATCTTTACCCTCGTTGCTGAACTATTCTGTCTTAAATTTGGCAACCCAGTTTATAACTATGAAATAGGAAAGACACTGATCACATAACGTCACCGATATTTCAACGGTGAATTTCTTTCTGTTTCACCTTTCAGGAACAGAAGCTTAATTACCGCTTTTCTCTCGTTCGCTTTGAAATCTGCTTGAGAGGATGCCATTTTTACTTAGGACATGAAAAGGGAAACGGTTATTCATGTCACTATGGGATCAAAATTCGTCAAAACATACTATAAGATAGTAAGTAGATTACTTATTGCAATGAGAATTGAATACTAAACTTTTGGGTTTAAAAACCACTTCTTGCTTTTCTCGGCTGTGAAACGAAATAGGGCAATAGAAGCCCCTGAAATATTTTTCCACACATAGGCTACTTAACATTTAAAATTGTATTAGATTTGCATACCGCCCCTCTAAACAAAGTGCCCGAATGCTTTGCTTACAGGCTTGAGCCGGCCCTGACGTTGCGTATCTGTACTTTGTATTTTAAAAGGTGTACAGTTTCCTGCTAGAGAGCGTAAATTCAGTTTGTTTTTCGGGTTTTTTCTCCTTCTGTAGAAACTAGCTTTGAAAAGTTCTTGTTGTTTGTCGGAAAGGAATCAAAAAACGTGACCATTACCCCCGAATAATTAAGTGCCATATATTTTTACTGTATATTTTTTAAACAACTATTGTAAAACGGAAATGTGATGTATATTGTAATGATACTTTTATTGATTTCAGGGTTATCACGATTTCGTTCCAATACCGTATGAGTTCCGCTACGAAGCTCCAGCTATCGGAGGATACAGCAGCAGGAAAGAAGCAGGAGACGGTTACGGTCGAGTCACAGGATCGTACAGCATATCGGAAGAGGACGGCAGATCACGGATTGTCGAATACGTAGCAGACGAGAACGGATTTCGGGCCTCCATTTCAACAAACGAACATGGAACAGCCAATAAGAGTCCAGCCGACGTCACACTTTACTCCAGCGCTGATGGAACTCAATATTGAAAACCGTGAAGAAAATAAGAGTTCACATGTTTCTGTTTTGAGAAGCATACCACCAGCACTAGTCTTAAAAACAAAACAAAACTGACTCCTTGCGTACGTTCGAAATAAAAGCTTTGAAGAGCAAAGCACAGTGTTACATGTTTCACCTTGTACATCGGCAGTCGAGTTCTCCAGAAGATAGGTTTAGGCAAAGAAAAAAAAATGAGCTCTGTTTTGTTGTACCAACGGCTGAATGTTTGGACATTTTATTAAAATAGGCTAAAAAAATATAATCACACGTCAGTGTCCACTTATTTTAACAAAGAGTGACTCTAACTTACAAGTTTCTTGAAATATCAATTCTAAACGTTTTACACTTTTTTTTTCTGTTTTGATTGGAGGCTTAACTACCACCGTGAGCAGCTCAATGGGCTATAAGCAATCGCCCGTCCCTAATTTAGGGTCACTAGTTCCAGGGAAGGGAGAGAGAGCTAGTGCTGTAAGACAAACACAACATCCATGCCTCACCGGGATTCGAAACCGAACCCCTTTCGGACGAATGATCAGAGGTCAACGCTTAGAACACTGCGCCACCGGGGCGACTTCTTCACTTTTATGCAAGTTTCCTCTGGTAAACTCTGTTTTAGATGAATGTTTATGTGGAATTTTAAAATGTACTGTGACTTACTACGGAGGTAAAGCACGTGTCAAGACGACAAATCTGCAGCAATACATTCCATCCGTGTAGCTTAGTTGGGAGAACAACTTACTCCGGAGTGAAGGGTCGCGGTTTCATCCCAGTCACGGACAAATTTGTGTTTTCACAGTATGTAGGCTGATGAATGCAAAATTTCCGATGACTCATATGGCTGTGGTTTAGGAATATGTAAATCCGTGTCTCTCTACGTAATTACACTTTTTTGACTGGAGAACATTGTTTGTACAGGAGTGTGAATAACACAGATTTAAGTGAGAATGACGGCCCACCTGGAAACACGGTCTCACTCAGAGATACGCGCAGTGATTAGGTTTATGTGTGTACAGAAAATACCAGACGAGGAAATCCATTGCCAACTGAAAGAACTCTGTGGTCCTCAAGCCATGAGCGTTTGAAGCGTGTCAAAATGGTATTCAAAATTCGTACACGAGAACAATGCGTTGACGGGTGGAAAACGCAGTGACAGGTTTTCAATATTAATAACAGATAGCAACGTGGCTTGTGTGGAGGCTCTCTTGCAAGAAGGAAGACAGGCGACTTTGTGTTAGATTGCTACAAATGCAAATGCTTCTTTCGGTATCGCTCGTTACATCGAACGACCTTATCTCCGCTGGTGAAACCATTTTTCCAGGTGGGTCGCCATTTTCTCTTGAATCCTTTCTTCAGCAAATCATCTTTTCATTCAAACTGTTGTACCAAGCAACGCATTCTACTCAAGAGAGTGCATTGACGTTGGGAAACGTCCATTTTTTTTTATCCTTAATCAGATACCAAAGGTAATCGGAAGTTGTTTATTTATCAGCCCTCGTATTTATTGTACAGTCAAATCTCGATTTAACGAACTTCAAGGGACTAACAGTCTTGTACGTAAAATCGCAGAATTCGCTAAATCGAGGAAGCCTTTTGAATGCAATATTCAAATTAAGCTAGTGTTCATGAAAGGGTATGTAAGCAACTAAGTTCCCTTTCTTTCAGTGAAATTTAAATTATTTATATTATTTAGTTCCTTTAATAACGAAATATATTATCAAAAATGTTATAACACTTACACATTTACTTTGCATATTAAATATA
Organism: Macrothele yani; assembly: GCA_039090855.1. Taxonomy (NCBI): domain Eukaryota; kingdom Metazoa; phylum Arthropoda; class Arachnida; order Araneae; family Macrothelidae; genus Macrothele; species Macrothele yani. The sequence goes on along the minus strand of CM077013.1, from coordinate 29,102,174 downwards.
TGATTCGTAGATATTAGATTTCAATATGTGGCATCAAAATTTAAGCGTACTTTAAAATTGCTAGAAAAATACGATAGTTGATTTTTTCCGAGCATTTAGCTTCTTAAATAACGATTTCAGTATTCTAAGCTGCATAACAAGATGTGTTGTTTAATTTGACCTGTAGATTTAACACTGAGAAGAAAGGAAGCGCAATTTGGGGAAGAATTAAAGAGGTTCAGGAATGGGTACTTACAGTGTGTGTCCCCTGAGTTCACAGAAAGCTGTTGTTCTGTCTGTAGCTGAAAACAAGAATCTCCCAGGGAACCCTAGATTTAATCCCCCATACCGCCTTTCTTGTTCCTGCTTCCCACCCATGAAAGAAAATGTTGTCGCTTCTTTGGAACTTGTTGGTCATTTGCTTCCCCTGTAAGAAGCTTACGCTTGATAGTCACAGAAAAGGCGAACTGATTTATGATCCCATCAGGCTGTGTCGCAGATGGTGTTCTTTGAAATGCTGGTTAACTGCATGCGTAAAAATTTTCTGTTACGCGAGATTCTCTTTCTAGCTAACTTCTAACGTGAAAATGCTGGTTAACATACCCAGAAAGCACAATTTTACCTACGCCCAACATTGAGCTACCGCCTTCTATTCCTAAAAATCGGTGGCTCAGTGTTGGGCCTACATTAGATTGCAAGGCTGTGCTACCTGGGTAGTTAGGGAGTTTAAAAAAAATATAAAATGTTCGCTAAATTGAGGAAATGTGTTCGTTAAATCGGGAAACACCAAGCATTAATTTCAATGTCATCCCATTCGTACCATAAAAAATTTACGTAAAATAGCGGAATTCGTTAAATCGCAGTCCGTTAAATAGGGGTTTGACTGTATATTCTGTAGGGTACAAATTCAGATGCCCACGAATTACGACTGGCATTGCCAGCTGAAATTGAGCTCCTTAAGCCACTAGGATTCGAAAGCACAAACGTTATGTGTATAATATTTACTGAAAAGCTTTAGGAGAAATATAATTTTATAGACTCAGTCCCAAGGTGGAATGAATGCTTTGGCCTAGACCAGGAACCTTAATAACGACCCCCCCCCCCAAAAAAAAAAAAAAAAAACATTCACTGAGCCACCCCTGTTGTAACTACTCCAAGATTCACAGCTTTTCTAAAGTCATTCTCACACTATCAGAACTGATGGAACCATTTTTCATTTCCTCTCTTTTGTGATTAAGTTCTGGGAAATGAAATGAAGCTTTATTTTATATTTCACTTAATTTTTAAACTTACTGTTAATAAGATGAAATTGTACCTGCATCTGTATTGATATTGTCTGCCCTATGCAACTTTTTTCTTTGCCACTCCAGATGTTTAAGTCAAGCTTCACCATTGGCCTAGACCGCGAGATTTCTGTCATGGCGGGCATGTGTCCATGGATTTTTGCAGGGCGGTAGTGATAAATGAGGCAAGCAGCGACCATTTATGTATAATAGAAACTGCGACCACAAGAGGCACGGGTTGGGAGCAAAGAGTGCAAAATCTCGAGCAAAAAAATGGGCAAATACCGTCCTGGATGCCCAGTGATAAGAAGCGTAGGTTTCTGACTAGTCTTCGGAGTTCTAAGTGAGACTGTGTCATATTTGGTTAGTAGGGTTTGGTAGGTTTTATGGTATTGTGTTCAATATTCTTTCTTTCAGATTTGTGTGAGTAAACTGGAGTTTGGATAATTACTTCGGTTTGGTAATTTGCTGCCACCAGACCAGTTTTTTTGTCAGTACTGGTCAAACTTACTCCGCTTTGTTGCTCCTCAGAGGCACGGGGAAGGATAAATGTTTGCGACTGATCATAGAGCTGAGCATTGGTTACAGTAATGAAAAGTAGGGAATCGATCTCAGCCTCGTGACAAGTATGATGAGGATACAATTAATTTGATAAAATACCACGGTTCTTGATCTCGAGCATTATTACAGCAAGGCCATAGTTCAGTACACTCCTGCACTAAATGTGTGCATACATAGAACATTGAGAATTTATTATTCAGTATCACTGGAATTAGTTGCTTTCAAGTATGCAGGATTTCTCAGGTGGAAGATGTGGCAGACCGTGGCCTGTCAATACGGTTCGACGTTATTACAGCTTTACCCGCAGGTAATTTAGCATCCCTTAATAGCCCTAAACCACAGGTAGGTTCCTAACTAGCTATACATCCGCAGCTGACTAGCCTTGGAACTTAACGTGCGCGCTCATCCTCTTACGCAACTACGATCGTTCGACTCTCCTATTTCCTACCCGAGCGAAAAGTGGCCCGCACGAATTTGTCATAACTTTTCCCGCTCAAATCTGTGCAGTCCGGACCTCGCACGACCAATCACACGCGCGCACACCTTTCGAGCTTGGGCCATGTGGTACACATCTTATGCTGCTCCGCCTCTCAACCTGCCTGCCAACTTTCTCTGCTAAGTGAAGGTCCGCATGTTTGTGAACTTCTAGCTAAAAGCAGAATTCACTAAGGAAAGAATTTTCGGCACCCTTCATTACTCCGTGGGAACCTGACACCCAATATGGCCAACTTGTTATCGTCTTCTCTCTTACAGTGCAAATATGGCGTCCCGTCTCCAATTTCGGGTTCTTTTCCCCATTTTTTCTGTATTAAATTATTTTCACGTCATCACAGACTAGTCTTTGGAGATCTAGCTGAGTCTAGTCTTTGAAGTTCTGGGCGAGACTAGTCTTTGAAGTTCTGGGTGAGTCCAGTCTTTGTAGTTCTGGGTGAGACTAGTCTTTGGAGTTTTGGGTGAGACTAGTCTTTGGTGTTCTGGGTGAGTCCAGTCTTTGCAGTTCTGGGTGAGACTAGTGTTTGGAGTTCAGGGAGAGACTAGTGTTTGGAGTTCAGGGAGAGACTTGTGTTTGGAGTTCTGGGTGAGAATTGTATTTGGAGTTCTGGGTGAGACTAATCTTTGAAGTTCTGGCGAGACTAGCCTTTGGAGTTCTGGGTGAGACTAGCCTTTGGAGTTCTGGGTGAGACGAGTCTTTTGAGTTTTGGGTGAGACTAATGTTTTGAGTTCTGGGTGAGAGTTGTGTTTGGAGTTGTGGGTGAGACTAATCTTTGGAGTTCTGGTGAGACTAGTCTTTGGAGTTCTGGTTGAGATGAGTATTTGGAGTTGTGGGTGAGACTAGTCTTTGGAGTTTTGGGTGAGACTAGTCTTTGGAGTTCTGGGTGAGACGAGTCTTTGGAGTTCTGCTTGAGACTAGTGTTTTGGGTTCTGGGTGAGACTAGTGTTTGGAGTTCCTGGGTGACTCTAGTCTTTGAAGTTCTGGGTGAGACCAGTCTTTCGAGTTCTGGGTGAGACACGAGGAGCTAGTTTGTCCTACGATGCTTCTTCGTGTTTCTTGAACAGCATTCCCTGGAAACAAATGCCCCAGATAAGAGACAGGGACTGATTACATATCTTACAGCTGTCCATGGAGGTCTAACCCCTAAAGAAATAAAAAGGTAAAATAAAATAGGGAAACGACAAATATTTTCCGGACAATGTAGAGGTCGAGAGAAAAGCGCATGTTTCGTGCACAGAGACATTTCCTTTGAGCGCCAGGGGGAGTTCTAAAGAGTCGTCAGGGGAGCTCTGTGTTCACTGCAAACTATATTTTTCCACAAATGCAGATGCAAGTTTTGTATTGCTTTTTCAGCCCCTTTTGTTAATTTACTTCACTACCGAATAATTTCTCCATGCTCAAATGTAAAAAAAAACAATAAAATAAAATAAAATACAAAGTATATAAAAAACAAGAAAGAAAACTGAACTCTCTTGAAACATAAGAAATAAATCACATTCTTAGAATTTGTTTGGAGATTGTTCAGTTGCAAGTTCCTTGTCGCTGGAGGCAAAATAATCTAAATTAGTATGAAAAAAAAAACATTTATTTATTTTTTAGTTTATTATTGTGGTCCTTTCACATGAATCAACGCAAAGGCATAGAAGAATTATTGATGTTATATTTTGATTCTTTCCACTCCACTTTTTGGATTCCGCTACCTCTCTCCGGCTTTAATCGGACATCGCCCACGCTGAAGCCGGAGATAGTTTCTTCTTGCCGTGGTCAGCAGCCAGACTCCTCGTTTTCCCACTCAATAACCGAGAGCCCTCAGGTTCCTACTAACAAAGCCCCCTTTTTTCCCCACACAAGCATCGTAAACTCCCTCCTATACTGACACCATAAAGAGATGAACAGGAACAAGTCGAAAGCTGTGTCTTTCTCCATTTAGCACTATTTGTTAACTCCTTGAGAGGCACATTGAATTAAAAGATCCTCATGACAACACTTCCTTTGCAGAAAATTTAATTGTCTAAGTTTTTTAACAACTGCTTAACACGTCATAGTCACTTACCAAGTGACAAACAGTGTTTTGTCCTTTTAGAAACTACGTACTCACCCCCACCTCTCTACCTCTCTCTCTCTCTGCCCTTCTTTTTATTGATAATGCTCTTCCAAAAAAAAAAAAAAAAAAAAGGTTTTCTGATACCAACAAGCCTTGTGCTTTGGCAGGTAATCATTGGAGTAACTGTTCCTCCTGATTCGCCTCGAGAAGTAATTTATTTTCAGTTATTCATCTTTCGTGCTATCACGTTTCAATTTTGTCTGTTTAAAAATGTAATACACGAATAACCAAGATAAAATATTTATGTATACAGTAAGGCCTGTCTATCAAAGTCAACCACGGTTCTATGGAATAAAGACCATCATAACAGGTGATCGCTAAATAGAATGTTTCAATTTGCCCAAAAATCCCCTCTTTCCACTTGAAAAAAAAAAAAAAGGAAAAATACTTACCTTTTTTTAATTCAGCCTACTGTGAAGTGCGTGTTCTTACTTCCTTCTCTGCCATTCTGTTATTTAGGAACATTATTCGTTAAATCTCTCACTTAGAGCCAGAAGACTGAGAAATGGGGTAAAGTGCTCGGAACATACGTAGGTCATCGAAAATTGGGTAATTGTACAACATGTTCCCCGGAGGAAATGGAAGGTAATGAGACGCAGAACGCAATAGCAACACTACTGCGGCTGAGTTTTGAAAATCACTTCACTTTCATCCTCCCCCTTCCTTTCTCTTCCTGAAAGTCGGCGATGCGTTCTTTTGACGTCTGGAGTGGACCATCAAGTCTGCTCAAACTATAGGGTGAGTCAAAAGTCGCAGGACACCCTTGTATTTCAGAAACGGGAAGGAAAATGATCTGAATAATCCAGCGAAGAATAGACGATGGGGCTTATCTCTTAGGCTATTTCCGGAACATGGCCGCCATATTGAAATCCGCCATATTGGATATAGGTCAAATTTTTCAAATGGTAAGGAGGTCACGTTGCATGTCAACTAAGACCAGAAATGTTCTTAGAAATTGATTGCCGTAATCAGATTTGACATATGTGTTGTGGTTCACATGTCATCAACACAGAAATTTGAAATAACAACCGTAAAGTACCCTGTGATGCGCAGATATTTGATGTGTTCAATGTTTCGTCCCTGTTGCTGAACACAGAGCTGAAGACGCTTGATCCAGTCGTTTGCACCCGCACGAAAAAATCGGGAGAAATACGGTTACAGGCCTCCAGGATGCGTTGCTGTAAGTGGTGTTTGTCGCGGAATTTTCTCATCATTACACCAGATATTTCAGCTGAACCCACAGATAAAAGTTGAGTGGTGTGAGATCGGGGGATCTCGGTGACCATTCCACAGGACCATGTCTGGATCTTAAAAGGATGCCAGTGAGCGATGTGAAGAATCCGTTCAATGACTGACTGGCTGATACCACATTATGCTGTGACACGTGGTGTGCTACGATGTGACGAATCCGTACCATGACTGACAGGCTGATACCACATTATGCTGTGACACGTGGTGTGCTACGATGTGACGAATCCGTACAATGACTGACTGGCTGATACCACATTATGCTGTGGGTGTGCTACGTTGTGGACCATTGTAGACCATTGTTGAGGTTTCCTCGTCGGTACAGTTTTCGGCCGACAACTACGTGGCTTGTCGTCCATAGTCTCAGTTTCTTGGAATTTGGATATCAGGTATGCGACAGTTGTGTGTGAAATTTGTGGTCTTTCTGAGTGTCAGTTGTTGAAGTCTGCGTCTATGATACGGCAGCTGCGTTCCCGAGATATTAGAACCACCTCAATCCTCTCCTCTTTCGTCAATACCATCTTCAGTTACCTGCAACAAACAATGGTTATTTCAACGTTATGTGTTGATAGCTTGTGAACCACAACACATATGTCAAATCTGAGTACGGCAATCAATATCTGAAAAAATTCTGGTCTTGTTTGATATGAAACACGGCCCCCTTACCATTTGAAAAATTTGACCTTGATCCAATATGGCGGATTTCAAGATGGCAGCTATGTTCCGGAAATAGCCTAAAATATCTTACCGATTCTTTGCTGGGGTATTCAGATATTTCAATTCCCTCCCGTTTCTGAAATACAAGAGTGTCCTGCGACTTTCGACTCACTCTGTATAATAGGGACACCAATTGGGAAGAATAGGTGGAAGAGTATGAAATCCTCCGTGGACTTCATAAAAGGTTTTTTTGTTTTTAATTGGAGTTTTAACGACCACCGTGAGCAACTCAACGGGCTATAAGCAGTCGCCCGTCCCTAATTTAGAGTCACTGGTTCCAGGGAAGGGAGAGAACCAGTACCGTAAGACAAACACAACATCCATGCCTCACCGGGATTCGAACCCGGACCCCTTACGGACGAATGATCAGAGGCCATCGCTTAGACCACTGCGCCACCGGGGCGGCCAATTAAAGATTGAACGTGCATACCCTAGTTAACAGGAAACCATAGGTGTTAGGCTTATGCAGACAAACAACAATTTGGTTTGTTTGTCTGTAAACAAAATTCTAAGAACTTGTTCGACCCAAAGGACCACACACTGTTTACAAGCTCGAGAAGCATGGCGACAGAGAGAGAAAAAGGAACAGATGTTTTATATTTTTAAACGCACGGCCTTTTCATTATCTTCCTAGAATTCCTAAACAAGATATTTCTATGAGTTATTGTGGTTTTTCTGAAGTGTTGGTGACTGCGAAATGCAGGTATATTCTCTAATGCGTTTCCAAAGTGGATGCCTGTGACGGCCAAATAATGGTTTCTTATGCATTGTTTCTAATAGCATCCGAGCGAAACCCGCTTTCGCAGATGACCGGGGAATGCGAGTAACCGCCAACATAGGTTTCGCTGTATAGAGAATTACAAAAGTATTTTTCATAAACGGCGAAAAATGAAATTTCAGGGAATTTACAACAACGCCCATTTTCCAGTGGGGAGGGGGCTCGGTTGTCTTGCAGGGATAGAGGGCTGAGCCCTGTATATCTTTCTGCTAGCTGAGGCCATATTTGTGAATGCTACTAGGCAAATAATTGTTGTAACTATTACTAGGCGTGCCGCCCAGGTGGTGCAGTTTTCTAAGCGCTGGCTCATGACCATTCGTTCGGGAAAGGATCCGGGTTCGAATCCCGGTGAGGCATGGATGTTGTGTTTGTCTTGCGGCACTGGCTCTATCCCTTCCTTGGTACAAGTGGCCCTAAATTAGGGATGGACGACTACCAGAAGGTTAATACGACGTGTTCGCGTGGAATGAGGAAAACTACTCCGCTTTTGTACTTATTTCCATAGCAGAAACAATCGCGGCTCACATGAGACTAGGAGCACCAAAACTGTACTACCGACAACTGGATGGTAGGCATCACTTGGGATAAAAGCTATGTGAAACGATTGATTCGTCTTGTATGATGGAAAAGGCAGAATAGTACCAGCAGTGTCTTTCATGGAGATGTTTTTGGGTTGCCAGAATGAGTGGGATATCGAATATCTGCAATGTATTCGTGCATAATGAACGCCTGTTCATGATTCAGTGAATTATTTACAGAAATGGTGCGCACCAGGAAAATGTACTTTGTCGTCTAAGGCATATAGTGGTGTTAAGGATTCCTTTGGACTGCAAACTACGTGCACTTAAATTCTGTCCAGCATTTGTGGAAACACCGGCCTTCCGAGTCTATCTATCGCCTTCCAAAAGGGTATAATAGTGGGTCCTTCTGCAGAACACAAAAAATATCGCCTGCTGTCGTGCGTATAACCGTAATAGCCATGGTATGATTTCCGAAGAAGCTTGACCTCGGTTGAAGAGACAGCGCAGATGCAGCCGAGAAAAATGACAAATTACTTGCTTCATATACCCAGCTTCGAGAGATGTCAAATATTCAGCCTACGATAAGGTGACATTATTTTGTTCAGCTAGCTGTCCGAGAAGAGGACAAATCACTCCACTTTGAGAGAGGACAAATCACTCCACTTTAAGAGAGGACAAATAGCCGGCCTAGGAGAATTTGGGATTATATCTTTCTGCGTTTTGGCCGGAAGACGTCAAATCACTCCAGGTGCCTAACTCCAGAAGAGGATGATATTTGGCCTACAAGAAGGTGGGATTACCTCGTTCTACGAGCTGGATGAGACATGCTTCCGGTTCATCGACTTTATATATAATGGATAGAAGCAGACACTCATGTTCAAATTCAGTGTCTTTACCGTCCTTTTGGGAGTAGGAATGAGAGAACGTTTCAGCAGCTGTACACAACTATATCAGATTGGCCCTGATATAATTGTGTACAATTATATCAGATATACAATTATATATCAGATTCTTGTACCACCAATTATATCAGATTGGCCCTTCAAGATAGGAACATCCTTCCATAGTCCACAAGATAACCAGGTCTGTTTCCAACTGAGCATATCCGGAACGTGATTGGAAAGCCCATGATCCGAAATCCTTTGTGTTTTCTGGACTTCAGCAGAGAATTCAGACTAAACAAACTGCGTGGTCTATGGCATCTTCTACCCACGCCCGGAATAAATAGCCATCTCGAATGCTTGCTCCCTAATCAGAACCAGTTCCCGAAGAATTCCCTTTACCAACTATAAAGTGTCTCGTTTGCTAAATCATATAAAATCATATTTATATATTAAAAAAATGATCTCGCTCTCTCTCTCTCTAAGAGCCCGAGCCCGAACCGCAGTAAATATTCTACAGCCCGAGCCCGATTCGGGCCTGGCCTCTGCTTCGGGCTTTCGGGCTCGGGCTCAATCCATCTCAGCTCTTGTACGTAGGTCAGTAGGCGTCACGTGACACTAGCTAATGTGCGTTTCGGGAGAGGGGCCATCGAACATGGGAAGGAGGGTAAGTAAATCGCGTGTAGCACCAGCTCGTAGGATGACTTAAGATGTCCTCAGCCACCTCGGCACTCGCCGTTCAGTTCTGTGACCTTCTGTCCTGTATATCCTCTAACCAGCCACCTGTGCATTCAATGGACGGGAGCTGGGAAGCGAGGATGGTTTATAGAAATCCTCAGCCTGTGTTCATATTTTTAACACACGCAGAGACTGATTTACGCCTAAGCCAGCAAGGCCCAGGACTAGGGTCCCACAATTTAGGGGGCCCAGAATCGCAATGCAAAAAGAAATTTCATGCTTTTTTTATTGAATGATTATTATGTATAGAAAAAACATTTGGGGGAAAAATCTTTTTGTTATACTATACACCTCTTGAGAGAGATTTTGCATTGCTAAAGACACTTTGTAGAAACTTTGAGAATTTCATAATGTAAAGTATCAGATTTTAAAATTTCTTGGGTCGAAATTAAGTGAATTAGTGAGCTCAATAATGCACTTTTATGAGTGTGAGAATTATCCAGTTATGCATGTTTGCTCCAATCTCAGTATCATTCCTCTGTTATTAATAGAATTATTGTACTATAATATTGAACAAATCCCAGGTGATTAATCAGCTACATGGAAGTTCATCTTGCATCCCAAACATCAGTCTCTACTAAGTCTAAATAATATTCATCAGTTACAAATTAAATTAAAAAGGGATGAACAACTTTACTTCTGTGGATATTTCAATTATTACATAACACTAAGAAATATTCTTATTTTCTGTTGCATGAGATTTTTCCTGATTCTAAGTATTTTTTCAACACTGATTTCAAATCTGTAATCAGTTTTCCTCTACATGCTCTAGTTTTCATGCAATTTGAAACTTGTGATTTTAGCAAAAAAAGGGGCATCCTTTGCTATTTACACTAGGGATAGCTTGAGAACTAGGCTTACATTGACTCTAACCTTAGATTAATAGCAGAAACGATCGCGGCTCACATGAGACTAGGAGCACCAAAACTGTACTACCGACAACTGGATGGTAGGCATCACTTGGCATAAAAGCTATGTGAAACGATTGATTCGTCTTGTATGATGGAAAAGGCAGAATAGTACCAGCAGTGTCTTTCATGGAGATGTTTTTGGGTTGCCAGAATGAGTGGGATATCGAATATCTGAAATGTATTTGTGCATAATGAACGCCTGTTCATGATTCAGTGAATTATTTACAGAAATGGTGCGCACCAGGAAAATGTACTTTGTCGTCTAAAGCATATAGCGGTGTTAAGGATTCCTTTGGACTGCAAACTACGTGCACTTAAATTCTGTCCAGCATTTGTGGAAACACCGGCCTTCCGAGTCTATCTATCGCCTTCCAAAAGGGTATAATAGTGGGTCCTTCTGCAGAACACAAAAAATATCGCCTGCTGTCGTGCGTATGACCGTAATCGCCATGGTATGATTTCCGAAGAAGCTTGACCTCGGTTGAAGAGACAGCGCAGACGCAGCCGAGAAAAATGACAAATTACTTGCTTCATATACCCAGCTTCGAGAGATGTCAAATATTCAGCCTACGATAAGGTGACATTATTTTGTTCTGCTAGCTGTCCGAGAAGAGGACAAATCACTCCACTTTGAGAGAGGACAAATAGCCGGCCTAGGAGAATTTGGGATTATATCTTTCTGCGTTTTGGCCGGAAGACGTCAAATCACTCCAGGTGCCTAACTCCAGAAGAGGATGATATTTGGCCTACAAGAAGGTGGGATTACCTCGTTCTACGAGCTGGATGAGACATGCTTCCGGTTCATCGACTTTATATATAATGGATAGAAGCAGACACTCATGTTCAAATTCAGTGTCTTTACCGTCCTTTTGGGAGTAGGAATGAGAGAACGTTTCAGCAGCTGTACACAATTATATCAGACTGGCCCTGATATAATTGTGTACAATTATATCAGATATACAATTATATATCAGATTCTTGTACCACCAATTATATCAGATTGGCCCTTCAAGATAGGAACATCCTTCCATAGTCCACAAGATAACCAGGTCTGTTTCCAACTGAGCATATCCGGAACGTGATTGGAAAGCCCATGATCCGAAATCCTTTGTGTTTTCTGGACTTCAGCAGAGAATTCAGACTAAACAGGCATGTAATCGCATACCTCAACGATGTATACCTCTTCGAAAGATGCACACCAAAGTCTGCGATTGTATTAAAGCACCTAGGGTAACACCTGGTATTAATTTTTAGAAATATGAATATTTTTAGTTGTTGTTTCAAATAAAAATTACTGTAATCAACTGAAAATTTAGTCATTTGTTCGTATATAACCACTGTATATAGTATCACTCACACATAGTTTACAATCATCAGATCTGTTTCGAACCCAGCATATTCGGGACGTGATTGGAAAGCCCATAATCTGAAATTCTTTGTGCTTTCTGTATTTCAGCAGAGAATTCAGATAAAACAGGTATGCAATCGCATACTTCCACGTGATATTTCTCTTCGAAGGAATGCACACCAAAGTCTGCGATTGTATTAAAGCGCAGAGGATAACACCTAGTATTAATTTTTAAAAATACGAACGTTTTTGGTTGTTTTCTCGAATAAAAATGAATGTAATCAACTGAAAATTTAGTCATTTTTCCGTACAACCACTCCATATAATATCACAAGTTTTGGTCAAAATCGGATCTCTTTTTCTCGGTGTTCTAATTTCCGTTCCCCTAAACGTGCATCAGAAACTAGTCAACACTGGAAGAAACATAGTGTGAATTCTAGGCATATCCCTCATGGAAACATCGCAGGTAGGTAACATGAGAACGAACAGCTCCATGTCATGTTACGTGCAAATGGACTACTATGATGAGTACTATACACAGAACGTCAATGAAAGAATGTGTACCAGTATGGTAGTACTGCACAGAACGTCGATCTTTTGGGGACAATTCCCGACCAAATTCGGGGCACCAAGCTACAAGTAATGAAAGTATTGTTGTAATACAGTAAATGACTCTGTGTTGATTGATAGATGTGCAACGCTGCTACTGATAACGACGTCAAATATCACCTAAAACGGAACTGTCACATTAATTTCACATTAGTATTCCAATCTTGGCATACCACCCCAGTGATACAGCAACGTAAACGCTGACTTCTGTCAGTCGCCCAAGTGCGCATGTCCCGGATGAGGCACGGGTGGTGTGTTGTGTTACTGCCCTGGATATTTCTCTTCCCTGGAACCGTGTGACTACGTGTGACTCGTGGAGTTGTTCATGACTGCCGTTACTCCCCCACCAAGAAAGAAAACCTTCGTATAATTTGAGACCCGCGGGTTCCTCAATATCTGACTGAACAGGACAGTAGATGACACTTGGAATACCTTCGTACAGCTATGATATCTCCTGATGGGATTTTTTTATTTTCCGCCGTCTAAGAAAAGTTTCATAACTTGACTCAGAAGGAGGAGCATTTGTAAACTAATGCTTCATTCCAGGTGTCAATGTCCTTTTTCATTTTTTGGAATTGTTAAAATTTCAATTATGAGAAACACTGTCCTAATACAGAGAATGAGTTGAAAGTTTTGCAATATCTGCATAAACACATGTGCTGAGGGGGTATGTCACGTGTTTAACTTAGTTCAAGTCGCGCATTGAAGTAAATCGAAAGGGATATAAAGTGGTAGTCGTTGCTGTGAACAGCATTGCATGTTGTCATTCTGTCTGTGGTTGGGACGCTTAAAAAATGAACAGCCACAACCGGCTGATTAGGGAACGTTTGCTTTACGAGATTGAACTCGGCCATAACGCTGCTCAAGAAACACGAAAGATTAGTCATGCGGAAGGGGAAGGTTCTTTGGACCACAGCAACGCAACCAGATGGTTCAAGTAATTTCGCTTAGGTGACAGAAACCTCGACGATCAGCCAAGGTCAGGTAGGCCGCGAACCGTGGATTCGGAGGCCATGCGCCAGGCCGCAGAAGCAAATCCAACAACCAGTACTAGGAGATTATTAGGCGAGCCGGGCATATCACAGAATACCACGGTTCTTCACCTTCAGGACCTAGGCAAGGTCATTGTCCCTCACGAACTGACACCAGCTGAAGCAAACCAGGGAGTGGAAGTGTGCACGAAACTCCTAGAAAACCCGCGCGATGTAAGTTTCATCAATAGAATTGTTACGTGCGATTAAAAGTGGGTCTATTTCCGTAATTCTAACACACAATGACACTGATTGAGCACGGGTCAGCTTCTTGAACCTGTTGCCAAACGTGGGCGGTTCGAGCACGAGGTGATGCTCTGCGTCTGGTGGAATTTCGAGGGGAATCCACAATGAATTTCTTCCAGACGGTCGGACCATCAACGCCAACCTCTGCTCTGAACACCTGCAGGGGATGTATGCCGTTTTGGAGGAGAAGTACACGGCACTGGTGAACAGAAAGCGTCCTCTCCTACAGCAGGACAACGCGCGGCCTCATACCTCGCAAACGACCCTGGCAAAACTCCAGGAATTTGAGAGCATCGAACTGATGCCACACCCAACATATAGTCCGAACCTTGTCCCGTCGGATTATTACTTGTTCCTGTCCTTGGCCCACTTCCTTCGCTGGCAGCACTTCAAGAACCAGGAGGAGGTGGCAGCTGGGGTGAAGGAGTTCTTCGCCACGAAGGACAAGAACTGGTACCGCCGCGGAATCGAAGAACTGTCAGACAGATGGCTAAAGACGGTGCAATACGATGGCTTATACTTTGAATGCTAGTCAACTTTCCTCGTAAAGGTACATATGAAGGCATAAAGTGATCCAAATATTGCAAAACGTTCGACTAAACCTCTGTATTAAAACTGAAATCACCTAACCTGTGGGTTCAGTGGGGGCATATGCCCCCACAGATCGGAAACTGTGTGGGCATCCCCCCCCATGAGCTCCATTAACCATAAGCACTTTACTTCAATTTAAGCTCGGTCCAAACGGAACATCAACATGTTTAGGAATTCTATTCATTCTACCAACGTTTTCTTCCACGTAGACGTACATTTGAAACTAGAACTTAAAGTAAAGGTGCTTTCTCTCCCACGCGTTACAACGTCGCATTTACTAGTGATCTTTATCTATGCCTATACTCCCCACATTCCCATAAATTAATTATCCTTCTTCTGAGTTTCCGACCATAACACCATGACAGAGTACAATTTATTGCGACCTAAGGTTTATCAAAAAAAGTGTTTGTGTGGATAAATGTTTATCCCTCACAAAGCGCAGAAACATTTTTCTATCTCATTCTGCTACATTATGATTAAAAAGTGCTGAAAAATCATGAAACGATTCCATCTCCGTAAAATATCGTTAATTATTTAATACACACCGTAGAAAAGAGAATGCCTCCTGTGTGGTGACTTTTCTTCTTCTCTTTCTTTCTGGGAGAAAAAGAAAGTTTCAAAGTCCGAACATTTCTCAGTAGAAGGAGCAGCATACATTAGGATGACTTCAGAAAGCTGAATAGTATTTTGCGCAGTCACTCAAACCACTAAACTTAAACAAAAAGCATGTTCCTTATTTTGTGTTTCTTGCGCCATTCCACAATACCGAAACCGAACAGATGAAATCTAACTAGGTGATGTGGCCAGGACCTTTTTGTCATGAACTATTTCAAGAAAAAAGGTCTTCAGAAAATTCTAATATTCTTTTCGTAACATCCATTCAGTAAGTGTTACACGTGATTGTCGTCTGTTCCTAATTTACGGCCACTGGTTCCTGGGAAGGGAGAGAACCAGTACTGTAAGATAAACACGAAATTCATGTCCCAACGGTATTCAAACTTGGACACATCTCCGACGAATAATCAAAAGTTCGCGCTTAGACCACTGAGCCACTAGTCGACAAAATCTTTCGTATAAATAGCATGGAGAAGAACTTTGAAACAAAAATTGCGAAAAGTAAAGCAAACTACCTTGTTCGAATCACATAGAAAACGAAACGAATTTTGAGAACAGAAGATTTATATTTGAAAACATGAAATTTAATGAAATTCGCCCTGAAAAATCAATTTCATTAGAAAAATCTCAAAAAAATAATTACAGAATGAACTGTCCGGAAAACCTCACTTTCCTGACTTAAAAATTAAGCGCATAGAAAAGAACAGCAGATGGCATCACAAAGTAACAGATTCCAGAATAACTGATGAATTCAATCAATATATCTCTTTCAAAAGTAGACTTTCTGACGATGCTCTAAAACGGAATGAAATGCTTAAACAAACCTTTTAGACAGTTAAGGATAATTTTCTAGAGCTCATCTAAGACTCCACAAAAGAATAATGAAACAAATATTTTCAAAAGAATAAGAATAATATTTGGGCTAGAGGATTTCATCCCACCCAAATTTTCTTTAAGCCCACCTTTTTCTCACCTAAAATATTTAAGTAGTTAGGACACATGGCAAGTGCAACCATATAAGATTTATGAGAACTTGAATAACGTATGTGAACTTTTCGAATTCACAGAAATTTTGTTATGTAAAATAATGTTTTTTTTTTGTTGAATTTAGTGTTGTAGTGTTGCACTAATCTGTGAAATGGAAGGATTCCTCGGTACCAATGTCTTAGAGTGCAGTAGAAAGACACAATTTTTGTGATTTTAGTTTGAAAAGATGATAGAGAACCAGCGAGAGAGAGACAGACAGAGAGAAAGAGATAGAGAGAGCGAGAGAGATAGACAGAGAGAGGGGGGGATAGATGAGGAAAGGAGAGGAAAGAGATAAATAGACAGAGAGATATACAGATAGAGAGAAGTAGGAAGAGAGATAGAGAGAGCGATAATAATATTTAACTCTATAACACTACAGACACCACAAATCCTCCTCAAGAAACTAAACTAATTCTTGAAATCAAACCAGTAATCAAATAGTCGGCTATCATGTTTGCAGCTAACAGAACCAACAAGGTAATAAGCCGAATCAAATGACTCACTCTTTCAATTGATACTATAGAGGGAGCCAACAACAAAGGTACCACCTCGGAAACCAGGTGAGCTCCTCTATATAGAGAGAGGGGAGAGATAGATGGACAGAGAGAGACAGATAGAGAAAGGAGAGAGAGATAGATAGACATAGAGAGACAGATAGAGAAAGGAGAGAGAGATAGGAATAGAGATAGATAGACAGACAGACAGATAGAGAGAGCGAGAGAGATAGAGAAAGGAGATAGATGGAGAAAGGAAATAGTTAGATAGATAGATAGATAGAGAGAGAGAGAGAGAGAGAGAGAGAGAGAGAGAGAGAGAGATGTTCTTTGTCAAATCGCAAACTAAAATTCATAAAGAGCCTTATGACAACAAATATTAATAAAAATAAGGTAAAAAAAACTGACGTAAGTAATAGAGGTGGGCTTAACCGTGTTTTTCCTGTCACAGTAACAAAAGTGACAATTCCACGAAAGTAACGATGACTTTAAGCAGTGACAAAATCATTGTTTACGACAAACAATGATAAACAACTTTTGTAAGAAAGTTTGTTTATGACAAAAAATGATACGAACTTTTGTAAGAAAGTTTTTGCTTACAAATATCACACGAAGTAAAATTTTCAACGACGATGACTCATCTCACTGATTTTTCTACGCTTGGCGTCAGACCAGTGGCGATTCCTCCATATAGGACGTGAGGATCATCCTACACTTTAATTTTAGATAATTACACTCATAATGAAATATTTGAAAATACTCATTTTATAAACATGAAAGAAAAAACGAAAATGAGGCACAATAGCAGTGGGGATCATCCTCGATTCCTTTGTATGCGTACAAAGCGGCGCATGATTGTCGTGTGTGCATGGCCGGACTTACACAAATTAAGATGAAGGCCCCCTACCGTCCACATTCTTGAAAAAGTAAGTACATTTGTCGGCACGAAATGTAATCAATTAATTTAAAAGTTTATTTAATAAATAGAACACTGTGCGCGGAAAAATAAGAAATAACACCTACTTTTATTAAATCCTAATATTAGCAAGGAAATTCGCACCTCAAAATATAGACGGGCAAATAAAACACTATTTAATAGTTTAATATTGATATTTTCGCATTAAATTGCACTGGGGAACAAAGTTTTCGTTGCACTGATACCAGCATTTATTCTTATCTAATTTGATCGAGCTGAATTCAAATCTTAAGCTAGTTTTCCTCTGTTAGCTCTAGATTTTTTTGCAATTCAACATTTTCATTTTTCGCGAAATTTTGACGCCTTTCGCATTATGACATGGTCTATTTGAGGAATTTATGGTCGCGCAGTCTTAAAATCAGGCTTAAATAACCGTCTTGGCAAATATATTCTTTGTGCATTTATAAAAACGTGTACGTGCATCACAATATACATTAAAATTTTTAAAAAAGGCAAAAAATCATTTGCGTGGAGTAAAATATGTATCGCCACTTGTCAAATCTGAAACATTTATCCATTATACACTGAGTGGCCACTTTATTATGACCACCCCTCAGTACTTCGTTCGGCCACCTTTTGGCTTTAATACTGCGTCGATTCTTCGTGGCATGGACTCCACGAGATGTTGATAGGTGGTTTGTGGAATTGGACTATGCTTGATGAATAGTAATTTCCAGGAGTGTGAGATTGCAGGGTTGTGAATCCAGCTGTCTGATGGCTCGTTCAACTTCATCCCACAAATTATCAATGGAGCTGAGATCTGGAGATTGTGGGGGCCACATAAGCAAAGTAAACTCACCGGCATGTTCCTGAAACCAATACTGTACAATACGAGCACTATGGCAGGACACATTATCTTGTTGAAAGTAGCCATCGCCAATGGGATAAACCATCCAGATGACAGGATGCGCTTGGTCCGCAACGATGTTTAGATATGATGTGCCAGTGAGACGTTGATCAACACGAATCAAAGGGCCCAAAACATTCCAGGAAAACATTACCCAAACCATAACGTTGCCTCCACCAGCTTGAAGGGTTGTAGCAATGCATTTGGGGTCCATGCTTTCGTGCTGTTTCCGCCGAATTCTCACTCGGCCATCGGCATGGTGCAACTGAAAACGTGATTCATCAGACCACATAATTTGTTTCCAATTATTGACTGTCCAATGCTTGTGCTCCTGTGCGAACTGGAGACGTTTTCTCTTGTTAACTGCAGACAGCAAAGGTGTTGGAACAGGCCTTCGGCTGCCATATCCCATCCGATGCAGTGTACGGCGAACAGTGCGTGCAGAGATCATTTGAGGGGATCCTTGATTAAGATGGTCTGCAATTTGCTGCACTGTTGCCCTTCTGTTGTCTGTTACCAGTCTGGAGACTCTCCGTTCCGCCCGAGCAGTCACTAGTCGATGACAACCACACGTCGCACGTAGAGATCCAGTTTTTTGGCTGACAGTCCAGTCTTTAAACACTTTAACAACAGGTGCTCTGGAACATTTCACGAATGCGGCGGTTTCGGTGATACTCGCTCCATGGCTCCGAGCTCCTACAATCATCCCACGTTGAAAGTCCGTCAAATTGCATTTTTTACCCATCTCGTCACCCAAAAATCACTTCCACTACTGTCGTAAGCACTAAGTTTTCCCTTTTTATACTAGCCTTGCCCTCTGGCGGGAACAGCGTGCTGCCATAGCTCATTTGCTTAAAACTGTCAGGTGGTCATAATAAAGTGGCCACTCAGTGTAGTCAAATATGAGTACGCACTATTGCTTTTTACTTTAAATTAACATATATTTCGGCATAAAGATGATAGGTAATTCAGAACAACTGGTAAGGATGGGATGCAAAGTTCAAATATGTCCTATTCAGACAAGAATTTGCGCTTGTAGTTCTGGCGTTTGTGGACTTTCTCATGGTAATCTCGTTTGATGCTCCAGCAGTAGTCTGCCATCATATTTTTGTCTCGTTGCCCTTGGTAGCGCGTTTCCATCATCATGAAGTCTTGATGGAAGCGCCTTCCCTGTTTATCACTAATAGCCCCAAGGTTCTAGGGGAATTGATCAAGGTGACTATTCAGGAAATGGAGCTTTGCACTCATGTTGCAACCAAGATCGCGAAAAGCCACCAGCATTCTAGTAACGAGAACCTCATGGTTATCCCCCTTTTTGTTACCAAGAAACTTTTATATAACTGCCACGAAAGACAGCCATGCTGCTTTCTCCTTGTCATTCATCTTCCTGACAAATTCCTCATCACGCACAAGAGCACGAATTTGAGGTCCATCAAACATACCTGCTTTGATCTTCTGGAAAGGCAAAGCAGGAAAAGTTTAAACTATATGTTGAAAACATTCACCATCATTACTTAATGTCTTCACGAACTATTTTAATCAAGCCGAGTATGGAGGGGGGGGTTAATCTTCTCTCGGCTAATGATTGGGTTATTCACAATGTTTGGCATGCCTGCTTCTAGAGTTTCACGGATGGGCCACTCCTTCTGAGTCCAGTGTTTTTCTCGAGCTCGGCTGTTCAACATGCAGAGATAGCATGGAAACTTCGTGAAGCTTTCTGTTGACCAAGGAGGAAGTTAACCATTTTCCGGTCCACGCAATGATCCAGTTGTTCTCGTGATATTTGAGTAAGACAATGACCATTTTTACGCCATTATGTTCTTCTCGCAATGCACTGAGTGGCCAACTGGAACCGCTCAATAAACATTGCCATTGTGCAAGAGAACACACTTGAGGCTGCGCTTTGAGCTGTCCAGAAATAATCGTCATTCTGTTGACTTTACGGGGAAATACCTAATTGCCTGACAAGACCTCGGATATCGTGGCAGTAAACAAACTGTTTGTCTTCTGAAAAGTATCTACAAAAATGTGGTCCCGCTTTCGGAAATAAGAAACTTTTGCAGAGCGGTCAAGTAGTTTTTTTCTTGCAGATTGGAGGCTAATACCTCAGCTGCTTTCTTGGAAAGCCCCAAATCACGCACTAAGTCATTAAATTCCGGTTGGGTAAACTACTGAGAGGCTGATGACTGTTTGGTATCAGATGAGGAGTCTTCAGATTCTGAAACCATTTCTTAAAGCTCGTTTTCACGACCCTCGGGCTCTGCCTGATCATGCTCACTGCGTTCATCTTCAGATGAGGCAAAGCCATTAAAAACTGGAACCGGGAGTTCCTCAGAGTGCGGAGTAGGTCGAATTGCTGAGGAAATACTGGGATGGGAGATCTTATTCCGGTTTTTCTTGCCAACACCCTTCGTGTTGACCAGGCAAAAATAGAAGTCAGTTGTGCTGTCCTTGGGTTCTCGCCAAACCACGGAAACTCCAAAAGGCAGACCGTTTCGTTTTCCTATTTGTCCAGTGCATTTCCTCACAATTATGACACGCAATATGAGGAGCCCATTTCTTGTCTTGGTCGCCAAGGGTAACTTCAAAATAGTCTATATAGGCACGCCTCACAAACGAAGTCATATTGCGCCTTTGACGAAGAAGTGTGTAGCAGCCACATACATAACAGAATGCATCAGGATTATTTACACTTTTATGTCTACTTGAAGAAGCCCTATCAGATCTGAAACAAGGGAAAACAGGTGTTATTTTTGTGTAAATCAGATAAATCTCTAGAATCCAAAATTACCGGTAAAGATACAGAATATTGATGTTTGTAAAAAAATTAGCCTAATTAATCTAAGGTTAGAGTAAATGTAAGCTTAGTTCTCAAGCTATCCCTAGTGTAAATAGCAAAGGATGCCTCCCTTTTTTGCTAAAATCACAAGTTTCAAATTGCATGAAAACTAGAGCATGTAGAGGAAAACTGATTACAGATTTGAAATCAGTGTTGAAAAAATACTTAGAATCAGGAAAAATCTCATGCAACAGAAAATAAGAATATTTCTTAGTGTTATGTAATAATTGAAATATCCACAGAAGTAAAGTTGTTCATACCTTTTTAATTTCATTTGTAACTGATGAATATTGTTTAGACTTAGTAGAGACTGATGTTTGGGATGCAAGATGAACTTCCATGTAGCTGATTAATCACCTGTGATTTGTTCAATATTATAGTACAATAATTCTATTAATAACAGAGGAATGATACTGAGATTGGAGCAAACATGCATAACTGGATAATTCTCACACTCATAAAAGTGCATTATTGAGCTCACTAATTCACTTAATTTCGACCCAAGAAATTTTAAAATCTGATACTTTACATTATGAAATTCTCAAAGTTTCTACAAAGTGTCTTTAGCAATGCAAAATCTCTCTCAAGAGGTGTATAGTATAACAAAAAGATTTTTTCCCCCAAATGTTTTTTCTATACATAATAATCATTCAATAAAAAAAAGCATGAAATTTCTTTTTGCATTGCGATTCTGGGCCCCCTAAATTGTGGGACCCTAGTCCTGGGCCTTGCGGGCTTAGGCGTAAATCAGTCTCTGCGTGTGTTAAAAATATGAACACAGGCTGAGGATTTCTATTAACCATCCTCGCTTCCCAGCTCTCGTCCATTGAATGCACAGGTGGCTGGTTCGAGGATATACAGGACAGAAGGTCACAGAACTGAACGGCGAGTGCCGAGGTGGCTGAGGACATCTCAAGTCATCCTACGAGCTGGTGCTACACGCGATTTACTTACCCTCCTTCCCATGTTCGATGGCCCCTCTCCCGAAACGCACATTAATTAGTGTCATGTGACGCCTACTGACCAACGTACTAGAGCTGAGATGGACTGAGCCCGAGCCCGAAAGCCCGAAGCAGAGGCCAGGCCCGAATCGGGCTCGGGCTGTAGAATATTTACTGCGGTTCGGGCTCGGGCGGGCTCGGGCTCTTAGAGAGAGAGAGAGAGAGCGAGATAATTTTTTTTTATATATAAATATGATTTTATATGATTTAGCAAACGAGACACTTTATAGTTGGTAAAGGAAATTCTTCGGGAACTGGTTCTGATTGGGGAGCACGCATTTGAGATGGATGTTTATTCCTGGCGTAGGTAGAAAATGCCATAGACCACGCATTATGTGTTTCTGCAGGGAAGAAAAAGCTTTTTCAAGAACCATAAATATTGGATAGTTGATAGCTTGCTGACGATAATTTAGCCCCTATCTCCACGCAGTAGCTCCCTGCTAATTGTATTTAGCAACGTACATATTTCAGCGCATTATGGCCCGACAATATTAGCATTATTTGAGCAACATGCAATTGTACCACCGCAGAATCATTTTGGATGCCCGAAGCACTTCAGGTGGAAACAACGGTCGAAGGAATCGTTCAATTACACTATAAAAATAGATAGAGGTCCCTTCTCCACTCCCTATTTGAGAAATATATTCGTTAATTTCAGGAGGAGGAGAGAATGCAAGTGTGGAAAAGAAGATGTTTTTCTATTAATGATTGAACAGGTTAGCCAATTGTCGGGCTCGTTCGGGCCCGGGCTTTATCTTTCAAAATAAAATTCGGGCTCGGGCTGATATACCACGGGCTCAGGCTCCGAAAATTGAGCCCGAGCTCAGCTCTACAACGCACAGATCAAACGAGAGAGCTCTACGAGGAAAAGGAAGCATTTGTGTTCCGCTAGGTTTTCTGAAGTTTCAACTTGTTCTGTTTTGTGTTTTAATTAACTATTCAGTATATTTCTTGTTGTGTTCTGGTAAAGAAAAGGAATTTTCTGCATTGAAACGTATCAAGACCTACAGACGAAATTCAACAGCCCAAGATCGTCTCAATGAATTAGCTTCAATATCCATATAGGGAGCATCATTCAAGTAGCTGAAAATTTGCCACAACTTTCATGATACAGCCATCGATATCTTTGCCTTCAAGGACAGAGAATTGACCTCAAGTACAAATAACGACCATAATAAAATATGTTTGTTTGTTTTTGTTTTACTATTGTTATTTATTTTTCTTTGCTGTTTAGTTTCTATGCGTTCAGCTTTACGATATACAGCATTTATTTTTAAGAGGATTTTTTGATACATCCTAGCCCCCTACTTCAAGCCTTACACCCTTTACATTCTACACGCCATAAGAGCCAGGAGTTGCCCCTGCGTCAGACATTCTATTATGTTGAATGCCGATCAGCATTAACACTTTCTTATCGTTCACGTCCATTCCTCAAGACACCTCGTGAACAGACGAACACGAAAAACCGGTTTCTTCTGAAGACAGCCGACACCACTAGCGACCTCTATGATGTTTCAACAGAAATGACATGGTCACCTTGGACCCCAAGCATTGCTTGGGCATGGCTAACTGTGACATTCTTATCAGTGACTTTCGAACTGTTACTTTTTTTTATCACTGGCCGTAACGGTGACAGTGATTTTTTAGTAACGGTGACAGAGTAACAGTCACAGGATTTCCGATTCATCTCTAGCAAGAAATCTGAAATTGTAAATAAATAGTACTTTGTAAAAGGCAAAAGTGGTTTGCATCCATATTCCCTCCCAGTACTAAATACAGTGAATAAATGTTTCGTACAGAAGAGAGGATGTTTAAACGTTTCTAGAACGTTTTTGATAAGAAATTACAGAAAATAGTAAAAAAGTAATAAAATGAGAAAAAACATTAAGTAAGAAATTACAGATAGTTCAAAGAATTCAAACTGGAAACAGCGTGTTAGATGAACACGAAAGAAACACCTGCTGCAGTCAAATATCGTCTGCTGAGAAAATGACGCACATAAACAAGCTGTGGATAGAATGTTATGTTTTTGATACGAAATTACTGAAAATAAGAGAATTGAAAGTGGCAGCAGCATGTTAGTTGAACACGAAAGAAACATCTGCTGCAGTTAAATATCGTCTGTTAAGAAAATGGCGCACGTAAACAAGCTGCGGATAGAAGGTTATATTTTTGCTCTTTACGAAGAGAAATATTTGTGTTCTGTAATTAAAAAACGCTGTGAAAATAAGGAAATAAGCATTTCTAAATGTAAAATAAGCAATATTATTAATAATAGAGGGAAAAATCGTTAAGCATTACAGAAAAAAGTAAAAAAGTAATAGTAAAGCATAGTAAAGAAAATAGTAAAGCTTTCAACAAGAAAAAGAACACCAAAAGAGTATGCAAAGAATGTACTTTTTTACGACTATTTCAAAACTAAGGTCTTTGGTCTTAAAAGAATATCCACCGATCAAAAGTACAATCGTTAAGTAGTTAAAATTCTCTGTATCTACTATAAACAAGGCAATAAACAAAAATTTGAATCTGAAAAAACTCAAAAATATAATGTTTACCTCCTTTTGCCTAGGAACGTGGTTGAGCGCAGAATACGGTGTAAATTTCTTCATGAAAATCACTTAGCCGGAGAAGATGGAAATTTATTGTACTATTAAAGAAGCATGGATCTACCTCAACGACTGGAACAACAACAACAACAACAACAAAAAACAAGTTGGGAAAATCGTGCAATGCATTGATTATGATACGCTTTCCAACATACCAGAAATCATTACTCAAGTTATTACTCAAGTTATGAGGGTAATGGCTGTGGAATAAATCTCACTCTTGTGCTCTGATCTTTGACCCCATTTCGATGATATTCAAGAAAACCGGTTCAGTATACCTTCGGAACAACATGATAAAGTTTTGTCACAAACGAAGCATTTTTACGTAAGTTATGACTCATAGAGGCGATGGAATGGATCCCGCTCCTGTACCCTGACCTTTGACTCCATTTCGTCCATTTTCAATGGGGTTCGTCCCCAGGTTGTCCCCTACCACATACTAAAATTTCATCGAAATCGAACCATTTTTACGCGAGTTATCGTGCGGACAGAGAGACAGACGGACAAAGCTGGAGCATATACGCTTCTTCAACCTACGGTTGGAAAGCATAAAAAACAAGTTAGTAAAATCATGCAATGCATTGATTATGATACGCTTTCCAACATACCAGAAATCATTGCTCAAGTTATTACTCAAGTTATTAGGGTAATGACTGTTGAATAAATCTCGCTTTGACCTCATTTCGATGATATTAAACAGAATTGGTTCAGTATACCTCCGAAACAAAACACTAAAGTTTTGTCGCAATAGAAGTATTTTTAGTCAGGTTATGAGGATAATGGCTGTGGATCAAATCTCGCTCCTATGCCCTGACCTTTGACCCCATTTCAATGATATTCAACAGAACCGGTTCAGTATACCTTCGGAACAGCATGATAAGGTTTTGTCGCAATCGAAGCATTTTTACGCAAGTTATGATGCATAAGGGCGATGGAATGGATCCCGCTCCTATGTCCTGACCTTTGACCCCACTTTGTCTATTTTCAATAGGTTCCGTCACCAGGTTGTTCCCTACCACATACTAAAATTTCATCGAAATCGAACCATTTTTACGCGAGTTATCGTGCGGACAGAGAGACAGACGGACAAAGCTGGAGCATATACGCTTCTTCAACCTACGGTTGGAAAGCATAAAAAACAAGTTAGTAAAATCATGCAATGCATTGATTATGATACGCTTTCCAACATACCAGAAATCATTGCTCAAGTTATTACTCAAGTTATTAGGGTAATGACTGTTGAATAAATCTCGCTTTGACCTCATTTCGATGATATTAAACAGAATTGGTTCAGTATACCTCCGAAACAAAACACTAAAGTTTTGTCGCAATAGAAGTATTTTTAGTCAGGTTATGAGGATAATGGCTGTGGATCAAATCTCGCTCCTATGCCCTGACCTTTGACCCCATTTCAATGATATTCAACAGAACCGGTTCAGTATACCTTCGGAACAGCATGATAAGGTTTTGTCGCAATCGAAGCATTTTTACGCAAGTTATGATGCATAAGGGCGATGGAATGGATCCCGCTCCTATGTCCTGACCTTTGACCCCACTTCGTCTATTTTCAATTGGTTCCGTCACCAGGTTGTTCCCTACCACATACTAAAATTTCATCGAAATCGAAGCATTTTTACGCGAGTTATCATGCGGAAAAGCAGAGATACAGACGGACAAAGCTGGGGCATATACGCTTCTTCAACCTACGGTTGGAAAGCGTAAATAAAAAATGGTCGATTTAGTACCACAAAACAGCAGAAAAAGACTTACAAACTTGGTTCCAAGAATCAAAAAAAAAGTTTCAGTAAAGAATTCATGATTATTGCTGGTTTCTCGTAAAAAGTGAAATTAAAAGTAAAAAGAATGTTAAAATTAATTCGACAGACTACCAAAATAATGTTTTAACTCCTATATTTAAAAAGGAAATATCATTCCTTTATCTACAGAGCCTTCAAAAAGTAGAGCTTCATCAGGATAAGCCTACCTTGCATGCATCCAAATCTAACACTCTATTTCTTGGGAAAAATGAAACAAAGAGGCGGGTATCAGGTCTATAACGTTTGCTCATATTCTTTCGAAGTTTCCTGATGTGTCACCAATGGACTATTGTGCCTTCGGACTGCTTAAAAAGAAAGCGCTTTCTAAACGCTGACGTAAAACAATAATTGGAATATGGAAAGCAGTAGAACAGGAGTGGAGTTAAATACCACTAACAATTTTAAGAAATCCTGTGTTATCTTGGAAATCTAGATGCAGTTTCACAGTCAATAGAAATTTAAGAAAGAAATAATTTTAGTTTAAATATTGATTATTTTGCTGGAAGATCGTTCTAAAGATGTGTGAACCTCCTCTGCACGAGATTGGATACCAAGGGGTAGGAAACGACCCAGAAGAAGACTACGTGACAGATGGTTGGATGAAATTCGAAAACATGGAGTGAACTGAAAGAGAGTGGCTCAAGACAAAACGTTGTATAAGTGTCCTGAGCAGATCTTCATCCAGCAGTGGATTGATATTACTTGTTGTTAGCCATGATGGTATATAAAAAATATATATATTTAAAACACTTCTTTAATTTGACTATTGCATTTAGTTTATTGCAATACTTTACAAGATGTTTTAATATTTGAAATTTTATACTTGCGTCTTTGTTTTGTTTTGTAAATTAAAATATATTTCAGCATAAATGTGCAAATTTTGCATGAAAACCGAATTAATGCAAAGAAAGGCAGTTCAATACTTACTAGGAGCTAATTCTTCAGCTATTTAAAGCGGCCGAACCTAATGTCACTCAAACTTTTCTGAGCTCCTCACACAGAAATGTTCATTCGGCGACTGAGTCCTTCGAAAGTTGGACAAAACAATTCCTTTACCTCTCTCACTTTAGCTGTATCGACCATAAACCTGCCGCTTGTAATAATATTTCGCTTTAATAGCCCTCTATTCTCTGCTCTATGACCCAAGACATGATGGGGAAGGGGTTGTTCTCCTGATAAGGACAACATGCATCTGAGTAGTAATAAATGCCTCAAACATCTTTTCTCTGTTTTCTTATGTCAATCGGCATTATTATAGCTCTTTTAGCAGGTGGTCAGTTAGAAAGGATTAGTGTCAATCCCTCCTCCCTAAATCACAACTTTGGCAAGCAAAGTGGTCATTTAAGCGGATAAACAAACAAAATGGTCCTTTAGTGTCAAACATGCCCTCTAAATGATAACTTTTAAAACCTAAGGGGAAAGCAACACGCTCTCTGATGCACAGGTTCACTCCTTCCAACAGCGTTTTTTATTTTTATTTTTTTGGTTGGAGGTTTAACGATCACCGTGAGCAACTCAATGGGCTAAAAGCAGTCGCCCGTTCCTAATTTAGAGTCACTGGTTCCAGGGAAGGGAGAGAGCCAGTGCCGTAAGACAAACACAACAACCATGCCTCACCGGGATTCGAACCCGGACCCCTTTCGGACGAATGATCAGAGGCCATCGCTTAGACCACTGTGCCACCGGGGCTGCCCAACAGCGTTTGGCACACTTTTTACATAGCGAATATACAGAGGTTGTCCAAAATATCCTCGCTGAAAACAGTGACTTTGGTATGTGCTGCTTTTTGAGTAAAACGAACATGTAGCTACAATTCTTTTTGTAAAAAAGTGTTGATTATAGTTTCAAGGGCTCTGTGTGATTGCATTGTAAATCGGTGTTTGCATAATTTCGTTCCAGGTAAAGGCATAATGAGTGATCTGTCGGAGTTCCAAAGAGGGCAGATTGTGTAGGAGCCCGTCTGGTTAGTGCGTCAGTAACCACAGTGGCACAGGTATTGGGGGTATCGAGAGGTACCGTGTAGAAGGTCATGACAGCATACAATGTTCACGACACAACATCATCTGCGAGACACAACTGTGGAAGGAAAACCAAACTCTCTACGAGAGACGGGAGGACATTAAAGAGGATTGTGACCGCAAGGAGGAAGACCACGGCGACAAAAGTGAATGCTGAGCTTAATGCACATATCCAAAACCCAGTGTCGACCCATACCGTGCGAAGAGAATTGCAAAAGCACAATATTTACGGCACAGCTGCGATTGCAAAACCCCTGGTGTCACAGGTGAATATGAAACGGAGACTGCAGTGGTGCCAGGAACGTAAAACGTGGACTGCGGATCAATGGAAACATGTCTTGTTTTCCGATGAATCAAGTTTCTCACTATTCCCCACCACAGAACGGGTTTACACGTGGAGAACAACCGCAGAAGCCTACAACCCAGACTGTCTCCTTCCTACAGTGAAGCACGGGGGCGGTTCCGTAATGGTTTGAGCCATGATCACGTGGTTTGCAGCAGGTCCCATTATCACCTCACATGGACGAATCACTAGCGGTGACTATGTCACTCTTTTGGCCTACCATGTGCATTCAATGGCGCAGACATTGTTTCCGTCAGGGGATTGCACCTTTCAAGATGATAATGCCTCAACTCACAGAAGTCGAACCGTTCAATCCTGATTTGAGGAACATGAGCATGAAGTTGCACACCTTCCATGGACTGCACAATCACCGGACTTAAAAATCTTTGAGCCCCTGTGGTCTTTGTTGGAAAAAAGAGTGCAATCCCATTATCCTCCTCCGGCGTCTTTCAAGGCATTGGAGCAGTTTCTGCAGGAAGAATGGTACAAGATACCACTTACCATCATCCAGAATTTGTATGTGTTCATTCCAAGGAGGATTCAAGCAGTTTTAAATGCAAAGCGGTAACCCCTATTGTTTCAACGTGTTTCCATTATTTTGGACAATTCCTGTTAACGAAAAAAAAAAAAAAAAGAAAAGATTTCAACTCATTTTGGTAACCCCGAGTTAACTCGCTCAAGCCGGTTAAAGGGTTAAAAATACAATTAGTTTGTAACGTACCAGGAGATGTGACGTACCTGCCAGAAGGACGCACATGACATAAAGGCAGATAGGAATCAGAATAAAATGTCCGCGTAGTTCAATTGGTAGAGCAACTTATTCCGGAATGAGGGGACCCGGGTTCGAATCCTGGCGCGGATAGAAATGACGGAGAAATTCACTTCGTTATAATGGCGCCCGAACTATCCGGATGACCCGACCGTTCAAAATCTCGCATTGGTGTGATGTTATTTCCACACCGCGAGATAGGAAAAATAAGAGAATCCTTTCTCCAGCACTTCGAAAAAAAATAAAAAAAATAAGGGGGAGATGATGTAACGTACCAGGAGATGTGACGTACCTGCCAGAAGGACGCACACGACATAAAGGCAGATAGGAATCAGAATAAAATGTCCGCGTAGCTCAATTGGTAGAGCAACTTATTCCGGAATGAGGGGACCCGGGTTCGAATCCTGGCGCGGATAGAAATGACGGAGAAATTCACTTCGTTATAAGTTCTAAAAATGAAAAGAAGCTCTCCAACTATCTCCGCGGGAAATTCCGTACATCTTTTCTTACCTAAAAAGTGTTCTGCGGCCAAAAACATTTGGGATAC
Organism: Macrothele yani; assembly: GCA_039090855.1. Classification (NCBI taxonomy): domain Eukaryota; kingdom Metazoa; phylum Arthropoda; class Arachnida; order Araneae; family Macrothelidae; genus Macrothele; species Macrothele yani. Next base: position 29,072,234 of record CM077013.1, on the reverse strand, counting down.
CCTAGTTTAGGGATTGGATTAGAAAAGAAAAAGATGGTAAACTGCTGATGAAAAAAGAAAAACTTATTCTTTCAAATGGGAACAAGTATATTTCGCACATACTGCAAGCTGGGAAATATTTTTTCACACACACACACACACAAAAATGGTTGTTTAGAGCCAAAGGGAAAGATTGATTAGTGGAAGTACAAAAGCTATGATCTCTTGAATGTTACAGATTCTGCTGCAATATAAGGAGCACAAAATAGCTGGAACTACAGGTTTATGACCAATGGAATGAATATACCGAAGCATAAAATTTAAAAGAACTTAAATGTGAGTAGAACTTTGGTTTCCACATCATTTACACCACGCTTGAATTTAAGTAAATGAGGTCTTGATTCAGTAGATCAGCATACGTGAGAATAATACGCACAAAGCCCTCAATAACAGAAAAGAGTCCATCTTGAAATATTCATTAGAGAACAGTTAAATTTAATTTTGACAGTTATTTACATTTGAAGGCTTTTTCTCAGCGTGCTATCAGCCAAAATGCATTTCTGATGCATATAAATTACTTTCGATGTCGAATCTCATTATGGGACCTCTGCATTTTTGAAGACTTAATGCGTTCACATTTCGATAGCACAATTTGTTCGAACATTGGCAAGGAAGTCAGAAAAGGGTTATTTACGATCCGTTTCTCTCCTTTGGAACAATTAACGGACAAAGTGGGGGGTGGGGGTGGGGGTATCTTGCCAAAGTAGCATTTTTTTTCACCATAACGACCTTGGAACTGCGGCTGAGTCCTTTTTGCGACACTTAAAAAAATGGTAATTAGTTTCGGGAATATCAAATCGAGCAATTAATTCACGGACACTACCAACCCCGAAGTATACTAGATATTTCAAAAGGTAACCTTACTAACTTACAAAACACAATGACAAACTGTCGCCCGAGTTTTGAGACCCACAGAGCGTCTTGACGTGACGTACATTAAAAAACTGGCACAGCCCATTGTGTGTTTTTGCAAAGCATCAGATTTGCATCAAATTTATGACCCGTTCTTGAAACAGGAGGACTGGAAGAAATGGAATTATGGAAGGCGAAATTTTAGGTGGATTCAGTTCCAAACAACGATGTGGGAAGAATTAAAAGGAAGAACAGAAATAAAAAAATAAGAACTGGACATCTAACTTTTAGTGTTTCAGTGCATACAAGAGTTAACTTTTTATTTTTATTTCGGTTTTTATGTTGGGCGAGACACATAACATTGCGACCTCGCCCTTAATTTCTTAAAGCTGACATCTCATGGACGCTTCCAAAGCCAGCACAATACGGCTGATGAATATGTCCGAGTACACTTTATGCGATGACAAAGCGAATAGACGAATAGTATATAAGAGACAGAAATCTTCGTAAGCTTCCAGTCTTCTCCTTCTGACACTTTTCGGTTAAGGTATAATTTGGCTGCAATGTCCATGGTAAGAAAGCTTCTTTATTCTTCCCATAGGGATAATGATTTTATTTGTAAACTTATATAACGTGCGATACAGTCAGGCTCATCTTTAGAAGTTGTACCCCTTTCAAGCAAGAAATTCATTGCCAGTATACAAGTAAATAGTGGAACAAATGTTCATAAATATTATTTTATTTTTTAAACTGTGGCGTCGCAAAATGCTTACGAAAAGCAATTAAAACGTGCTCATACTTAAAATATAATTTTATTTTTAAACTATTGCTTAAAGAAATTCTTATCAAAAACACTTAAAAGTATACTTTTCTTACATTTTTGCTGCAAAATCGTTAACAATACCTCCTACATTAAGACTAACAATTTCGGCTTGGGTAAAACAGAAAATCTTCCTTTAGCCATATTTGAGCTTAAATAGTTCTTTATCAGCTTTACGTTAGGAAAACTTTTTGCGTTGGCAATAGTTACCGGTATATTGCAAATTTACTAGAAAGGGTACGGAATGCAGTTTCTATGTTTGGATAAATTTCATTAAATTTTCTGTGATAAATTAATTGTGGTACACTTACGGTGCAGATCTTTGTTCAACAAACAGGCACAACAATTTTAGTTCTTCAAAGAATTCCACTGCATCAATATAAAACACACAATATAATTTATATTGATGCAGTGGCAATGTAGTCATTTTTATGTCAGCCATTGCCTTGAAAAAGCCTCCCAGTGGAGTGCGAAAGCTTGGCGAATCTTTGTGATTATTACACCATATTTAATACGCTATATGCGGTTCTTGAGATACACAATAGAACCTGCTTACAACGAAAAGCTCAGGGCAGACTGCAACCCTGGTTAAATACGGACGCTCGCTAAATCCGTTTTTAAGTGAAAATTCTCACTATGTAAAAATATGCATACTGATAATATGCATATATGTTTGTACTATATATCTATAACAATTGAATATACTTAAAAACTTGAATTAACTAAATTAGTACTATAGTAAATTAATTAAATGCTTCAAGTATACTAAACCTTTAACTACACAACATACATGAAGCAAAAGAAGCACTGATATTCTCAATGCAGTGCTTACTTGCAGGGTGAAAGGAGCAATGAACACAATTCTAGGAATTGTTGTCTCCTGTTACTCCTTTGATGACAGCCCCATTCCGTTACTCCTTTGATGACAGCCCCATTCCGTTACTCCTCTGTCCCTCTATGCAATCGTCACCCAGATATCCACTTACGTGTGCATGAGCCCCTCCTATCCTCTTTTGCCTAGGACTAATTCGCTTATTTTCAACTCTGCAGACGCCGTACTCCTGAAGCATAGCCCTTTCAAGTGGTTGGCGGAGAGTCTTTTGTACAACTGTCTTGTTGAGCATTTAATGTACTTCTTCCCCATTGCTTTTCTATCAACATTCTTCCATTATCACACAATGATTTCGCTGCACTTGCAATTTCGTACTGTATGCCGCAATTTCTAATCCTTTTTTACAGGACAGTACACAGCAGATTTTATCTGCCTCGTTAAATGTAGAATTTTATTAAATTTTGTTGATTGACTTGTAAAAGGTGATCATCTTAGCTTTTATCTCCCTAGTTAAATCCGGGGAGCTTCATTAAATTTCCGAAGTACAGTTGACACTAAAGGAAGGAGTTAAAGTCATACAAAAGCTCGAAATATGAGCTGTGATATTCTGCTTTCTCAAAACAATCTTCCATTGAATTTATTGCAGCGTTTAAAATTATGTCACATACACAAAACTTCCTGTAAATTTGCGCATTACATGTTATATTTCAGCTGAATTTTATTTTTTGTTTATATCTTACATTTTTTGTATATGAAAAATACAAACTATGGCTTTGTGAAGATTTAGTTGAGAAAGAGGTAAGAACTCAACATTCAGTATTCACATGTGGTTGTATGAAAACATTTCATGTGGTTATATGAGAATATTTCTCCCGACATAACTTTTTGGAAATCAACACCAGTGCAACGTAACTTGGGGGAAAAGCATCTGTTTCGTGCCGGTTTGAGAAACCTAGTTGTCAATTTTATAAATGCGGCTATGAATGCCATGTGTAGTTTAACTCGAATAACTAGAAGTAAATTTCTTTAGATAATTCTCTGTGGAAATGATGGAGGACACCTTTTTTTTTTTTTTTTTTTTTTTTTTTTGTTTTTTTTTGCTTTGGTGCACTGTGATTTTTAAAATAAGATTCAGTTCATTGAGCCGATTCTTTTGCCGGTTGCTTCTTATATTACTAGGGTTGTATATTTTTGCGGGTGGGAAGAGAAGGCTCACGACCAACATGAGCAACTCATAGGGCTATAAGCAGTAGTCCGTCCCTAGTTTGGGGCCACTGGTTCCAGGGAAATAACAGATCCAGAGCTATTGGACAAACAAGACACCCATGCCGCATCCGGAACTCAAACCTAGGCCTAACCGCCCCGGTGGCGCAGTGGTTTTAGCGATGGCTTAGATCAGTGGTTCCCAAAGCGTGCGCCGCGGTGCCCTGGGGAGCCACGGTTTCATCACAGGGGCACCGCAAAATATTACAAAATTTTCATAATTTTAGAATTGTGTACTTGTTAGAATTTGACATAGGGCGCCTTGGGAAAACCTGGATTCAGCAAGGGCGCCGTGAATCGAAAAAGTTTGGGAACCACTGGCATAGACTTATAAGTGTAAGAAGCCAACGCTTAGACATTAAGGCTTATAAGTCTAAGAAGCCATCGCTTAGACATTAAAATGCCGCCCCGGTGACGCAGTGGTCTAAGCGATGGCCTCTGATCATTCGTCCGAACGGGGTCCGGGTTCGAATCCCGGTGAGGCATGGATGTTGTGTTTGTCTTACAGCACTGGCTCTCTTCCTTCCCTGGAACCAGTGACCCTAAATTAGGGACGGGCGACTGCTTATAGCCCATTGAGTTGCTCACGGTGGTCGTTAAACCTCCAATAAAAAAGAAAAATAAAAAAAAATTAGACATTAACATTTATAAGTCTCATAAGCCAACATTTATAAGTCTCATAAGCCATCGCTTAGACATTGAGATTTATAAGTCTAAGAAGACATCCCTTAGACATTAAGGGTTATAAGTCTAAGAAGCCGCCGCTTAGACCATTAAGTGTAAGCGATCGCTTAGACTTAATGGGCAAAGCCATCGCTTAGACCACTTTTGGGTTAGAATCCCGGTGAGGCATGAATGTTGTGTTTGCCTTACGGCACTAGCTCTTTTCCTTCCCTGATACCAGTGGCCATAAATTATGGACGGGAAACTGCTTATAGCCCATTGAGTTGCTCACAGTGGTCGTTAAACCCCCAAACAAACAAACAAACAAACAAACAAACAAAAAACCCCGGGTCTCAACTCATACGTATGGTCAAAAGCTAACGGCTCAGACCTGCCAGCCACCAGAGTATCCTGACAGAGTTGTTACACCACATCTTAGTTCATTTTGTCTGTTCAAATGGAGTAATTTTTCTTTGCAAATTCTGAAGCAGCATACGTCGTCGCCATATAGCGAAGAGAATGAAAAATGTGCATTAGTTAAGTTCACAGCTTTTCTGCCTGAAGTTCTGCGTATTTCCCTCCGGGTTAAACATGAAGAGAGAACAAGGGAAGTATCCATAACTCGACGTGTTTCATTCTCTGGAGAGTTCCTACTTTGCTTTAAGTATCACAAACTTATTTTTAATGTGCATAAGCCATGCGATCTTTCTGGCCACTTCCTCATATAAACCTTTTTCGTGATCAGCTACTCCTGCCAATGCACAATGGTTGAAAAAAAAAAACTAATAATTTTACTTCCAACTTCCTTTCTCGCTCTTTCGCTTCTTTTTCCTTTGCGGAAAAGATGTAATGGGGATATGGGAGTGCCCCGGGCATCATGTAAGGCAGATTAAGATCTTCCCTGAATATGTAGCATTAACATATTTTTTCCTCTCAAGTTCATAATTTCGCAATTTTTATTCCAAACCATGTTGTTTCATTTTACACCGTCTCGGTCACATTTTACAGTTTAAACACAACTTAATTTTTTTTTTTTTTTGGTTGGAAGTTTAACGACCTGAGCAACTCAATGGGCTATAGGCAATCACCCGTCCCTAATTTAGGGTCACTGGTTCCAGGGAAGGGAGAGAGCCAGTGCCGTAAGACAGACACAACATCCATGCCTCACCGGGATTCGAACCCGGACCCCTTTCGGGCGAATGATCAGAGGCCATCGCTTAGACCACTGCGCCAGCGGGGCGGCTTAATTTTTCTGCGTTTCGTAATCGTAAAAGTAAAGAAAAAGCATTTTGTCGTATATATTCTTTTGCCTCTTTTTTTATTATTGGAGATTTAACGACCACCGTGAGCAACTAAGTTGGCTATAAGCAGACGCCCGTCTCTAATTCAGAGCCACTGGTTCCAGGGAAGGAAGAGAGCCAGCGCAAGCATAACATCCATTCCTCACCGGGATTCGAACCCGGATACATCTTGTATGAATGATCATAAGCCATCCCTTACACCACTGCGCTACCGCGGCGGCCTTTTGTCTCTTTACCGAGCAATAAGTAACGGATTCAATTACAGAGGATCAAATGATCATATATAGAGGATTTTAGGAAGGGAGTGTCTGACTCCAGGTCTTAAACAACCCTTAGAAATAGGAAGCTAGGAGATTTGGGCTAGAGTGCCCGATAGGAAAGTGACACGGAAACGAAGTAGAAAGGGGGAGGAAGACGCCCTTATTTTTTACCGGGGGGGGGTTACCCGGAGTCCGACGGTTTAACGTGCCCATCCGACGCACGGCGGATATTTAGTGGATCGAACGTTCGTACCTGCCTGGGATCGAACCTGAGGACCTTTCCGTGGCAGTCACGAACGTTGCCCACTAGGCCACCCGCGGCCCCAGTTACAGAGGAGATCGCCTCCCCCCACAATAACAAAAGCTGATTTTCTCTTTCAAATAAGCAAGATTGGAAACAACTAACTTTCAATTCAAATTTTGTTTTTAGGATTTCTGTTTAAAAATTCGTAGCTATTTGATTTCTTCTTACATTCGTCAAACTCCAGGTTAAAAAAAATTAAAAAGGAATAGTTCCATACCATCTTGGAAATGTGTATTTTTTTAAACAATGCTTTGGGTTTTAACTCTTTGAATGATACCCATTGGTCACAAAAAGTTTGAGATATAGCGGTTTCGAAGGAAAAACGTGGTGATATGCAAATTTAGCGATTACTAGAAATCAGGTTTCAGCGTGGGTAGCTGCGTCATATATGAATCAGCATCAGGACAATGCAGCACGCAGCGTGCGACTCCGATAAAAGTACCCTGTGAGATGTGCAGAGCCCTGTGAGCTGTCAGGGCTGTTTTCGGCATGAGAATGACAAGTGATAACGATTTAAGAGATTTTCAACGCGGTGTCACAGCTGGCGCTCATGAGATGGGCCATAGTATTTAGGAGGTAGAAACGAAGTTCGGATCTTCACGGACGACCATTGCAAGGGTGTACCGTTACTACAAGAATTCCGGCAAAGCCTCCAACCTACGATACCAGTGTGGCCGTAAAAAGACATTGGGTGAACGTGACCATCGTCGGCTGTCAAGAATCGTTTCACGCAATAGGCGTGCAGCACTCTCGCAGGTATCATCGGAATTCAATACTGGAGCCTCAACAAGTATCAGCGTCCGGACTGTGCAACGTACCCTGCACGATATGGGCTTTGGGAGCCGACGCCCAACTCGAATCCCCTTGATGGATGCACGACACAGAGCTATGCGCCTCGCTTGGGCACGGCAACACCGCCACTGGACACTTGATGACTGGTCTGACGAGTCGCGTTTATAACAGTATCGGGCAGATGAAGGGATTCGTGTGTGGCGCAAATCCCATGAAGCCATGGATCCCGCCTGTCAACAGGGAACTGTACCGTCTGGTGGGGTGTCCGTAATGATATGGGGTGTGTTTAGCTGGACTTCACTGGGACCTCTGGTACGTCCACAAACGTCTGTGACCGGCCAACGCTTTGCGCGCATCCTTTCTGACGAGGGACACCCGTTCATGTCCTGTATTCATGCTGATGGGTTGGGCCTGTTCCAACAGGACAATGCACCGCCACATTATGGTTAGAGGAGTATTCATCTGAGTTTGTGGAGTTGCCATTGCCACCCAAGTCCCCAGATCTGAACGTGATAAAACACATTTGGGAACGCGGTATCGAACACAGGAATCGGAGATCTCGGAATACACCCAAATTGTGGAACGCTCTGCAGGAAGTATGGTGTGTATTGCCTACAGCATATTTCCAGAAGCTAGTGGATCCATGCCCTGTCGTATTTCTGCAGTCCTGCGCTTCCGTGGGGGACCCACCAAGTATTAGACTGGTGTACCAGTTTTTCTGGCACTTCAGCGCATATGAATGTTATGAAACTAATGCATAACCTTATCGAAATACGATGGGGAGCCCCGTGAGCCTTCGGAGATCGGAGGCAGATGACTCCTCTGCCTTATACTAGTTACGCGTACGCATATGCAAAAACAATGTATTTATAATACTAGGTGTGTCAATAAAGTTCGGTAATCGCACGGTAAAAATGAACAGCAGTTAATATCTAAGAAAACTTACTTTACTGGCTGTCAAAATACCCCTTTCGCTCGGACATACTTTTGGTATCGTCTGTATAACTGAAGGAATCTACGTGAAAGTCCCTTTTTTGTTATCTTCGACATCTGGGTTGTTACGTTCGCTTGGATGTCCGTAATATCCGCAAATCTTCTCTCTATTAGCGCGAATTACAGACCAGTAAACAAAAATAGCCGGTTTAGGTCAGACGAATACGGTGGATGATTCATCGCAGTATAATATGGTTTAAATGATGTACGTATATATATATATATATATTGTTGCCTTAAATATACAGTGTATTTGATACATCCTTATTGTTTAAATCGTATCGTTGCTTGAAGATATCATGGTTGCTATATTTCAGTCTTAATTAAAAAATTGCATATCATTAACAATAAAGTAGTAAAATCGGTCAGGTTGCAGCAGAGAAACAATACTTACAAGTTCAATATAAACTTTTATTGTGTCAGAAAACACCACAAGATGAATAATTTGGCAGACAAACGCCGTTAGCCGTAATCATCTGCTTACAGAATTCGGGGACTTCTAGATTCAGTTTCAGTAAGACATGACATTCACGCTTATAGCCCGCCATGTAAAAAATGTTATCTACGTAGATATCAGATCGTATAATCTTATCATTGGTTCTTCAACTAAAATATAGCATAACGTACTCAGAATACAGCTCTCATGGTACTTCGCATGTAACATATGTCTACACTCTTATCAAACTTCATTTTATTTACCATTTGATCCACTGTCAGACTGCCAACTTGAAAAGCTCGTCGACATAAATGATGTGTTGTCAAGTGAGAAAATAGTTAATGAGGAAAAACAAAATTTACATGAGGACACAAAAACTCAAAAGGACGGTTAAACTAGAGGTATACGTCGTAGCATTAACGGCTCACTCCGGATTTCAGAATTTGATAGTGATTCTTTGCTCTAGTTTTGCCCGCTAACAATATGCACCTACATGAGCTGTCACTGGACTCTCTTGTGTCACACTCTTTTTCACAGATCCATGACGGTTACGGACATGTTTGCTAATGTACTTAACTGCGTCGTGCGTGTTATTGCACCTCTCACAACATTTTCTTTTACGCATTACGACAGCTTTCACAAAAATGCATTGACAGACCTTGAAATTTGTTATATTCAGATGATTAATATGATCACATTAAGGTCTTCATGCTATGAAAAAATGTATTTTTACTACCAGATGTCGCTGTTTACAGTGTATCTGCACATCTGTCTCTGTTTCAACACTGAAAGGCTAGAAAATTTTTTATCTGGCCAGTGGAAAGTACAGATACGAGTAGTTGTGAAGGCTGCATGCACGTCCACATCTCTTGCGGTGCAATTATTTCAGAAGCCATAAAAAGACACAAAAGTTTATAAACATCAACAATGTTTTCAATGTTTTTCAGTGGTTTACACTGATGAGTCATTGCATTATGACCATCTCCCTAATAAGCTGTAGGACCCCATTTAGCATGCAAAACAGCGGCCACTCGGCGAGGCATCCATTCTAAGAGGTTGCGATAGGTATCCTGGGGTATCTGGTACCGTAATGTCAACAGCAGGTTCTCCAGTTCCCGTACAATTTGGGGTGGTGGCGATTTAGTGCGAAACCGCTTTTCGCGCAAATGTTCGATTGGGTTCATGTCAGGGGAATTTGGAGGCCAGGGCATTAACAGAAAGTCGCCAGCATGCTCTTCGAACCACTCCTTGACGATTCTGGTAGTGTGGCATGGCGCACTATCCTGTTGGCAATGGCCATCACCAGTAGGGAACACAGTTGCCATGAATGGGTGAACTTGGTCCCCAAAGATGTTGAGATACCTGACAGCTGTCAGAGACTATGTTATTGGGATAATGGGGTCTAAAGTGCCCCAAGAAAACATCGCCCACAGCATAACACGACGGCTGCCGGTCTGCTTCAGCGCAACAGTGCATCCAGGTGCCATAGCCTCCGTTGTTAATCGCCGTATCCGCGCTCGGCCTTATACGTGATGCACCAGGAATCTTGATTCGTCAGACCAGGCTACTTTCTCCCAATTATCGACGGTCCAATCTCATGCGTTGTTGGCGATGACGTGCAGTGAGCATGAGGACCCGGTCGAGTCTTCGGTTACGTATACCCATGCGCAGGAGGCTGCGATGAACAGTGTGCTGTGACACATTGCCCTAATCCCCACTGTTGTGGCTGAGGGTGATTTGTCGCACTGTGGCCCTCGCTGCGAAAATACACGACAGTCTCCGCTCCCCTCTGGCATCCATGATCTGTAGACGACACATGGTTGGGCTACAGTTCGTCGTGCCATCTTTGCACCACTTCTGATGTGTACTCACTACAGCTGCACGTGACCAACCCACAAGTCGCGTTTCCGAGATCGTCGTTCCGAGGCGCCGAGCCATCACAATTTGTCCTTTATCAAACTTCGATAAATCGACTGCTTTCCCCATTCTGACTACTATGCTCTACTAATCGAAAGCCGGTCCTCGGGTTGTATACGTATATACTGTATGGGAATAGGGAGAGTTCTAGCACGCGTTATGCGGTATGATGATGTTGATGATGATACGGTATGGGGGGTGTGTGTGGTTCACCCGTGTCACCGTTCGGTCTCCAGGCGCGGCTGGTGGTGGTTATATAATGTAATGGCTCATTGGTGTATATATATATATTTATTCTAAAAAAAGTAACTGCCGCCCCCGCTGTTTTAGAAATTTCGCGACACTCGCGCTTTTCTAGCTCGCAGCGCAAAAAGTATTGAACACAAAAATATAAAATTTACATCGTTTGTAGAGAATAGTGCGGAGAACACGCTGAAATAAACTGTTTTTCGATTCTGACCATACTTCAAGAGCTATTGTATTTCAAAGTTAAGGTAAGCAAAAAAGTGCTATCAGCTCGCGTTCCGGACGCACCAACAGCAACAGAACCACGAAACGTTGTAGGCATGTAGGGACAAAGCCGAATTTTTGCACCTCGTCACCCTTTTTTTTGAATTTCGATTTAGTTTACGAGAAATTTTATTTTTAAATTTCACAAAATTCTCTATTTCGCGATGGGATCCATTTCAAAGAAACGGCTATATGGCAAACTATAACTCATAATGCATTGCAATTTTTACAGCATAAACTCACAAGTATCATTCCTCTTTAACAAAAATTTTTTTTAAGAAAAATTCATTTTCTGATTTTTAAACATTTTTTTAAAGACGCAGAGGAAAGAAACGAGCGGCTTACTCTGCCGTCAGCGTTAACCATACGGGAAAGTTCTGGTCCCGTGACCTACTGCCATGTTGACGCAGATATTTGTAGCACTCTCTTCTCATTGGGTGAAAGGACAGGCTACAATCAAACTGCGTTGGCTGCGATCAAACTGGTAACGACGGAACGCTGAATGACATCACGACGCTTTTAAAGTTCGGAGTATTCCGCCGGCATACGTGAATACCTATGTAAATATAGGCTTTCGCCTCGTATATAAAAAATAAAGAGGGAAAATGCGAGTGTGTTCGTCCGCGAATTGTTCGACCAGTTCTAAATGACCTAGAGACTTGAAAATTGGTATGTTGATAGGTCTTAAGGTCCGCATACCAAGGAAAGTACGAAAAAAAAAAATGACGGCTTTAGAACATTGTCTGCTTGAATTTTTCGCAAACTGTTTGACCACTTCTAAATGACCTAGAAATCTGAAAATTGGCATACTAGTAGGCCTTAAAGTCCGTATAACTTCAAATGCCCGAAAACAAGAAAAAAAAATAAAAAAAAATAGCATTTTGAAACATTGTCTGCTTGAATTTTTCTACCACTTCTACACCCAGAAAAAAGTCTGAAAACCAAAAAATTCAAAAGGGTGGCTTAGCTTTACTGTTTCAAAATGCTGATAGGTTTAAAGATAATTTTGACAAAATCACTGAAATGTTTTTAAAATTTCAAACTTTGATTTAAAATTAAGCGGTGCCAAAGCTTGCTCCGTTTCCCATCAAACCGTATGCATTGACGTTACGACGCTGTTCTAAATCGTAAAACAGTTACGGTTTTTAAATTACTTTTCTCTCCCTTAAATTACTTTTCCCTTTCTTTAATTTTATGTTCAAAAAATGATTTTATAGATTCACCGTTCGGAGAACGGGCATGATTGCTATATACACGAGTACATTACATTCATTGTCAGCTCTTTGGACACTTACCATACTTTTCCTCAAGAAAATTTCCGCAAACTTCGGGACAGGTTTAATTAAATTTTCAAAGCAATTGAAAAGAGGGAGGGGGGGGCACAGATGATGTCGACTTTTGAAACTCCGATGCTCCCAGATGTTCACAACACATTTATACAAACTCCGTAGAAACATTAGGTTGAGAATAAGATTAGAATATGAATTTTTCATATTTTTACTTTTGTTAAACTGTGTTCTAATAATATATTGTTAACATTCTTTTAAATTAAAGAATTTTCAGTAACGATGACATTTTTTCACGCTTGTTATAAATTCTTTTAAACTACTGAATCCTCCGTATCCGAAGGAAATTTTTTCACGCTTATTATAAATTCTTTTAAACTACTGAATCTTCAGTGTCCGAAGGAAATTTTTTCACGCTTATTATAAATTCCGAAAGAAAATCAGATTATGGATAGATTGGGACTAACAATCTGGTTCGATTTTGTTTTTCATAATGCTATTCTAGTATTATTTTTAATTAGCAAATTATAAGGGGAACACAGGACGGAGTCAGGAACCATGTTTCCACGATCACATGAATTAGTACTCAAACTGGAACTTTGCATCATTGCTATGGTTACCCAGTCTCGAAAATAAACAAATATTTGATGAGAACAGAAGGTGAATTCTGTGTGCAGAAATTTGCTTTTTAGAACAAGAGAAAATAAAAAAGATGAGCGTTGTAGGATTCGATACATTCTAAGACACACTTCATCAATACATCAAAATGATTCTAAAACGAGTCTTAGAGTTCATTTTCATTCTAACAGATGGCGTAACATACTGAAAGACTCTTTGTTTACAGCTGCTAGCTTTTATTAGACGCAATAAAATCTGTAAAACTTATTTAATCAGCGAATTTATTGCCAACAGTAGAAAAGATTCAATTTCTTCCAAGAAAGAGGGAAGTTAAAGCGCATGATAGTTTATATCGAAACAGAAACAATGAGATTCAAATTTGGAAAATAATCTCGATTGTGAACGTAGATTCTGAGGGGGACGTGTCCCCCTCAACTTTTGGCTTTAGAATAAACCATACGTGTAGCGTGGGGACACGTGGCCCCCAACTTTAGAAAATTTAAATACAAGCCTACGATGGAGAGGCAAATATGTGTGGGAGGCGTAATTGAGTCGCTACAAAGTTCGATGAGGAAAAATCAAGAGCTTTATAAACACACACACACACACAATGTTATACTCATCTTTTAGATTTAGCAGTGATTCTTTTTTTGAAGGAAGTGAAACCACGGCAAAAAGCTATCAATGTACAGAATTCATTATATAACATTATTCATGTATCAGCAAAAAGATTTGAAATATTTAATATAATTTGTAACAAAAGATAGGACTTTATTTTCAGAAAACTGAGCATCCTGTCAAAAATACGCCGGTCTGTTTGTCATCATTCATTATTATCAGCAGTGGTTGAAAAGTAATGCATAACGAAAAATATAGTTTGTTACGCATTTAAAAACCCAAACTTCAAAACATTCCAAGAATTGCCTCCCCCAAACGGAAAAGGTCTGTTTACATTTTTCATGCCAACCTCCCATTCCTAAGGAAAATCTCACTTTATACTTATTCGTGGCGCCTGCCTAAAGGAAAACATGAGTTTACACTAACTCGTCTGTTTCCTAGATTTTTTGGTCACGCTACGCATATGCACTTATACTAATTTTTTTTTCAATTTCGAAAGCTCATTATTTCTAGAAATGAAATTAAAAATACATACATAATTGAGTATTATGGTTTTCTCATTTTTTGTCGAAATGAAGGACTTCTTACGAATGTTTTACGGACCTTCTCTATGATACAGGTTTTAACCAAATTTATAACATTTCATCATATACACTGAACTGCCAGAAAAACTGGTACTGAAGAGCTTATGCAAAATACATAGCAACGTCACCTATGCGCGTACTCGGTTGCGTCCTCCAGTGCGTATATAAAGCGATAGACATCTGTGCCAGCTGTCAGAGCTGTTTTTGGCATGAGAATGACAAGTAATAACTCTTTAAGAGATTTTCAACGCGGTGTCATAATTGGCGCTCGGGAGATTGGCCATAGTATTTCGGAGGTAGAAACGAAGTTCGGATTTTCACGGACGACCATCGCAAGGGTGTAACCGTGACTACAAGAATTCCGGCAAGACCTCCAACCTACGATACTAGTGTGGCCGTAAAAAGACATTGGGTGAACGTGACCATCGTCGGCTATCAAGAATCGTTTCACGCGATGGGCGTGCAACACTCTCGCAGGTATAATCGGAATTCAATGCTGGAGCCTCAACAAGCATCAGCGTCCGGAATATGCAACGTACCTTGCACGATATGAGCTTTGGGAGCCGACGCCCAACTCGAGTCCCCTCGATGGGTGCACGACACAAAGCTATGCGCCTCGCTTGGGCACGGCAACACCGCCACTGGACACTAGACAACTGTTTTTTTTTTTTTTTTTTTGTTGGAGGTTTAACGACCACCGTAAGCAACTCAATGGGCTATAAGCAGTCGCCCGTCCCTAATTTAGGGTCACTGGTTCCAGAGAAGGGAGAGAGCCAGCGCCGTAAGACAAACACAACATCCATACCTCACGGGATTCGAACCCGGGCCCCTTTCGGACAAATGGCCAGAAGCCATAGCTTAGACCACTGCGCCACCGGGGCGGCCTTGATGACGGGAAACAAGTAGCCTGGGCTGACGAGTCGCGTTTCCAACTGTATCGGGCAGTGGAAGGTTTCGTGTGTGGCGCAAACCCCATGAAGCCATGGATCCCGCCTGTCAACAGGGACAGGGAACTGTACCGGCGGCTGGTGGCGGTGGTGGTGAGGGGGGGAGGGGTCCGTTATGGTACGAAGTGTGTTTAGCTGGACTTCACTAGGAAACCTGGTACGTCTACAGACTTTGTGACGAGGTACACCCGTTCATGTCCTGCATTCATGCTGATTAGTTGGGCCTGCTCCAACAGAACAATGCACCTCCACACAGGTGTTGGGACGCCACATTATGGTTAAAGGAGCATTGATCTGAGTTTGGGGTGTTGCCATTCCCACCCAAATCCCCAGATCTGAACGTGATAGAACACATTTGGGATGCCATGCAACGAGCTATCGAACACAGGAATCCGAGACCTCGGAATACACCTGAATTGTGGAACGCTCTGCAGGAAGTATGGTGAGCAATGCCTACAGCATATTTCCAGAAGCTAGTGGATTCCATGCCCCGTCGTATTTCTGCAGTCCTGCGCTCCGGTCGGGGACCTTTTCTGGCATTTCAGTGTATTTTATTTTGAGTTATCACGTGTTTTTATATTAATTTATTTTAACTTCATTTCATTGTGTGTGTGTGTGTGTGTGTTTTGGTATTGGGGAGGGGTGTTAACGTCCGCCATGAGCAACTTAATGGGATATAATATTGAAGGCAAACTTCCCACCTAGGCGTCATCCGGAACTCGAACCCAAGCCCACTTGGACAAACGGGAAGAGGCCAGCTGTTAGACCACTACGCCACCGGGAAGGCATATTGCGTGTAACGTAATCGTATGGGAACGGGATTTACTGCTATTACATATTTACACATACAGCACAAACACACACACAGATTACTTGGAAACATTTCGTTTAATCATAACTGACCTCGCCCATGGGCGCCCGTAGCTTAATTTCCAGGAGGGTAAACTGAAATTGTACCTAAAAATAACATGTACAAACAGCATATAAAAAGTTTTACTGGGCGTCCTTGTTATGTAACCGTTTTTGTACTCCCAACACACAATTTAATTGGAAACCAAAAGACCAGAAAACTGCATTTCCTTGTTGTTCATTGGAACATATTGGCAATTGTGATATTATGGGGAAAAAAGGAAATATCTTTGTTGTTCGTTTGGTCTCTTTAGCCATTTGGGTAGCATACGCCACGAAACCCCAAGGATCGCTCAACTGGTCATCAAGAATGAAAAATATCCTCAAGACAAATTTCTGAGAAAATTTCGAAATATCTTTATCCAGCTGTGAACAGTTGCTGCAGAGGATGATATGTTTTTATATCTTCGGCTTTCATACTTTTGCATACTGTGTATGTACGCTGTTCTCCAACATGCAGTTTCTTTCTACTGGAAATTTCCGATGTTTTTACTAGTTTTACGCAAAACATACGCATCAAGAAGTTCCACAGACAAATTAGCTATCAGAATAAATGTTATTGCGAAAATCTCTGTAGCACCTTCCAAGAACGGAAAGGGTATGGTCCGATTTCCAGGGGTGGGCAAATGCCTCCTCTTGCTCCCTTATGTCGGCGCCCTTGTCCTTGTCCCATCCCAACTTTTGGGACAAGTCTACACCTATGATCTTGATGGAATATGCATTACAGTTATGTACAGTTAAAAGTAGCGCATTTCTTTTAACAACTGTCTACATTAGTATCATCAAAGCGCTGTTCTGAGTTTTAACGCTTACTTCAACTTTCAGAGCCCAATTTTAAGAATACGTTTACCTTTTAGTACGAAAAGACGATATCTTCGAGCTGCAAAAATTCATAACACGGAAAAGCTTCCGAACAACACGCTAATCTACTTCACCGTCCCAATCTCTAAAGAGCACCAAGGAGCAGCGGAAATACTGTTTTTTTTTTTGGAGCTGAAGATTTTCTAAATCCTCATAGAAGGAATGCAGGAAGATCGCGAACACCTATTTCTTTTTCAACAAACAAGCCAACGCACTTTATGGTTCCATCTATTAGCTGCGTAGCTCGCTAGCATAATATTCAGAAGCTTTAGACTCAAACCATGTGCTCACTGTATCCATCATAGCTTTGTCACTGTCGAATTCCTGCCCTTGAAGGTCATTTTTGAGATTTGGAAACAGGAATACCCAGATGGAGTCAGATCTAGTGAGTAGGGTGGATGATGTAATAACTAGAATCCACAGTCACCCAGTGTTGTCTGAGTCATACGATGGGCGCACTGTTTTGAGGGAAGGCGACTTCTTTTGTAGATTTCCTGCGTCGCTTGAGCTTCAACTCCTCGCCGAAACGTTTCGGTAGGTTAGTATACATTGCTGGTGATACCTCATTTCAGGAAATCAACCATGATCACTCATTCTACATCCCAGAATATGGATTCCATGACTTTTCCAGACGACTTCTGCACTCGAAACGTTGAAGAAGAGCAGAAGGAGAAGATGGATGCTTTCTCATTTTGTTTCAGGATCGAAGTGCACCAATGTTTCGTCAATAGTGACACAAATAGTCTCCAAAATTAGGGACCATTAGCTTCAAAATGTCTCACAAACGCATGACAACACTTTACTCTTTCCATCTTTTGATCTCCATTCAGTGGTTTAGGTAGACTCACCTCAAAGGTGCCTTTATACCCAAAAAATCACCACAATATATGGAGCCCTCACATGGGAGATGCTGAATGTTGTCTTGTAGCTTCAGTGCTGTTCTGCAGTCTAACATATTCAAGCCATGAATTACATCATGTTTGAAGGTGTCAACAATATAAGAGATCTACCACTGCGAGGTACAACTTCAACAACTTTCTCATCCGTGCTTGGATTCCGGAGTCCTGAGTTTAACTGTGGAGTATAAAGGACAAAATGTTCCTAATGTTTGATACATATCCTCATGATTTTTTTTTTGCCGATGCTCCTTTTAAATTGAGGCGCTCACTGACTGTCGCACAGTGCTTGATAATATCATCAATCGCCATCTTCATTAACCTTCCTCACTTCAACACCTTCTGTAAAGGAAAACAAAATAGTTTCAAAATTGAAATTTTCTGTGACCATAGAGGGAGAATCACACAGCAGATTGGCGATATTGTCTTTTAGGAAAACCTAGACGATCTATGTTTCTCTATGAACATTTTAACCTCTTTACGTATGGGATTATAAAGAGGAAATTCCATTGTTCTCTTTCTCTCATATAGGCACAAACTCATCGGGGAGAAGGATCTCACTCGCGTTTCTTGTAACCCAAATCTTGTGTATGTGTGTTTGAGATTTCTGCAACTGTTTCACACACAATTTCAAATTGATTGCAGTTTTTCTCGTTTTTCTCAAGACTCCGCCATCTTTGTCTCTGAAGACTGTTGCCTATAACGAAGTAAATTTCTCCGTCATTTCTGTCCACGCCAGGATTCGAACCCGGATCCCCTAACTCCGGAATAAGTTGCTCTACCAATTGAGCTACGCGGACGTTTTATTCTGATTCCTATCTGCCTTTATGTCGTGTGCGTCCTTCGGGCAGGTACGTCACATCTCCTGGTACGTTACATCATCTCCCCCCCTCTTTTTTTTTCGAAGTGCTGGAGAAAGGATTCTCTTATTTTTCCTATCTTGCGGTGTGGAAATAATATCACACCAATGCGAGATTTTGAACGGTCGGGTTATCCGGATAGTTCGGGCGCCATTATAACGAAGTAAATTTCTCCGTCATTTTTATCCGCGCCAGGATTCGAACCCGGATCCCCTCACTCCGGAATAAGTTGCTCTACCAATTGAGCTACGCGGACGTTTTATTCTGATTCCTATCTGCCTTTATGTCGTGTGCGTCCTTCGGGCAGGTACGTCACATCTCCTGGTACGTTACATGCCATGCAGGGCTTTACCCACGAAAGGTTCTCTTTCGAATTCCTTTGTGCGTAGTGAAACTTGATGATTCCAATCCATCAACTATCTTTTCACTTCAGGGTTGTAATGATGGACGCAAGTCCTAAATTCTGTGATCATGCGTAACAGTAATGCATTTCCATCTTCCTCTTAGCAGTGCTTGAGAAGTTCAGCATAGATATCTTTCCAGGCATGTATGTGTTCGTCTATGAACATCTTCGGAACCCACCGTGCGCAAACCTTGCTGTAGCAGCGGTCTGTAATCATGGAACCGACCGCTGTTTTTTTTCTTTTTTCGATTGGAGGTTTAACGACCACCGTGAGCAACTTAATGGGATATAAGTAGTCGCCTGTCCCTAATTTAGGGTCACTGGTTCAAGAGAATGGAGAGAGCCAGTGCCGTAAGACAAACACACCATCCATACCTCACCGGGATTCAAACCCGGACCCCTTCCGGACGAATGATCAGAGGCTATCGCTTAGACCACTGCGTCACCTGGGTGGCCCGCTGGTTTTCCCGTACCAACTTCGTTATGTAATAGCAGCTTTCCTTAATCGGCGCGTCAATCCGGCTTTCGTTGTCTGTTAGCTTTGGATTTTGTCTCCGATATTGTTTTCACCACTCCTAAAATGTTTGACCCAACGTCTAAACGTGCTGGCGCGAACTGTATCGTCATCATACCCATTTTTCAGACTGGCATGAACTTCGATCTGACTCGTTTCCTCTGCTGTAAGAAATTTGAAAGATGGGAGCTGCGAAAAAAAAACTGAATAGAGGAGAAGAATTTTATTAATTTTAAGACTTGGCTTGGTTTAGGAAAATCGATGAATTGTTTCATACGTGCATCCACCTTATCCGCCATTTCGCATCACCACTGTGTGACGCTGAAGTCACCGATCACAACACCACTCACTGTAGTGGAAATAGAGACTGCAAAGTTTCATTATGTGCGTGCAAAGCTTTCTGTCACACCAGGTCTGAAAGGAATACAAAAGAGGTATTATATTCGCACTGCCCCTCGCATTTAAGGTTGATTGTACAAACTGACAGATGAGAAACAGGAAGAATAATCACGAAAATAGAGAAAATCATTAGAATGCTGAACCCTATCCTGTGTAATAAAAATATCATTGGAAGAACTAAAACATATATTTGGATTAATTGTGCAGAGCATCACGTTTTATGTTACAGTGGAGATATGAACAAGTAAGAAAATCCAGAAAAGCAAATTTTTAATACAATGATGGACTTTAGATCACAAGCGTCAAAGGTAGAATAAGAAATGAGTATGTCAATAAATATTAAACAGAAATTGTCAAGAAGAAATAAACTGACACTATAAGGGAATATTAAGTGTATGAATGGGAAAAGATTAACTAAAATTATTATGTAGAGGAGCCCTGAGGAAAAAAGATCAAGGAAGGAGTGAGTACTGCAATGAAATGAAGAACCTTGAAACCACGACTGCAAAAACAAGGCTAAACGGGGTAAAAAGTATTTTATTAATTTTAAGACTTGGCTTAGTTTAAGAAAAGACACGATTAAGGAAAACTAAAAAATAGACTTCCTTCAAGCGCAGATTCACGTGAAATCAGCCAATAGCCTTTAAGTTCAAATCTATATAGGCTTTGAGAACGTAAAATCTCAGTAACTGCAGTTTTTGTCGACGAGGGAAAGTTCCACAGTATTACTTATCTGAGTGAATGTTTTTTATACTTGAGCTACAGTTTAAACGTTTGAAGCATACTAAATGATTTCCCGGAATGTTCGAGTGAAATGTGAATCGAATATTGTAGGGCAGACAACATCAAGGTCCTGGTGATTAGGCTTATTCATATTCAAGGACTCGCATCCTGAATCAAATTTTGACATTCTTCCTACGAAATTTAGAACCGCGGAAAGAAATCTAAAGACTGCGGGAAAAAAGAAAGGTGGGTAGAAACCTAGAACTCCAATTTTTTAAACTACAGTGAAACGTCAGTTATCCATGATAATTGGGGAACGCTAGAGACCGGATAATTGAAAAACACGGTTAATCGAAATTACATTTCATTGGGTTAAATTCATAAAAAAAAAAAAAATAGGAAAAATATTCTTTGGTACGTAAACACAGAATTGAACATTTTAAAAACATATTTCAATGGAAAGTCCGTGATTTTTGTTTGTTTCCTTTGCAGCATTATTCTGTTTACTTTTATTTTACCTTTACAAATTTTTAAAACTTCAGTGTAATCAACATCAATTTTGCTTTCCACGAATTCAAGTAATGTTTCTGCAGCTGTTAGGGATTCATTACAACTTACTCTGTAAGCTGGTTGTAGTTCCTCATCATCGTCCTCGTCGAGAGAAACACTCGTAATGTTTAAGAGCCGCCCCGGTGGCGCAGTGGTCTAAGGCGTTGGCCTCTGATCATTCGTCCGAAACGGGTCCGGGTTCGAATCCCGGTGAGGCATGGATGTTGTGTTTGTCTTACGGCACTGGCTCTCTCCCTTCCCTGGAACCAGTGACCCTAAATTAGGGACGGGTGACTGCTTATAGCCCATTGAGTTGCTCACGGTGGTCGTTAAGCCTAAAAAAAATGTTTAAGGTGGATCCACCAAAAATCTTTGTCTTGTATTTCCAATGGGTAAACTTCTGTAGCAATTTTTTTTACAATTATTCCGTCCCCAAGGATGAAAATTTGAACATCGATAAAAATAACTTCATATTAATAGCCTAGTATACTTATTATTTTCTAAAACTTAACCATATTTATATTAAAAAACAATAACTTTTTTTCTGGTGGTGTTGAAACCAGAAAATAGATGGTGCCACATCTACATGTAACTTACTAAATGCTATCACATCGCATTCTTTTTTCAATAATTTTATTAATTTTCGGAATGGAATCAAAATTTGAGTGTATCCATGCGACAGTCTGGAATGTTTTGAACTACTTAGATTAAATGTTCTGATAGTAATTTAGCTGAAAATGTTAACAGAATTGTAAATGCAGCTGATTTTTAATTCCGAAATAAAGCAGCAAGCTCACTATACAACATTTTCATCTCAATTAATGTTAGAATATTTAATCTAAATGTCTCGAATCATTCTAAACATTCCGGACTATCGCATAGATAGAGACAATTGTTTATTGCATTCCAAAAATTAATGAAATTATTGAAAACATGCGACCTGATAGCATTTAGTAAGTCACATGTTGATGTGGTGCAATCTATTTTCTGGTTTCAACACCACCAAAGAAAAAGTTATTGATTTTTGATATAATTATGGTTATGTTTTAGAAAATATTATGTATACTAGGCTATAACACGAAGCTGTTTTTATCGATATTCAAATTTTCATCCTCGGAAACGCATTAATTGTGAAGAAAATGGCTACAAAAGTTTTCCCATTGGAAATACATGGCAAAGATTTTAGGTGGATCCACCTTAACAGACAAAAGAGACTAAATCAAATTTATAATACACTTGAGTCCGCACACTGACGGCACAACGGGAAATAGCAGCAGTGATGAAAAATAAGTTCTGCCAGAAGGATGATGCGATATTGTTTGATTATGCTGTTATTCAAAATACTCAATAATGACTTCTATTATTGCACGAATCCACTTGCATAGAGATTTAAAAATAAATAAATTTGTAGGTACTACAGAGGGCCATGGTTGATCCTACCCCACGGATGATTGTTCCCTAGGTATCGACGGTGTACTGTATGTGGTACTTTGTTTTCTGTTTTCTGTAATAGATTCTGGAAATATACTCATTTTTCACTTTCGACTAATTTTGTTTCATTAGGTTTATCTTCTGTTGTGCGGACTGTTCGCTGTCACGTCGGCGTCCGTTCCAGCAACGTATTATGGACATCACGCACACTATGTGCCTCATACTATTGCTCAACCACTACCGTACACTGTGAGTATTTGCCCATTTCTCAATATTCCGTAAAATTACGTGTCAACAGTTTATTTTTACTATGAAAAATACATACCCTTGAGCCATAACATTATGGCGTAATAGCCTTCTGGGCCACCTTTTGCGATAATAACCGCTTGCACCTGGCATCGACTCCACAATTCCACAGAAGGTGTCCTTAGATATTTTCTAACAGTTGGACTCAATGATGTCCCGGATATCGGTGATGGGGTCAGGCATTGCTGTGTACCCGCGAATCCTGTGTTACGACTGGAATTCCATTCATCATTTGTGATTCCACAAATGTAGAATGGGATTCAAGTCGTGTGAATTTGGAGGGCAGGGGATCACACAAAATGCTAGGACATTGTATGTACTGCATCTCTTGTAACACGGGGCATTGTCTTTCTGAAAGGGTCATGTGCCATCCATACACACAGTCATAATGCAGGACAACATTTAATCCCAAACAATGCGTAGGTAGGATCTGGCGGTGAGGGTGTGTTCAACGCAGGTGAAGGGACTAAGAGATGCTCGTGAGAACAATCCAAATACCGCAGCCCTGTTTCCGTACAAAGGCGCAATCTTGTTGTAGCTACTCACCCGGGCGTCGTCGTCGAATACGGACTTATCCATCTACATGTTGGAAATGAAACTTGGACTCCTTGTGCAAGGCAACTCTTTTCCAGTCGTCCAGTGTGCTGTTACAGTGCTCCCGTGCTTAAGGTATGCAGAGTTTTCGATAATGGTCGATCATCATGGGCACATGAAGGGGAAGCCGTCTCCTTAGGGCCATCAGCAAGTGTATCTGCTGGATTGTGTATACAGGTTTCCCTGAACATCCTGATTTAAGTTTCTGACGGTCCTGATTTAAATGAAGGTTTCCTTGAGCGTCCTGGTTTTAGTTTCTCGTCAGCTGAGGGATCATGAGCCATCTATTGTCCCAAAAAAAAAAAGCATGTGTTAGCTGGCGTTCACCTACCCCGATTATCAACCATTGGTTCACTTCCGCCACCATGGGTGAAGATATGTTTCTCTTCGGGCCACTCCTGCCACACCTTCGCAATAGCTTCCCTTAAACAACCAGCAATGCTAACGTTGCGAAGAAAAAAAAAATAGCAGCTTTTGCAATTGCTACCTACTTAGTATGTAACTTTTCAGGTGTTAACACGAATTTAATAAAGTGTACATTCGTCCCTGACCGCTTTTTTTGCGCTGGATAAAAAAAAAAAAAATACAGCCGCCGAGTCACATAGGGATATACACTGAAGAGCAATTGAATTAGAGACAGCTGGCGTTATGCAAAGTGGCGCTGTGGGCGGCCCTGCAAACGGAAACGACATGACGTATGCAGCGATCCGACAATATAAGGAGTGATGCGATGGGAATCATTAAGAGTCGGACGCAGTATGGGTAAGACGAAGGATATAAGCGCATTTGATCGTGGGAAAATTGTCGGGGCCCAACGAATGGGTCACTCCATCTCGGAAGTCGTGCAGGCACTGGGATTTTCATGAGCCACTGTGTTACGGTTGCACCGTGAGTGCATCGAATCCAGTAAAACCATCCCTGCAAGGGCCAACTGCCGTGGACAACAGCGTGTGGATGAGTGGGGTAATCGTCGGCTAGCTCGCATTGTAACAGCGGATAGACGGGCCACAGTGCAAGAAATCACTCGGCAATTTAACGCTGGTGCACAAAAACGTGTAAGCAGCCACACCATCTAGAACCATCTCCTCGTTATGGGGTACAGAAGCAATCGTCCCACAAGGGTACCGCTGCTGCCGCACATTACAGGGTGCAAAGATTAGTATGGGCGCGGGAACATCACTACTGGACCCTAGACATATGGAAAAATGTTGCATGCACTGATGAGTCGAGATTCACGTTGGTACATGCGAATGGTAGGATTCGAGTACGGCGCAAACCACATGAAGCGATGGATCTTTCTTGCCAGCAGGGTACTCTTCAAGCTGGTTGGGGTGGCATTCTCGTCTGGGGACTGTTTACGTGGACTGAAACGGGACCCCTGGTATGTGTGACATCGTCCCTCACAGGTCAACGTTACCGGGATATCCTGGACGACCATTTGCTCCCGTTTGTGCGTCTTCAACATCCCACTGAGGACCTCATCCTACAACAAGACAATGCAGCTCCCGAATTGTATCCGAATGGTTGGATGAACACTCCACCGACGTGACCTCGCTTCCTTGACCAGCTAGGTCACCTGACCTCAATCCCATTGAGCACATATGGGATGCCATCGAGAGAGATGTTCGAGACTCTGACCCCCTCCATCAAATCTTTGTGAACTGTGGGAGCTTGTTCAGGGGTCGTGGATCCGTATGGCTTCCCAACGATTCCGGTATCTTGTCGAGTCCATGCCGAGACGAATCGCCGCCGTCATCAGGGCGAAAGGTGGTGCTATACGTTACTAGACAGGTATCTCGAATTCAATTGCTCTTCAGTGTATGCGCTATATGAGGGATAGGTGCTGTAAGCGACCGAACATGTCAAAGTTGGATAGGGCAATCTGGATAAGCCCTGTTCTGGAAACCCTTCTGAAGTGTGTGACGAAGAAATGTTGGCAATAATTTTGTCCGACCCCCATCAAACCTACGAGGATATTGTCGATAGACTTTTAGTTCATCGAACAACTGCAGTGAGGATAATTCAGGCTGCTGGAGTCACCTGAAAACTGGATCAATGGTTAGCACATTAATTATCGGCTAAGAGCTTAATGGATAGATTGACGATAAGTGTATCTTTACAGGCTCGGTACAAAACCGATTCATTTTAAGTTCGAATGGTGACTGGAGAGGAACATGGGTGCTGTACAAGACTAGTAAACACACCTTAACGTTTTGAAAAAATGGAGAAGTTTCAGGAACGACTCCAAAAGTTTATCTCTATCCAAAGAAGGTCATCCATTACATTTAGCAGAACTGCAAGCAAATAATCCATTATAAGCTGTTGGCAGCTAACCAAATAATCATTGTGAGTCTTTACTGTCAGCAACTTCACAACAAAGACACATAATAAAGTCTTGAAGTTCAAGCATTCCAATTTAGTGAATCGGAAAGGCGTTGCATTTTATCACGATAACGATGGACTGATTATGGCTGTGGAAGCACATCACTAATTACAGGAACTTGTCTGGGAGCTTCTGCCTCAAGCACCGTATTCACCGGTCTTATCACCAACAGATTTTAACTTGTTCCTGTCGCTGTCAAATTATATTTCTGGTAAAAACCACGAAAGTTCTCGTGGAGGTCGAAACTGCAATTCAAACTGTTTTTTACTTCAAGGACGCTACTTTCTTTGGTAGAGAAATAAAAGAACTACACGAAAAATGGAAACAGGACATCGCTTGTAATGAATCCTTTGCAAGCCTATGCAAAAGACTGAAATAAAATGTTATGTAAGTTAAAAAACACCATGCTTGCAAACGGCGAGAGCTTCTGAACCTACCTGAAGCCGCCCTGGTGGCGCAGTGGTCTAAGGCGCTGCCCTCTGATCATTCGTCCGAAAGGGGCCCGGGTTCGAATCCCGGTGAGGCATGGATGTTGTGTATGTCTTACGGCACTGGCTCTCTCCCTTCCCTGGAACCAGTGACCCTAAATTAGGGACGGGCGACTGCTTATAGCCCATTGAGTTGCTCACGGCGGTCGTTAAACCTCCAAAAAAAAAAAAGAATAACCCAAAAGAAACTGTGATGCTGAATCCAATTGAAACGCACGTGGTATTGAGTTATCGTTTTAGCACGAAAGTGGATTTTTGCAGTGAACTGGTCCTCTATCCTTGCTCTCTGCCCTCTGACCAGCCAGTCGATCTTCCTGTCGTGCTGCAAACCTTATAGTCGGATAGCACACGAAGGGAAACACTATTTTTCCCATTCTACCATGCACCCAGCACCTGCAAAGCAAAACGGTCTTATGAAAGTCCAACTATGTAGCCATTTGTTAGAGAACGTCAAAGCAATACCAAAAATTATGCAGAAATAATAATATTTTTTCCTTAGTTGACCAAGCACGACGAGCAGCAGCATTATCCTGTTACAGGATAACTCGTTTACGGTTGACCAGAGCAGAGTACGAGCACTTTCCGCTTAAAGTGGCATGCATCCGCTCCAACAGGCCACAGTACAACTGCGCATTAAACCCTCGGTCATTTGGAGCCAATTACCAAAAGAATAGAGCCCTCAAAGTTCCACATATGCGTAGCATAACTTTGTGCTCAAATCGTCCCCTTTTTGGGACTGGTTCTGATGTGTTTTGTTTTGGGATTTAATCACTGTATGTCCGAATTCCGGAAAAATATCCACTTTTGATCACATGTCACAATTCGCCTAAAGAAACGGCCATCCTGGAGATTTTCCAGCAATGGGCGATACACATGCACACGTCACTGAACTTGAGCACCAGACAGCTCATGGGGTACTTGCCGAGAGCTTCTGTGCGTCTTACCGAACTCGTGAAGTTCGCGAACAATTGTAGGCTTAGTATTCATACAAAGGGAACTATATAAAAATTTGTTAGAGATGGTCAAGGCGATATCAAAAGTTATGCAGAAGAAATAATGTTATAAACAGCAAAAATTCAACAGATTTCTTGGTTTTCAAAACATTTAAGTTCTAAAATACCTGCTGACGGGTAGACACTGACTTTTTCAGTTTCAGTGCGTGGCCCTTATTTTACCCGCTTGTAGAAACGATTTTAAGAGGTTTGTTTAAATCTGAACCAAATAGTGCCCGAAGTTTTCTGCGCTCCAGAAATTGTTCACAGAGCGGCTAGAGTTTACAAAAGCTACTCAAAACCATTCCTTTCCGTTTGTTTTCTCCGTAGGACATCATGGCCACTGAGTAGGAACAAGAGACAAAAATCTTTTCTCACTTTTTTAGTCTTTTTGCAGTATTGTCGTCCTTTTAGCAGGTAATCAATCAGAAAGGAACAGTATCAATCATGCCTTTAAATGACATTTGCATAACAAAGCTAAGGAGAAAGAAACTAAATGATAACTTTGAATAATAAAGACCACCTCTGAAGACCAAATGCGCAGGTTTACTTGTTCCACTCTCGCTCAACCCGCTTCTTAGACAGCGAATGTATTCGTTCGAGCTTATTTCAGCCCATTTTGCTAACCCAGAATTAATTCGTTCCAGCCTGTTAAAGGGTTAACAAACTATACTTCTTTTAATTTCATGTAATTGCTCCATTGATACTAAAGTGTACTTTTCTGTTCCAGGTCCCAGTGAAGCTGCAAGAAGGGCCAAAACCCTATTCCTTCGCATACTCGGCGCCCTCAGAAGGTGGAGCTAGTACCCGCCATGAGACATCTGATTCCTCTGGCCGCGTAACTGGATCTTATTCCTTGGCCGATGCTGACGGAAGAATCAGGATAGTGGAATATTACGCGGACGAAACAGGATTTCATGCCAACGTGAAGACCAACGAGCCAGGAACAGACAATCAGAATCCAGCAGACGTATCTGTCGCGTCATCAGCTCCAGCTGTAGTTCACCCCGAAGTCCCAAGAGCTAGAGCACTGGTAGTGCCTGCTGTCACCCAAGCTATTCCTGTAACGTATTCGACAGTACCGAATGCCATACCCTACACAGGATACTACGCAAATTCTCACTATTATCCCAGCGGGGAATACTATCCCACTTACTACAATGGACACGGACTGGATTATAAGCACTACTATGTAAAAAAGTAATCGCTAGAAAGAGCTCGTAAGATATCATCTTGCGGGTGTGGACTACTTGACTGAACAGTTTAGCTTTGCTTAGAATACAGTTATGTGAAAAAAAGTCTGGTATTTTCTTTAATTACTCAGTGACATAATTATTTTTTATATAAAAATGGCATCAGTGTTTGCAAACCTCAAGGGAAACTGGGTGGCTTTTAGTACCTTCCGGAAGAGCAAATCCTGTGCTCCTTACTACCCCGGTGTTTTCCTGATGATTATTTTTATATTAACTTCCGGTAGATGCATCTTTTCCGTGAAGTAGGATAAAGACTCCCTTACAGTGAAGTCAGGAAACATTCATGAGTAAGTTTGTATGAAGGGTCCAAGTACCAGACGGTTGCTCAGTAATCGCATAATCTGGTTTCTTGGACTACTGAGCTACACTTCAGTTTTGAGTTTCTACGTGACGAGAATTGGGATGGTTCTCTAAACTGTAGTCAACCAGGGAAAGCTTTTCTGTGAGTTCGTTTCATTCATCAAAGGAGGGTTCTGGAGGGTTCTCACTGAGGCAAACAAAATTTTGAATTGAAGACTGCGGGGAAGGATCCTCCTTTTTCTTTGTATGAGATGTAGAGAGGAACTAAAAATGGAAAAAAAAAACAAAGATGCAGTAGAACGGAGAGAACAGGTGCCGGAAACATTTCTCCAAGATTTATTTTTTGTGGAGATCATTATAGTGATATAAGCGTTAATTATAAATGGAAAATTATGAGAAAAGAATTGGACAGCCTCTCTACCAACAGATTTATTTGAACACTTGTACGACCCGATTCTGGTTCTTCTACGCTAGCAGACAATTGTCTACAACAGCAGTTGGCTCGACTTCAACAATTCTAGCATCTATATCATGGAAATTTGAAATGCCGGCATCTATACCTGAAGGTCAGACGCTAAGCTACGTGTGGGTTAGGGTGGGCTTCAGCCCACCCGACATTTCGTTGAGCCCACCCTTTAGTCTCCCCAAAATATTCAAGCAGTTTGAAAACATGGAGGTGCAATCATCTGAGATTTTGGGGAACATGGATAATATTGTGGGAATTTTTCGGATTCACCGAAGTTTTTTAATATAAGATTAAATTTCAAGCCGCTCCAGTAGTGCAGTGGTCTAAGCGCTGGCTTATGTCCATTCGTTGGAGGTGGGTCAGGGTTCTAATCCCGGTGAGGCATGGCTTGTGTTTGTCTTACGGCGCTGACACTCTCCCTTCCCTGAAAAAAGTGTACCAAAATTAGGGACCGGCGACTACTTACTAGTATAGTCCGTCAGTTACTCACGGTGGTCGTTAAATCCACAAACAAAAACAATTTTTGTAAAATTTAAAGGTGTGCTTTTCAGACAAATGGGAGTCCTATGAGAGAATGTCTAAGAGAATAGTAGAAAGACTATTTTCGTAATTTTAATTTAAAAAGATGGGAGAGAAAGAGATATTCCATGTCGGGTTACAAACTCAAATCCATAAACAGCCTGATGGCAGCAAACATTAAAAAATAGAAAGACTTAAAAAATGACCCAATTAAGCTAAGGTTGCGAAGAAATAGCAACTTGATAAAAGCCATGGAGGTTAGTATACGGGGTTCCCAGTATTACAGGCACTGAATAAATCTTACGTACAGTATGGTATGTATCTGAAAACCTTTTTCCTTATTGCGGATAACATCATCAGCATCATTTAAAATGTATACGAACGGAATCTTTTTGGGAGACTTTAAAATTTGTGCCCCTCCCCGTGCGATACTTAGCTCATAGTTTTTAAACTGCTGGTATCGACACTGCTAAAGGTGTTAGTTTTAGCATTGCAGTACGAATTGAAATACGCTGGCGGAAAGTGAAAAAAGAACACCAAGAAGGAGACGTCTGATACCAACGAAATTTATACAGTATAACAACGGAATACAGAGGATAACGTGATCAAAACATTATGGCAAAATACGCTGGTAAACTGAAAAATAACATTTCCATGTAACATGGTTAGTACGAGGTTGAACCGCCATGAACTGCGTCACACTGTACAACTCTGGCATGGAGTCTGATGTAAGTTTGAAGTATTGAGTTCCAAGTATCCTCAACCTGGACGCGTAAATCGGGGATGCTCGTGGCTGGCTGTGGAGACCGGATAAGTCGTTGTCCCATAAAATCCCACACGTGCTCAATGGGGGACAAATCCGGTGAACGTGCTGGCCATGGAAGTTGTCTCACACCCTGAAATACATGTTGCGTTGCACGTGCCGTGTGTGGGCGTGCGTTATCTTGCTGGAAAACACCACGATGGACCGATATTATAAATGGCACAACAACGGGCTGAATGATGTTGTTGAATGTTGTTGATGTAGGAGGTGCTGTTTAACGTACCCAGTACAAACACTAGTTGTGTACGGGAGTGATAGGTGATCGCTCCCCACACCAGGAGACCAGGTGTAGGCCCTGTGTGTCGCTGGCGCGGATGCAAGAAGGGTGGAGACGCTCCCCTGTGCGTCTGCTAGCACGCATACGGCCACAGGAGGCTCCCAAGCAGAATTTGCTTTCATCGCTGAACACGACAGATCGCCATTGCGTTCTCCAGTGCAGACGTTGGCGACACCACTGCAGCCGTTCCTGACGGTAGGCTGGAGTCAGAGGTACACATGCCAGAGGCACCCGTGCACGTAGTCCTGCATCCAGTTGACGGTTGCGGTTTGTTCGTACAGTCACCTCAGGTGCAACGGCAGCTCGGATTTGCGTCGCAGTTGATGTTCTGCTTGACAACGCCACTCTTCTTATGCGTTGATCGGTCCGCTCATCAGTCCGTCTGTGACTCCCGGTTCCACGTCTTCTCGTGTGGGAATGTTCCTCGGACCATCTACGCCACCATCGTACCACCACCGATACTTCCCGTCCAATTCGCTCCACAATACGACGATACGACCACCCGGCCTAGCGGAGTCCGACTAGACGACCTCGCTGAAAGTTCGATAACTGCTGAAATCGTACACGTCTTCCATGTCCAGGCATTGCAGCTTCTTCAGGGTCTTCGCACGTGTCCGTACGCCGACGACTGATTACATTCACTACGCCGTACTCCTTAAATACCACCGACGATAATTTGCATATTATGCCGTGCTGTGGCGTAAGCGCTTACCGGTTGGTTCCGAAATGAACATCACACCTACGTAAACTCGACCTCATTAACATATGTAAATTTCATGGTCGTCCGCCAATTCCTTCTTGGTGTTCCTTTTTCACTTTCCGCCAGTGTAGATGTTATTGCTTCCACTTGCACATACTGTGAAATCCGTATATAAATATATTCAGAAACCTTCTCTATTCTAGGAAATTTATGCCTTTCTAAAGAATTACTCGCTTTCGGTTAAATTAAATTTGTAAATTTATGATTTATTTCGTTTTAAGTAGGGTTTTTCTCATTACATTGTGAATCAATTACATCTTCAGTGCACTTAATTTCTTATTTGCCGAATTTCAAGTTTGTATCTCAAATCTTTTAGGGACTCACTTTGAATTATAGCAGTTTGACTGATCTCATTAAACATTCAATACCCTTTGATTGCTGTATTTCTAAACGAAATGGTATCTGGGTCGTAGGTGCTATATTTTATGAGCTAGTAAGATAGATATTTTCTTTCCAATTTGTAGTTCAAACATAATGAAGACTAGTGTATTAAAATATATATTCAACTACCCACTAAAGCACATAGTGTTGTTTATAGCTGCCCCAAAACCAATTCTTGCTAGCAAAATTGATTTTTATTATCCTCCGAGGTTGCGCTACTGTACTTCATTACGTGATTTTAAGAGGGATAGCATTGAAAAATGCAATCCGGTAAAAACTTTGGCGTTAATTATTCTCACGATTTTCATACTTTCCCAGCACATGAACGAGGAAATTAGCATAACTCTATCCGTGTTTCAAAAAGGTTACATACATTTACTTTATGTTGTTTTCTTAAATTCTGTAGTGGGAAGTTTGTTTTTTAGGGCTTTTAGATGATACGAAATCATTTTTTTAAATACTAGCTCTTTTATTTTACATAACTAGATTCTTTCCTTATTTTACCACATTTCGTTCGTTTTGTATGCATGCACAATTGTATCTACACTTCTGTAATGTTTCATTAAAATGGGCACTAACTCTGAAAACTTTGATTTCAGGCAAAAGACCTCCCCAATATATTGTTATACACTATTAAATTTTACGAGTATGTTTTGCATAAATGTTTCTATGTTTCGTCTGGTAACCAAACATCTATTCTGTTTCGCTAACATTTGTTGTATCACGAAGTGAATTCTTTTCTTCTGTTATAACAACTTCATGATGTTATGACTCACGCTGAAGCCTACGATGTTTTTGGCTTTCAAAGGTAACTGATGAGAAAGAATAAAGCTTTTGAGCATTAAGTGGTTCAATTAATTTTTTCTTCAATACACTTTCTTGAATTAATTCATATTTCCAATAAAAATGAGAGAATCAGTTCATGCGGATACATATTGGCTCTTTAAGGTGGACGTCTAGGGCTACTGAGAGTCCGATTTATCCGATAGAGGGCGCTGAAAATCACGGCTGGCTCCCTAAGGAAATTGGGTTCGCCTGTGACGTTGGCTTTTACTGCTTTAACAGTTTGACTAGGAGGGAGTTTTGATAAGAACGTTTCAGTTAAAAAAACTTACTTAAACCACAACTGGTAAAAAATTTGAGCTCACTGAATGAAGTCAAGAAACACAGTGAGAATGAAAAGACAAAATACACGCTGATGATGTTATTTGGGAGTGGAGTTCATTAAGTGGTCGGAGTTTCCATATCTCAAATTCAGAGGTTCTCTGCTAATGTACACATTTTCTCTTCAAAAAACGAACGTACAGCAGGATTTAAGATGATCTATAGAAGAAGAGATTCCAATCTCACTTTTGCTCCATTTCAGTTATTTCTATTTGACCCAGATAATTAAAAAGATCAGACAGAAAAGAAAGATTTCGTTTCTTCCACACAGAAACACTGCCAAGCGAACTTCTCGCCCCATTTAGCGCCAAATCGAAGTACTTCAGACAAATTAAATAAAAAAAAAAATCTAACGAAGTTTTCGGAATAACAACTCTGGCATATATTAGCTATGGGCCGTTTTTATTTGTGCTCAGATTGTTAAACACAACAAGCAATTGTTAGAAAATGCGTGCAAAATAATTTACATTACAGATATATGATAGAATTTTTCTTGAGATCCCCCTTAATAACACCAAGTATCTGAGAAAGAACCGTTACATTTCAAACACATTTCATGAGGTGTAACGTATCACGTGACATGACGTAGATGACGTACTACTGAGGTGACGCATGAGTCAAATCGACAATCGAGCAGAAGTAGGTTCGAACCCCACCGTCGGCGAAAAGGTTATATCTTACATTGGCGACAGAAGAGTTATGTGAATCTCCAGGCCGTTAAGTTTGAAAAAATTGTGTGTTTAGTCTTCCACACAACGCTTGTAATTAAAATATAATTAATTCTTGTAGAATGATATAGTCCTACAAATAAGGTTATCGGTTGATCACGTGACACGAAGAAGATGACGTACTACTGAGGTGACGCATGCGCCAAGTAGACAATAAAGCAGCGATAAGTGCACCGGCGTAATTCAGCCACTACGCAGTAGAATGACATGAATCTGAATACCACCACCGGTGAAAAGGTTATGTGTTGTAGACGAAATGCCTCCCCGGTAGCGCAGTGGTCTAAGCGTTGGCTTATGATCATTCGTCCGAGATGGATCCGGGTTCGAATCCTGGTGAGGCATGGATGTTGTGTTTGTCTTACAACATCCATGCCTGTTTCCCTTCCCTGGAACCAGTGACCCTAAATTAGGGACGGACGACTGCTTATAGCCCACTGAGTTCCACACGGTGGTCGCTAAACCTCCAATCCAAAAAAAAAAAAAAAGGCGAAATAAAAACAATACATAAATTCTGTGGAAGAAATATTCTTTTTTCATTGGGGTTTTAACGACCACAGTGAGCAACTCAGTGGGATATAAGTAGCTCGTCGCTAATTTACGGCAACTGGTTCCAGGGAAGGGAGAGAACCTGCGCCAGAAGACAAAACACAACATCCATGCCTCACGGGATTCGAGCCCGGACCCACGTCGAACTTATGATCAGAAGCCATCGCTTAGACCACTGCGCCACCGGGGCGGCAGAAATGTTTTTCTCTTAATACATGGAAGTGTGTCAGAAATATTAACTCAGCAATTAGACATAGCTGAAGTATTTCCACGTATGAACAGAAGAATATTCTTCTACAGATTTTTTTAATCTAAGAGACTGATGATTTCACTTAACAACACCACGAGGACGCAGAATTAGCTTCGACAGGTGAAAATATGAGAAGTTATAGATTCTTAACACTGAGATACTTGGGACTTCATCGCCTTGGATGGTGAAGACATAGCATGCGCTAACGGAATTAGAGGGATGCAAGTTCAATTCCAGCTCTAGGACGATGTAATATTTATGTTTTCTGATGTAATTAATGTTACGTGATGAACAATAAATACTGGAAATTCTGAGATGTCTGATTGCTGAGCCGTCAATATTTTTGAAGGCAATACAGTTTTCAACTTAGGAAAAAGCAACGAAAAATCAATAAGTACAGAAGTGTACAGATTTCAGCACATTACAGCGGCACTCCGAGTTTTACATGCTGGCTATAAGATAACATCATCAGTGCTGTAAAAGGCGTACCTTCAAATATGTGACAACTCTAGACTGGAACATTGGACGGACATTATCAGAGAGACAAACTGAGCTCAGAATGGAGTGCTACATACAAACTATTTTCTTTTTGAGCTGCTTGTTCATATAGAGGAAAATGTATCTTCCTAATTTTCTTTATTTTCTCATGGAAACTATTTGAATTATTCCGATTCCACGCCTATACACATCTCGTTTCTACACTGCTGGCCACACAAAATGCAACACCAAGAAGGAAGCATCCGATTGGCCTGAAATTCGCAGCATGCGTCGCCCGCGAGAGGACATGCAAACGATTAGTATTGCAGGGCATATGCAAATCATGTGCGCCCGGCACGCCACCGAGAAGCACTGTAAGAAGGGTGCACAGAAGGCGGGGTGTAAGTAGTGGAAGTGTGTTGTGCTGCCGGACCTGAGCGTGGGAAGCTTCCTGATGCCTCGTCGCAGAATACGGCAGTCATTCCAGCACGTTTCGGAGTTCGACAGAGGACGACCAGTGGCTTATCGCGACAGCGGTTTATCGTACCGAGACACCGGCGCCCGTGTGGAACGACATCCAGCCACAGTGAGGCGAGTATGGATTCGGTGGGTGAAGGAGGGACGAACGGACCGACGTGAGCAATTGCCGCAGCCGCGGCACACCACCGAACGAAAGGACCGGCATGTTGTGCGGAGGGCATTACCGGCTCGCACCGCCACATCACGAACGTTAGCGCAGGAATTAGGGTGTCTTGAGCAACAACCTGTGTCAGCACGTACTGTTTGACCTCGTCTGCAGGAGCGGGGACTTGTCGCACGGCACCCATTGCTCCGATTACCACTGACGTTACACCACCGGCGAGTGCGGCGGCAGTGGGCCGTTGAACGCCGCACCTAGACTACGGAATGGCACGACATTGTCTTCTTCGACGAATCCCGCTTCTGCCTGCAACACTACGATGGTTGGATACGCGTGTGGCGGCACCACGGCGAGAGACTGTATGACGCCTGCATTATGCATCGCTATACCGGTCCGTCGCCTGGCGTTATGGTTTGGGGCGCAATTGGATATGACACCCGCACCCCTCTGGTACGCATCGCCGGTACACTCAATAGCCACCGCACCATCTCCGACGTTTTGGAGCCTGTAATCCTCCCTTACCTGCAGGACCTGCTAGCGGCCACGTTTCAACAGGACAATGCACGCCCGCACGTGGCACGCATCCTGCAACAATTCTTCACGGCCCACCAGGTATAACTGCTGCCGTGGCTTGCCTGTTCTCCCGATATGTCTGCCATGGAACACGTCTGGTCGCTGATCGGCAACCGAGTGGCACGGCAAGCACCACCCGCTGCTACGCTTGATGAACTGTGGCAACGCATGGAAGCACACTGGACCGACATACCCAAAGCCCACATCCAAAGCCTCTTTCGTTCGATGCCGCGGCGTCTAGCTGCCGTTATTGCCAGCCATGGGGGCTACACGAACTATTGATGTCTGCGTGTTCCGCAAGTCGCACGGGCCTGTAAGCTCAATCATTTCATCTTTGAATATGTCGTTACGTGTCCAGTAAATCTGGCATTGCTATTTCGTGTTCTTCTTGGTGTTGCATTTTGGGTAGCCAGCAGTGTATATTACGTGAGCCGTGAGGTAGAGACAAACACGAGAGGAAGTTAGAAAGCATCCGGATTGCATTTGCTAAAATTAGTACATAAATAAAATGCAGAGCTGCTGAGATACTTAGGTCTAGGATTGGTTGACCTACTTAGAAGCTGGTCACTAAAAGTTATTTGCCTTCAGCGTGGGATATCGCGGTTTTGAAGAAAAAATTGTGGCGATATGCGAATTTAGCGACTACTGGAGATCGGTTATCAGTATGTGTAGCTACGTCACATGTAAATTAGCGTCATGACAACCGAGCACGCAGGGTGCGACTCCGATAAAAGTACCATGTGAGATGTGCGAATGGGTCATTTCACCGCTTGGTCTAGAAATTTACGGAATGTTTTGCCTTCAGTGTGGGATTAACTTGAAATCACATACAAACGACTTTAAGCATTGACAACAGAAAGACAGCTGTTAGAATGTTACAGGCAGGCGTACGGCAGATCGAAGTGGCTGCTGCTTTAGCAGTTTCACAAAGTGTCATAAGCCGGCTACACAAGATTCATACGGTATGGAAATGTTACAGATCGACCCAGAAGTGGTCACCCGACGATAACCACCGGAAGACAAGATCGTTTAGATTAAGTTCTCAGAGGAGGCCTAGTGTCACCAGTAGGCAACTCCTGGGATCACTTCTAGCTGCTTCTTGTGTCACAGTATATACGCAAACGGTATGAAACCGTATCCACGAATACGGACTGAATGCAAAGAGACCGCTGAGATGTATGGAACTGACATTAGCACATCGTCATCAAAGATGTACCTGTGTCCGCCAGGATATATGTCATGGAATGCAGAGTGACACCATGTACTTTTCACAGACGAATCCCGTTTCTTTCTTCATCCTGATACTCTACCAGTGCACTTACGGGGAAGATCCGACGAACAAATGCAACCACACTATGTGAAGTCTGCCCATCCTTACCAGCGGTAGTCAGTTCTGGTCTGGTCAGGAGTGTGTTTTAATGGCGGTATTTCCTTACATGTTTGTCAAGGCAAGATGAATGCCTCATTGTACCAAAATAAGATCATTGTGCCCACTGTGACACTGTTTCACGCTGCTGTTGGGCATTTACTCGACTTTCTCGAGAACGATGCAACCAGTCACCGTGCCTTGAGCGTGCTTCTGGAACTGGAAAATAATGGGATTGAATCACTGATTCGTTGCAGCTGACACCGAGGTGTCTTGACCTTAATCCGATTGAGAACAACGTTTGGATAACCACGTTCCATACCCCAGTACATTGGAAGACCTCCGTAACGTGTTGCCTGTAATATGGGACGAGCTGCATGAGACACACATCAATAATGTCATTGCAAGTCAGGGACGTCGCCAAGGGGTACGAAAGTGGGTTCAAACCCATCCTGAAACTTTTCATGCCCACCCTGGCGCCCACCCAGTTCAAAATGGGCCATTTTTCAGTATATTTAAGTTTAAAATATAATCTGGACTTTGCCATGTAATAAGTATTGTGTTTTATTTCATGTAGCCCTGCGTACTTTCGCATAGGAAGTGCGTTGTTTATTACTCAGTAGAAGGGTTATCAAAATATCGGTAGGGTCATGAAAATTCACTTGCCCTCCACTCTTCCAATTTCTTAGTTTAAGCATCTTTTTCATGTTTGTGTGGCCAGGGGGCTAATGAGGAGGCTGCATAGGAATTAACTGAGTGGGTCACTGTTAATGTTCTGCTGTTTGTTTTCTTTACAAAATAGGGGATTCCAACACGGAAAGTGGGGTCTAAAGCTACACTAGCGCTCTTAAGACTCTTAAGACGAAATAGGGGATTCCAACACGGAAAGTGGGGTCTAAAGTTACACTAGCGCTCTTAAGACTCTTAAGTCAAAATAAGGGATTCCAACACGGAAAGTGGGGTCTGAAGCTACACTAGCGCTCTTGAGACTCTTAAGACAAAATAGGGGATTCCAACACGGAAAGTGGGGTCTAAAGCCAAATTAGCGCTCTTAAGACTCTAAAGACAAAATAGGGGATTCCAACACGGAAAGTGGGGTCTAAAGCTACACTAGCGCTCTTAAGACTCTTAAGGCAAAATAGGGGATTCCAACACGGAAAGTGGGGTCTAAAGCTGCACTAGCGCTCTTAAGACAAAATAGGGGATTCCAACACGGAAAGTGGGGTCAAAAGCTACACTAGCGCTCTTAAGACAAAATAGGGGATTCCAACACGGAAAGTGGGGTCTAAAGTTACACTAGCGCTCTTAAGACTTTTAAGACAAAATAGGGGATTCCAACATGGACAGCGGGGTCTAAAGCTACACTAGCGCTCTTAAGACTATTAAGACAAAATAGGGGATTCCAACACGGAAAGTGGGGTCTAAAGCCCCACTAGCGCTCTTAAGACTCTTAAGACAAAATAGGGGATTCCAACACGGAAAATGGGGTTTAAAGCCACACTAGCGCTCTTAAGACTCTTAAGACAAAATAGGGGATTCCAACACGGAAAGTGGCGTCTAAAGCTACACTAGCGCTCTTGAGACTCTTAAGACAAAATAGGGGATTCCAACACGGAAAGTGGGGTGTAAAGCCACACTAGCGCTCTTAAGACTCTAAAGACAAAATAGGGGATTCCAACACGGAAAGTGGGGTCTAAAGCTACACTAGCGCTCTTAAGACTCTTAAGGCAAAATAGGGGATTCCAACACGGAAAGTGGGGTCTAAAGCTGCACTAGCGCTCTTAAGATTTTTGAGACAAAATAGGGGATTCCAACATGGAAAGTGGGGTATAAAGCCACACTAGCGCTCTTAAGACTCTAAAGACAAAATAGGGGATTTCAACAGGAAAAGTGGGGTCTAAAGCTACACTAGCGCTCTTAAGACAAAATAGGGGATTCCAACACGGAAGTGGGGTCTAAAGTTACACTAGCGCTCTTAAGACTTTTAAGACAAAATAGGGGATTCCAACATGGAAAGCGGGGTCTAAAGCTACACTAGCGCTCTTAAGACTCTTAAGACAAAATAGGGGATTCCAACACGGAAAGTGGGGTCAAAAGCTACACTAGCGCTCTTAAGACAAAATAGGGGATTCCAACACGGAAAGTGGGGTCTAAAGTTACACTAGCGCTCTTAAGACTTTTAAGACAAAATAGGGGATTCCAACACGGAAAGTGGGGTCTAAAGCTGCACTAGCGCTCTTAAGATTTTTGAGACAAAATAGGGGATTCCAACACGGAAAGTGGGGTGTAAAGCCACACTAGCGCTCTTAAGACTCTAAAGACAAAATAGGGGATTCCAACACGAAAAATGGGGTCTAAAGCTACACTAGCGCTCTTAAGACAAAATAGGGGATTCCAACACGGAAGTGGGGTCTAAAGCTACACTAGCGCTCTTAAGACTATTAAGACAGAATAGGGGATTCCAACACGGAAAGTGGGGTCTAAAGCCCCACTAGCGCTCTTAAGACTCTTAAGACAAAATAGGGGATTCCAACACGGAAAATGGGGTTTAAAGCCACACTAGCGCTCTTAAGACTCTTAAGACAAAATAGGGGATTCCAACACGGAAAGTGGCGTCTAAAGCTGCACTAGCGCTCTTGAGACTCTTAAGACAAAATAGGGGATTCCAACACGGAAAGTGGGGTCTAAAGCCACACTAGCGCTCTTAAGACTCTAAAGACAAAATAGGAGATTCCAACACGGAAAGTGGGGTCTAAAGCCACACTAGCGCTCTTAAGACTCTTAAGGCAAAATAGGGATTCCAACACGGAAAGTGGGGTCTAAAGCTGCACTAGCGCTCTTAAGACTTTTGAGACAAAATAGGGGATTCCAACACGGAAAGTGGGGTGTAAAGCCACACTAGCGCTCTTAAGACTCTAAAGACAAAATAGGGGATTCCAAGACGGAAAGTGGGGTCTAAAGCTACACTAGCGCTGTTAAGACTCTAAAATAAGGGATTCCAACACGGAAGTGGGGTCTAAAGTTACACTAGCGCTCTTAAGACTTTTAAGACAAAATAGGGAATTCTAACATGGAAAGCGGGGTCTAAAGCTACACTAGCGCTCTTAAGACTATTAAGACAAAATAGGGGATTCCAACACGGAAAGTGGGGTTTAAAGCCGCACTAGCGCTCTTAAGACTCTTAAGACAAAATAGGAGATTCCAACACGGAAAATGGGGTCTAAAGCTACACTAGCGCTCTTGAGACTCTTAAGACCAAATAGGGGATTCCAACACGGAAAGTGGGGTCTAAAGTTACACTAGCGCTCCTAAGACTTTTAAGACAAAATAGGGGATTCCAACATGGAATGTGTGGTCTAAAGCTACACTAGCGCTCTTAAGACTGCCCCGGGACAGTGAGAGGGCAGGAAGTGGCTGATGACTGTTTTGTAGGAGAAGAGTGCAAGGCAAAGTTGCTGGCTTGAAGGAAGGAAGTGTTAAGAAGGGGGAGTCGAGGTCTTGTGTCTGCGTGGCAGGACTTAAAATGTGATTTAGATAAACAAAAACGATGTTTTCCTTTAAACTGTTCAAGTACAGTACCATTTTCGTAAGCAAAAATGCAAAATATTGAAAAGCAATTTAAGACAATGCATTCAGAGCAAGCAAAAAGTCGAAGGCGACATTCTAGCAACATTTGTATCTTACACCAGTGGCGTAACTAGTCAGATCCGTATGTGTGTCCTGGTGGAAGTTTTTTCAGTGTTTCGTAAAAAAAAAAAAAAATTCTCAAGCTTTCCCCACCAAAAATAATGCTCGCCCACCCGTCGCCCGTCTTGATTTCGAAGTTTAGCGACGTCTCTGCTGCAAGTATGACTCGTAAGGTGTCAAGGTGTACTTCGACGCAGAGGTGGTGTTACTGGGTACTGAAATCTAGAGTTATGGACATTATCCGAATTTAAAATTTTGCCTATACTGCAGTGTTACTTTGTTGTGTGCAGATATTGCACAATAAATTGTCTCCGTAAACGCTCTCTTTATTCTTTGTGTTATGTAGCCTCACTGATGTTATTTTAATGCGTGCTACTTGGGTCAGATGCATACATCCTTCACTTCATGATATATCCCTAACTTTTTGTGACCATAGAATACATATGGAAATGCGTCAAATTGGGTTTTTATAATCTCAGTTTTTTCAGTAAGGAAATAAGAAACAATTTTGTAACGACACAATAATAGGTGTTAAAAATTCTAGGCGGCGAATAAATAATTAATGCAGACAAGTAACGTGGATTAGGAACATCAAACAGAAGTCATCGCTCTTTCCGCGTTTATAAGTGAATCACGGAAAAATTCTCATCGGTCGCCACCGGGAA
Source organism: Macrothele yani (assembly GCA_039090855.1). Classification (NCBI taxonomy): domain Eukaryota; kingdom Metazoa; phylum Arthropoda; class Arachnida; order Araneae; family Macrothelidae; genus Macrothele; species Macrothele yani. The sequence continues at coordinate 29,030,016 of CM077013.1, read as the reverse complement.
TCGAACCCAGGGTTTTCCAGTTACGCGTCGGACGTGCTACCACTGCACCACAGCGGCCTCGAATTCTTCCTAGACACATATACGACGTTTTGACTCACTTATAAACGTGGAAAGAGCGATGACTTCTGCTTGGTTAAAAATCCGCAGATGAAAGCGCTAAGAAAAATATTAAGGAACAGATTGGAAGAGGAATACTTTGGATTACAAGAACAAAGTGTTCTTCCTGCTGGTAGATTTTTCATTGATCACATTTTTACTGTCTGACAAATCAGAGAGAAGAAAAGAGAAAAATCAAGGAAAGTTGAGAGAGTTTTATAGTTTTTTTAATCTACATAAAGCATACGACAGCCTTTCAGGGAAACTTCTTTGAACCGCTGATGGCTAACATCATTTGCCAAATAATTAATGCCATTCGAGAAATTTACTGTGAAAATAAATGTAAGATCAAAATTGGGAACATATTGCTGGAAGAATTAGTTACCAGAAAGAGCCTCTTGCAAAGGATGTTGTATGTCCTCTACTACACTGCTTAAAATATTTATTGGCGTACTTGTATGTCTTACGGAGTCGCTAGGAAAATGTAAGAAAACGAGAATACATTTTTTTTTTGATGGCAGGTTTAACGACCATCATGAGCAACTCAATGAGCTATAAGCAGTCGCCCGTTTCTAACTTAGGGTCATTGGTTCCAGGGAAGGGAAAGAGCCAGTGTCGCAAAACAAACACAACATCCATGCCTCACGGGATTCGAGCCCGGACCCACGAACCACCTCGGCCGAATGATCACTCAGACAACTGCAGCACCGCTGCGGCGAACAGCCGCAGCGACATCTGGAGGACAATAAATTTGTCCATCATTGATGATCAAGTCATTATTGCGGAAGGTAAAAATGATGTTTGATATACAGTATGTTTCGGAAACTAGATGCTGAATACGAGCGCTAGGGGCTCAAAGTTAATATGAATAAATTAGTACGTCTGACAACGAAACAGAAAGAAGACACGGAATCTCAGAATGAAACGAAAGTTAGAATGGTGGAAGAATTTAAATACAGTGTTTCCTCGGTTATACCTTTTACACTTTTATGCGTAATTCTGTGGTAGTCCCGATATTTTACACTAATTTCTATCACTTTTTCAGTTAGATTATACGTACGTCATTTATACGCTTTTTGCGCCTATACTTTAAATTTTGAATTTCAGATTATCCAAAATACACAGATCTTTGATTCCTTTATACGTAACTCTGTATGTTACAACTTTGAGGGAATTGAGACAGCATTTTTTTGCAGCCATGATATAGGCAATCAAACCAAACCTCTGCTAAAAAAACGTTCACTTTTTTCTATGAATTCAAGAAATTTGAATCAAGAAGCTTACAAATAAATTATGCGTAGTAAAGGTATTGAATATAAAACAAAATTGCATTTAAATTTAGTTTCTTTATACCGATGATAAGTTTGTTTTTACAAATGTTGAAAATATAAAATCATACATGATTTCACAACCCAGTTTTTGTATTGAAATTACAATGAAAGAATTAATACAAAAGTCAAAGTAGACGTTGGCTTACATGTGGCAAACTAGGAATGTATGTATGTATGTATGTACGTACGTATGTATGCATGTATTTATAACATTTTAAATTAGCATAATGTAAAGTCATGTGGCACAATTTTCCGTTTTGGAGGCATTCAAAATTTTACAGCAGTATTCAGCATTTGGAAATTTCTTTTATACTTTTTTTGCATTTATATATTTTTAGGGCCAATCAGGCCTGTAGCCAGACAAGCAAGTTGGGAGGGGCGGCTGATGATTGAGATCGGGCGAAACATACAAAGTGGTTGGGCAAAAGATGTAAAAGAGGTCGGGAACTATACTGTTGTGTGAATCACTAGGACGGGCAAAAGGAAACACCGGTCGGGCTCAGCCCACCCTGGCCCTCCCCTGGCTACGACCCTGGGGCCAATGCCTAGAAAAAAACCCAACAAAGAAACCGAGGTTTCACACTATATATACACAGTGCGTCAAAGAATTTTTAAGACTGGCGCTAGATTTAAGCCTACGGTGGCGCCACCAGCGTAATCGCGAATGCGTTATAAACCTTGACCATCTGCTTACTTTCTGCCAAAAGTACTGCGCAGTTGTTAAAGTAACTCAAACGAAACGGCCGTTCATTAGAGAAGTAAAATTTTTTTCATGTTGAATTATTAAGATGGAACAAAGGGCTGTTACTAAATTTAACGCAAAACTTGGTAAAAGTGCCTCGGAAACGTACCAAATGATGAAACAAGTTTACGGTGAGTTTTGTTTAAGTAGATCAAATGTATTCCTGTGGCACAAACGTTTTTTGGACGGAAGAGATACGCTAGAAGATGATAAGCATACCGGAAGACTAAGTTCATCTAGGACACCTGAGATTATTGAAAAAGTGCGTGATTTCGTGGAAAGCAATCGATGTGCGTCACTAAGAATGATGGAAGAGTCTTTAAACATCAACAAAGAAACGATTCGAACTAACTTGCATGAAGATTTGCGCAAAACAAAAGTCTATGCTAAATTTGTTCCACACACGTTAACCAATGAACAAATGCTGAATACTCCTGTAATTGAAGAGACATCATTTCAGCCGCGGAAAATGATCCAAACTTCTTAAAATCGATTGTTACAGGTGATGAAACATGGTGTTTTCAATATGATCCTAAAACAAAGCGACAAAGTGCTGAATGGAAGTAAAAAAACTCACCACAAGGCAAAAAAATAAGAAAAGTTCCATCGAAAATCAAAACAATGCTCATTACATTCTTCGATAGAAAGGGTATTATCCACAAAAAATTTGTTCCAAGTGGACAAACAATTACTGGTGAGTTTTATTTAAATGTTTTGAGGCGTTTGATGGCAGAATTCGTCGCATTCGTCCAGAATATCGGGATGAAAACAGTTGGTGTTTCTTGCACGATAATGCACCCTGTCACACCTCACTTCTTGTTCGTAGATTTTTGGCGAAACATAACGTCTGTGTGTTGAATCATCCACCGTATTCGCCTGATTTAGCCCCCTGCGACTTTTCTTTATTCCCAAAACTTAAAATGACGTTAAAGGTGTGTTATTTGGATGATATTTCGACCATACAAACAGCTTCGACGCGCGCTTTGGAGGCAATTCCGCTAAGTGAACTGGAACAGGCATTCGAATCATTATTAAATCGCTATAACAAGTGTATTCAAGCCGGAGGGACTTATTTTGAATAACAAGTCAAAACAAATTATAATTTCTTGTATTTCTTGTTTCTATTTCATTTTACAGACCCAGTCTTAAAAATTCTTTGCCACACTGTGTATACTTTTGCCTTATAAAGAAAAGGCGAGAAAACCGGTTTTCGGAACATACGGACAATTTTTTTGTACCTATTTCATCACAGAGTTTCGTTGAAATTAGTGGTATTGTTTAAAAATTGTTTATTGCAATGTTAATGATGAAATAATTAATGTCACAAAATTTATGAATAATAATTTGTTACGCGTTGGAGTTAAATATTCTCCAAACGTTTAGGTAGGAAAGCTTCTTGCAGTGTGATAAAAAGAAATAAAAAGAGAAAACTGTTTTGCTGATTTGATAAGTATTAGCGTAAATTTCTTTCCAGTCAAGCTATAGGTTCCTACTATATGGTTTTCCTCAAGTCTAGTTCTCCTGGACTCCGACACGCTTTGAAATTCACCAGTGGTTTGGAAGCACACGTTAAGTTATTAGCAATTATATAGGTTTAAAAAATCCATAGACTAAACATTCCTAATTTTTAGGGTGTAAATGCTACTATTTTCTTCTTTTCAGCGATTTTATGAAATACCTGTCGCGAGTGTGTGTAAAAGCAGCTTATAATATGTCTATTTTTGTAAAGTGATTAATCTTCCATATTGGAACAGAAATATTCTAAAAGATTCGATAGATGGCAGCACGTCAACGAGTTATCAATCGTGTTCCTTATATTGTGAAAGTGGAACTGTAAGAATTTTGGCTGTCTCTTAAAATGACCTTTATCAACGAACGTTAAATGTCTCCCTACACCGAAATATTTATTCTGACAGATAAGTTTTGTTTCCCTATGAATGTGAAGCTGTCAAGTAGATTGATTACTTGTGTATCAACTGCTCAAAGTAATGTTCGGAGGAAAGACAAATCTGTCGGAGTAAATATTCCAGAATTTGGAATAATTGGTCAAACAATGCAAAGAAAAATATATGTATTGCACGGTGAAGAAGAAACCAGTAAGTTATTTAACAAGTTTCAACTCAATGAAAGAGACAGGATTCGTGGCTTTAAACAATACATACTTGCAATTTTAAGGAAAAGAAAAACCTTACAGCTTTTACAACTGAAGTGAAGTTTACAAATCATTACTGTATTTCTAGCGAATGTGAAAGGGGATTTGAGACAGCATTTTTTTGCAGCCGTGAAATAGGCAATCAAACCAAAGCTCCCAGACTGTTTGATAATTTTCGCAGTTAGGTCTTCTCTTTCAATCACAGCAATAACCTCATTGTTATTCACAGGGCCGGCTTTACTACTTCGGCGGCAGTAGGCAAAGATTTACACTGCTGGCCCCGCAAAATGCAACACCAAGAAGGAAGCATCCGATTGGCCGGTAATTTGCAGCATGCGTCGCCCTAGAGAGGACATGCAAACGGTTAGCATTGCAGGGCACATGCAAATCATATGTGCCTGGCACGCCACCGAGAAGCACTATAAGAAGGGTGCACAGAAGGTGCACCCTTCTTATAGTAGCGTGGTGTAAGTAATGGAAGTGTGTTGTGCTGCCGGACCTGTGCGTGGGAAGCTTCCTGATGCCTCGTCGCAGAATACGGCAGTCATTCCAGCACGTTTTGGAGTTCCACAGAGGACGAATAGTGGCTTATCGCGACAGCGGTTTATCGTACCCAGACATCAGCGCCCGTGTGGGACGACATCCAGCCACAGTGAGGCGAGTATGGATTCGGTGGGTGAAGGAGGGACGAACGGACCGACGTGAGCGATTGCCGCAGCCGCGGCACACCACCGAACGAGAGGACCGGCATGTTGTACGGCGGGCATTGACGGCTCGCACCGCCACATCATGAACGTTAGCGCAGGAATTAGGGTGTGTTGCGCAACAACCTGTGTCAGCACGTACCGTTCGACGTCGTCTGCAGGAGCGGGGACTTGTCTCACGGCGCCCATTGTTTCGATTACCATTGGCGTTACATCACCGGCAAGTGCGGCGGCGGTGGGCCGTTGAACACCGCACCTGGACTATGGGATGGCACGGCATTGTCTTCTCCGACGAATCCCGCTTCTGCCTGCAACACCACGATGGTCGGATCCACATGTGGCGGCACCGCGGCGAGAGACTGTGTGATGCCTGCATTATGCATCGCCATACCGGTCCGTCGCCTAGCCTTATGGTTTGGTGCGCAATTGGATATGACACCCGCACCCCTCTGGTAGGCATCGCCGTTACACTCAACAGCCACCGCTACATCTCCGACGTTTTGGAGCCTGTAGTCCTCCCTTACCTGCAGGACCAGCCAGTGGCCACGCTTCAACAGAACAATGCGCGCCTGCACGTGGCACGCATCTTGCAACAATTCTTCACGGCCCACCGGGTGTCACTGCTGCCGTGGCCCGCCGGTTTTCCCGATATGTTGCCCATCGAACACGTCTGGTCGCTGATAGGCAACCGAGTGGCCCGGCAAGCGCCACTCGCGGATACGCCTGATGAACTGTGGCAACGTGTGGAAGCGGCCTTGTACTGACACACCCCAAGCCCACATCCAAAGCATCTTTCGTTCGATGCCGCGGCGTGTAGCGGCCGTTATTGCCAGCCATGAGGGTCACACGAACTATTGATGTCTGCGTGTTCCGCAAGTCGCACGGGCCTGTAAGCTCAATCGTTTCATCTTTGTATCTGTTATGTGTCCAGTAAATCTGGCTTTGCTATCTCCTGTCCTTCTTGGTGTTGCATTTTGGGTGGCCAACAGTGTAGTTATTGACGCGGCTTGTGCTAGGTTGTTGGCTTGTAATTTGTTTCCTGTAAAGTCACTATATGAGCTTTTACAGGATCGAGCTCAGCATGAGTTAAGGCAATTGAATGAGGGTTGCTGCACCTTCTGCAAATGAAAGTATCAATATTAAATATATACATCATGGGGGTGGGGGTTCTACACTGTTGTCTTTCAATTTTTTCAGCATTACAATTATTATTTTATCTGAAATTTCTCTAGTTGAAGGATGACCCCTGGGAGCTGAAGGTGATTGTGTGAAAAGCGGTGTGTGTGTGAGCTGTACCTTGGCTTCCTTGCTCGTAGTGAGTAAATTTACCATACTTTCCTGTTTTAAAGGACCCGTGGACTTTATCTTTTCTCTCTTCAGAGAAGTCCAATTGACAAAATTTATTCACAGGAACTGGCTTGATGATCTTTGAAGACCCTGCAAAACAAGGCACTTTGTGTAGTGACTTTTTACGGGTTTCCAAGGCTTTTTTTTTTTTTTTTTTTCTGAGATGCATTTCTTGATCGTTTTGATTTTTGGGATAATGTTTGCACCTGTCGTCTAGGTTTGATTCTAATTTCAGGTGCTTCAGCATTGCAGGGTTTCAGTTCATCTGCCTTGAAATTCATTTCCGTACATAACTTCTGTGTTAGCCATTGACTTTCATTGTGGAATCATATGCTGAGAGATCACCAACGCTGAGCGATTCATCTGGTTCAAGAGCTTCTTCGAGAGATTTCTGGATGGCCATATCCTCTGGGGGTGGATGAATTTGGGTTATTGTAATACTCTGGCACTGAAATGTAGACAGAGAGCTTTATCTGAATAAGAGTACTTTATCTAATAGAGTGAGCAGTGCATGTACGATATCGGGTCAACTCACTGGTGCACTGCAGAAATTTGCGGTTGAGCTGTGCATTGCACATTTTGAACTGGCTGTCATGAGTGCAGATAATTGGATCTTACATCCCGCAGTCTTTTATATTGAAAACATTGTATACCGGTAATAATATCCATTTCATATGATTGGCGCACACTATTGATGATTATATTGGTTGGACAGTCAAGCAAAAATTACAAGTGCCTGCCTGAGAGGGCCATTGATATGTGCCTAAGGCTATAGTTTCGGTGCAAAGGATGGAGCTTACATTTCACCTATAACCTTTCCACAATGAGCTAAAGCTTTCGTTATAAGTGAGTCAGGAATTTCGGGTGGTACGAGGTAAATTCTAACGGTAAAACGTCATTCAGACATGAGAGTGATAAAAATACACGAATCTCTGATTGACAGCGCCTGAACAACGGCACCACCTACATGGTCTATTTTGGACAAAAAAAAAAAAAAAAAAAACACCATTGAGCTTGCGACCCACTTGGATTATAGCTTCTTTCTGAAAGAGTTGCAATAACGCATCTGTATATTGCTGCATAAAGTATCAGGCGCGGCCAGGATGCTTTCGGGGAAGGGGACTAGCCGGTAAATAGGACGCGCAATTTCAATCGAAGTAGAAGCTCTGATAATAATAAACATGTTATTATCATCAACATCATTATTATTGCAATAACTGAGGAAAAATGTATAAGACTGGATGCTAAAATTAAACGTTAATGATCTCGAAACATTTTGCGCCGCCCATTGGTGCAGTGGTGTAAGCGATGGCTTCTGACCATTCGTCCTAGATGGGTCCGAGTTCGAATCCCAGTGAGGCATGGATGCTGTACTAGCCTTACGGCACTGTCTCTCTTCATTTCCTGAAGTCAGTGGCCCTAAATTAGGGAAGGGGAAACTGCTTATAGCCTTTGAGTTCCTCACGGTGGTCGTTAAACTCGCAATAATAATAATAATAATAATAAAGAAACATTTTGTTTTTACCACTGCCCTGGTGGCGCAGTGGTACAAACGCTGCGTTCTGATAGTTTGTCCGAAATGTGTCACAGTTTCAATTCCGTGAGGCGTAGATGTTGTGTTTGTCTTATCTCACTGGCTCTCATCCTTCTCTAGACCCTGTGGCCCTAAATTAAGGTCGGGTGATTGTTTACACCCCATCGAGTTGTTCACGGGCGATATCACCCCCCCCCCCCCCCACCAAAAAAAAAAATAATTGTGTATTTTCTTTGAGATAGTCTAAACCACATAGCATATTTATTTTTACCCCCTACTTTTTACTCTAAAAAATTATGTACTCTTACAGGACTTGAAGCTGACTTATATTGCAACGCCCTGTGTGGAGGGTTCGTTTGATGTTTGCTCTGTATATGAAGTTTAATCCGTAATTCTCCCAACTGGAGTAGATAAATAAAACACAAGGTATCAAAAATCGACTCTAGTTAAACTCTTTTCGTGCAGTGAGGAAGACGTTTATTCAGATGTTGCGGGGAATGTCTTTAAGCCTTCTCCAGATTCCTTTTGTCTATTATCATCAACCTCATTTCTTACTCCTTCTCTCCGTCATTTTCACTCTTTCTTTATTATACTAACATCTCCGTGTCCTTCTCGCTCTAATCGTCAGCACGCCGAATTCCCCTTATCTTTTCCCGGTCGGTCTCATTCCTCCTACTTCGTCCGTTCCGACGAACCCGCGAGGCATTCGAACCTCGCTAAAAATCCTGCTTCTTCACCAATTCCTGCCAGCCGAGTCCTTTCTCCTCTTCTTTTCCTCCGATAAAAAAACCCCAACAAAAACTGTCCCCTCGTCCGAAGAGTGAAGACCCTCCTCATTACCAGAAAGCGTGGCCACACCCTAGAAATACCTTCTCTCTGAAAACGCAAAATTCTTTAATTGGCTCGTTGCCCCCTCCTTTCGCTTGATCGCTTTGCTTGTGACGGCGGAAAAACCATAATGTCCGGTACTACTCTTCTCATGTCGACGAAACCATAAATCTGGCACCCCTTCTTTGCGTGAGAAAAAGCGTACGTTGACAACTGTCGCCCTGCTCAACAAAATAGAGGGAATTGAAGGAAAATGATTCCAATTCCTTATCCCTCAAAATGGCTACTGAACTTCGCTTCTGATTAATATGGAAGCCCCGGTTACAGTATATTTATCTCAAAAATCGCGGAGCACACGTACAATACAATATTTTCTTATGAAATCATGATATAAGGGTTTTTTTTTTTTAGTGTTCAGGAGGATGCGCGGGAAATGAAAGAAACTGGAAACTGAAAGTGAAATAGTTTTTTCCGAAAGCTGAATCAAATGAAAAGGAATTCATACCAACCTCATGCTGCTTCTGCGCGTGCTTCCAGTGTGACTGCTGACTAGGACATCTGAGCAAAACAGCCCAAACTTCCAAAGTTGCGATGAGCTGGTTACTTGTTTGCGAACATGTGTTTATTGAAAAGCAATAAAGCGCCGAACCCATTATTCATCTGATAATGCAAATTAAAGCAGCTCCAAAACGACAACGAAAGCCCTCAGCCTTAAATGAATCCTACAGGCGTTTACCAACTTGTTTTGAAGCGAATTGAAAGGCATTCACTGCTAAATGTTGAATAGCAGCCAGATTTTACAACTTTTATTTTTATCTTTTTTCATCCTCACCTTGCCTACGTGAAACAGCTGCGTGAAGGCAGCACTGCAGTAAACACCAAATCTGGCATAAAAAAAAAAAGCTTTTTGAAAGAATACAAACAGTAAGGTAAGCATAAATTCACAGTGATAATTTTTAAAATGAATTTCGGTAAATTTTGAGTTGCTCCACTCAGCGTTAGGCTTAATGTTAGGAACGAAGGTGGGCGCAAAATATAGTGCTTCCGGGGAGGGGCTCAAGATCATTGAGCCCCCCTCTATCTACGCCCTTGGAAAGCTATTTCGCATCCCTCCCTACTGCTGAATTTTCTACCAAACTGTGATCTTCATTGTTTGATCTTCGACAAATGCTGTTGTTTCTCGTACAGGATGAATAGTGGAAGGATTAGACAGAGAAGAGGCATTGGTTCCTTCAACTGCCCTTGCATAATCATTACTGTGGGTAATAGGAGTATATAACACATTTATTTTATATCGGAGTCCGTATCCTATTGATGCGAGTTGTCTGCTAGAAATTTTTCTGTCGAACAAACATTGTGTCACGTGCCTGCCCCGCAGGACACATATGAGATAAAGGCAGATAGCAGTGAGAGCATATGCCAGTGTAATATAATGGATAGCACTCGGAGCTCCGGAGCCGATAGTTGTGGGTCTGAATTTCGCCCCTGGCATAAAAACGATGGAGAAATTTACATCGTCATGGTTGAGCAAATTAAGATCTACATCAGATACTTATGAAAATAATGTCGCTGTAGAGAATGTTGTATCTCTAACACATTTGAAGAGAAATTATCTGCAATATCCATGCATAAATCATTCTTTGAATCTTTCGATAAATCCCTTGCATTGGGCACCGCCATCTTGGCGACATGTTAACATAAGTCACGATTTAGTCGTTATTTTTTGAAATAATGAATATCTGGAGGCTTTCTGTTAACAAATAATAAGCTCTGTCACTTAACCCTTTAACGCCCAAAACGCCCGTGCATGCAAACGGCCACAGCCGCCCGAAACGCCTGCCTTGAGTGAGTCAGATTTCCTACCCTTGCCTGTTCTTCAAATTTCCTTGACCTACGAGGGATCAACAGGAGGGACCCTCAGTCACTATTCTTGTTATTAAACAAAGAAATGAAGCATCAGACAGCTTCAGGCGTTATGGTAATTGGAGTGATAAAAGATTTTTGGGTCATGGTCGTCAAAGGGTTAATATAGCAAAACAACAAACACTCAAAAAACTGCAAATGAGTATAGCCAAGGAGCTTGGAACAATTTTTCTAGGATTTTCAGCACAAGAAAGGATGAATTTTTCGCAATGCAGTGTACGTGGTGCAGAGTTGGAAACGGGTCAAACATTTCGGACCCGGCCGTCACGTAATTGGACCCGACTCGGATCTGACCCGGACAAATTTGTTTTGTACTATAAATTCGAATATATCATCATCATTGTCAATCATTATCAGTCCACTGCTGGATGAAGGTCTTCCCAAGTTTCTTCAACAACGGACTATCTTGGGTCAGTCTTCCCTATCTACCCATCTCCCACGTGGTCTTTTTCTGGGTCTTTTTCTGTCTTTTGGAATCCAGTCTGTAATTTTGGTTGCTCATCGGTGGCCCGTTCTCCTGGCAATATAGTATGCCCAGCCTATTGCCATTTCAGGGATTTTATTCTGATCATGATGTCTTCCACTCTTGTCATTTATGCTGATCCACGAGTTTCTCTTTTTATCTTTCTTGGTTATACCAAGCATGCAACTCTGCATGCTTTTTTCAGTTGTTTGCAGTGTTTGTATGTCTTCCTTTAGTTAAAGTCCACTTCTATGTTCCGTACGTAAGCACTGGAAGGATGCATTGATCAAAAAATTTTTTAAGACATAATGGCATATTGATCTTGAAAATTGCACTGTTTCTTCCAAAAGCTCTTCAACCAAGTTTTATACGTGGATTAATTTCTTCATCCATGTGACCCTCACTTGATATGTGCGGCCCAACGTAAATGTAGTAATTAGTTATCTCCTGCTTTTCCCCATCAATTGATAAACCATTCCTTGTAAGAGCAATGTTTTACCTTCTGAAAGTTCATTTTTAATCCCATTTCTTTACCCTTCGCAGCAAGTTCCTGGATCATACACTGCAGCTCTGAAGTATTATTTAAAAGACTTCTGAAGGGTTCTTTAAAATATTTATTTTCTTTTCAAAAATAAAACGTAAATAAAACCGGGTCAGGAACACCTTGAACCTTTACCCTACCCGTCTGACCAGCAAAAAATTGTCTACCATGTGTCTCGTTGACCCGCTGACTCGTTTTCCATCCCTGGTGCGGTGGTGGTGGTGTTGAGAGTCAAAGAGTCCGAGATAGCGTCTGGAAAAGTAAGAGGGACTACATAGAGCTCTGTAGTTTTAACTTTTAAAGTAATTTTTGTAACAACGTACATAATGCAAGGCTATCAATCATCCAATCAGGATTAATAAGGCACACGGACCCATGCATGAACATGAATATAAATTTTATCTCAGGAAACGAATTCGGTGAAATATATTTAAATGGTTAAGGTTAATAACTCTAAGACTTTAGTGATCGTTATTTGATATGGTTGCATTTAAATAGATAATTCAGTGTTCTAACCAATAAGAAGGCAATACGGACTTAGGTATTTATTTACATGTAAGACAAAACTTCAGCAGTGCAGGTTAGGACAAAATGGTGGATGTGGAAGTACAATGTGTATGCATGTTATGTGCATAAATATATTATACGATATAACTACTAACTATAGACATGAGATATAAATTATAATCACATTATTACAATACAAATAGATAACATATTTTATACGATAAGGGGAAATTTTCACGTTTTGAGGTCTAAGCCTTTCTAGCCTTCATTTCGACTAACTCAACAAGTATAGCATCGACGTCCATTCTTTTGGGAAATTTCATTTCTATGCTGAAAAGTGACATTCCCTGCAGTCTGTCTTGTAACATGTTGCTTCTCAAATAGTTTTCGATGTTTCAATTTGGAAAACTATCGCTCTGCAGACGCTATTGTGACGGATAGTGTTAAGAAAAGCATTAAGGCTGTTAATAGGTTAGTGCAACCCACTGACAATTGTAGGATTTTCTATAAGGAATAGATTTTCTATTTCCAGGATGGTAGTTTCCTCAGCTATGCCGTTGCAGAGTGCCATCGACTACGTTATCCTAGGTGACGGACTGTGTTTTGCCACATCCTCCACGTGGAATCCCTATGTGGTCTCACTTTTCCTCAGCAGCGCAGAGAGAGAGAGAGTGATTGGAGAGCGATCGCATTATTTACAAACCATTGCAGAGAGATCGTATTACAACCTATTGCAGAGCGATCGTTTTACAACCTGTATTGCAAAGTGATCGTATTACAACACGGAGCCAACAGGCCGAATGGCTTCAATCTGTAGGACATCCTGTGGTTTAAAAGTGAAACTTGACATTTATTTAGGCAAAGCTAAATATATCTTAAAGGAAAATATGAACCTTTGAGTTAATTACTACTTTGTTTCTTTTTCGGCGTGTTATCTTTTTCATAAAACTATAACTGGCAGCTGCAGTACTCCCCTGGTTACTTGTGCCTCCCCGCAGGCGCGGGGGTGGTAATTACGTCAATGACCCCACGCTTTTGACAGACACGAGCTCCACTGTGTCAAGTAACTGCGCAGCAGAACACCAGTTTTGAAAGAATTTCAGCATACATAGCTTGCCGCACGTTAATGAGAGAGGAATGACAGTAAGACCTCTCCGTGTACCACTTATCTCTGCCAACAGCAGAAAAATTTATGCAGTGGGCATGGAATCACCAAAAACTACATCCTTGATAGCTTTAAAAAGGTCTCCTGGTGTGATGAATCAATTTTTCAGTTAATACAGGCTGATGGATGGGATAGAATGTGACGACAGCAGCAGGAATAGATGGATCGTGCCTGCGCAACACGAACTGTACAAGCTGCTGTGGGCGGTGTAATAGTCTATTTTTGTGGCACGAATTGGGTACGTTAGTACCTCAAGAGTACCATTTAGACGCCACGAGGTATCTTAACATGACTGCTGATCAGGCAGACTCGTACATGATGCTTTCTGATGGTAATGAGCCATGCCAGGCTCGGATCGTCACACAGTGGTTTCAGCAGCACGATAGTGCTAAAATGGCCACTTTAGTCCCTAGATCTTACCCAATTGAACATCTGTAGAATATTATTGAGAGAGTCATTCGTATTCTCCTCCAGCAAACATTCGACAACTGACAGAAAATATCATATCCGCTTGGGTGAACATATCTGTAGAACAGCGGTTCTCAAAGTGCAAAGGCTCCACAAGGGCTCCGGGACGCTTTCCGTGAAAAACTCCTCGTGACGCCGTCATGTTTGACGACGAAAAAATACTTTAGAAAAATTTACGCACTTCCTCACAATTTTCTTATGCAATTAATGTACATAATGCTTCCTTCAAAGAATGTATCATCGGTATATAAGGACCGATATTGGAAGTCGTGGGTAGTTATCTTTCATCCTCGGGACGGCGTGGCGTCAGTTTCAAAACAGGCACGAAAAACAAAGCACAACCTATCGTCATCGCCGTTAAAGTGTAAGCAGCGCCCTCGCCTTCCATCATGTTTTTTTCTCACGCTTGCGTGCTGTCAGGCCCGATGATCAAAATAGCTGTATTGCTGTGAAGCTGCGATAGGACGTGTCTCGAGCGGGTAAATTCTCAGATGAACGATACCACTCCTGAAACAGTGAACTGGCGCGACGAGGCCAGTTCAGTATTTCAGGAGCCATTTAAAATAGCATTTTCTTTCTTCTTTGATTTCTATTGGTTTTATTATGAAGTAATAGTAGAATATCAGAAACACTAAAAGTGTTATATATGCTGTTAGCAAAATAAAACCAATGCTTCTCGGAAACGAAACCAATACAAATCAGATTTCTCCGATTTTTTTTTTTGATGGGTGTTTAACGACCACCGTGTGCAACTGAATGGATTGTAAGCAGTTTTCCGTCCCTAATTTAGGGCCACTAACTCCAGGGAAGGGAGAGAGCCAGTGCCGTAAGGCAAACACAACATCCAAGCTTCAACGGAATTCGAACCCGAACCCACCTCGGAAGAATGGTCAGAATCCATCTCTTAGACCACTGCGCCACCTGGGCGGCTTTCTCAGAAATGAAATTCTTAAATCGTCATTGGCTGTATATGCACTGAATATAAACACGGGCACAAAAAAATTGCTGGGGCTCCGCGGCCTCGTCCTTGGGGGAAAAGGGCTCCGTGGCCTCGTCCTTGGGGGAAAAGGGCTTCGCGGCCTCATCCTTCGGGGAAAAGGGCTCGGCGGCCACGTCCTTGGGGAAAAAGGGCTCCGTGGTTTCGTCCTTGGAAGAAAATGGCCCCGTGGCCTCGTCTTCGGGAGAAAAGGGCTCCGCGGCCTTGTCCTTCGAGGAAAAGCGCTCCGCAGCATTGTCCTTGGGGGAAAATGGCTCCGCCGCCTCGTCCTTCGGGGAAAAGAGCTCCGCGGCATTGTCCTTGGGGAAAATGGCTCCGCGGCCTCGTCCTTCTGGGAAAAGAACTCCGCGGCATTATCCTTGGGGGAAAATGGCTCCGCCGCCTCGTCCTTCGGGGAAAAGAGCTCCGCGGCATTGTCCTTGGGGGAAAATGGCTCCGCGGCCTCGTCTTTCGGGGAAAAGAACTCCGCGGCCTCGTCTTTCGGGGAAAAGAACTCCGCGGCCTCGTCTTTCGGGGAAAAGAACTCCGCGGCATTGTCCTTGGGGGAAAATGGCTCCGCCGCCTCGTCCTTGGGGGAAAAGGGCTCCGTGGCCTCGTCCTTTGGGAAAAAGGGCTCCGTCGCCTCGTCCTTGGGAGAAAAGGGCTCCGTGGTGTTAGAAGTTTGAGAACAGCCGCTGTAGAACGATATCAGCACTTGACTGAATCCATGCCACATCGCATCGAAGAAGTTTTGAAGGCGTAGAGAGGCAGAACACGTTATTAGGTGGGTTTTCCTAATAATTTTCTACTTCAATGCGTATATTCGTACCTTCGATAGTTTTAAAATATTGGCCTCTTGTCATGATGAGATTTCTTTGCAACGCTTTTCTAACCAAAACTTCTCAATATAATAAGTGAGACATCCAAGGTAATAAGATTAACAGGAAGACCACTGACCTGGCCAGTATCTTGATGACCTTTGATATAAACATGAAGTCCTTATTATTATGAGTAAAAGCACAGGTTGTCCGTAAATGAAGTGTTCAACTTAAGTATGCTATTAAAAAAAAAACTACAATAAATAACAACTTACTTTTAATGTCAAAGCATGATAACTGTGAAAGTTTTTTTTTTGAAATGTCAGTACGTCTCCCCGTGTGCTCCGTCCGTTGCTCGCAGGATGTCTGAACGATAGTCCAGTTCGAACTATGTACGCTGCAGAATGTCAGGTGTAATAAGGAGGAAGGCTGCAGTAATGCTTTATTTGAACTCAGTGATAGATGTGACCTTTTTCTTGTACACAATGTCCTTAATAAAGTTGCAAAGAAAAAATCACATGGAGTAATATCCGGAGAACGTGGTGGCCATGCCGTCGAACACCAACGTCCAATCCAACGCCCTAGAAAATGGTGGTCTAAATATCTGCGTACATCCACAGACCAGTGCGGAGGCGCTCCATCTTGGTGGAAAATGATGTCTTGAATATCCTGGAGTTGTGGAATTACGAATTGGTCTAACATGTCCAGGTACGTTATGCCAGTAACGGTTGGTTCAGCGAAGAAAAAGGGCCCTATCACTCTGTCATCCATTAGACCAGCTCGGACATTAAACTTCGGGCTGTCTGTCTCGTGTGCTACGATGACATGGCGATTTTCTAGGCCCCAGGTTCAGCAGTTATGTTTATTCACTCTGCCAGAAACATGGAATGTCGACTCATCGCTGAAACAGATCCCTGAATGGAGTGTGGGGTCTTCGTCAATGCGATTAAGCATGTCTACCGCAAATGCGTTTCGACATGGTTGATCATTTAGTCGAAGTTTTTGCACTAATTCCACTTTATACGCATGTAGGCGTAGACGTTTATGCAAAATTTTGTGAACCGTTGCTCGAGGTATTTCGAGTTCGCGACTGGCGACGCAGACGGACTTCTTCGGACTCCTTAGATAGCCTTACGCACATCTTCCACCTTTTTGTCCGTAACGGAAGGTCTTCCAGTGCTTTTGCCTTTCAAGACACTCCTTGTTGCTTTGAATTTATTTACCCATTGTTCGATGCTTCTTCGTGTCGGCGGCTGTCTCTTATACTTCGTTCTGAACTTAGGCTGAACTATTGCTAGAGATTCTGACTCCGCAAACCAAATTACACACGCTTCTTTCTCCATTGGGGAAGAAATGCCTGTTGTATTCTGCGTTTGACGAGATTTTTCGTTACATGAGATACCTGGCGCCATCTATCATCTGACTTAACAAACTTTAACACTTGCCACGTCTCTTGACGTTTAAAGTAAGTTTTTTCTATCGTAATGTTTTAATAGCATACTGAAGTTGTATACTTAATTTATAGACACGCTGTATGTGAGTATATGTACAACAAATATATGGTTCTCTTTGTCACAAATACACGTATGTCAGCGTGCCGTATTGGCGCTTTGGCAGTGAGCTCTGAGTACTTCGTCAGAACACACTCTGGAGACAAAAAAAACACTTACAATCAACGTTGTGTACTACTAGAACCGAACTAAACTAGCTGGTTCTCTTCCGTCACTGGGCAAAGACGTATGTCGCAACACCGTGACGTCATGCAGCAGAGAACAGGATTCTTGGTATCGGCTTCTGATCGCACATCGCACTTTTTCAATTTTGCTTTCAAGAGAAGTGAGAGTTATTCATTTATTTTACAAGAAGAAAGAAACCTGAGTTGTAAATGTACAACTGTGTCTCAGAATATCGCATATATGAGTACACTTTAATCACCGCAATTCATACATTTCCTTTATTCATTTTGTGGAGGGGGACATAACTACCACCATGAGCAACTCAGTGTGCTATAAGCAGTCACCCATTTCTAATTTAAGGCCATTGGTTCCAGGGAAGGGAGAGCGCCAGTGCCGTAAGACAAACACAACATCTATGCCTCACCGGGTTTCGAACCCGGTCTCATCGCTTAAACACTGCGCCACCGGGGGCGGCTCATTTTTTAAGGAAGAACAATCACTAAAACAAACATGGCATGTTGAAGTGGTTCAGAAAATTGCTTAATATATGTGACGCCAAACTAGTGTTGCCAGAGACTTTTACCTGAAAATCGTAGACCAGAGCTCAAAAAATCAGTAGATCAGATTTGTTTGCTTGAAATATGCACCACTTCAAAAATGTAATATATTATTGGAAGTGATCTGAATACGAAGGGACACTTAAATGGGCTGGTATGTCAAACATTACCAGTATTCCACAAACTATTATTAAACAGCGGAATTCTAGTCACATGCCATGATTATTCA
This sequence comes from Macrothele yani, assembly GCA_039090855.1. NCBI lineage: Eukaryota > Metazoa > Arthropoda > Arachnida > Araneae > Macrothelidae > Macrothele > Macrothele yani. Next base: position 29,011,959 of record CM077013.1, on the reverse strand, counting down.
AACCCACACAATCCTGACACTGCTGGATTTGTACCACTTGTCTTCCTAAAAACAAAGAGTTGTACACCTACACTTCTTAAAAGAGGTCATTCTCGTAGAGAACTTAACCAACAAATATGTGCAGACGTATACTAATTAAATGCTGTCTTTGTATGATAACATAAAACCATGATGCCGCAATTGCAAAGTTAAAAGATGACATTCATTTACAATTAAAAATATATGAAAAATACGACAGGCAAGATCTTTCGAGATCGCTACAATCTCATCATCAGGCTTAGTGCCACAGAAAACTAATAGGGCAAGCATATGTTCCAGAATGCAAGGGTCAAAGTGATGTCATAACATTAAACTGAAAAAGATAAGATGATTACCGTCACTATTCGTTGTAGATACGTCATCATCAAGTGGAAAGAGGTTTCCAATCAACAACCTCCAGGGAAGCAGAATGTATGTCAGTAAATCTTCATTTCAACAAAGATTAGAGTACCTGGAAGTAAGTAAACTTTCAGAAAATAAATTCTTACTCAACGATACCCAGATTTCCCAAAGTACGTGAAATAAGTATCATTAATGCAAATAATGTACTAACTGTACTCACCAAAGTGTCATTAATGCAAATGTCGTACTATAGACGTTTTCCTGATAGTCTGTGTTTTAACAAAACTAGGGAAAATCTTTGCACACTATAACAGCCTAATTAATTATCTAGAATTAAAACATATTTCATAAAAACTAGTATGAATTTAAAAAAAATAATAAGTAGCAGGCGTCGAATAATTTTCGTCTTGGTCAGCTTTTTCTCTTGAGACCAGTTGTGAGGTGAATCTTTGCCATTGGATCAGTAGATGGTGAGTACTGAAACAATGCAGATATTCTTAGACAGCATGTCCCTGAGTGTTTAGGTGTTCTTAAAACAAAGAAAAATTAGCACATTGCGAAAATCTATCAGTAGACATTTGTCAAAATCAGTAGATCGGCTGATAAATCAGTAGAATGGCAACACTGCCGGCTGAACGACAGTGGAAGCATAAATTTACTACAGAATCTCAATTGCACAGCCTTTTTGCGCATGAGTTATAATCTTGAGGCAGACGATAGTATGATAGATATGTACAAGTAACAATCTGTAATACCTTGGCGATCTACAAATCGACACTTCTGCCACAGATTTGCAACGATTTGCACCATCTCAGAGAAAATCCGTAAGTTCAATGCACTCGAGAGATTAGAAACAACAGAGTGAGTTCATCGGATTCTAAAGCGTTCAAACCGGAAATGCTGACACTCCAACTCTGTTACATGCTATGAATGAAGATGATCCTGATTGCAAATGATTTCAGACAAAGGCTGTTGAAAATATCCAATTTTACAACGAGATTGTTTTGTCTGATGAGACTATATTCAGATTACGCGGCACTGTCAGCCGTCACAATTGCAAAAAGGCAGGGGCGGATTAAGGGTGGACCAGGATCAAGGTCCCAGGAGACAAGCGTGGATAAATAGTAGATACACTGCTGGCCACCCAAAATACAACACCAAGAAGGAAGCATCCGATTGGCCTGAAATTCGTAGCATGCGTCGCCCGCGAGAGGACATGCAAACGATTAGCATTCCAGGACATATGCAAATCATGTGCGCCCGGCACGCCACCGAGAAGCACTATAAGAAGGGTGCACGTAAGGCACCCTTCTTATAATGGAAGTGTGTTGTGCTGCTGGACCTGTGCGTATGAAGCTACCTGATGCCTCGTCGCACAATACGGCAGTCATTCCAGCACGTTTCGGAGCTCGACAGAGGACGAATAGTGGCTCATCGCGACAGCGGTTTATCGTACCGAGATCGGTGCCGGTGTGGGACGACATTCAGCCACAGTGAGGCGAGAATGGATTCGGTGAGTGCAAGAAGGACGGACGGACCAACGTGAGCGATTGACGCAGCCGCAGCGCACCACCGAACGAGAGGACCGGCATGTTGTGCGGCGGGCATTGACGGCTCGCACCGCCACATCCCGAACGTTAGCGCAGGAATAAGGGTGTGCTACGCAACAACCTGTGTCAGCACGTACAGTTAGACGTCGTCTGCAGGAGCGGGGACCCGTCGCACGGCGCCCATTGCGCCGATTGCCATTGACGTTACACCACCGGCGAGTGCGGCGGCAGTAGGCCGTTGAACGCCGCACCTGGACTACGGAATGACACGACATTGTCTTCTCCAACGAATCTCGCTTCTGCCTGCAACACCACGATGGTCGGATCCGCGTGTGGCGGCACCGCGGCGAGAGACTGTATGACGCCTGCATTATGAATCGCCATACCGGTCCGTCGCCTAGCCTAATGGTTTTGGGTGCAACTGGATATGACACCCGCACCCCTCTGGTACGCATCACCGGTATACTCCACAGCCATCCCGGAACCATCTCCGACGTTTTGGAGCCTGTAGTCCTCCCTTACCTGCAGGACCTGCCAGCGGCCACGTTTCAACAGGACAATGCGCGCCCGCATGTGGCACGCATCGTGTAACAATTCTTCACGGCCCGCCAGGTGTCACTGATGCCGTGTCCTGCCTGTTCTCCCGATATGTCTCCGATAGAACACGTCTGGTCGTTGATCGGCAACCGAATGGCCCGGCAAGCACCACCCGCGGCTACGCCTGATGAACTGTGGCAACGTGTGGAAGCAGCCTGGACCGACATACCCCAAGCCCACATTTAAAGCCTCTTTCGTTCGATGCCGCGGCGTGTAGCGGCCGTTATTGCCAGCCATGGGGGCCACACGAACTATTGATGTCTGCGTGTTCCGCAAGTCGCACGGGCCTGTAAGCTCAATCGTTTCATCTTTGTATCTGTTGTTATGTGTCCAGTAAATTCGGCTTTGCCATCTCGTGTCCTTCTTGGTGTGGCATTTTGGGTGGCCAGCAGTGTAGATAGGTAGAGAGAGTGGTTTGTAAAATAGTTTTACTTTTCGTCTCGAACGATTTCTACTTGGTCAGAAACAGAGGCTGGAAGACAAACACATTTCAAGGCAATGACTTACAAAGTGTAAAGGTTTCATATTGCTGTATACAGCTGGGTCGGCGAGACGGTTTCATCTTTTTCACTACCATCCACTCACACCTCTTAATTTGCACTCGGAACAGTTAATAGTCGAAGTCCCCCGAGGCTTCACATTGAATGACAAAGAAGATGCACTAAGAAAAGTATACACGTGGTAAATCATGAAAAATTCAAGACAATATTTAGGAATTTTAAGTTTTTAACTCATGATTTCATGAGAACAATGAAAAATACAGTGACTTATTATGAAAACTCTACAAATATTTTTTTAGTTTAGAAAAAGCAGTACGTATTATCTATCACAAGCATTTTGCTACAGTTCCGTGTTTTAACGAATTTGATAATGATTCCCCGTCATAATTCTTTGAGGGCCCACTCAAATGTTTTAGCCTTAGGGCCCACATAGATGTCTTAGCCTAGGGTCCAAACAACGCCTTAATCCGGCCTTGAATACAGGTGTACTGATGATCCACACATTCGTATGAAAAGAGATGTGAATTTACTGGAGCTTACAGTCTAGTGTAATTTGTTACCCAGTAGTTTGGTTGGACCATCCTTCTTTTGATGGAACAGGTACTGGTCGACTGTGCTTTCACATGCTTCTGACATCAATTGCACCCATATTTCATCAGCTGTATTAAGATCAGGATATCCAATTTTGACACTAAAAAGGCACTGCCACGTCTCTATAGTGACGTCAAGGGCTGCTCTGATTAAAACTTTCCAAACAAATGGATAGGATGAAGGGAGAGAGATAGGGAGAGAGAGAGAGAGAGAGAGAGAGAGAGAGAGGTGAGTTTTACCTGCGAAGTTTAAATTTTACCTGTTAAGTTTCCTGTAATATAAAGCATATGATATAAAACCTGCACACTTAGAGAGCAAAGGCAAGCAATAAAAGAGACGTGTACAGCAATTCCAGGAGATCGAGGTGGAGGTTTACAGATCTCTTACTCAACGATGTCAACATTGTTTGTACACCACTGGCGCACATTTTGAACTTTGAGGTAATTTGTCATGGTGTGAGGTACTACAAAGGTGAATGGACGTACCAAGACAAATCTGCAGCAATACATTCCGTCCGTCTAGCTTAGTTGGGAGAGCAACTTACTCCGGAGTGACGGGACGCGACTCCGATCCTCGTCAAGGACAAACTTGTGTTTTCACAATGTGTCATAAACATTTCCTCCTCTGTATACCAATAGTGTATGGGTCTGAATTTTGATATAATTAAATGCGTAACACCCCTAAATTATGAGAAAATGTTTATGAAACAGCTGTCATCATGGGGTGTATACATGTTTTTGAGACACCCCACATATAGACACTCATGAGCTACTATGTACATTACGACTAATGACCCAATACCAGATTAGGCTGCTTTTCTGCGCGATGACCTCTTGCACGAGACGTGAGGATAGACTCCAACGTACAGCAGGGAAGTACCTGCTGACGTCCCCGAGTTCGGCGACAGAGCGGAACAGTGTCGTGTACCCGCGAACGCTGCTTTCTACTGCACTCCACAAATATTCTATGGGGTTAGAATCGGCGTAATTTGGAAGCCAGGGATCACACGAAATGCTTGAACATGATCCTCGAACCATTACTGTACAATGAAGGCTTTATGACACGGGTGTTTCCTTTCTGAAAGTCTAGTGCCATCAGGATGTTTGGTCATCATGCAGGGCAGCACATCGCCCGAAACAATGTCTAAGTAGGATCTGGAGGTAAGAGTTTATTCAATGAGGATGAAGAGACCCTGTGATATCCGTCAGAACAATACCCATACCATGATATCGACGTTGCCGGACTGTTTTTGTCCAACCGTGCGGTCTGGTTGCAGGTTTGCTGGTGTTCACCTGAGTACCGATGAACGGAGTTGGAACCTGGGCTCATAGGATCGGCTATTCTTCACAGGTCATCCACTGTCCATTTACGATACTGCCATGCCTACTGCAGGCAATCGATGACGATTGATCAACATGGGAACATAAATGGGCAGCAGACTCCTTAGATACATCCGAAAGTATTTCTGCTGGACTGTAAGTTCGGAAACGTTTTCCTGTGCGCCCTGTTTGTACTTTCCTATAAAGGAGAGACCTTGAGCCCGATAGCACGTGGAAACTGGCGTTCATCTTCACTATCAACTAGTGGTGGTCACCCACTTTTGATTAGTTGAGTGGTTGTTTGTCCGTTTTCGGACAATTCACCCCACAGTTTCACTACGGCAACTGTGAAACAGCCAACAATGCCTGCCGTTGCTTAGGTGTTACTCGCCCCTGCTTCCTCGTGCCGATAATCTTTCCCCGTTAAAACTCAGACATATAATTTTCCTTCTTCATTACACGACCGTCGTACTGGCGAACTAACATACCTTGCCCTTGCCGTTAATATACACTGAGAAGACAGAAACCATAGAGCACGTAGTTCGTGTGCAAACCGACGGTGCAACTCCTGTCACAAGTAGACGAACCCATCAATTTGCAGCTATAAAGGTAAGATCACATCACTGCATTCCTGTAGAAGGAAATTTGATATTAGTATGGATAAACGTCGTGATTTAGAAAGAGAGGTGGCAGTTGGTGTGGGAAGCATGAGTCACCCAATCGGAATTGCAGTATCTCTGTTTGACGGTATCAAGAGTGTATCGGGGCTACGCCATTTCCGGAATAATGTCTGAATAGGGTAGATTAACATGGCAGTCGACGTTTGTCTCGCACAGTTTCAATGAACCGGATAGCGATGCTGGCACAAATTACAGCCGACTTCAAAGAAAGAGATGCCAGAAAGGTCTCTACCAAGACCACCAGGCGACCATTAGCGCAATAGGTTATGGAAGACGCCAACCTACCAGAGTTCCATTGCTAACGTCACATTACCAGAATGTACGCCTTAACTGGGCGAAAGAACATTGGCACTGGCTTTTGGATGACAGGAGACTGGTCTCTTTGTCAGATGAGTTCCGTTTCGTTTTTCTAGTCAACATGAGGGTGCGGATCTGGCGGAATCCGCACGAAGCTATGGATCCCTGCATGTCAACAAGGAACTGTTTAGGCAGGTTAAGGTTTGGTTATGATCTGGAGCGTGATGCATCTCTGAAAGGCCCACGCTACGTGCCCATCCTTGCAAACCATCTGCATCCGTTCATGGTAATTATGCACCCAGGAGATAAAGGACTCTTCCAGCAGGGCAATGCGCCTTCCTACAGAGCACTGGTGACAAGAAAATGGTTAGAGGAGTATTCTCCAGAAGTTCTCACCATGGAATGATCTCCTCTTTTACCAGATAAGAACCCTGTGGAAAATCTTTCGGATGGTGTGCAAAGGCCCGTTCGAGTTTTGGATCCTCCGCTCAAGAATGCAACGAAATTCTGGACAGCGGTGCAACAAGCATGGGTACCGATGCTTGTGGAACGCTTTCGTGACTTAGAGGATTTAATGCCTCGCTGTGTGACTGCCCTTATTCGGGATAACGGTGAGATTACCCGTTAGTGGGTAAGCCCACCATGATTTCTGTCAACTCATTCCGCGTCGGTAGATGACATCACTACTATGTGCTATGAAATGCTTCCGATCGTGGACACAGAGTTGGCAATAATGTGGTCTGTGAGTGTATACACTGCCGAACACCCATTTATTAATAAGGAATTCGGCCCTAAGTCCAGACCCAACTAACACCCATTTATTAATAATGAATTCGGCCCTAAGTCCAGACCCAACTAACACCCATTTATTAATAATGAATTCGGCCCTAAGTCCAGACCCAACTAACACCCATTTATTAATAATGAATTCGGCCCTAAGTCCAGACCCAACTATTAGTACGATCGTAGAGGTGCCGTACGATGGAATAATAGCACGATTGGGAATGCAAGATGCATCGATCGACAAAGTTAGATGACGTAAGCGTGTATTTACACGTAAGCATGGTACACAGTATTTACGTAAGCATGGTACGCAGTCTACCAGTCTGATTAATTATTATCAATCCTCAGTGTAGCGGATGCTGGGAGAAAGGTGCCTTACGAACTGTATCGTACTCACAATGAAGTTTAGTGGAGGCAGCGAGATGCTATGGAGCTCTTTTTCGCAGTTTGGCTTTGATCCATTAGTCGTTCCGAACAAAACCATGAATACTAAGTTCTATCTCAACGTCCTGGATAAATATGCTGTACCAACTTTGTGGAGTACTCTGGAGAAGGCCCATACCTCTATCAGCAGGACAATGCACTATGTCATACTATAAGGATAAAATCATGAATGATGAGATTTAACTAGACTTCCTGGACAGTATTATGCACTACCGACGTTGTGGCAGTACTATGGGGAAAGCCCACACCTTGTCAGCAGACATTACCATACTCTCGCATTATTAAAGATTGGTTTTGGGGTATGGGAGTTGACAAGTAGGACTGACCAGCGCTCAGTGTCCTGACCTGAACAACAGAGAATCTCTGGGACGAACTGGATCATCAGGTGTGGGAAAGAAGAGATCGTCCAATAAACCCAGCTGAAATGGTAACTGCTTTGAAGACCCAATAGCGGAGCATATTGGCGGGAATTAACCAAAAACTGGTGTACATATCCACGAAGACTAGAAGCCGTCATAAAGGCTGCAGCCCACAATATATCCAATAGTTGGCGTCATAAAGGCTGCAGCTCACAATATATCCACTAGAAGCCGTCATAAAGGTTGAAGAGTAGAAGCCGTCATAAAGGTTGAAGAGTAGAAGCCGTCATAAAGGCTGCAGCCCACAATATATCCAATAGTTGGCGTCATAAAGGCTGCAGCTCACAATATATCCACTAGAAGCCGTCATAAAGGTTGAAGAGTAGAAGCCGTCATAAAGGTTGAAGAGTAGAAGCCGTCATAAAGGCTGCAGCCCACAATATATCCAATAGTTGCCGTCATAAAGGCTGCAGCCCACAATATATCCACTAGAAGCCGTCATAAAGGTTGAAGAGTAGAAGCCGTCATAAAGGTTGAAGAGTAGAAGCCGTCATAAAGGTTGAAGAGTAGAAGCCGTCATAAAGGCTACAGCCCACAATATATCCACTAGAAGCCGTCATAAAGGTTGCAGCCCGCAATATAAAATTTTCTGTAAATAAATAGTATTTGTAGACATGCAGGTGTCCTGATATTTATGGTAGGACACTGTATAAATCTATCTATTTCTTTTTTCATGGGGCCCAGTTTGACATTGACAAGTGTAACGAGTTTTTAAGCCTGAAAGGGCCGCCCCGGTGGCACTGTGGTCTAAGGCGTTGGCCTCTGATCATTCGTCCGAAGGGGTCCGGGTTTGAATCCCGGTGAGGCATGGATGTTGTGTTTGTCTTACGGCACTGGTTCTCTCCCTTCCCTGGAACCAGTGACCCTAAATTAGGGACGCGCGACTGCTTATAGCCCATTGAGTTGCTCACGGTGGTCGTTAAACCTCCAATCAAAAAAAAAAAAAAGCCTGAAAGGTTTACGAGCTTCCATGAAGCATGTTTTTAACTGGGTGATGTAATGCGAAACAGAAAATAGGTAAAATTTATTGCCGCCCCATTCGCAGTGGTCTAAACGCTGGCTTCTGACATTCTCTGAGATTGGTCCGGGTTCGAATCGCGGTGAGGCATGGATGTTGTATTTGTCTTACGGCACTGGCTCTCTCCCTTCCCTGGAACCAGGGCCCTAAATTGGTGACGGGAGACTGCTTAGAGCCCACTGGGTTTCTCACGGTGGTCGTTAAACACCCAAACAAAGCAAAACAAAAAAAATATTAGCGCAACGTTTTCTAGGGAATTTGGCGAGGACACAGCGACAAGCATTTAATGCAGAATTACTTCTCTTCTTTCGTGTAATTTATTTCAACCTTGAGAGTACAACTAACTTTGAATTCTTATTAAACACTTCTAACAATTTTTCATGTCCTCGCGACGTTTGAAACAGTTGCGTGGTTTACCGGAATCTGATGAGTCCTTATGAAACATCACCGGCTCTTTTGATGAAGTAGCTTTCACATTAACTTCATTGTATTCCGGTACAAAAAGAAATAAATAAGATCAATCAAGTTCTCTAAAAGAAGACACTGGGAATAAAAAGAAAAAATTAAGGAAAAAATCAGGTGTTCTGGAAGACTGATCTAAAACCACGCTGCATTTCCTCAAGGTAACTATAGACCCTCAGGCACCCTTAGAAGTCAAGGGCGCGAAAACGATGTGGAGTTGAGAGAGAACGGTAAAAAGTGAAAAAAAAAAAAATGTACCCATGTCTAAGTGTATAAGGAAATCATTCCTCACCACGTGGGAAGCATCACTACAAGAATATTTCTGCTTACTTATTTGGCAGCCAGACAGGGAAAAATCTGCAGTAATAAGATTTTTACATATTTACACTTTGCTGTTGGCGCACGAGTACTGACTGAAAAGCATTATTCACTTTCTTGCTACGTGATAAAATCACCTCGGATCATTAGAAGTGTTTTAATATTTTTTTCTACTACTTGTACGTGAAGATAAAACAGACACGATAGGAATGGAACTTCGGGATTTCCGTTTCGCATTGCTTTTCAAGGTTGCGAAAGTCAGAATCAATCTTCAGTTAATCACCACTGGAAATTACTCTTAGAGCTTCTGTATTATTCTTATCACGCTCGCAAGAGAACAATTAATTAGCTTTACGGTTATTCGGAGATAGTTCTTACGATGAAGGCTAAAATAATAATAATAATAATGCAAATATATCACAAGAACATTCTGAACTTCTGTTGTGATATGTTGGAAGTTATTTATTTTATCCTTCATTATATTGGGTTGGACAAGAAGTAATTGCGCTTTCTTTCCTGTGTAAATGAAAGGCACATTTTGAATGGTAAACTAAAACTTCCGTCAGCAACATATTCTCCATTTTGTTCGATGACCTTTTGGCATCTCGCAAGCAAGTTCATGATTCCGTGCTCAAAAAAGTTTTTGTTTTTTTCGGCAAAAAAAGCAGTTTCAAGAACGATTTGATAGCCTCATCAGCAGTGCAGATTTTACCATTCAAGGCGTTTTGCAACGAACGAAACAAATGCCAGTCTGATGGTGTCAAGCCTGGCGAATATGGTGGATGTTGTAACACATCCCATCCAAGCTGCAACAATTTTTGACGAGTAACCAAACTTGTATGTGGTCTTGCGTTATCATGGTGAAACACAACACATTTGCGATTAACCAACTGTGGACGCTTCTGTTTGACTGCATCACTTAATTTATTCAGCTGACGACAGTACACGTCCGAATTAATGGTTTGGTTTCTTGAAGGCAATTCAAAATACACAATGCCTTTGAAATGCCACCAGACTGACAGCATAACCTTCCTTTGGTGCATATCTGCTTTTGAAGTGCTTTGAGCAGGTTCGTCACGCTTACTCCACGATCTTTTTTGTTCGACATTGTTGCACACGATCTATTTTTCATCGCCTGTTATCATACGTTTAAAATATAGTTCACTTTCTTCACGTTTCAAGAGCGAATCGCAGATGTCAACGCGCTTAGTGAGAGGAATTTCTTTGAGCTCATGTGGTTTTCAATATAATTTATTTAAGATAGGCTGTTACATCATTATTGTTCGCGCCCATCAAAAACATAAAAATACACATGCCACTTATAATGATGTGTACTATACTGTGCAAATTAATTGGGACAAAGTAAAAAAATCACACTTTTTTCCAAAACTATGCCTTTATATCATTCTATGCCTTGATATACACTGATAAATACCTGTATTAGTATGAAGTATGCCATCCTTTAGCAGAAATGACCTCTTGAATTCGTTTTGGCATTGATTCCACTAATTGAGTGCACATATTTTTGACTTCATAATCGTGGAACCACACTTTTATAGCATTAGTTATCATGCGTTCTTTGGTTGTACAGTCCATTTTACCTAAACGTCTCTTCAAAATATTCCACAAGTTTTCTATGGGATTTAAGTCAGGTGAATTTCCAGGCCAATGAAGCACATGAATTGGATTTTCCAGCATGAAATTCTTGACCAATTTCGAATTGTGCCAAGTCATGTTGAAATGTCCCGTCAAAAGTTTGCAAGAATGGAACAATCCTACGTTGTAATATTTCTACGTACTTGGCTGAATCCATCATACCTTGAACAGGAACTAAGCTTCCAGTGCCATTTGATGTGAAAAAACCCCAAAACATCTGTTTTAGAGGGTGTTTTACAGTTTGTTTGGCATGCTCAATTCTTAAGGGTTCACAGCTGCTTCGTCTAACGACATTTGCTTGGTAACCCTGCACAAATAAATGAGTTTCATCACTGAAAATTACCTTTTTCCAGTCGTCAGCAGTCCATGATTTATATTTTTTGGCCCATGCTTAACGTTTTATCTTCATTTTTGCATTCAAATATTGTTTTTTCGTTGGTCTTCTTGCCTTCCGGCCAACTTCCAGAAGCCTACGGCTCACAGTTGAATCACTAACATCACAACCACTAGCCAATAAATCTCTTTGAAGGTCGTTGCTTGTTTTTTTTTTTTTTGATTCATTTTACTATTTCTGATTAGATATTTATCGGTTCGTGGAGTTGTTTTTCGTTTTCTTCTACATTTACCTCTCCTTTTTGGAGACGATGATCCAGATGCATTGTATCGCGTAGGCAGTCTTGATACACTTGATTTGCCTACACCAACTGCAGAAGCGATATCTCTCACTGTCATAGAAGTGTGATCCTTCGGAGCAATTATTTTTGCACGCTTCCTTGGGGAAACATCCATTTTTCACTACACGAAAGCAACACGTACTCACAGAGAGCGAAAAACTAACATCCACCTGTCACACACGAAAGCTCACAACTGAAGCTTAAGTGCCTATTTCCTTTTTAAAACCGGGGTCAAACCACATTCTTACTATCAAGTTCTAACAGTCACACCACCTCACAGCTGATAAAACCGGTTTACGTGGGTTTCCGACATCAACTGGCGATCACATTACAATTCTGAGAATAAAATAGCTTGTCCCAATGAATTTGCACGGTATAATATATATGAAAGAGGGTAAAGCTACCCAGATTAAAATAATAAAAACACGAATGCAGGCTAGCATTCTATGAGTATCGTAATGGTACAGGAATCTGGGGTCAAGTGCAACCCCATAATACGTGAAATACAACTAGAGAAACACAGGAAGCATTTTTAACCTATGGGAGCAAATAACAAAATGAAATCGGGAGAATGTACTAGAACAGAAAATGTAAGTAAATACAACGATGTGTGTAATAAACGAGAACAATACACAAATCGCAAAGTCGGTGACACAGCAAGAACTTTGATCATAAAATACAGGGATGTTAACGGAGATAATAACGTCACAGAACACGACTCAACTAATAAGACATAACGACATACTACAGGATAAAATATGTTCGTGAGCGAAATCACATATAATATGCAATGTAAGAAAAAAGGAAATATGTACAACATGTTGCCACACAAATAAAGTTAATTAACAGTACACACAATGTTATTCGACATTGGTGAAAAAAAGAAACTGAAGGAAAGAGTAAAGACGACACAATACACACTAGGTACGGTGAGTAAAAAAACAAAACGTTAGAGAACAGTGTGTACAACCTGGCGGAAACAAAAATCAAAAGCTTCATGAGTCAGCGTCTCGTGAACAGTATACCACCTTTAAATAAGTCATGTTGTTTTCAACATATTGAAAGAAAGAAAAGGATGATGCAGTTCTACACTCTGTTCATAAAAATTGAAGAAACACGACTAATAAAATGAATAGAACACTCAGAGTGGTTAATATCGTTAAAGTACACATGTAACACAATTATCACTCAGGGAAGCTATGCAAATGAAATCTACAAGAGAGGTGCAGACCCTAGGTTATGAAAGAGGTACAATGTCATCATGCTGATACAGAGAACAAGAAAGAATACACTAGAAAAATTTACAGCACATTTGCAAAGTGATACGATAATAACGGGATCGCCTATAACACGGATAAAAACTATAATAACTACGTATAAGTACGTACAAACAATTACGATATTTACAGAAAACAGCAGGCAAGTAACATTAATCATAAATGGGGTCACAATAGGAAAAATAAAACACGTACGGTGGTGCAAAACTCAAGTATGTACAACGTAATACAATGTTAACATGGTACCATAACTATGCGTACGTAGGTTGCCACAGTGTGGCTACCCAGAAAAGAAAAAAGAGTAAAAACACAGAGCACTCTTGGCACGGTGAAACAAATAACGAACGAAAGACACACTGGACTTAGTGCACCAAACACACACAAAAAAAAAAACCCCACACACAACATATACTTAAATGGCGAGACGGACAGAATTCCCATCCATCGTAAACCATCCTGAGTGCTCGGCCCAGGTGGTGTGAAATGTTGTGAGAGAATTTGACGATCGGGCGGTGTTATGTATTCAAGTCGGAGGCGTGCAACTATTCGGACTCGAAAGCACGATTGCAAACGACTTCTGGCCTGCAGAATTGAAAGTGGATGCTATGCAGAACGTTGTGATTGATGAAACATGTGAACGACATGTTTGACAAGTACAAATAGAAAACAGCAGGTATCTAGTAGACGTGTTGGCGGATGTTTCGTTAATAGAAGCCACGGATATGCTTGGAATGGAAGATCTTGAGAAACGATGAGGCCAGCCAGGCGGAAAGCAGTATTGAGAAGCGGTAGCAGGATGGGGCAGTGGCAATAGGTGAGGTAAACATCACCGACATTACCACAGAAAGAGCAGAGTGGAGAAGAGACCAGCGACGTACGGAAAAGAAGATAGGGAACAGCGAGACGACGGTGAAGGAAACGCCAGTGAAGATTGCGCTTGAGCGGAGAGGAGAGATGAGAGGAGGAAGCTGACCAGACGGTCATGGAAAGCAAGGGAAAGAAGTCAGAGACGGGTTGTGGAAGGTCCTACGATGAACGGAGAAAACAATAGAGGGAGGCAGCGGTGAAGGAAAGGACGGGGGCGACAGAGTCAAGGAGAGGAAGAAAGAACGGAATAGGAAGACTGGGTCCAGAGACAACACGAAGTCCCAGAAACCCACAGCAACCGAAAAATTGTTTTTCAGCCGCCGCTGTGGAATTGAACCACATAACTCTCAATATCTAGCCGAGTGCGTTACATTTACACTACGGTGGCCAACAATCGACGGTGCCATGTGCATTTTTAAGTCAGCTTCTGACATCATAAATCCGTAAGATGGGCTCAGCTACTGAGACGTCTCCATCTGGTGGGCATTAACGGCACTGGCTATATATATATTATAGCAGTTAATTCCAAAGGGCGAGATCCAAGGTGAAAATCCTCCAAATACGAGGCGACAATAATAAATAAATACTTCGCTCTTTTCACGTTCCAGAAACACACAGCAATCGAAAAATTGTTTTTCAGCCGCCGCTGTGGAATTGAACCACATAATATATAGCCAGTGCTGTTAATGCCTACCAGATGGAGACGTCTCAGTAGCTGAGCCCATCTTACGGATTTATGATGTCAGAAGCTGACTTAAAAATACACATCATATGAATGTTATGAAAATCAGCAACCTTCGTGGGATCCTTTCCTCGATGTCTCTCACAGATCCATCATATCCTGAAGTACAGGGTGCCCTTAGAGCGCTCTTTCATCCGATGATTAAGCAAGGCAAGTGGTTCAGAAAGTTTACGAGCAAGAAAAATGATCCGAGGTTTTTTTATGTAATATGCTCATTAAACTGGAGACCGAATTTCCAGTGTAATGAGCACATTTTTTCCAACCTTCACCCCTTTCGCATCTCCTCCTCTCCCAACTGTGTACACTGTTCTGCCTCAGGTACTGTACTTCACATGCATGTTTCCTGTATCCTTCTTATTCCCTTGACTCAACTCCTTTTTAGATCCTTTCCTACGTCTGTTATATGCCGCACTCCTCTGCCGACTACCAAGTGTCATGCTCCATCAGTGTCTTCTCTTTTGTGTGCATCCTGACGAAAGCTGTATCTATATTCACCATTTAACTCTCAGAATTCCATTTAACACCCAGGAATTACATTTCGCTCAATGTTCCTTAACAGCACAATTTATCTTTCAATTACGAGCTTGACACACCAGTGAATACCGATATCGTTAGAGCCGCGGGATTTGGTTTATTTGAGGGTTTAGCGACTACCGTGAGCAACACAATGGGGTATAATCAGTGGCCCATTCCTAATTTAGGGCCACTGGCTCCAGGGAAGGGGGAGAGCGAATACCGTAAGACAAATACAACATCCATGCCTCACGGGATTCGAACCTGGACCCATCTGGGAAGTATGGTCAGAAGCCAGCGCATAGATCGATGCGCCACCAGGGCGGCGCTGCGGAACTTTACTGGCTTTCCGTAAACTTTGGAACAAGTGGCACACGTTATTCACTATTATAAATAATATCCGACCTTGAACTCTGCAATGTTATACGCAGGTCGCTCAAAAAGGGTGACGCACTACAAGAGGACAAATTACAGCGATACATTCCGTCAGTGTAGCTTAGTCGGTTAGAGTAACTCACTTCGATTCTCGTCACAGACCAACTCCTGTTTTCATATTGGCGCCAGAATGTAAAAATGGATCTACTGGTTGTTGGATTCTTCGAAAAAATGTGTGATGTTCTAATGAAAAATTCATACACTTTTTCGAAGAATCCAACGGCCAGTAAGAACCATTTTACATCCTAATTGCAATCTGATTTGGAATTAATGAAGATTTTTTAATGTATTTTTAATTAATTCCAGACATCGTCTGGAATTAATGAAAAATTCCTTCTCCGCTTTAAAAAAATATTTAGAGGAAGATGATGTGACGTACTACAAAGGTGAAGCACGTGCCAAGACGACAAATCTGCAGCGATATATTGCGTCGGCGTAGCTTAGTCGGTTAGAGCAACTCACTCCGGAACGAGGAGACGCGAGTTCGATCTCCGCCACCAACAAATTCATGTTTTTCACAAAAGTAACGAGACTGATGTCATAGCGCCGAAACGAACCCACGCAGAAAAATGGAGCTGCCTGTGTCGGAACACCTGCAAGGTCAGTCACGTGACGACGCGTTGTTACTAGTGCTCCACCAGCTCATTCTTGTAGTAGGTGGCGTAGAGTTCAGACCCGTTTCTGTAACCTAGTGTGGATTTAAAACTGGAGCAAACAGCAGCTGTAAAAGTTTGCTTGCGTTTGATTAAAACCGCCATCAGAAACGCACGAAATGATTAAAACAGCCGATAAGGAAGATGCTTTGTCCCGCGCAAGAGTTTTTGAGTGGCACAATAAATCTGTGAATGGTGAAGAGTGTCTCGCAGATGTGTCACGCTCCAGTAGGCCTTCGACATCTACTACAGAGGCTGATGTCAATACCATCGAGACACTCCTGCGCGAAAACCATCGAATGACCATTGAGGAAGTTGTTAATGTGATGCAGATGTCCATTGGCTCCATTGATGACATTATGAGGAACCGTTTGGGATACCGAAAAGTTGTTGTAAAGGGGATTCTCCACTAGATTATGGATGAACACAAGGCAAATCGTGTTTTGACTTGTCGCCAATGGAAGTGCCGCCTACGACGTGAGCCACACTTTAAGGATCGAGTCGTTACATGTAATGAAACACTGTTTCGCCATTTCCATCCAGAAACAAAACAACAGAGCATCCAGGGGAAACACCCGCAAAAACCCCGATCCAAGAAAGCAAAGTTTCGAGCAAGTGCTGGGAAGGTCATGCACCTGATTTTCTTCGATTAAAATGGAATTGTATGTGACCATGTTCTTCCCGAAGGGAAAACTGTTACCGATGCCTATTATTCTCAAGTTTTTTAAAGGTCCTCTAAGGAAAAATATTCCCCCAAACGCCCAGAATATGCAAAAAGCATTTGGATTTCCCATCAAGATAATGCACTTTGTGCTTTATTTATCCAGTAGGTTATCCAAGATCTGGGCATCGAAGTGATGGCGCACCTTCCGTATTCAACGGACCTGGCACCGTATGACTTCCACCTATTCCCTGAAGTGAAAAAACAACTTCGTGGGCGTCATTTTGCATTTAATCCTGAACTCAACAACGCTGCGATGTGTATCCTGAACCACATATCGAGGCTTCGGACACACCTTGCGGAAGTGGATCGAAAGCTGAGACCGGTGCATTCAGATAGAGAGAGAATACTTCGAAAGTAGGTAAGTATGTTTATTGCATCACCCTTCTGCCTCATGTAAATTACTTTTTGAACGACCTTCACAATACATATTGTTACTTTCGGATTGGCATAACTACTGTATTTTGTCACTCCGTCGCATTCCGTATTTTTCCTGTAATAAAAGACACATCATTTTTACGTATCTATTTTTTTTTGTACATTTTTTTTATGTTTTAATAAAGAGTTACTTTTGAAACTCTCTCTCTTTTGAAACCTTTCCAACACGAAAAAAAATTTGAAAGCACATTTTTGAAGAAAAGAATTTAGCGAAGAAGATAAAGCATTCACGCCTCTCATAGTGTACTGAAATATTTAAAAAAATATATCAACCGGGTTTCAACACAACAGTAAATAATCGCCAGATGGAAATATAAGTAAAAGTACAAATAAAAAAAGTATAAATAAAAAAGCATGCATGTTTTACGAATAAAATATAGAAATGTTTTCCGCGGTTTGCGCCGTCAGACTCAAAATTTTTTTTTTTCTGTTAGATTTTTAGAAGCGAAGATACAATTGCAAACATGTTAAAAGCGGAAACATACGCTTACGACCTCTAATGGCAAAGCATTTTGCCACAAAATGTTGTAAAATGTATGCAAACTGTTTTTCTTTATCGCCTGTGTCTAACATAAAACGGATTTTTTATATCCGTTCTTAAGAAGCAGAGATTTCGAGGGAAAATATGCATTTACGCCCCCTGGCGTTGGTATAATACATTTATTATTTTAAATTGAAGTCCTCTCCCTTAAATGACCTTCAAGGTAAAACGTATTGGAAGGTAAAAATATTTTTTTTCAATAGGGTTTTTGAAGCAATTATATAGAGTAAAATATATTTTAAATTTAATATCACTCACATAATAACGCGAGGGCTCATCTTTCACCATGGCAACAGCAGAGACACGACGTGGCAAGATGTCTACCAGTCGTCATAAATGTTCTGGTGGAATTGTGGCTTATGATTCCGAACAATCGTCTGTAAAAGCGTCGAGAGGTACTGGTAGTGGGTTTCGGACTGGAATGCATTGCTTCACCTCGTCAGTCGGGTTTACGCCCGAAAGTGTCATTCGAAGTTTGCTATCTCATTGGAATGCTCCCTTAACAACTTCTTCCCCAAACGGGAGTTATGACACGGGGCAAGGCGGTTGCCCTGTTGACAGGAGGCATCCTGCTGTGGGAAATTAAAAGACACGGCCGGGAGTATGTTAATATGCACAGTCAAGTCAAAAAATTATGACCATCTGTTAGTATGAGGTATGACCGCCTCATGCCGCCAATATCTCGGATATACGGCGTGGCATTGATTCAGTTAGGCCTCTGCACGTTTCTGTAGGGATGCTAAAACACGCAGATACCAGAGCTCCTCGCACATCATCAAGAGTCATCAGTGGGAGATACATACGTCGAAGATAGTCCCACAGATGTTCAATGGGATTGATGTCCGGCGAGTACGGTGGCCACATAGTAAGCTAAAGTCACTGGAAATTCCTGGGCTACAAGTATTCAGCAGACCGCAAATTCGGTTTGAGATGCTAGTACCTTACACGTACACCCTCGCGCATTCGCTTATTGTAGTTCAGAAGAATTCCCTCGCATTCGCTCATCGTAGTTCAGAATCACAACCGCGTGAAAACTGGAAATGTGACAGCTAGGTACTCCTGATTCTAAGAGAACGTTCTACAATACAGCGCGGCAACCTGTGACATTTTTTTTATTGGAGGTTTAACGACCACCGTGAGCAATTCAATGGGGTGTAAGCAGTCGCCCGTCCCTAATTTAGGGTCACTGGTTCCAGGGAAGGGAGAGAGCCAGTGCCGTAAGACAAATACAACATCCATGCCTCACCGGGATTCGAACCCGGACCCCTTTCGGACGAATGATCAGAGGCCATCGCTTAGACCACTGCGCCACCGGGGTGACATGGACATTTTGGCGATAGCTTCTCTTCAATGAACTGCGGCTATTCTGAAATTTGGTGAACAGGAAAAACAACCAAGTACTTTTCAAGGATTCTTACAAAATTCAAGGACTTTCAAGGGCCCTTGAAAAAAAAATTCAACGAGTTTTCAAGGATTTTCAAGGACGGTGGGAACCCTGTGAAAGCTAATGGATTTTCGCAAAAGGACCTCGAAAACCTTTTTTGCGGCGGGCTCGAGTTTTTCCGGTACGCCACTACACGCGTAACAACATGGCAAGGGGCATTATCTTTCTACAAGCAAACCCATGCATCGGGATTAGCAGTCTTCATGATCGGAAGCATAAGGTGAACACTCGTTTCCCCTAATCCGTTTCCCCTAATTCCCGTTTGCCCTAATCACGTTTATCCCAATGGCGTTTCCCCGAAATCGCTTTTACTCGAATTCCCATTCCCCTAATTTCGTTTGCCCTAATCTCGTTTCCCCTAAATCTCGTTTCCCCTAATTCACGTTTGCCCTAAACGCGTTTACCCCAATGGCGTCTCCCCGAAATCGCTTTTACCCGAATTCCCATTTCCCCTAATTTCGTTTGCCCTAATCTAGTTTCCCCTAAATCTCGTTTCCCCAAAATCTCGTTTGCCCTAAACACGTTTACCATAATGGCGTTTCCCCGAAATCGCTTTTACCAGAATTCCCGTTTCCACAAATTTCGTTTGCCCTAATCTCGTTTCCCCTAAATCTCATTTCCCCTAATTCACGTTTGCCTTAAACACGTTTGCCCCAATGGCGTTTCCCGAAATCGCTTTTACCCGAATTCCCATTTCCCCTAATTTCGTTTCCCTAATCTCGTTTCCCCTAATTCTCGCTTGTCCTAAACGCGTTTACCCCAATGGCGTTTCCCCGAAATCGCTTTTACCCGAATTCCCATTTCCCCTAATTTCGTTTCCCTAATCTCGTTTCCCCTAATTCCCGTTTTCCCTAATCCCGTTTATCCCAATGGCGTTTCCCCGAAATCGCTTTTACCCGAATTCCCATTCCCCTAATTTCGTTTGCCCTAATCTCGTTTCCCCTAAATCTCGTTTCCCCTAATTCACGTTTGCCCTAAACGCGTTTACCCCAATGGCGTCTCCCCGAAATCGCTTTTACCCGAATTCCCATTTCCCCTAATTTCGTTTGCCCTAATCTAGTTTCCCCTAAATCTCGTTTCCCCTAATTCACGTTTGCCCTAAACACGTTTACCCAAATGGCGTTTCCCCTAAATCGCTTTTGCCCGAATTCCCATTTTCCCTAATTTCGTTTGCCCTAATCTCGTTTCCCTAATTCACGTTTGCCCTTAACACGTTTGTCCGTGTCAAAGTTTCCCCTAAAACATTTACTGTATCAAGTTTGTTCTAATTCACGTTTGCCCTTAACACGTTTGTCCGTGTCAAAGTTTCCCCTAAAACATTTACTGTATCAAGTTTGTTCTAATTCTCCTTTGCCTTGATTTGCGTTTTTCCAAATTCCTGTTTTCCGTAATTCATGTTTGTCCTGATTTTCCTTGAGCGAAATAAAACGTTTCTTTTATCGCCAAAATTCAGGAAAAAAAATCGGATTTATCGTCAAATTTAGGAGAAAAATCGTTGTATGTAATGTTTTATCGTCAAATTTAGGAAAATATATGTATTTTTAATCATCATCATAAACCATTATCAATCTACTGCTGGATGAATGGAGATCTCACCAAGTTTCTTCCACTACGGTCTGTCTTGCCCCAGTCTCCACCATCTCACTCACGCATGCTTTCGAATTTAATCCACCAATCTCCAATGTGGTCTTCTTCTGGGTCTTTTCCTGTCTCTTGGAATCCTGTCCAGAATTTCGGTTGTCCGTCGGAGGTCCGTTCTTCTGGCAACATGTCCAGCCGATTGCCTTTTCAAAGATTTTACTCTGATCATGTCTTCCACTCTTGTCATTTTCCTTATTCATGAGTTCCTTTTCTCATCTCTCCTGGTTGCACCAAGCATGTATCTCTCCATGCCTCTTTCAGTTGACTGCAGCCTTTCTAATCTCTTTTAAAGTTAAGACCCATGTCTCCCATCCATATGTAAGAACTCGAAGGATACACTGATTAAACACTTTTCTTTTTGAGACATAATGGCGTATTGCTCTTTAAAATTGTATTGTTTCTTCCTAAAGCTCTCCATCCATCCATCCAAACAAGAACGAGCGAAGGATATTTGCCGCGCCGTGTAAGAGAATATTTGTAGCACGTAGTTTGTAAAACAGATCGTGTTTATGTTTTCTGTTTGTCCGTCCTTCCGTCTGTGGACACAATATCATTGCAACTATTAGTCCGATTTCAAATATTCTTTTTGCGTTGGAAAGCTTGAAATGTGCGAATGATGATCCTACATGTCGTTTTTTTTATAAGATGCACAATTTGGCTGCTAGAGGGCGTAAATGCAGGTGATGTTGAATTAGAAATACATTTTATTCCGTATATTTGCTTCTAAACATCCAATTGAAAAAAAAAATACTTTTAACTTTCGATTCCGTTTATGTCGAAGACTATTTTTAGGCATAGTCACTTTTTCATGTTTTGCATAGATTTTTGGCTAAAGGGCGTAAAATACAGCTCCTGATGTGAAATCGTTTAGATTATAGTTTCAAATTTTTTGATAAAAATGGTTTGGCCACCAGGGGACGAAAGGTGGGGAGAGGGGAGGGGTCTAGTACGCTAAGAACTCCTAAAAAGTGGGCCTTCCGCGTTCACAATTCTATTTCTTGCTTTAATAAAAGGTTAGTGCGATGTAGTACTTTATCTGTTGGGGCGTGACGGATACAATGGCTGCGTTAAAGACTAACCGTATAATGGTCCTCACCATGTGCACTTCTTTACAATTTTGTTGCCATGATTATCGAAGTCATCAACAAGAAAGGAAAGAATAATTCTCTTGCGATATCAAGATACACCGTTTTATTTCGGTTAATAAAAATTAGGACAAATATAAATTAGGGCAAACGCGAAATAAGGCAAACGCAAATTGGGAAAAACTTGATACGGGCAAAAGTTAAATAGGGGAAACGCGATTTAGGGGAAACGAGATTAGGGCAAACGAAATTAGGGGAAATGGGAATTCGGGTAAAAGCGATTTCGGGGAAACGCCATTGGGGTAAAAGTGTTTAGGGGAAATGAGATTTAGGGGAAACGAGATTAGGGCAGACGAAATTAGGGGAAATGGGAATTCGGGTAAAAGCGATTTCGGGGAAACGCCATTGAGGTAAACGTGTTTAGGGCAAAAGTGAATTAGGGAAACGAGATTTAGGGGAAACAAGATTAGGGCAAACGAAATAAGGGGAAATGGGAATTCGGGTAAAAGCGATTTCGGAGAAACGCCATTGAGGTAAACGTGTTTAGGGCAAACGTGAATTAGGTGAAACGAGATTTAGGGGAAGCGAGATTAGGGGAAACGAAATTAGGGGAAATGGGAATTCGGGTACAAGCGATTTCGGTTAAACGCCATTGGGGTAAACACGTTTAGGGCAAACGTGAATTAGGGGAAATGAGATTTAGGGGAAACGAGATTAGGGGAAACGAAATTAGGGGAAATGGGAATTCGGGTACAAGCGATTTCGGGGAAACGCCATTGTGGTAAACACGTTTAGGGCAAACGTGAATTAGGGGAAACGAGATTTAGGGGAAACGTGATTAGGGGAAACGAAATTAGGGGAAATGGGAATTCGGGTACAAGCGATTTCGGGGAAACGCCATTGGGGTAAACGTGTTTAGGGTAAAAGTGAATTAGGGGAAATGAGATTTAGAGGAAACGAGATTAGGGCAAACGAAATTAGGGGAAATGGAAATTCGGGTAAAAGCGATTTCGGGGAAACGCCATTGGGGTAAACAGGTTTAGGGCAAACGTGAATTAGGTGAAACGAGATTTAGGGGAAACGAGATTAGGGGAAACGAAATTAGGGGAAATGGGAATTCGGGTAAAAGCGATTTCGGGGAAATGCCATTGGGGTAAACGTGTTTAGGGCAAAAGTGAATTAGGGGAAATGAGATTTAGGGGAAACGAGATTAGGGCAAACGAAATTAGAGGAAACGAAATTAGGGGAAATGGGAATTCGGAATTCGGGTGAAAGTGATTTCGGGGAAACGCCATTGGGGTAAACGGGATTAGGGCAAGCGGGAATGAGGGGAAGTGGATTAGGGGAAGTGAGGCTACGCGGCCACAATAGAGGTAGCCTGAAGCGTGCATGGTGCGATCGAGAGGGATGATTGCTCCTAATGATTCCCAACGGCACATGCCCCACATGAGTACACTGCCACCTCCTGCCTGTTTCTTTTCGAGCATCGTATCGGGATGATTTCTGTCAGCAGTGCTTCGCTATCCTTGCTGTAATCGTCAATGTCTGGCCGTCAGCATGGCTGCCTTGGGCGGACGATGGCTACGGAGATCCACAGAGAGCATAGTTCGTTGAACTGTGGTGTTAGACATGCACCTCGATGATCCTGCATTAAATGCTCTGGCCAGTTGCTCCACTGTGGCCCGTCTGTTGGATCGTACTAGTCGGAATAGCCGTCGCTGCCCACTGTCGTCAGAGCTCCGTGGGCGTTCACTATTACCCGTATCACCTCAAGTCTTGCCGGTTGCCTTTCATTCTCGGAACACTTTAGCATCTGTACCACGTGACCAGCATACAACATCGGCCGTTTCTCTAATGCTACTACCCTCCAGTTGGCAGCCAATAATCATTTATTTTCCAAACTTTGTTAAGGCTGTCTTTGAATGAGTGCTAGGGTTCATCTTCTGCGATAGATGACGCAAAATATCACTCCTTGATCGTGGTTTTTACGTCTTGAGGGACTGTCCCAGAAGTTGGCGTCAGAGAATCACTGCAGACCTTACCACATTCAGAATGGAAGCGGTCTCTCGCTGGCTACACAATAAAAAGACAAAATACGCGCTGTCACGTTTTAACCAATGACGTTATTTGGGGGTGGAGCTTAGTGGGTTGACGAAGTTCTGTCTCAAATTTAAGGGTTTTCTGCTAATGTACACATTTTCTCTTCGAAAAATGAACGTACAGTAGGATTTAAGATGATTTATGGGGCAGAAGTTTCCAGTCTCACTTTTGGACCTATTTAATTATTTCTATTTGGCCAAGATAATTAAAAAAAAAAATCAGACAGAAATGAGAGATTTCGTTTCTTCCAGACAGAAATACTACTAAGCTAACTTATTGCGCCATCTAACGCCCAAATTGGAATACTTGCGAGTCAGATTAATTGAATTTTAAAATAGGTTCTAATATTTTTTTCGGAATAATAACTGTGGCGCATATTAGCTATAGGTCGTTTTTATTTGTAATAAAAATTTCGAACACTACAAAGTAATAATCTTCGAGAAAATGTGTACAAAAGAATTTACATGGCAGATATAGGATAGAATTTCTCTTACTCTAATTCAAAGACAGCCTTAAGTCACTACCTTTTCCCATTTCCACGTGAAACTGTATACCATCCGCGATTCGTGTCTCTTTAAATGCCTTACATGATTTGCATGTGTTGCCAAGCACGCCATCTGGCTGCTGGTTATAAAAGCCTTTGCACCGACGTCATTTATGACGTCACGGTTACTTCCCTGCGGTTAAGAGAAAGTTCTGCTGCTAAGGTGCTCATAGAATTAACATGGGGAAGCGATTTCTGGACCCTCTGTCACTCGATTGTTTGAAGTTTTAGAAATGGCTAAAAGTTGTGTGGCGTATGGGTGTTTCTCAAAGTACGATTAAGATAGTGGAATTTTCTTTTATCGCTTTCCAACGGCAGAGAAACGCCTGACTATGTGGAAAATAGCCGTAAATCGAAAGGCATGGTCGCCCAGGTCGTAAGACAGGATCTGCAGTAAACACTTCATTTCAGGTATCGTAAATCTGCATATTTTACTACGTTAATAGTCGAATATATATCGGTACATTTTCTTGCTCTTTCTTATGTATTATTTTTAAATTTTTACGCAAATCCTTGTTATTCTGTTTAAAATGCTTTGAATGCATGACGGATTAACTTTGTTGTCGAATCGGAAAGTGCTAAGCTTTCGTGAACTTTCAAGATTTTGTACTGTTACTGATTTCTAAATACTGAAACAGATGCCTTTTTTTCCGAACTGAAATTTAAGGATATACGTTCACATAGAATTAGATGGTGCTGTTATTGTGCCTTTCGTTTCCCCAGATGTGTTTTCTTTTTTTATTATTACTTTTTTTCTTTTTTTTTTTTCGGTTAAAATATAGTCCGTTTTTCGGGATATGATAAGTCGGTATTTTCTTTTCTTTTAACTGCAATACACACTGGAACCAGTCGGAAATGTAACAACTTACCTTAGATCGGATAAGAAATTTTTCGGTTTCAGCCTTCGGAATTAATATATTTCTAACCCATCCATTGGTAAAATATTTACATGCATCAAGGCTTTTATAAGCTTTTAGAGCTTTTTCGGTATAACACGAAAAACTGCCTATTAAATAGTTATAAATATCGTGATAGTTCAGATCAGGGAGGTCCGTAGCAACACAAACTTCCAGACGATAAAAATATCTTTCAGGTACGTCTTCTATGCCATTATTTCTGAGCTTTTCTTCGCAGCGTTGCTTTTCCAAACCTTAAGATGGCAAACTTTGTGAG